>CAWUFW010008705.1:0-600000 GCA_963921515.1 Calotriton arnoldi
GCTACGAGACGAACACAGCACCGACGACGACGACGCGAAGCGACGAGGACGAAGCCAAGCGTACGAGGACGACGCGAAGCAACGAGAAGGACGAACGACACGAACCAACCATGAATCCCTTCGTCCCGATCATACCAATATTCTACATCTACTACCGGAACAGGCACGGACGCGTACGGCGCAGAAGGTAAGTCAGACACCAACCACAAAAACACATACAACACGTACACGACACATCACACACATACACTGGGAATCTGAATATACTTACACCAGCAACAGCAGCACCATAGGGGCGGGATGCCCATCACCAATGCCACATATGCACACAGGGGCCTGAATGCGCGCCACCACCCCAACCCAGGGGGGCTGGATGCCTACCACTACTACCCCTCAACCAGGGGGGCAGGATGCCTACCACTACTACCACCCTCACCCAGGGGGCAGGATGCCCACCACTACTACCACCCTTAGCCAGGGGGGCTGGATGCCTACCACCACCCTTAGCCAGGGGGGCTGGATGCCTACCACTACTACCACCCTCACCCAGGGGGGCAGGATGCCTACCACTACTACCACCCTCACCCAGGGGGGCAGGATGCCCACCACTACTACCACCCTTAGCCAGGGGGTGCAGGATGCCCACCACTACTACCACCCTTAGCCAGGGGGCAGGATGCCTACCACTACTACCACCCTCAGCCAGGGGGGCAGGATGCCTACCACTACTACCACCCTTAGCCAGGGGGCTGGATGCCCACCACTACTACCACCCTCAGCCAGGGGGGCAGGATGCCCACCACTACTACCACCCTCACCCAGGGGGCAGGATGCCCACCACTACTACCACCCTCAGCCAGGGGGTGCCAGATGCCCACCACTCTACCACCCTTAGCCAGGGGGCAGGATGCCCACCACTACTACCACCCTTAGCCAGGGGGCTGGATGCCTACCACCACCCTTAGCCAGGGGGGCTGGATGCCTACCACTACTACCACCCTCAACCAGGGGGGCTGGATGCCTACCACTACTACCACCCTCACCCAGGGGGGCAGGATGCCCACCACTACTACCACCCTTAGCCAGGGGGCAGGATGCCTACCACTACTACCACCCTCACCCAGGGGGCAGGATGCCCACCACTACTACCACCCTTAGCCAGGGGGCTGGATGCCTACCACTACTACCACCCTCAACCAGGGGGGCAGGATGCCTACCACTACTACCACCCTTAGCCAGGGGGCAGGATGCCCACCACTACTACCACCCTTAGCCAGGGGGCTGGATGCCTACCACCACCCTTAGCCAGGGGGCTGGATGCCTACCACTACTACCACCCCCACCCAGGGGGCAGGATGCCTACCACTACTACCACCCTCACCCAGGGGGGCAGGATGCCCACCACTACTACCACCCTTAGCCAGGGGGGCTGGATGCCTACCACTACTACCACCCTCAACCAGGGGGGCAGGATGCCTACCACTACTACCACCCTCACCCAGGGGGCAGGATGCCCACCACTACTACCACCCTTAGCCAGGGGGGCTGGATGCCTACCACCACCCTTAGCCAGGGGGCTGGATGCCTACCACTACTACCACCCTCAACCAGGGGGGCAGGATGCCTACCACTACTACCACCCTCACCCAGGGGGGCAGGATGCCCACCACTACTACCACCCTTAGCCAGGGGGTGCCAGATGCCCACCACTACCACCCTTAGCCAGGGGGCAGGATGCCCACCACTACTACCACCCTTAGCCAGGGGGGCTGGATGCCTACCACCACCCTTAGCCAGGGGGCTGGATGCCTACCACTACTACCACCCCCACTCATAGGATGGACAATGCATGACACAACAAGCACACCACAACCTAGGGAATGCAAGATTAAGACATCCCCCCACCACCATGACAAGCGTGTGAGCAGGCTGTGTCAAATGCCTACAACACCGAACATGACATTGAACATACAATGTGACCCCCTAGCACATGTGCCACACATATATGTGTGTGGCACCCACAATGCAAGCAGCCCATGACCATTGTGGCAATGGGGCCTAAACCCCCATCATCACAGTGACCAAAAGGCAAGTGTGGGGTCCATAGCTGAAGCACATTTTGACCATTGTGGCAATGGGGCCTAAACCCCCATCATCACAGTGACCAAAAGGTAAGTGTGGGGTCCATAGCTGAAGCACAGTTTGACCATTGTGGCAATGGGGTCTAAACCCCCATCATCACAGTGACCAAAAGGCAAGTGTGGGGTCCATAGCTGAAGCACATTTTGACCATTGTGGCAATGGGGTCTACACCCTCATCATCACAGTGACCAAAAGGTAATTGTTGACAAAGAAAGAGCTGCAACTGCCAAACTGCATGGATCATTCCTGGTCACAGAACCAAAAACTCATCTGTGGCAAAGTAGTGTATGTGTCCCATTGCAACATAAATTGGGGGAGCCAAATACTGCAGTGCAAATGAAACATTCCTTTGGCCATGTGCAGACAAACAACACCCATGGTGGCTGAGACCGTCAACAGTCATCAATGACACAATGACAGAAGTGACCATCAGAATGCAGAACCACATATTTGCACCAATGGGCACACAAATGCAGATACCCTGTGGAGACAGCAGATGTGAGGTGAACAGATACCATACCATGGCAGCAATGGGACACACAAACCATGATCACTGTGCTGACCGATGACCTAGGAGTCCCAGGGACAGCAGGGGAAACACACCAAACAACATACAGCCAATGGCACACCCAAGATATGCCAATGCAGTGGTGCAGATGCACAAACACAAACAGGCAGACCAACACTGTCATCATACACAGCAGGTGAGGGGTGGGGGTGCCATTGTCCCCAGGCAACAACACAACACATGAGGAGAGCTGAATACCAATCATACAGATGTGCATACACTGCCACACTAAGGTAACTCATGGATCCAAATCCCCTATGTGGGCAAGCAGGCATTGACAGGTGAGAGGGAGCACAAAACACACATGTCACACAGGCACGTAGGAACAACAACTGACACAGCAAGTCACAGACACACCACAGCACCACCCCCAGGGCCCCCACAATGTGGTGACCCTGGGCTGAAGAAAAATACCACTGTGATGACAAAGCTAAATGTCGTTCACACTGTGAACCACAGTCAGGTGTCCTGAGCAACTAACTACCATCACACCTACACAAGCACAAATCAATCAGCATGGCCAGTAAGCCAAGGCCAACATGGAGGCAGGGGACTAGCCGGGCAACAACTCTCATCTGCACACACTCAACACCACACCCCTCGACCTCCAACAATGTGCAGCAGTGAAGTACACATGCACTGGTGACATTGCACATGCACCCATTACTATTCCAGGGTGGTGGGTGGGAACCAAGGTGTAGAAACACATCACACATGGACACTCAACAAGACTCCTGAATGTCTGACACACTGCACACTACGCTGTACATGGACATGACGGCAATACCACACCGACCAATGGGATCCCAGCCACAGTCACACACCAATGAAGAAACCAAGGTCACCCACAAAGAACACACATAGACAACAACCAACATTGCAGCCCGGACCCTAAGGAGTGCCAGCAGTCACACACACAACGTGTCACAATCACTGAAAGATAACACAAACTGGAAATCACATGACAGGGGCAAACAACAAGTGCCAAAGGGAAACCTGACTGTGACCCATCTGCGTCAGCACACAAACTCTGCCCTGACAGCAAACACACCTATGGGTGACACCCTGATGACCAGTAATGTGCCATGCACCCACATCACAGAGAACACAGGGAGAAGACTTTGGGGGAACATAGCTCAAGTCAGCAAGCATCACAAACAGGTACAACACTAGGGATCACAGCATGCGCAGATGAATGGAAGTGAACACACAGACATGCACATACAACACACACCTTGGGCGCAGGCAATGTCACACGTGTACACACTGCCATGAGGGGACTCCACTCCTGTGTGAGGAAAGCTGTGCCATATGTTGCCTCAGTAGGGCCCCATCATGTCAGCTGAGCACTTGGTCACACAATCAACAATTAGCACCAAATGAGGGCTCCCATCACATCAGCCTGGTCATGGATGTGCCAACGGAATCATCAGCACAGATCCAACACACTTGTATAGCAATGTTGCACTGACTACACGGATGAGTCCCTCCCCATTGATGCCCAAACCTGCATGTCCACTGGAGATGGCAACACGGTCAGGGAAGTAGACAAATGCAACGATGGCAGGCACAACAGATGTGCAGGGGTGGAAGCCACAGATGTGAAATTGCCAATGTAAGTAGGAAACCCATTGCCAAATACTGAACACATGACACCCTCAGATGCTGCTATTGATGACATGGATACACCACATGATAGGACACATTCCCCCTGGACCACATGGGTTCCTGCACAGTAACACTTCATAATCATGAGACCAGATATCACCATCACTGCAGCAAGGGCATGGTTAGCTGCACCAACAACATGTACATCTGAAGCATGAGCACTAGAGAAAAGAAAGTTGCTTTATTCAGCATATGTGTTGAGGCCAAACGAAGTCCTGAAAAAGAGCAAAGGCCAATGGCCAGTCCATTGTCAAAGTTCAAACAGGGTGACACTGGCAGATGTCACCCTACGCATGCCTGCACAATACCAGGGACAATCCACTAGGAGGGGCAACCGGGGGGCAGGCCAGGCACCGCAGGGACAGGATCAGGGCTCACCAGGGGAGTCAGGGAAGGGGTGGTGGGTGCTGGAGAGCCACTGACAACTGCAGTGGAGGTGTCTGACATGGTGTGTGCCGGCACAACTGGGGGCATGACACAGATGTCGTGGGTGCCGGCACAACTGCAGTGGACCCTGCAGATGGGGTGGACAGGTCCGCCACTGCAGTGCCCAAGTCAGACAGGGCGGTAGTGGACTCCACTGCAGTGCCTACCTCCAGGGGAGGAGAATGGGGAACAGGCAAGGTGGGTTGGACAGAGGGGGAGGACACCCTCACCACATCAGTGGCACAGACAAGCGCAGCGGGGGTGTGGTGCTGGGAGAGCAAGTGGCAGGGGGAGAAGGCCGGAGCATCTTGGGGATGGTATATCTGTGGGTGGGGGAACCTGGGGCAGGGTGTGGTGGGGGCACCTGTGCAGTGGGGGCCTGAGGGATGGAGGACGGAGACCTTGTGCCTGAGCTGCAGGGCGGTGGCGGGGTCTTGCTCTTAGCACTCCGGGGGACTTGCGGGTGGGGGCCTCAGTCCGTCTGCGCCTGGGGGAGGGTGTCCGGGGGCGAGGGGCACTCTGCTCCGTGTGGGTGGGCTTCCTCTTCCCCCGGGATGCTGGAGCAGCTTCATCGGTGGGGAAGAGGCCGAGGTCACAGAGGAAGAGCTGCTGTGACTTTGGGGTTGCAGGTGAGGCAAGGGAGGGTGCTTTGGAGGGAGAGGGAACTGAGGACTGCGCAGTGCATGTGGATGCGTGTGTGTGTTCCAGGGCCCCATCCCCTGTGAGTCTGGCTTCAGTCCCCTGAATGTGCTTGCGTGTGCGTTTTGTCATTGGCGTGTGTGTCAGTGTGCTGGATGTGTGTGTGCTGGTGTGTGCCAGTGTGTGTGTGCCTGGGATGGGTAAGGTGCTGGGGAGTGTGGATGGAGCAAAGGCAGGAGGGGTGAGGGACCGTTTGAGGAGGGACACTGCTGCCGTCAGGGAGGAGTCCATGGACCTATTGCCCCTCTGTAGGTCAGACATGCCCGATGAGATGCCCTCCATGAACGACACCAGCTGAGTCAACAGCGCGGTGTGCGCATGGAGGACACTCAGCATGGCTGTCTGCCCTACATGGAGCTGGCGAAGGAGGTACACAGACTCCTCACTCAGGGCAGCAGGGGACACAGGGGCAGGGGGTGCGGTGCCTGGCCCAAAGGAGACACGCTCCCGGACATGGGAGCCTCCACGGACCTGGGGAATGGGAGCCAATGGGAGGGCGGTGGTGGTGCTGGTGGTGGCGGGGACAGCAACACTAGCTGGGGTGTGGTGGCTGCTGACACCCGCCTCCACAAGGGAGTCATCCTCCGAGTTGCTCTGGTCCTCAGCTGAGGTGGATGCTGCTGAGGACTCCTCGGTGTGGCTCCCTCGCCCTCCGTGCCACTGGGTCCCTCCGACCACTCCTCGGCTGCTGACCCAGTCTGGCTCTCCGGCTCCTCCTGGTCCGTGGAGCTGTCCCCTTCCGTGGCCGTGGATGTATCTGCAAACAATGGGGAAACAGACAGACATCAGTCACCTGCACATAACGCACACACCACTGTGAGCACAGCACATCACAGAGCAAGCCCTGGCATCATTAGTTGTACATTGCTAAAAGTGCACTAATTGAACAGGAGAAGTCAATTGTCAGTCTGATGCCAAGCATGGCACTCACATCCCACATGGCCTTGCACCCATCTGTCTGGTGTCTGTTGGATTGCAACACCCCAGTGTTGACACATGCACCAAGTACACAGTAGTTGGACAGTGCAGAGGACACGGTGTGGACACATCACAGCTCTTGCCACTGAGTCAGTACAGGTTTACGGATGTAAGGGATGCCCAGAGTCAAATAGGAAATGCATGTGATGCATACCAGCGACAGACACCATGATGCACCCATGTCCTGATAGCCAGCGCCACTATGGTGTGCATGTAGCACATGTCACTCCCCTGCAGGATCACCAATCAGTAGACACATGCCATGGCGGAGGCATGACTGCAAAGTCATACATCACTGTCTCAGTGATGTATGACTTTGCAGCCAGACAACAACACTCTGCACTGTGTCACAATAGTAGGTCATGGGGAATGCAAGTCCTGGAGCTGCACAAGTGCACATGTACATCCCCCCACAACACATCCTCTTAACCCTCATCTGTCCAGGTCATACCTATTGGACATATGGGAGACCTGTGACACTACCCTACATGTCAGAATACAGGCATTGTGTAAGCAATGGACCCACCCATGATGCCCACCACAGAGTCAGGGAAACAGATGCTGTCTCCCACCTTGAGTCAAGCAAACTGCAAGGACACAGTCCTAAGTGACAGAATTCCCTGCATGTAAGGGCCACACCTGGGTATCAGATGAGGAGTGGGCAGTGCACAATAGAGGGACATGGCTCCTGGACAACATGACTGCTGTACTGTGGCAGTTCAACCTGGCCCGAGGAGGGCACATAACATGTTAGACAGAGTACACAGTGCAGTCTTTGACTCACCCCCTCCTTGCTGCTCTCTGGCCTTCAGCTGCCCATCCAGGTCTGGAAAGACCACCGCCAGGATCCTGAGCATGTGGGGGGTCAGGGTCCGTGTTCCGCCCCTCCTGCGAGGAGGCGACAGCTTCAGCTGGACCCGTGCAATCCTCCGGGTCCAGCCCCGAAGGTCCTGCCACCTCTTTTGGCAGTTGCGGATCCGGCGCTTGTAGACCCCCACGGACCGGACAGCCCGGACGATGTCCTTCCAGATCTCATGCTTCCGATGGGCAGAAGCCTGTCAGGATGACAAAGTGATAAGGACATTACTACACATGCAACATATCCGTGCATGACACAGTTGCATATACATGTCGCAATCACAGGGGCACATGGTGTACCCAGGCAGTGCACGGCTGCCCATGGACAGTTTTCCAGAAGTCACTACATGGTATCATAGCATGGGGAGTAAAACCCTGTTCAGAAGCACTGTCACTGCACCATACCTGTCCAGTGCAAGTCACTACACACTATGGGGGGTGACAACTACTCAGTGAGCCTGCTAGCCAGTGGTGTGCTGACTCTCAGCCTTGCTAGTCAGACAAAATGCACATTCAGAAAGGCAGTGCACAGAACACTCACCTGCTCCCCTGGTGTCCCATACAGCTTGCTGTACTGTGGAAGTAGGCTGTCCAGCAGGGCCTGGTTCTCTTCAAGGCTGAAGGCTGGGGCTCTCTCCACAGTACGTGCCATTGCAGGGTCCAGAGGGGCAGAGACAGCAGCAGTGCAGTGGCAGATGTCGTCCTGGAGCATGTAGTGCAGGCAAGTGGGCTCTCAGGGGAACATGCAGCAATATATATGTGCTGGAGAGGCAGATACTGTCCCTTGTGTCCAAAGTGATAGGTCCAAGTCGTTTGCATCTTCTGAATCTGGCCAATCCATGGAATAGCAGCACCAAAACACGCCCACAGCATCCTTCAAATCTTCAACTTCATGACATACATTATTTTGCAACATTGTTGTGGGTGACCAACTGATTTTCCAGCAACCGACTCGTTCGAATATTCAAAAACGCGTCCGTTGCCAGGCAAGCCCATTGTCAATGGGTGCGCACCGATCGGTCCATTGCTGTTCAACGCGCACAGGGGTACAACGCGTACCCGCACACATTGAAAGCAATGGGCCGGCCGGAGGCACCGATCGGTCCATTGCTGTTCAACGCGCACAGGGGTACAACGCGTACCCGCACACATTGAATGCAATGGGCCGGCCGGAGGCACCGATCGGTCCATTGCAGTACAACGCGCACAGGGGTACAACGCGTACCCGCACACATTGAATGCAATGGGCCGGCCGGAGGCACCGATCGGTCCATTGCTGTTCAACGCGCACAGGGGTACAACGCGTACCCGCACACATTGAAAGCAATGGGCCGGCCGGAGGCACCGATCGGTCCATTGCTGTTCAACGCGCACAGGGGTACAACGCGTACCCGCACACATTGAATGCAATGGGCCGGCCGGAGGCACCGATCGGTCCATTGCAGTACAACGCGCACAGGGGTACAACGCGTACCCGCACACATTGAATGCAATGGGCCGGCCGGAGGCACCGATCGGTCCATTGCTGTTCAACGCGCACAGGGGTACAACGCGTACCCGCACACATTGAAAGCAATGGGCCGGCCGGAGGCACCGATCGGTCCATTGCTGTTCAACGCGCACAGGGGTACAACGCGTACCCGCACACATTGAATGCAATGGGCCGGCCGGAGGCACCGATCGGTCCATTGCAGTACAACGCGCACAGGGGTACAACGCGTACCCGCACACATTGAATGCAATGGGCCGGCCGGAGGCACCGATCGGTCCATTGCTGTTCAACGCGCACAGGGGTACAACGCGTACCCGCACACATTGAATGCAATGGGCCGGCCGGAGGCACCGATCGGTCCATTGCTGTTCAACGCGCACAGGGGTACAACGCGTACCCGCACACATTGAATGCAATGGGCCGGCCGGAGGCACCGATCGGTCCATTGCTGTTCAACGCGCACAGGGGTACAACGCGTACCCGCACACATTGAATGCAATGGGCCGGCCGGAGGCACCGATCGGTCCATTGCTGTTCAACGCGCACAGGGGTACAACGCGTACCCGCACACATTGAAAGCAATGGGCCGGCCGGAGGCACCGATCGGTCCATTGCTGTTCAACGCGCACAGGGGTACAACGCGTACCCGCACACATTGAATGCAATGGGCCGGCCGGAGGCACCGATCGGTCCATTGCAGTACAACGCGCACAGGGGTACAACGCGTACCCGCACACATTGAATGCAATGGGCCGGCCGGAGGCACCGATCGGTCCATTGCTGTTCAACGCGCACAGGGGTACAACGCGTACCCGCACACATTGAATGCAATGGGCCGGCCGGAGGCACCGATCGGTCCATTGCAGTACAACGCATCACTGTACATGTGACTGGCATATGTCAGCATGCCTGTCTCAGATGGACATATGCCAGCCACAGATAGCTCCCAGGGAGTGAGGGGCACACCTACATCACGACAGCCTGTCCAAACCTTATCATAAGGCATGTAAGGCTGCATTTCCTATTGTGTGTATGTTGGTGTACATGTTGTCCTGTGGGTGTCACCTGTGGGCAGCCACCCCCAGGCTGTGCACGTGTTCATGGGGACAGGATCATGGGTGTTACGTGTACGTGACCACTGTGATGTGCAACTGTTCATATCTGTGCATGTGCCATGGTCACATTTCACAGTGGTGTTTGTGTATGTCATGTCACATACCCCGTGAGTCCCATGTGGGACGGTATGTTTGAGCCAGGGTGTCCCAGTGGCACAATAGTGATGGCCCTCCACAGTCTTTGTGCATGTAGTGTTTACAATGTCTCTGATTTCATGTGCACAATGGGAGACAGTCTCCACATCCACGTTGTGTGTGCATGGACTCTGATGTTGTGCGTGTGTGTCACAGACGTCCATGGCTCTCCTGCCATGGCAAGTGTGGCCACTACCTGTGGGGGTCATGTTTGTTTTGTTGTGGTGTACACATGATACTCCAGGTGATGCCAGTGTCCATGTGGCATTACAGGGTCCCTGGGAATGTGCCTGTCGTTGAGCTGTGGTGCCTGGGGCACATCTGTCCTCACATGTCACTGGGGGGTGACTGTGACACAGCATCATGATATCCAATGGGCCAACCTGGGACAAATTGATGCCACCTGTAGGACCGTGTTGACAGATGTTGGCCATGTATGTACCATAAATGTCGTTCCGGTACTGCACACTTCATGTAGTTGTGCCTCATGATGATGTATGTTGGGATCTTGAGTGTGTTCAATGCCGCATATGTGGGGTGACTGACGATCTTGCTTACTTCTCCTCTGCACTGCAGGGCTCCTGCTGTCCATCGGCCATTCCCAGACCTGGCAACGATGGTGGAACGGGACAGCATCCGACGGTACCGCTTCACCAGGCAGCTGATTGAGGATTTGGCAGTGCAGTTGTCCCCACATTTGCAGCCTGGCCGGCCGTATCCTACAGCGCTGACCCCCAAGGTGAAGGTGATGGCAGCCCTACACTTCTTTGCCACCGGTACCTTCCAACATACTGTGGCGTCTGCTGGTGGGATGTCACAGACCATGTTCAGCCGTGTGCTCCGCGATGTTTTGGCGGCAATGTTGCTCTTCCTGAACCGGTACATCTATTTCCCTAGACTGCGACGACTCACTGACGTGAAGAGTGACTTTTATGCCCTGGGGAGGATGCCGCATGTCATTGGCTCCATTGATGGGACACATGTGGCTTTGGTACCACCACAGGCCCAGGAGCAGGCCTACAGGAACCGCAAGCACTACCACTCGGTCAATGCACTGGTGGTGTGTCTTGCAGACATGACCATCACACACGTGTGTGCCCGTTTCCCTGGTTCAGCACACGATGCCTTTGTGATGAGGAGTAGTCGCATCCCCAGGTTGATGGCACAGATGCAGAACCAGCGTGCCTGGCTTGTCGGTGTGTACTGACTTTGTGCCATTGTGTGTGATCTGATCTGTAGTATTCCGCCCACTTTTCCAAGTCAGCTGATGTGCACTTGTCTGTCCGTAGGTGACTCGGGATACCCCAACATGCCGTGGTTGCTGACACCCCTCAGGAACCCTGTGACACCTGCCCAGATGCGCTACAATGAGGCACATGGTCGGACCAGGAGAGTGATTGAGCGGACCTTTGGTCTCCTGAAGAGCCGCTTCCGCTGCCTGGACAAGACCGGAGGGTCCCTCCCATATGCCCCTGCGAAAGTGTGCAAGATTATCATCGTCTGCTGCATGCTCCACAACCTGGCAGTGCGGAAGGAGTTGCCTCTCATCCAGGATGACGATGACCAACATCCGCCACCTGTGGAGGATCCTGGCCTGGACCACGATGCCAGTGACGATGATGATGATGATGGTGATGGTGATGTCCGCACACAGCTCATCACCAACTTCTTTAGCTGAATGTGAGTATCCTGAGGTGTCATGTGAATGATGTGAGTTGGCATGATGTGTGGGTGGTGCTCTGGTGCTGTTGGAGTGTGTCCATGGGCTACTTGACAGGATGTGTGTTGCGATGTGTGGTGACAGGTGGGCTGTACTCCCCAACAGTGTTGACATGCTAACTTGGTTCTGGGTGGGTATCTTGTAACATGTATTGTGCATGAGTTTTGCTGTTCTGTCCTGTACTGCATTGCTTTTGACTGTGTGTCATTTCTGTCCTTCACAGGGTACTTTCAGATTCGTTTGGTGAACTGTGTCCACCGACGACGTGATTGCACATCCAGGCTGGTAGCTGTTGTGTCCCTACAGGTGATGTGCGCCACACCCATGGACTTCCTTCAGTCTACAGTTGTTGACTGTGTGCCCGCTGCCAGGTGGGATTACCTTGCATCTGTAGTGGTTACAGCATGTTGCAACTGTGTAATAAACCTGTGCTTCACTTTGTGATGTGCGTTGTCTGTGGTCACACATTTGACTGCCATTTGCTTACTGCACCTGTGGGCTACTTGACTACAACTGGGAATGGGTGTGGTGTCTGTGCATTGCACCGTCTTCCCTGGCAACATCAGTGTAGGCAATGAGTCAGATGGCCTAGGTGTGTATGTGTTGTGTAGCCCTGGTGGTGTGTCTCCCTCATATGTGTCACGTTGCCTGTACTCACATGCCTGTGTTGTCCTTGCTGTTGCAGTTCGCATACACTGTGTAATTTTGCAGTTCATCATCCCCATAACAGCACCCACGTTGGAATCACGACAGAGGCAAGTATGGTGTATTAGTGTGTTTATTGTGATAATAGTGCATAGGATGGATTGTGCTGTACATGAATCTTGCAATCCCAAGTTCCTAGATGAATAGAAAGTCCAGGTAGACAGGATCCCCAGTATCGGGGCCACTGTTGTCTGACACATTGTTCCAACTTATACTCCCCATGCAATGTGTGGGAGTAGTGTTGCCATCAACAGGGTGAACAGTCTGTGCACAAAGGCGAAAATCCAGAACAGGTTCAGGCTTCCTGGGAGTTGCGCTTGGCCATCAGCCTCTCACTTTCCCCTCCTCGGACGACCCCTCTTCTTGGGGGGGGCCCTCAAGTGCAGGCTGCTGCGGTGCAGGGGACTCTCCGCCAGAGTCCTCCTCCCTCCCTGTGGCAGTTGCAGTTTGTTCGGTACCAGATGTTGTTGGCACACAGGGAGGTGTGGACTGGTTGCTGTTCATCTGGCGGAGGCATTGTAAAATGTCCCTGTGCACCGCCGTCATCTCATGTAGTACATCCCACTTGGACTCCACGCGGGTCATGTGGGAGTCCACACGTGACATGTGGGAGTCCACACGTGACATGTGTGACTCCACTTGGGACATGTGGGAGTCCAAGCGGGCATGATGGGCAGCCTGCTGCTGTTTAATGTCTCTGAGGAGCCCCACTACCTGGCTGAGCTCTCCGGTGCTGGAC
Organism: Calotriton arnoldi; assembly: GCA_963921515.1. Classification (NCBI taxonomy): domain Eukaryota; kingdom Metazoa; phylum Chordata; class Amphibia; order Caudata; family Salamandridae; genus Calotriton; species Calotriton arnoldi. The sequence continues at coordinate 13,246 of CAWUFW010008705.1, forward strand.
TGGTACGCATCAGCTATGCGTACCAGTTGTGGGTCTTCATGCACACCAGCAACGTCTGCAAGCAGCGACCTCTGTCTCCCACCCCTCCCACCACCCCTGCTGACATGTGCAGTGTGTGCAGTTGCACGCACAGATAACCCTGGTCCACCTTGGGGGTTGGTGGTGGTGGTGGTGTCCATGGCCCCAGGTTGGTCCAGGGTCACTGCGCTGGTGTTGTTCCTTATTCTGTCCATGTCGGCAGGGATGGTATTCGTGGTGACAGTCGTTGGAGGGGTGGGTGCAGGGGGTGCAGCTGGTGGACCTGCTGGTGCTGCAGCTGGTGGTCCTGCTGGTGCAGCATGTTGACTTGCACCGGATGTGCCAGGTTGTTCTTCATCGTCCGAGGAGGACAGAGGCTGTACGACGCCAGTGAGCTCGGCATCCTCTTGAGCCTGGGACTGGGACTCCTCAGCGTCTGCTGCTGTGTCCCTATCATCACCTGTTTTTGGGAGACACAAACAATGTATGTCATGTTTCTGCAGGCATCAGTGGTTGACACACCTGACAGTTGTGACTGTGCCTCGGGGTGCGGGCCTGTACATTGTATTGTCCTAAGTCGTCACAGTCAGGGGTTGATATTGGTGTGGCACATTGTCCTGCATTATTTGGGCATTTCTATGTATTCTCTGGGGTGTGAACATGGTCTGCATTGATTGTGTTTGGTTGACAGCCAGACCTCCTTCCCACCCACCCACCCACCCAGTCAGTTATCCCACCATGGAACGTGCTTGCATTGCAGGGAGTGTAAGTTGTCTCTCAGGATGTCAGTCAGTGGTGTCCTGCTGTTTGTTGGTGCACAGTTGGCAGCAGGGCCTTGTGCTCCCCACAGCAGTAGCCAGTGTCAGCCATCTTGTGAGTCCTTCTCCACTCCCTGTGATGTGAGCATGGTTCAGGGTGGTGTTGATGGGACAGTTGTGGGGGTGAGCTATGTTTGTGACTACGTCTCCCATCATGCTATTGCCTCCACCCCCCTTCCCAGCATGCCCATGCTTCCTTCCTTTTGACTCTGCTTCCCTGTGGGGTGGGCTGGCTGTGCTGACAGGATGGCTGGGAGTGTTGTCCTGGCAGTTGTTTGGCTAAGAGTCCCAAGAGTGTCCCTGTGCTTCACACAACATAACCCAGGGTGGTGGTGCTTTGTGGGATCTTGTGTTAGGATGGAGGGCATTGCATTCTACCAGGTGGGTACTGTGGAGTTTGTGTTGGGGGGTGTGAGGGGAGGTGCTGGTGACTATAGTCAGTGCTGCAAGTCCCCCTTCCCACCCAGCCAGCCAGATAGCCCAACATGGAACGTGCTTGCATTGCAGGGAGTGGAAGTTGTCTCTCAGGATGTCAGTCAGTGGTGTCCTGCTGTTTGTTGGTGCACAGTTGGCAGCAGGGCCTTGTGCTCCCCACAGCAGTAGCCAGTGTCAGCCATCTTGTGAGTCCTTCTCCACTCCCTGTGATGTGAGCATGGTTCAGGGTGGTGTTGATGGGACAGTTGTGGGGGTGAGCTATGTCTGTGACTACGTCTCCCATCATGCTATTGCCTCCACCCCCTTCCCAGCATGCCCATGCTTCCTTCCTTTTGACTCTGCTTCCCTGTGGGGTGGGCTGGCTGTGCTGACAGGATGGCTGGGAGTGTTGTCCTGGCAGTTGTTTGGCTAAGAGTCCCAAGAGTGTCCCTGTGCTTCACACAACATAACCCAGGGTGGTGGTGCTTTGTGGGATCTTGTGTTAGGATGGAGGGCATTGCATTCTACCAGGTGGGTACTGTGGAGTTTGTGTTGGGGGGGTGTGAGGGGAGGTGCTGGTGACTATAGTCAGTGCTGCAAGTCCCCCTTCCCACCCAGCCAGCCAGATAGCCCACCATGGAACGTGCTTGCATTGCAGGGAGTGGAAGTTGTCTCTCAGGATGTCAGTCAGTGGTGTCCTGCTGTTTGTTGGTGCACAGTTGGCAGCAGGGCCTTGTGCTCCCCACAGCAGTAGCCAGTGTCAGCCATCTTGTGAGTCCTTCTCCACTCCCTGTGATGTGAGCATGGTTCAGGGTGGTGTTGATGGGACAGTTGTGGGGGGGCAATATGTGTGACTGCGACTCCCATGATGCTATTGGCTACACTGACTTGGCCAGCATACACAGAATTCCTTCCTTTGAGTGGTCTTCACTGTGTGTTGGTGTTGTTGTGGTGGCTACATGTGTGGATGTGTGTGTTAGTTCTATTTGTGCCACTGCCTAGCTGTAGTTGTGGTTGTGTTTGTACATGTGTTGGCACAGTTGGATGTGACTTTTTTGATGGCATGTGTTGTGTTTATCTGACTGACATACACATTTTGGGATGATTCTGTTCTAGTTGCTGTGTAATTGCTATGTGTGCATGGTTTGACTCTCCCCTTGACAGTGATGTGTGTGTTTTGTGGCAGTTTATTGTGTACATTTGTTGTGTACTCACCAGGCTCTGGGATGTTCTCTAGTCCATATACGCTCACTGGCGGAAGGATGGCCCGCACCTTCTCCTCCCAGGGCCTGAGGTATATTGGCTTGGCAGGAGGGCCACTGCCGGTCTGTTGGCTGTTGCTGTAGTCTATCTTCAGCAGGTCCCGTACCCTCCTGCGCACGTCATACCACCTGTTCTGGATGTCCGTCTTTGTGCGCCGACATGATGATTGGGCGTTCACCCTGTTGATGATCCTCTCCCACATCTTGGTTTTCTGCGACATGGGGGTCTGTTGGACCAGAGTGCCAAACAGCTGTGGCTCCACCCTGAGGATCTCGTCTACCAGGACTTCCAATTCACAATCTAGGAACTTGGGATTCTTCTTGGGGGCATGGTGATGGGTGGTGATGGTGAGTGATGTGTGTGTTGGTGTGCAGGTGAGGGTGTGTGAGTGTGTGTTTTGCTGGGTGTATGTGAGGTAGGTATTTGTTGGTGTGCTGATGGTGTGTGGCTTGTGTGAGGGATGAGCTGTGGGTGTGTGGTTGCTTTCTCTTGGGTGCTGGCAGTGAAATGGCATTTGCAAAGGCTCATGGTAGTGATTTGTGTCCTTTATATAGGTGGAGTTGTGGGTGTGTCTTTGTTCTCTGTCCCCACCCCCCCAGTGTTTATTGGCTTGGTAATTGCTTGTTTGGCCTTTTTTGGTTGATTTTTCCTTTGTGCTGTTTGTGTATGTTGGAAACGTTCTTGTGACCGAGTCGGACCCTGCATTGGTCTCGTACGGTGTTTTCCGTTTCGTTCACGCTGTGTTTGTGCAGTTTTGTATGCTGCGTACGCGTCGGTCGCGGTGTATTGTGTTGCTTCGGCTCGGTTTTGTATGCGTGTCGGTCGTACGGCTTGTCCTCCGTCCGACTCGGTCGTGTTTTCGCGCCTTGCATCGTACTTTGCGGGTTGGAGTTGGCGGGTACGATTCGGTCGGATTTGTTCCGGGTGCGTGTCGGTCGGTTGGATTCGCGTGTTTTTCCGGCCGGATTGCTATTTTCCGAGCGGCTCGGTCGGTCGGCTTGGTTTCCTGACGTGTCGGTCGGATTTATCGCGGCTTGCATCGTACTTGGCGTGTCGGGCGCCACTGGTACGTGTCGGTCGGTATTTTTTCCGGCTCCGAGTCGGTCGGTGCTTTTTCCGGCCCGAATCGGAATCGACCCCTTGGTGTGGTCCTTCTCAGGAAGGTTTGTGGTCCGACTTCTAGGGTTTGATTGCATTGAACAATTTTCTGTAGCTTGTGTCCTCCCCTCGCCTCATGGATTCTAGAAAATACAGCTAATTGTCACTTCCACACTGGTGTCTGTATCGTTTGATGCCCCATGTGTCACATAGCTACTTTGTATTTTTTTTAACTTGATCAGCTGGTCTCCCAATGACCAAGAATCTGCATCGCTCTCCTCTTCCAGTGTGTTTCGGACGACCACATTTTGTGTCAAGTCTTCAGTTGTGATGTTTTTTTGGCTGACTGATCTTGGTTCTTTTGAGGTTGTTCTTTGTCTTCACTCCCTTGTGCTTCTCCTTCGGTGGTTAATGTCTTCTTTGCTGGTACTCGAGGCCCTCCTTTCTTGTTCTCACCTATTACATTCAGATGCAATGTTCTATCTTTGACCAACTCACTGGCTACTTCCTTTAATGAGAGTGTTATCTGAGAAACTTGCTTGGTGTGGTTGATGACAGACTCTCAAAGATCTGCAGTCAAATAGAATTCTCGGTTACAAACGTATGGGAAATGCAGCGTTGTGCCGGGATTTAGAGCCTTGCAACAAAAGCTGCTAAGGATTCCCTGGCTCCCTGGGCTCAAGTTGAAAATGTGGCATTTTTGGTTCACATTTCTTTTGGAGTTATAGTGTTCACTCAGTACTTCTTTGAGTTTGTTGTATGACTCAATTTTCCTTTTTGCAGAAATTGTTTTGATTCAAGTCTGGCTTTCATTTCTTGCTAAGTATATACGAAGCTTCCTAATTGTTTATCCTCTGATTCTACGGCTGGTTTGAGAAAGTCATCCAGCGATTCTAACCACTTCTTCTACCTCAACCCCAATATACTTCTGCCGTTTTCTCGGACTGCGAGTGGTACCTCTATGTAGAGCGCCTAATTGTATGATCCTCTCTTTTCACAGGTAGGATGTCATTTCTAATACAGGGGCGTGACATGGGTGTTGCTGTGGGTGTTCCCACGCAACACCCATGTCCACTGATGCATTTCCAGATTTACGAGCAATCATAAACATGGAAATGCGTCAGAATGCTACACCACCCCAGGGGTGGCATAGCGGGGCGCAACGAGGAGAAATGTTTTCACTTCTCCTCGTTTTTCCCTCTTTCAACGCGTGCTGCATTCTATAGCACACATTGGAAGAGGAAATCACCTCAATTGATTGTTTTTGTGCAGGAACGTGCCCCTTCCTGCACAAAAACAATCTCTCCACGACGCAGGCATCCTTGCACCATGGTGGAAGTGTGTCTGCACTGGCGTAGGGCAGCAGTTTGTGTGCCAGCACAAGGAAAAGCACAGAGATGCGACATATTGTTGTAAATATGTCGCATCCCTGTGTTTCGAAACTAAAGCAGAGCGGCACAGAAAATGACTTGCGGCACCACGCTGCATTAGTTCCTCATAAATAGGGCCTACAGTTGTTAATTTATTTATCTTCCTGGCTGGGATATACCGCAACTTATCCTTTTATCCTTCATGACTGGAGCATTCCGTAGGTAAGTATCTTCATTTGCCTATGTATGCGTGCGTGACACCATCTTGTTGTCACTCTAAATCCTGAAAACCACATGCACCTTTTCCATTCAATTCAATAGCACTCATTTTACCGCCCTGTGAAAAGATAAAAGGCTGAGTAGGTCCTGCCAGGATTTGTAAATTTCTGCCTCTCTCAACAGTGAGCATCTGCTTCTCCTGGGTCACTGTGTACTATTCGATTTTTCCACAGACACAGAATAGGTCAAACAGTTTCATACATCATGCCCCTGGTCTCTTGCTTGGTTCTTGTTTTTTTTGTCACACACATATGTGAGATTAGCCAATATACTGCATGTGCTTTGTAGATTGTACATGTAAGTATTTATTTTCTTTGCACCACTTTTAACATGGGAAAAGTGACGCAAAAGTGGCGCAAGGGGCTTGTAAATCTGCCCGAGGTCTCTTTAAAGCACGCAGCTTTGTAGGCCCTTACTCACATGTTTTCTTGGTAGTTCACAGATTTCACTGAATTCTTTTGCACATTTGTTCTTTAATTGTAGGAGGCTACTGGGTATGTTTTCCCTTAGCACCATTCATTCAATGTTCTTTATTCTCACTAGTTTTCATTTTGTCTGGTGCACTCTGCTCTCTCATGATCCTTTACCATGCTCTTGATTTGCACTCCATGTCACAGCTGCAGCTGGCAGCTTCCTCACTCCTGAATATCAGTCTTGCTCCCTGGTATTTTCACTGTAGTAATAGAGTGCGTAGTGTGCATCCAAGGCTTCTTGGTTGCAGTGGTTCTTAGTGTTCAGTCTTTGATCATCATCTGTCTTTAAAAGGAACAACTCACAGTAGTTCCTGGATTGCTTTTGTATAGCCTCACCTTCACTTTTCACTGTTAGGTTTTTATATTCAATGGTGTTTTCCTGGGAACATGCAATGTGCTACATTATTTATATTCCCTTCACAATCATTGTCTCTCTCTGCCCCAAGCTTGTTTGTTTCAACTTCCTATTATAAGTTGTTCTTTGTTTGTCCTCTATATTAATGGGCTGGATGCATGCCCTCCGAGTCACTTTCTTGTGTTTATGGTCCCATTTGTCAGGCTAGCTGACAGTTTCGTGTCTTGCATGCAGATTCATTATTTTTATTATGTCTGTTTATACATCTGTGATGTCTCGTATGTTACTTTTTAAATTTTAGACGTCAGACTAGACAATGTGCCTGGGCTTAACATGGCTGCCCAATGTTTTGACGTGGACATGCCTGGTACAAAGTGGGCCATCCTGTCATTCTATATGGGGCTCGCCTTACCTCATGCCATATTCATTTCAGTCGGGGCCTGTCGCCCCTCGTGCAAGGTCCCATTCTTCTCGAGACCTTGTGTTGCTCAATTGCTTTCTACCCAGATGCTCGTTTCTTGAATGGCTGAGTCAGAATGTCGAATGGTGGGAAAGGTCTTTCCATTTGCTTGTCTCCTCTATTCGCTTGTTTTTTTTCTCTTATGCACCATTGTATCACAGTCACTGAGCATATTGCTGGTAATGCCATGCCTGCTCGCACCCCTTTTCTGTCCTCTATCGAGCCTGGCATTTCTTGCCTTTCCTGCCTGTCACACTCAGCCATTCACTGCTAAACAATGCGCGAGCTCTTTACCTGGTAGATACACACAGGCCATACACAGTCCCCAGGCCTGGCTTACCTGCACTGTTCACTAGTGTGCATGCTGCACACGGCGGCAACGGTACTGGTTACTGTTTCCGCCCTCACCGCTACAAATACTTGCAGAATTGGTGCTCTTGGGTCTCACAGGATCCGATCACCTTCAGCAATGACATCGGGATCTCTCGCTAGCCATTGTTGGCAATGTTGACTCTTGGCAGGACTCATTTGCTTCCCAACACATGTGCGTTTCTTTCTTCTCTTCATCGTTAGTTGTGAATGCAGCAGAGGTGCACTGACTTACATCAGATGAGGTACATCTCTATATATCTTTATCCATACATTCCATCACTAATACACTGGATTCTCTACTTTTGAGAAGCTTGTCTTTATCCATGTGATCCCAACTCTGTCCTGATCTAAAGTACCCTTCTGCGTATCTATCAGAAAAGGGGGGGAATGAACCACGTAAGTCTCAATACCAGAATCTCAGAATGTTTTGCCTCGGAGACCCTCAACCACATGTTCACAGACTGCGGTGATTGTAATCTCAGCTTAGTGTGGCTTGGTGGATAGCGTCATCATCGGGTCTTGTCACTTGAGTGTCCTGCTCTACAACCGGCATCAGATGGATTGATGTCACTTGTTTACTTGGTGAATTTTCACAGGGTAAGGGTTGTGACAAAGAAAATAGAGAAGGTAGTAATAATCCAGTTTCATCACAGATTTATCAAACTTAGCCAGGTCTTCATTGTCACAGACCTACACCCCCTACTCACACCATTGATCAGTCTCCCTGCATCCATGATATTGCTTCGCACTGTACAGGAAGGGAAAGAGGTGATAGGGTTCTTTGTAACCATAAAAGGCAGAGATTAAAATGTAAAAAATATGATCATATAGAGAAGGAACCTTTGTTTTATTGGGACCAAAGGAGTTGCATGTCTGCATGGTTTGGGCTTAGCCTCACACTATAGGGACACTGAAGAGAAAAAATAAACTCAAGTATTGAAGGTTGCCACTGTGTAATCTCATCAGGACACTAGATAAATCTTTTCTTGTTAATTTATGGGAAATCATGAATTTGCTTATGTTTATCCACCAAAACTGAACTTCATAGATTGTCCAAGATGGGTGTAATCACAAAATATTGTTTCTATCCATTGTGACTCCAGATTTTCACAGACCTTTTGCCCACTCTACCCATCAAAACACGATGTCAAGTATTAGAGTGTAACAACTGATTGTGATGAAACATGAATAGATCCATGTCCAACCTTATCAATTTCTTCCATTCATTATTTCTATCCACTTGGTCTATCAAAACAATGATTCCACTGTGATTCATTTAATACATTTCAGACTTATTGTTGACATAAATTCATCCAATAGCAATCCATGCAATCAGCAGGCAATCAAATAAATCATTTTTAATGCTTTTGAATTTGGTAAAGTAGCTTCCATAGACTTATGCTCTCATTACTCATACAACATAATCACATATTAGTGAAAAAATCGAAAAAGCAAGAGTGACAAGACCCTAATGTAAATATTTAGTTGAGTTAATTGGTGGGTCATCATTAGGACTAATGGCCCTTCATTTCTATGGTGGTCCAAATGGCTTAATATACGAGCAGATTCTAACAGTTGAGCATCTATGACAACACTAAACATAAAAGTAAAGGGCCGTATGTGCAAAAAGTAGGGATTGTGATTTCCTAATTGGGATTCTTACTAAATCGCAATCAGGAAATCTCAATTCCTAATGTAAGAACACTTACAACTATTAAATAGCAATTCCTAGTGGGTCGAAAATTGACCTATCTAATGAATATTAATGAGGTAGGTCGCAGTTTGTGACCCATTAGGAATTATGGTCATCACAGGGATGGTTGCCTGCTGGCAGGGCTGGACTGCTGCCGGCAGACTGTTGTTAAATCTTCCCTCACGCTCCCCGTCGGCTCCTAGTCTGAAAGCTCTTCACTGGCTTCCCATTAGGAAACAAATTCGTTTCAAGGTCATCTGCATGGCACATAAGACCCTGTACAGAAACGGGCCGAGTTACCTTGCCAAAAAACTAAGATGGTACTTACCTAAAAGGACTCTCAGTTCTGGAACTAAACATCTTCTTACTCCTCTCAGGATACGCACTGCAAGAATTGGTGGTAGATCCTTTTCCCATTTAGCCCCTGTCTTTTGGAACAAACTCACCCTGCAGCTTTGTACGGTCACTGATCATGAGCAGTTTCGGAAGAGACTGAAAACCTGGCTCTTTTGACCACTTCCCCCACCTGCATACTTCTCCCTTCCGCTTTACTGATCTTTCACTAGCGCTTTGAGACCCTTGGGTGAAATGTGCGCTTAACAAAATCTAATGACTTGACTTGACTTGACTGGGAACCCAAAGCAGCCCTGGCAATTTTGTCAGAGCATTCCCCAGGAGTCTGGAAGGGTGGCAGCTGTGGGGGGTCGTTTTGTTTTTTTACTGGGAGCTGATATAGCAGCACTGCTGCAAAATTTGCCCTATGTAACAAAACTGGCCCCCACAGCTGCAAAACCAGCCCCCACTCTTCCAGTCTACCGGGGAAACGCCCGATGCCTGCCACAACCAGTCCGGCCCTGCCTGCTGGGGCCAGCAGACCACCATGTCTGTGATTGCTTTTTAATAAACCAATCTTTTTTTAATTAAAAAAAAATGCAGCCCGTTTCCCTTAAAGTTTCATTTTTTAAGAGCAGGCAGTGGTCCATAGAACCACTGCCTGCTCTTTAAAAATATTTTTGTTTACATTCTCAATGGGGAAGGGGTCCCTTGGGGACCCCTTCACGTTTATGAATGGTTACCACTACCTTTTCGTAGTTGGTAACAATATGTTTACCGCATTGGAAAGCATTATTATATACCACTGAGATTTGGTAGTTGGAAAGGACGCACTAAACATGGCCCTTCCAAATACAGAATCGGGATGCATTCGCAATTTCAAATCACAGTTTGTGATTCATACATACCAAAATGCCTTTTTGAGGTTTGCAAATGGGACGACTCTGCGACTTAGCCTGTTTGCGACCGCAAAAGGTTTTGTACATATGGCTCAAAGTGCCTGAACAAATCTACTGGAGCTCATATTGGCAGCACAACTGTCACTGTTCATGGAGGGGAGAGGATTGGAGTATGACAGTGGGAAAATCGTGACAAGATTAGTGCTTTTGTGGACTCCTTGATAGTCTCATCCCTGGGAGTGAACTGGATGCAAGGCATCATCTGTTTGGTCCTTTTGGTTTTGGGTGACAGCATGTGCACGGTGGCAGTGTGCTGATGTTCCTAGGCCACACACATGCCTGCGCAGTGCTGCAATGAGGCACCACATTGGATGGTCACTAAGGGCTTAATTACAAGTCTGGTGATCCACGGTCCTCCAGACTTGAGGGGGCGCGGAGGAGGCAGTCTCCTGACCACCCTATTACAATAAGGGTGGTCGGACTGTCATTTCCCCGCCGCAGCCATCAGGGAACCGCAGTTCCCTGGTGGTGTTGAGGTGGTGTAGAGGCATTAATATGCTTCGCGGACCTGCTGCAGTCCCATCAAGCATATTCGGAGTTTCCTCTCTGCCAGGGTTTTCATGGCAGCTCCTCCTCCATGAAATCCCTGGCGGAGAGGAAACAAAGGGGCCCTACAGGGCCCCCTTGTGCCTCTGTGCCCCATAGATGCATGCAGGGGGGCACAGCATGTGCCCCCCGTGTGCATACACACCAGTTCCTGCACGGCATGGACTTCAGTCCATGCCGTGCAGGAACTGTTTTTGCAGTTCCCATTGCAGTCCCCATCTTTAGAGGCACCCCCTTGGGAACGCAAACAAAGCGCGCCAGACAGGAGGAAACTCTTAATCTGGCGGGCGGCCCGACCACGGTGCTGCCGGTGTGGTGGTGCGGACCTGGCATCCGCACCGGCAAAGCCGTAATCAGGCCCTAAGTCACTACATTGTGTTCTTTTTATTGTTGTTATAATCATTACTCCAATTTAGAGTGCTTTTTGGTTGCGCTCTCTGTCCATGAATAAAAGGCTGCAAATTCACCAAGCTCCCTGTCAGCAGACAGGTAAGTCTCACAAATGTACTGCTTAATCTCCACAAAATTACTGTTGCAGTTTAAACTAGTAAACAAAACAATATTTATTTTTCAAATTAGCTTTATTAGAAAATGTTCTCACACATTTTGAGCTACATATAGTTAGCATCACATCATCTCTTTCCAAAGAATTCAAATCTCTCATTTTAATCAAATTAATCATTATATTTCATCGACAACCCCATTACATTTGGGACATTGTTCATCATCGGGGAAGTTAACTTGATGTCATATTGCATTTTGTGTGTCTGCCAAATTCACACGAATGCAACCGCCAAATCTCTGTGTTCTAACAGTGCAGTAGGCATCCAGGGCATGTTAACTGGGAGCTTGAAGAATTCATGTATTACATTGCCACAACATCAACATCTCCATTCTGTTCCTAAAATGAAATTAAAAATTAAAAATAATGCAATAGCAAAAATAGAAACTAATTTACATTTGAACGTCTAAATGTTTTATGGAAATTACGAAACTGCTAGGACATATAACAGACAAAAATGCACAATGAAAAAGAAGAAAAGAATGGGAAATAGATTCAATCAACACCAACGGGAGGAGGAAGGACACCTTGCACAGGCTGATGTGGTTGGAGCCCCTTCAAGACTGGTTAGGCAGCTGGATCCAGTACGGAGGCCGACCTTGACGCCAGGTAAGGGCAATGGAGGTTCTTGGGCTCGCAGTCATGACATACAAAAAGTGTCAGTCTTCTCGTACCCTGACTTTCATTGATCAGGTACCCATCATGAGCTAACACCAGATGCTTCCATCTCAAGTTAACTAGAAGAACCTTTGGCTCAATTAGTTGCAGCAACCCTTTATCTTACTTTAACTCATGAGTGGAATGTGCATACAAGGCCAATCCGAGACTCAATTCTTTCACATTGGCCCACACATTTACGACCCATGACCTGACTTGCTTCAATACCAGGTCCTCATCCAGACCACTCCTCTACGCTTCCTCACACAAAGACCTGTAAAACCCTGACTGAAACTGATTGACCCGGTGCACCATTTCTTCTTTATCGCACACATCCTTGCCATCAAACTAGTAGGCCTGGGTGGAGTTCGGCGCTACCTAATCATACTCATCATTGGCGCTCGCTTTGGCTCATAATTAAGAAGCCCTTGCAGACTGTTCTCTTCTCACTATAGTGAATCAGTGATATCAGTGAGTAGCGCGTTCTCTCTGTGACTTTGTTTATGTAGCTCGTATAGTTCCAAGTTATTTCACAGCGATGTGTAGTATGCATCTAAGCATTGCAAAAGACTGAGACTGAGTTGGAGCATCAAAGAGGTTGAGAAATGGGAATAGAATCAAAGATCATTCACTGCAATGCATTAGTTCCAAATGTAGTTTTTGTTAAGGAAATTTGGAATAGGGATTTCAGGATTAGTATGGGCAACTCAACGATAGTCGATAGACTGAAAACTAGTATTATAGGTGATCTGTGTTAGAGAAGTACAATAAAACTGTGTTTGCTTGTCATAAAACTTTCGTGGAGATTATCCGAATCACTAATCTATTTTTTTTAATCTTCTTTATTTCTTACATCAGCACCCAAGGGCAAGAAGAAGGAAGTTCAGGAGACCGGTCCGGGAGAAGCTGGTCAGCCAGCGCTGACCACTAGCGCCGCAGCGGAGGGATCTGCTGACCCCAGTAAGTTATTTTTTATTATTATTTCCTAATGTTGGGTTTTATGATTGTTGTGGGCTTAGGGTAGAATCTTGGGGTATTGTAATGTTGGTGCTGGGTTCCAGGATGGGAGTTGCTGCCTGGAGGCGGGTGTTGCTGGTGAGAAATAAAGTTTCACTGACACCCTTGCCTGCCATCTTCTTTCCACTTGGCGGTGAGGACAGGATGCGTACCCACTCGTGCAAAGCACAATGGATTCAATTTTTGTTTCATTCCTGTTATCCCTGCATTATCTGTTTTTTCCTTACATTAAGTGGCTTTCTTTTTTGGTAGCTGACTTTTTCCAGTCTCTACTCTAGTCTCTAGTTCACTGATCGTCTGCTTTGTTGGCAATCTTTCCTCTCTCCTACATATCTTGTGGTACTGTAAGAGTAAGACTAAGAATAATCAATTTTGATACTCCACTGTCTATCCTGAAGATTGCAAGCCCAAGAAAGCTAGTATTCTAAATAATATTTACCATGTATGTTTGTTGAGAAGGCTTTCTTTTTCCTGCTTATGCTCTAACAGTTGAGTTCAAGAGAGATTGGCCATGGTCATCATGAACGACCCTGCCCCCAATGTAGTGTGCTGCTGTCTCATTCATTTATACAGTATACTAGCAGTTTCCCATGACAGTGCAACATGGCTGGAAAAAAAGTATAAGGTCCCACTCAACCAACACCATTTGTTTTTCATTGACCGTTGAATCCACCCCTGGCTTGTCTAACTTTGTGAACCAATCAAATGCCCAGAGTGATATTTTTGTTAGAAGATACTGCAGTGCTGACTGAACTGTAGTGATGTATTGCAGTTGTATTTGGGGTGGCGTATCTGGCATCTAAAATATGTATAATCTTTTATTCTAGCCACACAGAACACCAGTGATGCCAGCTCCAGTGCGACTGCAGGAGGAGAGTCAGTTGGAGGGGGAGAAGCAGCAGCAGGGTCGGACACTGGTAAGTCACATAATTTCTTGCAATTACTATACTCACTAGCTACTACCAGTGTGCTGTCAACACGTGATCAGCTGTAGCAGTGGGTGAGTTATTATGGCCTCCTCTATCTACAACTCACCAAAAGCTAACATAATGAGCGTTGATGGTTTAAGGGAAAGATGTAAGAAAGGAAGGTTAAAAGGAAGGAAATGGTATATGAATGAAAGGGTGGATGGGTGAAAGAAAGGTGCGTGGGTGGGTAAAGGGATGGATGGGTGAAAGGATGATTTGAAGAAAGGGTGGATATTGAATGGATGGATAATGGATTAGAAACTTTGGTGAAAGACTGGGTGAGAGAAAGTAAAGCTTATTCATGGTTGCTATGGGTCAATTAGAATGAAAGGATTAATTAATATTTGGATTGTTTGGATGAATAAGCAAGACAGCTCTTCTCATGAGGAGCATGCTGCTCACCTATTTTTGCTTACTTTGTTTACGTAGGGTTATCAAAGCTATGGTTCAAAGTGGGGGGTATTTTAATTTTTTGTTCTACTCCCTTTACTAGCTGTACTTGTTAAGAGAGCCAGATGTGTCCCACCCACCATTCATCACTCCCCCTCCCGGCCCATGGCATTTTTGCCACCTATGACTGAAATGCAGTATGGGTCAATTTGTGACTGCAGTGTTGGCTGTGCAATGTGAGTCTGCTTCAATTAATGCAGCATTTACAATGTTTACAATGCATTGTAAACCAAACACAGAAGGTGTGTTGTTTCCCTTCGCCCACTCAGTCACCTCTTAGTACTTCACTCCTTTATTTTTTCCTAAGTTCTTCTGTCCCAGCCTACTAAATTGGAATATCCATTCTTGGCATGTGGCACATTTCATTTTATAACCATGTGAAGTGAAGTGATTCCAGAATATATGTTTTGGTTTCCCATAACAGATTTATTTTGCACCTGTTCAGATTTTTCTCTTTCGAATAGTTCAGTGACTGAATAATCCAAAGATGATGAATTGATGATCAGTGTAGTGGCCACTCTATTATATATCAAAAAAGCTCTACCCTACCTGTCTAATCCCTCTACCCTACCCTGCAGTAGAGTAAGTCAAGTTTCCTTGCCTTACTTACTGCCCAGCAAATGAATTTGTTGGAAATAATATGTGGTGGTGGGCGAGGCCACTGAGTAAAGTGGAGTAAGTGCATGATTTGATGTCAAGTTTTTGCGTATGGGATACACAGTGACGAATGTGCAAAATACATCTCTATAGCTTGTTCCTTTCCCTGTAGTGCAGTCCATCCTTTTTCCCAGCGTCTACTTATGGCAGACAGGATAATAATAATATCTACATTTCATCCTTGAGGTGTGTGGCGTAGTATCTTATTTATTAATCATCTGCCTCTTTGGAGTCAGGGTAGAAAGACAAATGCATTTGAGAAGAGCAGGGCCTTTGGAATTAAAAATAGATAATTTTCAACTACAGCTGCCCCAGCTGCAGACAGTAGCAAAATACCCGAAGCGTTGGCTAGCAATGAGCACAACACACAACTTGTACTCCATAGTGCATAATGCCGTACTCATTGATGAGAGGTAATTTATTTTTCAACTCAACATGTCTGTTTATAGTTACTTGAAAATCCTTTAGAAGAAAAAAATAATCAGATCACTGTTTTTTTAATCCGGTGTTATTCTGCCTTTTATTATTGTCACACAGTTATTGCTTTTTTTACAAGGCATGTGTGGGTAAAACATAAAATTGGCCTTGTGACTCTCCTAATCATAATCAGATCAAATTCCAATGGCTCTAAGGGGACAAGCAATGTACTGCTACTGTGCCACCCAATAATTTAGAAAACTCGTTTGCACAGAGCATTATTTACAATTTGTTTTTCTCACTTTAGCTGCTCCTGCTGGTCCAGCCTTACCACCTACCAGGCAGGAGATAGCGGCTGTCTGTGGCAGCAGAGGCTAGAGTGTATCCAGCAAGAGTACCGGCAGTTGGTGGTCCTGGAAGAGGAGGAGGAGGAAATAAACACCTCTCAGCTGGGCACCAGGGCAGCCGGGCCCCCTCAGCCTCCAGGCCCTCCCATCGCCAGCACCGCTGCCAGCTTCCATCAACTGCTGCTACAGCCTCCCACACTGACAACACCAGGCCATTGCTGAACCGCCTCCTGCAGCGGCTGGACTCCATCGAGAGCCGGCTCACCACAATGGTATCCGAAAACAACGGTTCTAGCGGGAATACAATAAATCTATACTGGTAATTAAAAATGCACAATCGTGATCAATTAGGGTTAAGGATGTCAGAAAAAGAGAGCCTCGCAGACTTGGTGTTCATAATAATTCTTTTTTTATCCAAATTTTTATAATTCAAAAACAATACATACACCGACCGAGAAGAACCACAATAGTGATTATATGTCCCAAGCAAATGAAACCATCTAATACATTGTGAACAGACATGTGATATATACAGAACTTGGTTTCCACAATTATTGAAAAAGACAATGACCACAACATGAATTGATAATAATTATAGCCTCTGTGTACAATAGTCAGAGCTATTTAAAATGGTTCGCTATCAATCGAGTCGACGACGTTTCGACCCTCTTGCAATGTGGGGTCTCCTCAGGACCAAGGGGTAAGGGACAATCTGAATAGTTAGGAAGAGAAGAAAGAAGAAAGAATGTGCTTAGAAATGGTTGTTGGGATCTGGAATCAATGAAGGATTGAGAAGAATAGTAAATACCTGATGGTAGTATTACAGCCGCGTGAGAGGCACAAAAAGTGTGAGACACCCGTGAAATGAGAAAGAAGAAATTAATACTCACACGGGGACTCGGGCGAGCACTGCACATAATGATACAAAGGGGCACCAGTCAGAGGCAAACTAATAAATAGCAGGCGGGTAACTGTACGTATTACAGTCCAAAATAGAATCTTACCCCCGTGTGAGAGACGAAGGGCTGTGAACTGGTATTAATCAATTGTGGCTCAGTCACAATAGTGGGCAGGATCAACACCTGTAATAGTAAGCATGAGGCTTGTAAGTGAAGTACGTGGACTGGCAGACTGTACAATCGTAGAAATAATGAAAAGAAACAAGGGGAGAAGGCTTACCACTCAATGTAGTGGTACCTGAGCAGGATCCTCCGCTGGATAGATAAAGTCGCGGGACCGGTAGTGCCACGGCAGGAGAATAAGGCTGTGAAATGACGAGCACATCAGTAATGTATTCTAATGGGACATGTTAAAAACCGCTGTGATAGACATGCATGGCCAGAATAGTGTGGTGGGTGACAGCGAATGGAACAGGCAACATGGTGGAAGGGGAAGACGCGCTACTAAGCGGGGTGCTGATGTATCATCTAAAACCCTCCTGCACAATATAAACAGGCCAAGGCACTGGGTGTTAGAATATGTGGTGCGTGTTAGGAAGGGCTAAAGAACGCCTATGTAAATGAAAGGCTAAGGAGGCACGTGCATGTAGCAAACTAGCTGTAATGTTGGTCAGTTATTAATTTATGTATAAAGCAAGGTGCGCACATATCTCTCACCACAATGGAGCAGAGCCTGATTCGACTCCGGACTAACATCCGAAATGCTCTTTTAGCTCTTTTTTACATTTTTGGTTTTCACTGGAGGAACTTGTTGTTGTTGGGGCTGGGTGGAGAGGATGGGAAGGGAGTTGAGACCAGGTTTGACTTTCTTTGGACATTTAGAATTTAGGGACACTGGGGCTTGGGTCTGTTTGATAGGGTAGAGGGGTGGGCATGTTGTGTGGGTGGAGAGGGTGGGTTCCTTTGGAGAAAAAAAAATGAAGGGGAAACTATTTTATTTCATCAAAATGTATGCCTGAAGAAGTTTGTTTTACTTTTACTTTGCACTGCTGCTCTTCAGCTTTTGCACAGCCTGTTTCTGTGCTTGTAAAAGAGAGTGTAGAGCTTAGTTATAGAGTGATACCTCTCTAACTATCTTGACCATTAGGGGAATGCTGCCATGACCTATATTGTCTACAACCTAGATAAGCGATAGTAGCAGTTAGTTACTTACTTAGTAAGTTAACTAGTTTACTTCACTCCATACTGGTTGTCTTACCTGAACATAGGTGAAGCAATAACAGGGAAGGCATCACAACTTCACAAGTGAGGTCCCACTTCCAGTTCCACCCAGCTGAGCTCCAACTGTGGGATTAATCTGAATGACTGATTATACTGTGGACTGAGTTAGTGGGCTATATCATATCTAAGCTTTACAAAAAATTGACACCAGAGTACTACATGATGACACAACAAGATTACCTGATAGTGATAAAATAAAAAAATAAAAAATTGCAATAGTAGTAATTTTTTGCAAATGGGGAGCTAATACTATTTACGAAATCCTTGAGTTATAAAAACTGGACTCAAAGTCTGGAGTGGACAAGCTTAGGTTACATGTTTATGGTTACGAAACACAAGGCCTGAATGATGATGCTGACAACTGATGTTCTTCATTCTATATTTATTGGAATTTGGCAGTCTTGTAAATCAAACAATTGTCTGGGGCCCATCCTAGATGATGAAAAAAACAGAAAGATCATAGGAGTGGACCATACAGGTTCATAAATGTTCGCTAAGTAGGTTTGTGAAGGCCAATCACCTCCAGGGAAAAAATTATCACCCATTGCTCAGGCCCCAAACATTGCAAATCAATCATCTCAAGAATGTTTCCGCATTACAGTTCAACACACACCCACCCTCACTGTCAGTCACCTCATCATGAATCATCATCACTCACACAATCACTCACTCACTGTTGCAATAGTTGTAGTTTTACCTCTTCCAATCCAAGCAGAGGTAATTTAGGTATTAGGTATTCATCTCTGATGCAGGCAACACATTGGAATTTGGTTTTGGCAGGCACTCTTGTAAATCAATGACCTTCTGGGGCAGACCTGCCAGTGCTAAGTGATGCATAAAGGGATAGGCAATAGGCATGCGAGGGGGGCATGCATTGTCTCCAATGTCATGAAGGAATTGTGGAGGCTTCTTCAATGCACACAGGTCAAACTGCAATCGTCAATATATGTGACTAAAAAAATGGTGGGGCAGCATAAATCTGGTGCAAAAATAATAATGTTCTACTAGCTACTTTTTTTTGTTGCAAAGATAGAAGTTCCACAAGAAATAATTAAAAAGTTATATTGGGGCACTGGCATACTTAGTCCGGGAAGTAGAGTTAACCCTCAAACTCAGGTGGTTCACCCAGAAGTTGATCAGCTAACACACTTAATTCAGTTTCTGAATCCTCCTCCTCCTCCTGTGCTGTTTCAGGAACAGTGTAATTGTGTGGTATAAAATGTTGGTTCATTTTTATCATAGTCAATCTCTCCATGTTTTGACGCGAGATACTGGTCCTTCTCACTGTAACAAGCACACCAGCTGCACTGAACACACGCTCAGCAGACATGCTGGTAACAGGACAAACCAGATACTTTATTGCCAGCCTGCTGAGCTCTGTCCATTGGCACATCTTCCCATACCAATACATCAATGGATTTTGATCCTCATGAACCCCTTTAGGATCATCAAGATGCTCCTGGAACTTCCTGTGGATGGTGCTGCCACTTTCTTAACTTGTTTTGCTATCGCCTCTGCACTAGACTTGAGACCCTCCGATTGAAACCAATGCAATGCAGAGGTTGGGTCCAGTCCTGCTGTTGTTGCCGGTGTTCTGGTTGATTGTGTTGTTGGCTGCTGTGAGACAAGACTGCCCTCTCTGGATGTTGAAGGCGGCACCCCAGAACTGCGGGTTGGGACTCAAAATTCCAGCCGTTCTTCTTCCAAGTCTCCGGCTTGCTCTACAATTCACCTCTGCATTTTAAAACATGCCCTTGACAAAAAGGAATGAAAGTGGGCAGAATTTTTTTATACCATGGATCAAGTTGTTTGGCACAGGTGTACTCTTTGGACACAATGATGTCATGTTGCAGCCTTGTATTACAAGCCAAGCAAAGGTTTAAGCTCTCAACTAAGGCATACTCTTCTGTGTTTTCATTCACACCTGTGGGGGCGAACCTTTCAGACACCTTCTTCACCTGGTCCTGTAGGAGATGCAACAACGTGTTAGCTTGGCCCATTGTTCTGTCCTCCTTGCTATCTTCCAGTGTGAAAACCTCAAAAGGGAGTGACATCTGTGGTAGGCATTTGACTATGCCCTATTTGTCCACATCCATGGTCATAGCTTTCACAACTGCTTACCCTCCTCTTTCAATGGCATATTCACTGATCTGTTTGTACTGCTCAAACAGACATTGCAACATGTAATAGGTCGAGTTCCAACGTGTTGGCATCTCCTGTATCAGGGATTTAACTGGTGCTCTATTTATACGTTGAATAATCTGCAACTGCTTCCGGGTTTTAAAAGAATTATTGAAATTAGTGCAGATTCCTCTGCAGGTGGTCGGTATGTTGCTGACTACTTCTTCTTTTTTGAGGAAGTCTTGCACCACCAGGTTGATGCAATGGGCCAAACACAGGACCCTGAAATATCCTCCGTCTGACATGGCCTTGACTATGTTAATGCCATTGTCTGTGGCAACAAATCCATTCTGAGACCTCTGGGTCACAGCCATTCATACACCTTGCTGTTAAATTCCTCCAAGATGTTTACAGCTGATTTCTCCATGGCAAACATGGCCACTGTTGAATGCCGTTGAATGCTCTTAAAACTTTCTTCAGGGCCAAGACCCATAGATATCTTTTGCTTTACCCCTGCAAAAGAGATCCAGTGTGCAGTGATGCACATGTAATTAATTGCCTGACAACTGGTCCACATGCCTGTTGTTAGGTGGATAGTGTGAACAACACTTTGCTGCAAGCTTGTCCAATCAACTGCAGCACATCGTGATGCAGCACTGGAACAGCAGCTCTGGGGAAATAGGTCCGACTTGGTACCTACCATTTCAGGCAGATGGCTGCCACACATTCTAAGAATCCCACTCCTTCCACAAAAGAAAAAGGGAGGAGTTCCATTGCTAAAGTTTTTGCCAGCTTCCTATTGTACAAACGTGCGTTTGGGTGGTTCCGCGCACCAGGCCCCTCTTGCCTAAACATGCCCGTAATAGTAGCCTGGATTTTCTTCTTTCTGGGACCACTGACACAGGCTTCTTTCGAGGAGTAAATGGTGGTAGTAGACTCGATGTGTGTCGTGGTGGGGCAGTCACTGTATGCCGTGGTGGCTCCATCTCACTCCGAATCTTATGCCATTATGAAGTCACAGAGGTGTGTGAATCTGCTGGTGCAGTGCTGGGCAGGGCTGCTTTGTGAGAAGATGTCACCCTCTTCTTTCTCATCATCACCTTCCACCATGATTGGACTTGTAGCTGATGTGTTCCCTGGCTCTCCTCACCGTCACGCCTACGTTCAGCAAATTTTTTTAAGGTGCTCCTCCCACTTTATTGTGTGGTGTTTTTTTCATATGGGTTATTTGCCCTCCAGTACCATAATGTGTACCAGGCTTAACTCAATGAACATTTGTGAGGAAAATACTGCATACTGCAATGTGCTCCCCCTCTTTGCTAACCGCAAAAAAGTCCCAAACTGAGGAGGAATGCTTTTGTCCTGTGCCACTGCCAATGCCTGAAGAAGAACTGGAGGTAGGTGGGCATGTCGTCAATTGCTTCTCTGTTTCTCCTGAGGTAAGAGGTCTCAGCTGGGCTTTTCAAGTATGGGTGCTGGTGGCGGTGCTCCCTGTGCCCCATCCCTCAGAGCAGGTTGAATAGCAATGTCAGACTCCTCTGTGTCATCTTCCACAATAACTGCATCGTAGCCATCATCCTCCTCATCATCCCCTTCCATAAGTCTAAGTCTTTCAAGGGCTTTTCTTTTCCCTTGCCTCTCTGGTTGTCTCCTGGACTCTGCCAAAATCCACTCCATGTCCCTATCATCATCATCAGAAGTGGTGCTTGGAGAAGGTGGTGGAGTAGTACCCTTCCTTTTCCTTGCTGGAGATCTGGGTGCCAATGATTCTAAAAGAGGAGGTTCTTGCTCCGAAGGAAGCTCAACCTCCTGTTCTGCTCCAACATCAGGCAAATGTACCTTTGATGGCTGCAGCTGCTGTCCACTTTGCTCTGTTTCCTGAAACGATTGTGTACTACCTTGCGAAAGGGACAAATCCAATTCACCGTCACTACTCATTGGCGTCGGCATGATTGCAGTGGCTGCCTCACTGACTGACATGGTCTTGGGCTTAGGTTGGGGTGGTGCTGTTGATCCAGGAGTGCTGCTCTCAGCATGCTCCCCGGAGGCCGGTGCGGCAGGCACAAGTCTGCTGAAAAATGTTCTGGTCGGCATGCCAGTGGTGGAAATCAGCTTCTTCTCCTCCCCACTAGCCACTTTCTTGGCAGCACCTTTCTTTGGGGCCATCTTGAAGCTGCGAGTTGGCAGAGGCACTTAGCTTCACAAGCTGAAGAGATTTCTGTGTTGTGTAGTCGTCACGCATCACGTTGTGCACAGTCCTTCTGTCTAGCAGTAGTGTGGGTGATGCCTCTTCTCTTGTGCACCTAAAAGCAAACAAGCAAGAAGAACATCAGTGAAACGTGGCATTGTTGCAGTTCAATTAGTAGTTCAAACAAACAATATCATTTAGTGTGGATACGTAAGTTATTATAAATAATTAACAATACAGTGTATCCCTTCGTAAAATCACATCAACATAAACTTTCATGTTGTGCACTCAGGAAGCATAAGAAAGAGCAACAACAACAACATTCTAGATATAACTGTTTGCTTTATGTGCATCAAGTTGCGATGTGGCTCTCAGGGAGGTGCAGATGACAATGGAATAATCCTTAGACAATGAATGCTGTTGTACACCTATAGCAGACATGGGGTTGATGCCGGATGTTAGGGAAATGGGAAAAATAAAATAAAAAATTTAAACAAAATTGTAAAAAAATGTTTTAATAAAAATACAAATTTTAAAAAAGTACAATAAAAAATGTAAAATCAAAAAAATTAAATTTACAAACATTAACATTTAAAAAATGTTTTACAATATTTAAATAAAAAAATAAAAAACTTAAAATTACAAAATTAAAAAAATATATAAATAAGCAAACGTATCCTCAAGCATATAATTTATTAACCTGATTTCTCATCCATCCATGCAAGCCTATGGCAAAGGCACAATGGCTGGATGCACAAAGTGACTGCCAGCCAGTGACACATGGTCAACAACATCACTGAGCAAGAAGGCATGGGAACAAAGAAGACATGCAGACCTATGGAAAAAGCACTCTGGCTGCCTACATAAAATATCCGCCAGTCACACGGTAAACAAGAACCAGCAAGGAGGCATGGACACAACAAAGAACACATGCAGGCCTATGGCAAAAGCACACTGGCTGGCTACACAAAATGGCTGCCAGCCACATGGTCACAACAACAAGCAGGAGGCATGGTGAGCAAAGAAGAAATGCAATCATATGGCAAAAGCACACTGGCTGCCTACACAAAATGGCTGCCAGCCACATGGTCACAACAACAAGCAAAAAGGCATGGGGAACAAAGAACAAATGCAGGCCTATGACAAAAACACACTGTTACACAGAATGGCCACTGACCACATGGTCAAACAGCAAGCAAGGAGGCATGGCCACAACAAAGAAGACATGCAGGCCTATGGCAAAAGCACACTGGCTGCGTACACAAAATGGCCACCGACCACATGGTCAAACAGCAAACAAGGAGGCAGGGCCACAAACAAAGAACAAATGCAGGCCTATGGGCACTGACTATACAAAATGGCCCCTGGCCACATGGCATGGGGAATAAAGACAAATGGTGGCCTATGACAAACACACACACACTGGGCAGTCAAAGGAGGCATGGTAACACAGAAGAAAACAGCATTAATTCAGCAATGCAAAAAAGGAAAATATACTGGGCTAAACATTTTTACAACAACACACATCCTCCAAAGGCATCAAAGATATTATCCCACCTATACACTGTTTGCAGAAACAAAAATGTGAAATACCCCAAAAAACCACATTTAGTAATTTAATCCAAT
Organism: Calotriton arnoldi; assembly: GCA_963921515.1. Lineage (NCBI taxonomy): Eukaryota > Metazoa > Chordata > Amphibia > Caudata > Salamandridae > Calotriton > Calotriton arnoldi. Next base: position 36,887 of record CAWUFW010008705.1, read on the forward strand.
GCCACCCATGGCCTAAATAATGTTTAAATTCAACAGACACCACAGAATCAGTTGTTTCATGCACCCACGACTAGTACTGGGCCTACTGGCTGGAAGACCCATTGGCAGACTAGGCCACATAGTGAATTAAATGTGTTTTGCATATTTATTACAAAAACATGGAGAAAATTTACTAAACTGTGCAACATTTTTCCTTTAAAAAACAAGAAAAATTACATTCAAAAATAACTAGGCCCCTACTGAAACTGTAGGCCACCCACCACAATAAATTTAAAAATCGAATCGAAGTACAAGTAAATCTTGGTGCATGCCCCCAATCAAACAAACAATACCCTTATATACCAGTTTTTGAACTTACTTGTGAAATCTGAAATACAAAGTCCTTAAATCCAATGGTATATATGCAGCAGACAAGGAGAGTGATCCTTCCAGCTCCAAATCCAAATGAAAAGTGACCAGGAGATGGACAAAGCACTGGGAGGAGCCTGCTGGACAGGAACAGGAAGTTGGAGTCTCTGGGGCTCTTCCTTCCAATTGGGAAAAAAAAGTTTTAAAAAAGGCTCCCCGCACAAATAAAAACAGCTCCAACGGCCAGTTGGAGAAGAAAATCCACTCAAGCCTCTCAGCTGCATCTCGAGCACAAAAGCTGCTTAAGCGCTCCATTTGCGATCGGCACTACAATGGCACTGTCGCAACCGGAAGCCATGCGAGTGAGCACGAAGACTTGCGGGAGCCCGCTAGTGGTGTGAGAAGTCTTGTGCATGCTCGCAAGCGACCTGAGAGTATCTTGGCGCTCGCAAGTGAGTACAAAAACAAAACTCGAGCGCGCAAACAAAAAAAAACTCCACTTTGTGCCCAAGAGGCAGAATTCAAGAACTCCGCAATTCTCCGTGGAGTGCCCAAATTCTGCCAACTCTGCCAGCAGTGCAGAATTTTATGCCCGGTCCTACAAACTAGTCACTTGAAGGCATTCTTGAAAGGAAATCGGCTACCATGTTCCTTTTCCCTGGCACATACTCAATGCTACATTAGTGTATTCTTGTAAATGGAATTGCCATTTGCTGAATAGGTCAATCAGAGGTTTGTTGTCTATGCAATGGGTAAACAAGACACTCCAAATGTACTTTCTGTAATGCCGCACCCCCGCCATAACATAAGTGACTCTGTCTTGATGGTTAAACATGTCACTTCAGTCCCATAGAGCACCTCAGAGGAGAAAGCTACCACTTCTTACCTTCCATAATCCCTATTCTTATTGAGCATAGTTCCTAAATCAACATTACTGGTGTCAGTAACACTAATGGTGGAATCCATATTATTGAAAAGTTTCAAACACCCTGCATTCACAATATCCACATGAACACTGTCAAATGCAATAAAACTGGCCAGTGGTGAAATGCTAAAATGTGGCCAATAAATAAACGGTAGCTCACTTTTCATTGCACATGCCACTTATGCAATAGCCAGGTGGTTGGTATCTCAGCACCCCTCAAACATCTTCATTCTGCGTTACGTCACTGGGTCAAACTGACATTGTAAGAGTCTTGATGCAAACAAAGGTTGCCTCACATGTTGTGCGCCCTGCCCTACACTGTCAAATGCTTCAATAGGCTTCAAAGGCAGCTCGCCTGCTTCAATGAACTGCTGCGGTTCTTTGACCTGGGCAAGAACCAGGCAGGTGATACTTTGCAACTTTTGGGTACATCTGGGTTCTTCTGGGCCCTGTGACAAAATCTTTCAGAAGTATGACTTCTTTAAAAAACTGGCTCTAAAAACCCATTGCTCAGTGGTTAAATTTTTTTTTCTCGCATGCACATTTCAGGTTTGTATTATTAGTTTTAATTCATACCATTAAGGGACAGCCATAAAAAGTTATCACATAAAAGCAGCGGTGGCTGTAATCTAGGAAGAATGGGGGGGCAGGCAAATGGGTGATGGGTGGGTGCATGCATGCCAGGTGAGTGGCAACTGTAAATAAAAAGAAATAGCCTCTTACCCTGCTTGCTGCACGATGCCCTCGCTCCGGTCCCTGTTCTTCTCTTTCTCCTCCGCAGGCTCCAGCAAATTCCCCTAACCAATCCTGGCACTGAGCAGCACCAGGATTGGAGGCAACTGCCTCTCCCAGTGCTCTCAAGAGAACTGGTTGCCTGTGCTTTCCCTAACCGAGCTATATAAGACAGCTGGGTTAGAGAGGCTTAAAATGTGCATGTCTGGCTGGCCATCGCCGCCTAAACTATACACAGGCAGTCCACGACTTGTCTCTGCTGCCACTCAGCAGGCCCCGCCCTGTCCTGACATTCTGTTTGGGACAGGTTGATGAAAAAATAAATGGTAATGAATTAACTTCATTACCATTTTATTTTTCGTCTCTGGGGTATTTCAGTGGGGCAACGCTCCTCCGCTCTATTGGAGGAACCTCCCCTGCATAAAAGTGTGCACACGTGTAGATAATGATGTTTCCAAGGACATCATAACATTCTACAATTGTTCTAGCTTGAGAATCAACTGCCAGTGGGGGGCTGAGAGAGGGATTGAAGGGAATGTATTTTTTTTTTAGTTTTAATTCATAGCATTTTACCGCAGAACCGCATTGCAAATCGATAGTGACGTGTTCCATGGCATCATAACATTTCACAATTGTCATAACTTGAGAAACAACTGCCGGAGGGCGGGGGTGGCACGGTGTGAGGGGGAAATGGGTGGGGGGTGTTGAGAAGAGGAGGAAGAAAGGGCAAAGAGATTTTGTTTTAAAACTGTTTTCTGAATCCTTCTTCAAAAGTAAACCGGTGTATAGGAGTACCTCTTTTTACCAAGAATGCCTATGATATTTGAATTATAATTCACAATTTCAGTGCCAGATGTGCTGTCATTTAAAGAAATGACTGTGGATTTTTGCACACTGAAGTTCATTTCACCCAGAAAAAGAATCAATCTCCTTTTCAGCAACTGCCTTGGAAGCAGCTAATTGAGCATTTATGGAAAAATGTACTCCCATAAAATTAGTTCTAATTAATTATGCCGGCAGAGGGGTGGAATTTATTAGTAATTACAGATTACAAGAGTAACACGGAAATTCTAAATTCCTCCAATCTCGCCGGCTCAAATAAAAATCCCCCCCACCCCTAAATACTACCTCATGGTAAGGAGGAGGCATATTCACTGTTGAAATACAGCCGCCCCTTTAAGTGTGCCTAACATCTCAGAGATGTTAGGCAGAGCTTCACGGTTGATCCAAGTATTATGTTGAGATTGTGCAGATCCACACACAGTCTCAATGATTTGTCTCCTTGTGCACCAGAACAACTGGGAACAACCAATCTGACTCCTCAATACATTTTATGATGTTACGCTCACATAGCTTCTCTAATTCTCTAGTTCCTTACACAATTCTTTGCAAAGGCATAACAGTGCTTTCCATACCTTGTAAACCACAGTTATGTTGCTTTCCTTCAAAGCAATTGTGTGCTGGAAACACTTCAACCTAACTAAACATTCAGATAAAATGTGCAGAAACTTACAGTTCCAATGGTGCATGGCAAGAGCATTCCTACAGTTGCCACAACTTGCTCTTAGAGATCACACAATCAAGGTGGTTGGGGGTCCTAAACAATGTACAACCCCCCTCCACGATCATCCTACTCCAACAAATTCAACCCCTCTTTTGCAACATATATTACACCCCTAGATGTCTTTCCCTCGAACTCCAACACTATCAAATTCACCACTGATCTCAATTCTCCTACCAGCATATGCAAATATCTAAATGTCAGAGTCCCTCTGTTTAGGCAGCCAAAACATCTTGAAGATGTCTCAACTAATTAATGGGAATGGTGGCCCAGAGTCTGCCATAACCCATATTTCAATACAATTTATACAAACCTTACAATACGGAGGTTTTCTTTTTGTTACACTCAGAGCTACATATTTATCGCATTTATTACTAAAACCAGCCTTCACCAAACTCTGCCTCATCTGCAATACACTCTACCGGCCCAAAATACTGAGAACAAATTCATTATGACTTCTGCCCACCCACTGGTCGTCCACCATTGACATCTCAGACTTTTGAACACTGCAACTCACTCTAGCAAAGTGTCATTTGCGATTGCATCTAAAACTGGTCTGAACTACAGCAAGGCAATTCTATTCTGAGCAAGTATTATTTCAGCTACCACATCTGAAAAAAGAAATAAAGTTCCCTCTGCATGATAATCAGGTTTACTTCCTTGAGTTTTGTACATAGATTTTTTGTGAGCTTCTTTGTTACATTGACTCCATATTTCCTCACAAAATCAGGCATCCAAAGGAAAGGAAATTATCTTAAAGGACGCCTCCGAGTTCTCCATGTCTCTAGCAATGCAAAAAGAAGTTTCAAGGTCCAGGTCCTCAGTCAACAGTCAATAATATTATTGCAGGTCTTCTTGATCAACTGATTTTGGGAAATTTCAAGCTTGAGATCCTAATAATTGCTCATGGTTGCTAAGGTTCACAGGAGAAAACAAAATCATAGATGGATTCCCCAGGTGGCTGAGCTCTTTGTTAAAATGTAGGCCTTTCAAGAATGGCAAATCTACTTGGAGAGAATCTTTTACCTAATGTTTTCAACACTGTGGCATTTATATCAAGAATTTCCACTGCCACAGGTTTTCCCCCAGCCCCTTCCTGATTCAATTGAATTTTCCAAGTGTTTCCCACTTTGGGGCGCAACTGTTGGACAAGTAGTGCTCTTTTTATTATGGTTGTGAAGATGTCACCATCAATGGCCTCTAGATAGGCTTAAAAGTCCCAAGATGACTAGTTATTTTTTTTTTTACAGTAACCTCTACCAAGAAAATGCTTACTGAAGAGCAGTGCCAACAGTCACGGGAAGTAGCAAGTGTCACAGCGTTGCTTTCATTGTGTCCACTATTAAAAAATCAATGAAAACATTTTCCTTTGCCAAATGGTAGCTGCTGTGGATGTGATGGGCAATGTCACATTTTGCATATGATGCTGAAACTAGTAAGGGAACTATTACCATATCTAAAATGGAAATCATTGCACATGCACCATGGCGTACAATGTCACACGTCTGCATGTCAGTGCTTTAAGCAGTGCCTGACCTAGGCTTCATCAGGATGGAGTGCATCCCACTGGGGCTGGGCCTTTTCGGCAGAGGATTCTATGTGAACTGATTGGCCGGCAACAAACAATATGCCTCCCAGAGGAAAACAGAGCAAGCTAGAGGGTAAAAAAAAATGCAGCTGATGGTGAGACAATCTTTGCAGAAAGACAGTGGTCAAGTCCATCGTGTTGGTTGTCCTCTTAACCAGTTAAGAGAAAGAAGCTCTAAACTCCGGTAGAGGTGAGTAAGACGGTGCCTTTATCAGTGTACAAGTTCCATATACCGTCCATCAGTACTTCACCCCCAAGTGCATCTGCCAACCCGGAAACCAACATTCTATAGCAACAGATTTGGATGACAGTCCCGACAGATGGCTTCATTACAATAGTTATTTGGAGTTAAACACAAATGACATTGAAAAGTATTCTTGTAATTTGAGTGTATTATTTGCCTTTCTGCCACTTGCTCCATGTCACGAGATTAACTCTCAGCCAGTTCTGTTTTTTAGCTAACCACTCTAAGAATACTTGCATTAAAAGACCCTTTGCAATGTAAAGTTGTTGTGAATAAGTACGAAGCAGCACACGTAGATGAGCAGAAGTTTTATTAGCTTCCAGTCACAACCTCAAAGTCACAGTAACTTCCATAACTGTCAAACAGAACGAACAATGGCAGCGAAATGTTCCAAGTCCACTGGGGAACAGGGGATATAAGGGGAAGGACCAAGTGGTATTACAAAATATTATATACCATAAGACGGCTGACAGTATGGTTAACTAAGAATGACATAGTATATACCATTGCTCAATGAGTCAGAACAAATACATTGGAAAGGATAAGCACAACAAAAGTGAAATACCATACCATGGCAATTTTAGTTTTGTTGGATGAAAAATGAAGACAGGTTGTAAGTCACCTATGGCGCCTGCTTACAGGCATAGTTTTGCTTGCAGTTAATTTGTATAGCAGCAGACATTTGAAATGAAGTTAGCTGTCTGCAATTGGTCTATTGATGAAATCATAAGCAGACAAGTTATGACATGGCCTGTCTAGAAGTGAATTTTAAGGGGAAGGGCACACATTAGACTCAGATAATAGTGCTGGGGCTACCTGCGCAGGAGGTGTTTTATATTTATATTTATACATACACAAACACAAATACACAAAACACTCACACGTATGATTAAAATGTTTAAATAGGACTTTGTATGTGCATATATATATAGATATATATATATTCACTGAAAAAACCATAGGTTTCAGACACGTTATAGTTAGAAATTAGCATTTAAAAAACCTTTGAAATTCACTGAAAAAACCATAGGTTTTAGGGAAAGTTATAGTTAGTTGGACATTTCACTCGTACAAAACCAGAGAAATGCCCCCGTTATAGTTAGTTCAGCTAACTATAACTCGCGCCCGCAATGCACTGCTGATGATGTCACATATTACATCACTCATGACATGGTCAGTGACATCACTGATGACATCACTGATGACATCTCAAATGACATCCCTGATGACATCACTGATGACATCATCCAGTGACTGTGTGTTTCTGTAAAGTTTAAATATGTTTAATATATTTAGGGAAAGGTGTATTGAAGAATGAGTGGGTGTATAAGTGTCTGAATGGATGATTTAGTAGGTGCGTGACTAACTCGATAAGTGAGTGATTAAACGTATCTTACTGAATGCATGGGTTAGTGACTAAACTGTGTGAATGTCTGTATCCGTCTGTGTGTTGGTGTGTAAGCGGCTGCATGGGTTTGTGAATAGCTACATGAGTGTCTATATGAGTTATTGATTGGTTATCTGAGTATCTGTATGGGTGCCTGAGTATTTGTGTGGGTGGGGTGTGTGTGACTCTGTGCATAGATGTGTGAGTGGGTGATTCACTGGGTGCATGGTTTCAAGAGTGCATCTGTGATGGACTGTATGGGTGGGTGAGTGTGTGTATGGGTGTGTTAGTGAGTGAATGTATATCTCAGTGGTACATGTGTGAGTAACTACATATGTGAAAGGCAGTATATATGTGTGTTAGAGTATATAAATGGCTATAAGTGAGAGTGTGTGATTGTGAGAGTGGCTGTATGGATGAGTGTGTGCTTGTATCAGTGATTGTATAAGAGCATAAGAATGTGCTAGTATTTGTATGAGTAATTGAGCTGGTGTATGTATAACTGTATAGGTGAGTAAATGGCAGTGTGATTAATTATTTGCATGACTGACTAGGTGTGTGAGTACCTCTATGGATGAGTGGTGGTGTGTGAGTGTCTATATAGGTGTATGAGTGCATATGATAGTCCTGTACTGAGTGACCATAAGTATGAGTGACTGTACGGGTGAGTGAGTGGATGTGTGTGTAAATATAAGAATCAGTGAGTGGGTATGTAGTTATTGGTGTTGGAGTGTCTATGGTTTTGAGAATGGCAGTCTGTAATTTAGAGTGGGTGTATCAAGGGTTATATTAGGCTGTGAGAAGATGCATCAAATTATCACATGGATGATGTCATCAGTGATGTCATCAGTGATGTCATTTGAGATGTCATCAGTGATGTCATCAGTGATGTCACTGACCATGTCATGAGTGATGTAATATGTGACGTCATCAGCAGTATGCGGGACGCGAGTTATAGTTAGCTGAACTAACTATAACGGGGAATTTCTCTGGTTTTGTACGAGTGAAATGTCCAACTAACTATAACTTTCCCTAAAACCTATGGTTTTTCAGTGAATTTCAAAGGTTTTTTAAATGCTAATTTCTAACTATAACGTGTCTGAAACCTATGGTTTTTTCAGTGAATTTCAAAGGTTTTTTAAATGCTAATTTCTAACTATAACGTGCCTGAAACCTATGGTTTTTTAAGTGAATTTCAAAGGTTTTTTAAATGCTAGTTTCTAACTATGCCTACAGAGGTAGGATATGTGAAGAAAGAAGAAAAAACACACAGAAAGAAGCAAAAGAAATGCAGAAAGAAGCAACAGAAGTCCACAAAGACGAAGAAAAGTGCAGGAAGAAGCAAGACATGTGCAGAAAGAACCAACAAAGGAGCAGAAAGAGGCCTTGTTGCAAAATCATCCTGTGCCCACAACTTTTTCAGACGGGTACTGGTGGTAACTGAGTCTGACTAACGAGGCCTAGAGCCAGTGCTATGCTAAAAGACACTTAGAATACAGTGAAAACACCTACATACACTAGGGAACACTATGCGTTGGGGTACCCCTGTGATTAGCATGACCTCCTCTGTAAGGCCCTAGTACATAATAGGGCAGGGGGATTAAAACTACCTCTAAGTCAGAGGTGCAGAAATATGCTACTTTAACTAGTAGTCGCGTTTGTAGAGTGGTGAAGAAAGGGTGCTGGGCGTCCAACCAACGCTCAGGAATTCCACTGCATAGGACTTACAGAAGGTACCAGGAGGGATTCTTGGCCCCCAAACTCCCTCAGGACAAAATTGGACTTCATCCCCCATCCCGTAGTCTGCCACGAGGCACGTTTGCAGAGTGGTAGAGAAAGGGGGCCATGGCCTCCGAAGACGTCTTAGCAATCCTCACTTGTGGGACTTACTGGAGGTAACAAGAGGTAGTTGGCCCCAAGGACATCCTTGGGGGCCAACATCCCAAACTATTACCTCCAGTCAGTCCCACACAGCAGCACTGGTAAGTACTCGTACCAGGCCACGCCCACTTTGCCCACCACTCTACAAACGCGCTCCCTGGCGCGCTCTTGGATGGGGATTGAAGTCCCCTTCACTGCTGGGGGTCCTTTAAGGGCCAACTAGCCTACCTTTTACCTCCAGTAAGCCCCATGCAGTGGGATTGGTGAGAGGTAGACAAAGGCCATGCCCCCTTTCTCCACCACTCTGCAAACACGCCCCCTGGCGTGTTGTAAGTTGGGGGATTAAGTCCCCTTGAATCCTGAGGGTCCCTGGGGTCCAACTAGCCCACCAGGTACCCCCAGTAAGCGCCACAGAGCTGCATTGCAGAGAAGTGTAAAAAGGGGCGTGGCCTGGACCACCTCTCTGCAACGCAGCGCTGTGGCGCTTACTGGATGTACCTAATGGGCTAGTTGGCCCCCAGGGGCCCTCAGGATTGAAGGGGAATTAATTCCCCAACTTAAAACGCGCCACAGGGCGTGTTTGCACACATGTCACCTCAGGTCCCGCCCCCTCCCTTCACCACTGTGCAAACGCGCCCCGTGGCGTGTTTTAAGTTGGGGGATAAAGTCTCCTTGAATCCTGAGGGTCCCTGGGGTCCAACTAGCCCACGAGGTACCTCCAGTAAGCGCCACAGAGCTGCGTTGCAGAGAGGTGTAAAAAGGGGCGTGGCCTGGACCACCTCTCTGCAACGCAGGTCTGTGGCGCTTACTGGAGGTACCTGGTGGGCTAGTTGGCCCCCAGGGGCCCTCAGGATTGAAGGGGAATTAATTCCCCAACTTAAAATGCACCACAGGGCGTGTTTGCACACATATCACCTCAGGCCCCGCCCCCTCCCTTCACCACTGTGCAAACACGCCCCGTGGCGCGTATTAAGTTGGGGGATAAAGTCCCCTTGAATCCTGAGGGTCCCTGGGGTCCAACTAGCCCACCAGGTACCTCCAGTAAGCGCCACAGAGCTGCGTTGCAGAGAGGTGTAAAAAGGGGCGTGGCCTGGACCACCTCTCTGCAACGCAGCCCTGTGGCGCTTACTGGAGGTACCTGGTGGGCTAGTTGGCCCCCAGGGACCCCCAGTATTGAAGGGGAATTAATTCCCCAACTTAAAACGCGCCACAGGGCGCGTTTGCAGAGTGTTGCTGGGAGGGGGCGGGCCTCCGGCATGATCGCGTCTTTTTTAAATTATTTTTTGGGAAGGGGGCCATGTGGCCCCCTTCTTTTACTTTTGGGCCCTGGGGACCCCATCCCCCAGGGCTTGACCCCCATTTAAAAAAAATATATATATATTAACGGGAAGGGGGCTGCGTGGGCCCCCCTCCCGTGGCCAATTCCGGCCCCGGCGACCCCATCCCCCGGGGCATGGCCAAATATATATTTTTTTTTATGGAGGGGGGCTGCGTGGCCCCCCTCCTGAGGCTTCTATTGGCCCCGGGGACCCCATCCCCCGGGGCCGGCCTTTATTTTTTTTTCCTTTTTTTCCTTTGTTTTTTTGGGGGGGGGCCGCGTGGCCCCCCTCCCGGGCCACTTCTAGCCCCGGGGACCCCATCCCCCGGGGCAGGCCCTATCCGTTGGGGACCGTGGGGGGAGCCCCAATGCCCCCACGGTCCCGCCGGCTCCCCGCGTCCTGCAGGAGCCGGCATTGCTTTTCCACATGGGGAGCTGCTAACATGCAGCTCCCCTTGTGGAAAGCAATCTGCTTTGCTTCATTGAAGCGAGAGCAGGTTTCCCTGTTCTCACTTCAATGAAGCAAAGCAGCTTGCAATGACAGGGTGGGAGCCACGCGGCCCCGCCCTGTCATTGCAACAGCAGTGTCCCGGGGTGGGCACCCCGGGACACTGTAGGAGCCGGCCCTGGGGGTGGCAGTCCCCAGGGCCATCAAGGGCTCCAGGAGGGGGGCCACGCAGCCCCCCTCCCACCTATTGCACAGCCCCGGGGAGGTGGTGGTCCCCGGGGCTCGGGGGTCCGTTACGGACCCCCGAATTTGAATATTACATTATTGAATGCCCCCGGGACTTGGCCCACCCGGGGGCTAAATAATAACGAAGCGCGGAAGCCCGCGCTTCGTTTTTAAAAAAAATTTCGGCTGAAATTCGCGCTGGGTGCGCGAATCTCGCCGATTTGTTTTAAAAAAAATGCTTTTTTTGGCCCTGGGGGTCCTGAGCAGGCCTAGGGGTCAGGGTGTTTCTACCCTGCCCCCTTTTCTTTTTTTTCACCTTTGTTTCCCCTGTTTTCTTGTGCCTCGGTTCTACCGAGACACAAGATGGCTGCCAACACTTCCTGGTTTGGAGTGTTGACAGCCAATTAGAATAAAGCGCGTGGTCGGGAGGGTGCGCGGATCCACCGCGCCTCTATATATCGAAACTTTTATTTTTTGATTTTCTCAGCAACTACTGAACGGATTTACTCCATTTAAAAAAAAGGTCTCTTTCTGAACCAAGGGCTACCTTTTTGCCAAATTTGGTGTAATTCCGTTCAGCAGTTTCAGCTGTAACCGTGTCTAAAGTTTTCTATGGGAAATTGATTTTCCGACCTCTATTTTTTGAATTTCTCAGGAACTACTGAACGGATTTACTCCATTTAAAAAAAAAGGTCTCTTTCTGAAACAAGGGCTACCTTTCTGCCAAATTTGGTGTAATTCCGTTCAGCAGTTCGAGCTGTAGCCGTGTCTAAATTTCCTATGGGAATTAACATGGAGAAAACACGTTTTGGGACCCCCCTTTTTTCTCAGCCCCTCAGACAGGAGGTGACCGGAGCGGGCTACGAGTTTTGAAAATTTCGCGAAGATTCGTCAACCGGCGCCAAAGATATTGAGAAAACAAAAAACGAGTTTCCTATGGAAACTAGGTCCTAACTATAACTATAACTACCTACTGGCGACCGCCAGTAGGTATATATATATATATATATATATATATATATATATATATATATATATATATATATATATATATATATATATTCACTGAAAAACCATAGGTTTCAGGGACGTTATAGTTAGAAATTAGCATTTAAAAAACCATTGAAATTCACTGAAAAACCATAGGTTTCAGGTACGTTATAGTTAGAAATTAGCATTTAAAAAACCTTAGAAATTCACTGAAAAAACCATAGGTTTCAGGGATGTTATAGTTAGTTGGACATTTCACATGTACAAAACCAGAGAAATTCCGCCGTTATAGTTAGTTCAGCTAACTATAACTCGCGCCCCCGCAATGCACTGCTGATGACGTCACATATTACATCATTCATGACATGGTCAGTGACATCACTGATGACATCTCAAATGACATCACTGATGACATCATCCACATGAAAATCTGATGCACCTCCTCACACCCTAATATAACCTTTGATACACCCACTGTAAAATACAGACTACCATTTTCGAAACCATCGACACACCAATACCAGTTACTACATACGCACTCACTGATTACTAGGTCTACACACACATCCACTCATTCACCCATACAATCACTCATACATGCAGTCACTCATCAATACAACACTATCATATGCACTCATACACCTATACAGACACTCAGACACCACCATTCATCCAGAGTTACTCACACACCTAATCAGTCATGCAAAGAAGCAATCACACTTCCATTTACTCACGTATACAGTTCTGCACACACCACATCACTTATTCATACAGAAACAAACGCATACTTACTCTCTTATACAATCACTGATACAAGTACACACTCATCCATACAGCCACTCTCACAATCACTGACTCTCACGTATAGTCATTTATATACTCCAACTCTCACATACACTGCCTTTTACATATGTAGTCACTTGGACATGTACCACTGAGACATCCATTCACTCACCAACACACCCATACACACACTCACCCACCCATACAGCTGTTTCCACATGCACTCTTGAACCCATACACCCAGTGAATCAACCACTCAAACATCTATGCACAGAGTCACACACCTCCCACCCACCCACACACACACTCAGACACCCATACAAATTCTCAGGCAACCAATCGATAACCCATATAGACACTCATGTAGCTACTGACCAACCCATGCAGCAGCTTATACAACAACAGTCAGACTGATACAGACATTCACACAGTTTAGTCACTAACCCATGCATTCAGTAAGACACATTTAATCACTCACTTAAACAGTCAGTCACGCACCTACTAAATCCTCCATCCAGACACTTATACACCCACTCATTCTTCAATACACCTTAGCATATATATAAAACATATTTAAACTTTAAACAAACACACAGTCACTGGATGATGTCATCAGTGATGTCATCAGTGATGTCATTTGAGATGTCATCAGTGATGTCATCAGTGATGTCACTGACCATGTCATGAATGATGTAATATGTGACGTCATCAGCAGTGCATTGCGGGGGCGCAGGTTATAGTTAGCTGAACTAACTATAACGGCGGAATTTCTCTGGTTTTGTACGATGTCCAACTAACTATAACGTCCCTGAAACCTATGGTTTTTTCAGTGAATTTCAATGGTTTTTTAAATGCTAATTTCTAACTATAACGTCCCTGAAACATATGGTTTTTTCAATGAATTTCAAAGGTTTTTTAAATGCTAATTTCTAACTATAACGTCCCTGAAACATATGGTTTTTTCAGTGAACTTCAAAGGTTTTTTAAATGCTAATTTCTAACTATAACATAGCAGTCTCGTTTTCAGAGTGGTGGAGAAAGGTGAGCGTGGTCTCCAAACACCTTTTAGCAATCCCACTGTGTGGGATTACTGGAGGTAAAAGAAGGGGTAGTTAGCCCTCAACGTCAACCTTGGGGGCCAACTACCCCTTTTATTACCTCCAGTAAGTCCCACACAGCAAGATTGCTAACTTGTTATATCAGGCCCGCCCCCTCCCTGCACCACTGTGTAAACGCGCCCCCTGGAGCATTGTAAGTTAAGGGATTAAGTCCCCTTGAATCCTGAGGGTCCCTGGGGGCCAACTAGCCCACCAGGTACCTGCAGTAAGAGAGGTGTTCCGAGGTCACGCCCCTTTTTACACCACGCTGCAAACACGGCTTCTGGCGCACTGCTGCTCGGAGGATGAAGTCCACTTGTGTCCTGAGATCCTCAGGACACAAGAGGACCTCATCGACCCACCAGCAGTGCACCAGAAGCTGCGTTTGAAGAGTGGTGTAAAAAGGGACGTGGCCTCGGACCACCTCTCTGCAACGCAGCTCTGTGGCACTTACGGGAGGTACCTGGTGGGCTAGTTGGCCCTCAGGGACCCTCAGGATTGAATGTGACTTAATCCCCCAATTTACAATGCGCCAGGGGGCACATTTGCACACTTGTTTTGTTAGGCCCTGCCCCCTCCCTGCACCACTGTGCAAATGCGCCCCCTGGCGCGTTGTAAATTGGGGGATTAATTCCCCTTGAGTCCCGAGGGTCCCTGGGGGACAACTAGCCCACCAGGTACCTCCAGTAAGTGCTGCAGAGCTGCGTTGCAGAGAGGTGTAAAAAGGGGCGTGGCCTCGGAACACCTCTCTGCAACGCAGCTCTGTGGCGCATACTGGAGGTACCTGGTGGGCTAGTTGGCCCCCAGGGACCCTCAGGATTCAAGGGGACTTAATCCCCCAATTTACAACGTGCCAGGGGGCACATTTGCACACTTTTTTTGTTAGGCCTCGCCCCCTCCCTGCACCACTGTGCAAACGCGCCCCCTGGTGCGTTGTAAATTGGGGGATTAATTCACCTTGAGTCCTGAGGGTCCTTGGGGGCCAACTAGCCCACCAGGTACCTCCAGTAAGCGCCACAGCGCTGTAAAAAGGGGCATGGCCTCAGAACACCTCTCTGCAACGCAGCTCTGTGGCGCATACTGGAGGTACCTGGTGGGCTAGTTGGTCCCCAGGGACCCTCAATATTGAAGGGGGCGCATTTGCTTAGTGCTGCAGGGAGGGGGCGGGGCCTCCGGCGCGATGCCGGCTTTTTAAAAAAAAATTTTTTTTTAGAAGGGTGGCTGTGTGGCCCCCTGTCTTTTGCATTTTTTGGGGCCCTTGGGACCCCATCCCCAGGGCCTGCCCTGCTTTTTACAATTTTTTAAAAACAAAACGGGAAGGGGGCCGCGCGGCCCCCCTCCCGAGGCCAATTTCAGCCCGGGGACCCCATCCCCCGGGGCATGGCCACATATATATATTTTTTTAAAAATATTGTTTAAGGAGAGGGGCTGCGTGGCCCCCCTTCTGAGGCCTCTATTGACCCGGGGACCCCATCCCCCGGGGCTGTGCCTCTTTTTATTTATTTTTTTATTTAATTTTATTGAGGGAGGGGGGATGCGTGGCCCCCCTTTCGGGCCACTTCTGGCCATGGGGACCCCATCCCCCGGGGCCGGCCCTTTGTGTTGGGGACCGTGGGGGGAGCCCCAATGCCCCCACGGTCCCGCCGGCTCCCCACCTCCTGCGGGAGCCGGCATTGCTTTTCCACAAGGGGAGCTGCTGACATGCAGCTCCCCTTGTGGAAAAGCAATCTGCTTTGCTTCATTGAAGCGAGAGCAGGTTTCCCTGCTCTCGCTTCAATGAAGCACGCCACTCATGGGGAGTTTTCTCCTCCTTTATTGAAGACCACAGAGAGTCAGTTTCACATGGGAAGGATCGTTGTAAAACTGCAAATACCAGCAGGCAATTTTGCCTACGCCCACTGGGGCGGGACTTATATATCATATGCAGACGTTGAACAACGCGGTTGCTGTTTCCTGAATTAGTTGCCTGTGAACAAGGACGATGGACGTCCGAAACGCGTCAGGCTTTTTATATTTGGAATGCGGCATGAAACTGACTCTCTGTGGTCTTCAATAAAGGAGGAGAAAACTCCCCGTGAGTGGCGTCTTCACGAGGGGCAACCTTGTTTTGTTGGATTAGTAGCGGCTGGCCCAGCCGCGAAGATGCCCCGCTGCTGAGAATGCGGATCCTGCTGTGACCCAGATGGGCCACCCTGATGGAACAGGGGATCCGCTTATTGAATGACGGATTATGGACAGCTAGTAGGTGTTCAGGCCACATACCAACCCACTGGGGTAATGACATTATTTTAGTGATCAGGACCGGCAGAACCCACATGGGAAGGATCGTTGTAAAACTGCACATACCAGCAGGCAATTTTGCCTACGCCCACTGGGGCGAGACTTACATATTAAATGCAGACGTTGAACAATGCGGTTGCTGTTTCCTGAATTAGTTGCCTGTGAACAAGGACGATGGACGTCCGAAACGCGTCAGGCTTTTTATATTTGGAATGCGGTGTGAAACTGACTCTCTGTGGTCTTCAATAAAGGAGGAGAAAAGAAAACTCCCCGTGAGTGGCGTCTTCACGAGGGGCAACCTTGTTTTGTTGGATATATATATATATATACACAGCTCATAATATGTATATACAGATATTTACACACACACATACAAAGTCAGATTTAAACATTTTAAGCTAACAGCACTGCTTTGCAGTGTAAGATATGTGGACAAATTAATGTGTAGGGAAAGGTGCAGAGTCTGTTTTTCTGTGCTGACTCCTGCAATGTTTAATAGCAAAGGTGGTAGGGCCAGGACAAACGAAGCTGGGCATGGGCCCCCATCTGGCCCCCTCCTAGAGACGCCAGTTTAGTTAGGTCGCTGAAAGACAAATTACCTATCAGTAGCATTTCAAAAGAGGCTGCATTCTGCTGTGACTAGACCTTGTACGTGATGCCCTGAGAAATACGTGAAACAAAGCCCTCGCTGTGTGCTATACAGAATACAATAGCACCCTCTTAAGGAAAGCAGCATGATATACACTTACAGTAGACAGGCACAGTAGTGTTACGCCATGCTTTCTATATTCTCCCGTCACAGCCATTTTCTCACATCGCAAGGTCGTTAAGAATACAAAGCGGTTTGCATCTTGCAAAATTGATAACTGTTCCCCATAATTATTCATTGTCAAGACTGCTGTGTTAAAGGTTACTTTTCAAAAAGACATTCAGATATTTCAATAAGTTCAAGGAAAAACATTAAATCTGTCACATATTAAAACAACTTCAGCATGCACATATGCATGATAAGAGCCTCTATATAGAGCACAATTGATTTGAAAAAAAGCACTGGGCCCGATTCACAAAGATTTTGCTGTGAGCAGGTGTGACTTACTCCTATTACTCCTGCTCTTCTGGCTTACTCTTGAACTCAGTACTGTACTCATAGCTTACAACTGGAATTCAAAAGTAAGCCAGGGTTATTACAAGAGCCAGTCAAATATTTCTGTAATGGGTTCAATGAAATAACACACATTTAACATCTGTAAATTGCATAACTGGCAGGCACAATAAGTCAGGTGGAACAAATGTGTCATAAGGGGTTGGGCTATATAAAGTTTTAAGATGGCTCTCTATGATTAGAGTCACTTTCAACTAGTTCTGAATGTTTTGGGTCCCAAGCACTTTGAGAATGGTGGGCACATACTTGTAATAGTTTTATAAGAGTGTCATTGACTATAAAGAAAGGGTTGCCTCATGGTGACCCTCATGACATCGTGTAAGTTTGTAGCCATGTGTATCTGAAAGTGTGACCTACACATGCACAAATTATGCTGGCTGTGGCCAATGTTGTGTCTGTCACAGAGCAGGTAGAAAGGATAACCACCGCAGCAGAACTCCAACGACCACTGCTCTTCATGAGTGACCATCACTTTTTACTTGGGGTGGGTGGAGTTCGCGGAGTCCTACTATGCGGAATTCCACAGCGTCGCAAAAAAACTCTGCCGGGCTACGCGGAGTTCCGCTTTCGGGACAGAGTTTGCCCAAGCGCCTGTTCACGTTGCGAATGCGGAGTGCATCCGCGCGCTCCAAAATAGCACAGGAATGGTACTACGAGGTAGTGAAGTGTGCTCGCATTCTAAATCACGTGCGAACAGCACCACACGGTCCGCATGGGTGTGGTCATCTTGTTTTTCTGCTCTCCCTTATAGTGCTGGGCCTAAATTCTAATTTCTTCTTAATCTTTGTGATCCTCCTCCTTTATTACTTTTCTACCGTAATTTTTATTTTTTACAATAGTGTGTGTCTTTGTGTTTGTGTATTTTACGTTTTTGTGTACATTTTTTTTTTTTTTTTTTTTTATATTATTTTTATTAACTTTTGCTCATATGACCATACAAACCAACAGTTATTGCAATCTGTACATGGTTGACTTCTTAATATCTCAACCCTTTTTGACCCAGAGAGGTTTGAGGACTTGGGTCCTACCCAGTTCAAATAACCCCTAACATGTGGCAGACCATACATACAGTTTATATATAAGACATTGTAATAAGTCAGGTCTCTGCTCCATCTTGATCACATCCATCCTGTGTTAATTCCTCGATCTCCAGCCCTGCTCTATACTTACGCCATGGTGACCATATTTTCTCCCACTTTTTAACACACCCCCTACTTTTATATACCGTTTCTTCGGCTTGTTGGCACCAATCAAGGTCGTGTTCCCACTCTCGCAAGGATGGAGGCGAAGGTACTCCCCACCTCCTTGCAATGTTCCTTTTGGCAATCACCGGTGCAAGAGCGAGCCATATTCCCGTATACCTGGGCCAGTCCAAATCGCCCTTGACCATCAGGAGAAGCCATTTGGCATTCATAGGGACCGTCACTCCAGAGACCCTTGACATTACTTCCGTGACGCCTTGCCAATATCTTGCTATCACCTGACATTCCCATAGAATGTGAAAAAAAGGTACCCTCCTGCCGGCACTCCCTAACACAAAGTGCTGTGTGTACTTTGCCCCAGGTATGTAAAAGCGTGTGTGGGTACGGTGCAGTATCTTAGGTTGCACCAATCTGAACCTTGTCCGAACTGCGATCTCTCTAGGGCTCTCTATTGCCTCCTGCCAGTCTGTGTCGTTCATGTTTCCTAGGTCATCTGTCCATGTTGATCTCAAGGTCACCAGGGGGTCCGGAATGTTATTCATTAACTTACGGTATATTGTGGAGGTTGGTTTTTCCGGAATAGGGTCTAGGAGCAGTCTGTCCTCAAGAGGTGAGTAGTCCGGCAAGGGGGTGCCATGTTGGATGCAACCTCGTAGGGCATGCGTCAGTCTGAGGTAGTGATATTGTTGCGTGTGGTGCAAAGCGTATTCTTGCTGCAAGTCTTCAAATGCTAGTGGAGCCTCCCCTCTCCAGACATCGCCCAGATGTTCAATGCCTATCAATTTCCAGTTTACGAAGCCCTCTAAGATTGCTAGGTCTCTCAGGAGATCCCCCTCCCACAGTGGGGTCCGGCTGGTCAACTTCCCGGCCCAACCTAACAGTCTATTGGCTTCCCTCCAACACTCCACGACTACTCCTGTGTGCAGTGGGCACTCCAGACGCCTCTTTCAGGAGTACAAGCGTTGTGCCCAGTGGCCCTTGGGCATAGCAGCTCTGTCCACTCTATACGCAGGTTCATTCAGGTCCGCATACACACAATCATTTATAACCAGCATCTGCGAGGCCCAGTAGTACAGCTTAATATCTGGGACCGCTAATCCCCCATCATACACCCCCCGCTGTAGTTTGTTCAACGCTATCCTGGGGGTGCCTCCCTGCCACAACAGTAGTCTGACTTCGTGGGATATCCTTTTAAAAATTGTTGGGGGCACTCGATAGGGGGTATTCTGGAGAGCGTAAAGGAGGCGCGGCAGGGCCATCATCTTGAACAGGGGCGCCCTGCCCATTAGAGACAACGGGAGGGTACGCCAATGCCGTATGTCGGCACTGAGGCGTTCCAGCTGGGGCTCAAGGTTACTCCGCATAAACGCCTCACAATCCCTTACAATGTTTATACCTAAATATTTAAACCCCTCTCTCACCACTGAGGCCTCGCAACCCGCCAGTAACCTGGGGGGGGGGGGTACTGACAGCGGAAACACCACCGATTTAGACCAATTAATATTGTAGCCTGAGTAGCTACCAAAGAGTTAAAAAAATGTGGAGTACTCTCGCCATTGAGTAGTATGGCCTTGCCAGGTATAGGAGAATGTCATCCGCGTAGAGCAAAATTCGTTCCTCCCATCCTCCCGGAACCCCTATCCCCCAAATCATCGGATCTCTTCGGACCCAGTGCGCCAGTGGCTCCAGTGCAAGGGCAAATAGCAATGGGGACAGAGGGCAACCCTGTCTGGTACCTCTTCCCAGCTGGAAGGATCTGGACATTACCCCATTGACTCGTACTTGGGCCCTAGGACTCTCATACAATAGTCTTACCCATCCACAGAAATTGGGGCCAAAATCCATTTTGCGAAGTACCATAAATAAATAGGGCCATTCTATGCCGTCAAACGCCATTGATGCGTCCAACGACATCACTGCCGTCTGTTGAGTCTCAGGGTCCCCGGTGAGGTGGAGCACTCCATAGAGCCTCCGTAGGTTATGACGGTTGCTTCTGTTAGGCATGAAGCCCGATTGGTCCAGGTGTATCACCTCCGAAATAATGGGTACCAATCTATTCGCCAACGCTTTGGCCAACACCTTTGCCTCCATGTTGATCAACGAGATTGGGCGATAGGACGCACACTGGTCTGGCGGTTTACCAGCCTTATGTACGACCGCTATTGTGGCCACACGCTGATCCAGTGGGAGCTGCCCCCGCTCACGGGCCTCTACCAACATGTCTAGCAGTGGCGGTACTATTATGGAAGACTAACTTTTGTTGATCTCCACTGGTAGGCCATTGGGCCCTGCTGCCTTCCTGGAGTTGAGGTGACCGAGGGCTCCTCCCAACTCTTCCTTCGTGAGGTCCTCATCCAGTGCGGCCCTCACTTCGTCAGATAGCATGGGAAGGGAGAAGTCTCTTAAGAATTCCTCACAATCGGTCTCGGTTCTGGTACTGACAGGCGCATATACCCTCTCAAAGTGTGCAGCAAAGACTTCTGCTATGTCTGAACTTGTTGTCTGCAGCGTCCCCGTCTTGTCTATCACACCCGTCACCCAGGAGCGTTCTCTATCCCGTTTCTCCAGCCACGCCAGGAGCTTCGACGCCTTGTCACCTATATTGTACACCCTATGTTGAGTCGTGAGGGCATGCGCTCTCGCTTCACAGTCCGTTAGCGCTTGTAATTCACGCTGCTTTAAAGCTAGTCTATGCTTGAATTCACTAGAGGTGTCGTTAGCAGCATCTCTTTCCAACTCGGCTATTTAAAGCTCCAACGATCTAATTTGAAGCACCTCGTCTTTTTTTTGTGCGCCAATCAGAGCCTGTGCCTGCCCTCTCAACACCGTTTTATAGGCCTCCCATATTGTTATGTGCGAGGCCACTGACCCTTTGTTTTCCTGAAAGTAGAGCTCAGAGCCTTCTCGAAGCCGGTCTCGAGGTTCCGGGTCTCGTAAACGCCAGGGGTCAATCCTCGGATAGGCTGCTCTAGCCAGGAGCAGTCCCCTAATGGCCACCCCCACTGGAGAGTGATCGTAAATGCCCCGTGCCATATGCCTTGGGTCTATAAACTCGTCCACTCTGTCAGTCCGTGTGAAGAGGTAGTCAATCCTGGAGAAAGAGCCATGTCGCGCCGAGTAGTACGTATACTGCTTAATCGAGGGGTTGTGTATGCGCCATAGGTCCACCATACCCATGGCTGTCATGAAGTCCGCCAAATCATGCTCTCCCCTCCTGCCTGCTCGAGAGCTAGAGCGATCCAGTTCTGGATCCATGACGGCATTTGTATCTCCACCCACCAGTAGGGTGCCCAAGGGAAACTCAAGCAAGAAGGAACTGATCTTCGGGAGGGTCATCTATGAAGTCCCGGGGGTACGTAAATTGAACAGAGCACAAAAGTGCGCCCCTCCCATTTACCCGCCGCAGCCACACTGCAGCCTGCTTCGTCCTCCCACACGTTGGTTATGGTTAGAGGGAGCGGGTTACGAACCAGGATTCCGACTCCCCGAGCCGAATCCAGAATGGGCTGCCAGCCTATACCCAAATCTGTCCAGGGCTTTACACTTGCTACCCTTTCGGTGTGTCTCTTGAATCAAGACTACGTCAGGGGAGTGTCTCTTAATGTGTTGGAGGACAAGTGTGCGCTTAATTTTATTGCCCAATCCGTTAACATTCCAGGTCCACACCCTTATGTTAGACTGTTCCCCCATGGTCAAAAGCTAGGAGCATACCCCTAGAAGTCCTCCCCTCTCCAAGAGCCATTTTGTGGCAACCTGCTGTACCTGTTCGACTGCGGTGCTCATGAGCACATACACAAACATGCAAAACAACATTAAATAACATTCCCAACCCCCCCTCACTGCAACCCTGTTAGGTGAGCAAGAAACCTCCCAAACACACAGAGTGCCTGTCACCCGAACAGTGTTATAGTAAACAGTAAAGAAGGGGCAGCGTGCCAGCTGCCAGTGTGAAGCTTCATCTAACCGCTGTAGGATACAACTAGAAAATCTCAGGAGTAACTTAGTCCTTGTATACGCATCCCCTGTTTTCAGGGTAAAGTCTTGTAGTACAATGTCACTAATGTCTCTGCAGCCCTTCATTTCGATGATGAAACTCCCGCCACCCGCGTCAGTAAAGAAACCTCCCCTCTCCCTATCAACCCCAGACCCAAGAAAAGAAGCACTTAACATCAATACTTTCGGGGGGGGGAGAGGCATCTCCTGGTCCAAATATTGTTCAGCGATGCTGTCTAAGGCCCTCCGTTTCATACTCCGTCTCCCGATTTTCAGCCGTTCTACCAGTCTTGGAAGGCGCTCGAGTCTCCCACCTTTACGTTCAACTTTACGCCAGCCTTCCAGCCAGTCATTTGCCTCCGCTGGTGAGTCGAAGAAATACGTTTTTCCCTTATCAATGATCTTAAGTTTCGTCGGGAAGAGCATCATATATTTCACGTTGGCTTCACGGAGGGCCCGCTTGACAGCATCAAACATACGTCGCTGGCGCTGGACATGAAGCGTGAAGTCCGGGAAAAACCGGATGACTGCATTCTCATGATGTAAATCCCCATGCTGACGTGCCGCCTGCAATATGGTGTCTCTGTCTCTAAAATGTAGTCTTCGGGCTATGATTGTGCGTGGAGGTGCTCCCGGGCGAGGTCGGCCCCCCAACGCACAGTGGGCCCGCTCAATTGAAAAGAATGCGGACATGCGCTTGGGCTTCAACTTGTTGAGGATTAAGTCCTCCAAGAAAAGGTCCATGGATGGACCTTCCATACCCTCCGGTACTACTACTACCCGGAAAATATTCCGTCGGGCTCTCCCTTCCTGGTCTTCAAGTCGGGAAAAAATATCGGATTGGTTCTTGGTGAGTCGCAAAACTTGCTCCTCTAGGCGTTTGGTCTTGGACTGCAGGCCCCCAATGCCTGCCTCCGCCGCCGCCGCCGACACCTTCTCAGACATTTTCCGAAAGTCCGCTCTGAGTAAGTTTACTTCTTCCGTAACTGAGTCGAGCTTGGGTTCTAAGGTCCCTTGTAATTCCGTGATAGCCCTCAAAATGTCTTTCAGGGAGGGGTCCGGGGATTGTTCTTCCTGCTCTGATGGTGGATCCCCACCTGCAGCTCCACCCTCACGGCCCACGGCGACCGTATACTTGTCAATTTGGTTGGCCTGCCCCGGCCCCACCACCTTGTTGTGGCCCATGCTCACCGTGTACAAGATGACACCGATTAGCATATACTGTTGGGTGAACACAGTCGAATGTGTCACTCCCGGTGATAGTTGTGGTCTCTCCACAGCTCTGTGACTCTTAGGCGCAGATATGGGAGTACTGCACATCTGAAACGTTACTACTCAGGCAGTTAATTCGGTTGGGGGGGAGTGCCCACTAGCAATCCTCCAGGCGGGAGTGCAGCTATTCACCTGTCCCCAGTCCAGGCTCCGCCGGGGACATCCACTGCTCTCTCGATCCCAATGTTGTCACCCACTCCTCCCGGCTGCTGAACAGCTTCACACTCGGCTCCCTGGGTGTCTCCCCCGCGTGTTCACAGGCAATGAGGAGGAGGGGAAGACGTGCAGCGCGAGCTATCAAAGTGACCCCAGCCGAAGTCACAGCAGGTCCGGACCACCACGCGCACTCACCACTTCTGACTCCTGCCCAGTCAATAAAGAGAGAGGTGCCGCTTCACTTGGACGGAGCGATACGCGTACTCGTACTCACACGCGACGCCGTCGATAAGTCTCGATTGCTGCCACACGCTCAGCAGTCTCGTCTCCTACTTCCCAGAGGGGCGCCTCGTATGGATTAGAGCAAAGCTTCACTCGTCAGCCCAAACCACTGTGCGAGCACCGGAAAACCTCCCGCAACAATCGTGTTCCAGGCTACGTGGGCCGCGCCATCTTGATTCCGCCCACCGGCCCGTCTCCAAGCTCCACTGCAGAGTCACCCAGCGACCCGCGGGGGCTGCGGTCACGCGCAGGGCTACCGGTACCACTCCGACGACTGATATTTCAGGATTTACTCCATTTGTTCCGGATTTTGATGGATTTGGAAGGGTATTAGTGCCGTTAGCTAGCGCAGCTCAATTACATGGCGGTCATCTTCCGCGGCTGCTAGCCAGGCCCTGACTTTTTTTTTACTTAGTTTATTTTCCCTTCTTTCCTTATTACTTTTTTCTTTACTTTCCCTTCCATTCCCTTCTTAGTTTATTATTTCCCCACCCAGCGCCATGGCAGAGGGGCGGCTTCCATGCGGGTGGCACAGCCGCCCAGGTGTGCAGCCCCGGGCGATCTTTGGAGAGGAGGAGATGGCAGCTCTAGTTTTTTTTGTGCAGTGCCACCTCCGCTCTATGCTGGCAGCAGGTGGCAGGCCCGGTAGTGGGTGCAGAGGAGAAGTGTGGCTCAATGGTTAGAGCGGCAGACCCTGATGCAGAGATCTGGCCCGGGACCAGGGTTCAATTCCCGCCTCGGCGGGTCTTGGGCTCAATTTCCTCGGACCTGATAATTCTCGCCTCGGTGCCTATTCTAATCATGGGTCCCACTCTGCAACTCTGGACAATAGCTTGCTTAATCTCCACAACGGCCCCACCAGTGCTGGGATGCCTGGCTTCACCTTGGGGGTGCCCAGGAGTGGACATTTTCACAGGGAAAAGACAGGAAGGGTTCCACAGCGGTATGCGTACAGCGCCAGGACACCCTAGGGTAACAGTGCGCTTTACAAGTACAAATTTCATTTAATTTCATTTCATTTCAATATTGACGTTGAAATATCGAATTGCATGAATATCGAGTCAAGAATATCGATGGTGAAAAATATCGAGGTAAGTTTTTTCATTGTTTAAAATAGCGATTTTTGTGTAATGTAGAAATAATGATTTAGTAAATATCGATGGCAAATATATTGTTGTAAATAATATCGACTGTTTATATTTTTTTGTTCTTGTTTAATGTTGTTTTTTTCATTAATTTGGTAGTAGTTATTTTATATTTTTCAATTTATTTTTTTATGTGAAAATGTTCTTTTAAATTTTATTTTAATATATTTTTAGGAGCGGGATGTTGGGTTTATAGGGGATAAGGGTGGGGAGTAATTTAAAAATATTTATTTAAATTTGCTTTATATTTTTTTAATTTTATGTAAAAATTTAGGAGCGGGATGTTGGGTTTATAGGGGATAAGGGTGGGGAGTAATTTAAGACTGTTGGTTAAAAATACATTTTAATAAAAAAATTATTGAAAGATATAAATAATTTAGAAAGAAAAAGATTGAAATGTACAATTTTGAAAAATGTTGAACATTTTTTTGGGTGCTAGTATTTTGATGTGAATTGTGTAAAATATAATTTTTTTGTAATTAAAAAACAATTGAATAATTATATGATCGGTTTATTTGTAAAAAAATTACATAATTTTTTATTGTTTTTGTTTTTATTTTTTATTGTTCCATAAATTGTTTTTTAATTTGGATAATTTTGAATTTTTAAATTTTAGTTGTGATTTCGAAATTAATATTTATATTTTTTATTTTTGTGAGAAGGGGTGTCTCAAATTTTTAATAATAATTTTTTCAATAATTGTATTTTGTAATAATTTCTTAAAAAATATATTATTTAACATTTTTTGGGTCAAATTTAAAAAACAATTGTGTTACAGTTTTAATTTTGATACAAAATATACTTTTTTTTTAAATGTTTTTTTTTTCATAGTTGTGAAATATTTTATATTTTTACATATTTGTAATTTTTAAAATATGTAGTATTTTCCTTTACTTTTTTTGTTTTGGAGTTAGAAATAGTAATTCTTTTTTTGGGTTTGTTATCCAGCACTTTCTTTGAGTTTAGTTGGCTTTGGAGTTGGAATAGTAATTTATTATGGTTTATTATCCAGCACTTTCTTTGAGTTTAGTTGTTTTTGGAGTTGGAATAGTAATTTATTATGGTTTATTATCCAGCACTTTCCCTGAGTTTAGTTGGTTTTGGAGTTGGAATAGTAATTTTTTTGGTTTTATTTTCCAGCACTTTCCCTGAGTTTAGTTGGTTTTGGAGTTGGCATAGTAATTATTTTGGGTTTATTATCCAGCACTTTCCCTTTGTTTAGTTGGTTTCGGAGTTGGAATAGTAATTGTTTTGGGTTTCTTATCCAGCGCTTTCCCTGAGTTTAGTTTGTTTGGCAGTTGGAATAGTCATTTTTGGGGTTTATTATCCAGCACTTTTCCTGAGTTTAGTTGGTTTTGGAGTTGGAATAGTATTTTTTGGGGGTTTATTATCCAGCACTTTCTCTGAGTTTATTTGGTTTTGGAGTTGGAATAGTAATTATTTTGGATTTATTATCCAGCACTTTCCCTGAGCTTAGTTGGTTTTGGAGTTGGAATAGTAATTTATTATTGTTTATCAAGCAGCACTTTCCCTGAGTTTAGTTGGTTTTGGAGTTGGAATAGTAATTTTTGGTTTACTATCCAGCACTTTCCCTGAGTTTTGTTGGTTTTGGAGTTGGAATAGTAATTTATTATGGTTTATTATAAAGGCACTTTCCCTGAGTTTTGTTGGTTTTGGAGTTGGGATAGTAATTTATTATGGTTTATTATCCATCACTTTCCCTGAGTTTAGTTGATTTTGGAGTTGGAATAGTAATTGCTTTGGGTTTATTATCCAGCACCTTTACTGAGTTTAGTTCGTTTGGAGTTGGAATAGTAATTTATTATGGTTTATTATCCAGAATTTTCCCTGAGTTTAGTTGGTTTTGGAGTTAGGAATAGTACATTTTTATTGTTTATTATGTAGTTTTTTAAAGAGTTTATATGTACATTCAAATAAAAAAGGAGACGTATGTTAGTTTTTATTGTTAACGTTTTAATTTGCAAACATATGTATTTTTTTTGTTCACAATTAAATTGTTTTTATTAAGTTTTGTTATACAATTTTTGACAGTATTAAAAACATGATTTAGAAATTTTGATATTATTCAGAATTTATTATAAAGTATAATATATTTTTAACATATAATCAATCAATCTTTATTTCGATCAATTAAGATCATAAAAGACAATTTACAATAAAAGGACACTTTTCTCTCCATAAATTGATACAAGTCTTAATATAGTGAATACATATAAAAGTACAATCATATTAAAAGACATTAAAAATTTCAATTAATATGATAAAATGCTTTAAAATTCATACAAATATAAAAAGGGGTAACTAACTCAGTAATTCAATTAGCATTTCTAAACAAGGCTAATAATCTTAAAGCCCATAACCTTATGTGACACTAGTGACAAATACACTAGAGATAGAATTTGGTATTTATCACAAATAAGGAGTGGATTATTACGGTAGTTAGAGGAGAATGCCACCTAATAACATAATGACAACCACTTTTCTGTATAATACCCGCATACCCATTAATGCATCATTTTGTTTTTTACAAACACTGATTTGGATATGCTGTAGTGGTCATACCAATTTCTGCCATTTTTCTTTCCCGGATTGACCATGTCCAACTTAAAAATTTGGCAATAGCTATTACACACTGGGCACCAGTGTCGGTCAACAGTATTCTCAAGGCAATAGCACTGCTCCTCACGCCCATATTCTTGCATAATGGGCGCAACCATTTATTACGTGGAGCCTGGTATACCGGACAGACAAATAAAATATGTGAGTAAGTTTCCTTGTGTTCCAGACACAACTTACACATACTATCATTGTCCCTGTGCCACTTGCATGTAAATACATTTAAGGGTAATGTGCCTACCCGGAATTGAAAGTATAAACGTCTATCCCTGGGTTTAGTGATGACATCCCAATATTGCTCATATTTAGGCCAGTGCTTAAACTCTAAAAATGTACCCGTCAGTGATGTGGACTCTGAAGTAGTTATATTATTTCTTGCCACCATAGACCAGTATAGTCTTTTCATCTCTTTTTTGGGGGGGAATTGATGGCTCTCTGGCTCGTCCCACAGGTGTCGCAGACCCATACTAACCAATGTAGTTTTTATGTTTAGCGGCCACCTGATCTTACTTGAGGTATCTAAGACCCATACATCTTTAAGAGCGGTTGCGTACTGGTGCAACTCTGGTGTAGTCCATAGTCTCCGCCAGTACGCTATTGGGCGAAACTTAGCAACCTCTTCCAGTCTGCTGCAGCCTAGGTCATAAAAGACTGGTTTTAAAGGAGTGCTCCGTGGCAAGCCAATAACACTTCTCACAAATTTATTTTTGAGCTAAGACTAGTGGCTTTATGTTACTAAAACCCCAGAGTTCTGCACCATAAGTCACCGAGGCTAATACTTTGGTGTTGTATATCTTAAGTAGAGGGTACATGGGTTGGGTATATGAGGTCTTATATTCCTTCAACAAGGCTCCAGCTAGATGACTATGCTTTAGGGCCAAGGTATTTATCTGGGGATTCCAATTGAGTCTATTCCCCAACGTGATCCCCAGATACCTCCGAACCCCACTGGACTGACCACCACTGCATCCACTTCACCTACAGGAAGCCCACCACGCACCACCGCACCGAACAAATGCCTCGCCGCTGCTGGAGCAGAGTCACGGAAGACCAGCTAACCACAACCCTCGCCCTGAGCCCACCCGCCGAACCCTCCGACCCCGCCACCGCCGCCCGCAACCTCAGACAGTGGATCGACGACTGCGCCAACACCCTCGCCCGCTCAAGAATCCGCCCAACAGCCACACCAGCAAGAAAGCCACCTGGTTCACCGAAGACCTCCAGGCCTCCAAACGAACATGCCGAAAACTGGAGAAGATCTGGCTCCACGAACGGACAGCGGACAGCTACGCCGCCCACAAGAGCGCCACCCGCAGTCACCATCACCTCATCAGATCCGGCAAAAGGGCCTCACTCAAAGACCGCCTAGACAACAACGCACACAACAGCAAAGAGCTCTTCAACATCGTGAAGGAACTCTCCAACCCCAGCTCCAACACCAACGACATCCAGCCGTCGCGAGACCTGTGCGACTCACTGGCCACCTTCTTCCACCGCAAAATCGCCGACATCCACGACAGCTTCAACACCACGACCGCCCCGGCAACCACCGAGACCACTGCCCCCACAACCGCCTGCTCTCCTGGACCAACATCAACGACGAGGACACCAGCGAGATCATGAACACCATCCACTCCGGTTCACCGCTAGACCCGTGCCCTCATCACATCTTCAACAAAGCCAGTACAGCCATCGCGCCCCATCTCCGGAAAATAATCAACATCTCCTTCGAGACAGCAACCTTCCCGGAAAGCTGGAAGCACGCCGAGATCACCGCCTTACTCAAGAAACCCAAGGCAGACCCCAAGGACCTCAAGAACTTCCCGACCCATCTCTGCTCCCGTTCCCCGCGAAGGTCACCGAGAAAATCATCAACAAACAACTGACCCGCTACCTCGAGGAGAACAACATCCTGGACCCTTCCCAGTCCGGCTTCCGCAGCAACCACAGCACCGAAACCGCCCTCATCGCCGCCACCGATGACATCAGGACCCTGCTAGACAACGGAGAAACAGCAGCCCTCATCCTCCTGGACCTATCAGCCGCCTTCGACACGGTCTGCCACCACACACTACGAACACGCCTTCACGACGCCGGGATCCAAGAGAAGGCCCTGGACTGGACCACATCCTTCCTTTCCGGCAGAACACAAAGCGTCCGCCTTGCCCCCTTCCGATCCAAGGCCACCAAGATCATCTGCGGCGTACCCCAAGGCTCCTCCCTCAGCCCAACGCTGTTCAACATCTACATGGCACCCCTCGCCCACGTCGCCCGACAGCACAACCTCAACATCATCTCCTACGCCGACGACACCCAGCTGATCCTCTCCCTCACCAACGACCCTCACACCGCCAAAGCCCACCTCCACGAAGGAATGAAGGCCGTCGCCGAATGGATGAGGACCAGCCGCCTGAAGCTGAACTCGGACAAGACGGAGGTCCTCATCCTTGGTTCCAACCCTTCAGCCTGGGACGACTCCTGGTGGCCAACATCACTGGGAACAGCCCCGCCACCCACCGACCACGTACGCAACCTAGGGGTCATCCTCGACCCCACCCTCTCCATGACTAAGCAGGTCAACGCCGTTTCCTCATCCTGCTTCAACATCCTCCGAATGCTCCGCAGGATCTTCAAGTGGATCCCCACCGAAACAAGAAAAACAGTCACCCAGGCCCTCGTCACCAGCAGGCTGGACTACGGAAATGCCCTCTACGCAGGAACGACGGCTAAGTTCCTGAGACGGCTGCAACGCATCCAGAACGCCTCTGCACGTCTTATCCTCGACATCCCCCGACGCAGCCACATCACACCCCACCTGAGAGACCTGCACTGGCTCCCTGTCAACAAGAGGATAACCTTCAAGCTCCTCACCCACGCACACAAAGCACTCCACAACTCCGGACCAGCCTACCTCAACAGACGACTCAGCTTCTACACCCCCACCCGCCAGCTCCGCTCGACCAGCCTCGCCCTCGCCACAGTCCCCCGCATCCGGAAAACGACCGCCGGCGGCAGATCCTTCTCCCACCTCGCCTCCAAGACCTGGAACACCCTCCCCACCAACCTCCGACAGACCCAAGACCTACTGGCCTTCAGAAGACTCCTCAAGACCTGGCTCTTCGATCAGTAGCAGCACCACCCCCCTCTTCCCCCAGCGCCTTGAGACCCTCGCGGGTATGTAGTGCGCTTTATAAGTGACATGATTGATTGATTGATTGATTGATTAAAAACATCAGTCTGCTCCAATAATTCTCCATTAAGAAACACCCTGCCCTTAATTGATCTTTGCCTGTGCAGGACCATAAACTTTGTTTTATCTGCATTTATCACCAACCCACGATCTTTACAGAACTCCTCAAATCTTAACAAGGCCCTCTGCAGACCACTCTGGGTCTTAGAGATAATCAGAGTATCGTCTGCAAACATAAGTATTGGAATTTTAACACCTGCGAGAGATGGTGCGTCTGTTGGAAATGCAGAGAAGTAGTCTACAACCCCATTAATAAACAATGAAAATTGGGTCGGCGCCAGGACGCACCCTTGACACACCCCTTTAGATACTGGGAATGGGTCAGTTTTATTACCCTGGGTGCTCCAGCGTACTTGGGCAAAATTTCCTACATGCAATTGTTCTACAACAAATAGCACTTCTGCAGGCATACCCAAATCTTTGCATACCCTCCAAAGTTTACTCCGCGAAACCAGATCAAAGGCGCATTTAAATCCAGAAAGGCTGCATAGATGGTACCGCCAGCCAGCACCACGACCCGCCAATAGATCAAAACAAACCAAAATACCTGATCTATAGTACTAACGTTGGTGCGAAATCCTGCCTGTAATGGTGTTAATATATTTTTGTCTTCAATCCACTCTCATATCCTATTTAGTACCATTCTACCCATAATCTTTTGAATGGCATCTATGAGACTGAATGGTCTATAATTGCCTGGGCACAAGCGGTCTCCTTTTTTAAATATTGGCAGAATCTCTGCCCCCTTCCATGAAACTGGGATGGCTGCCCCACTAGCTATAGCATTCACTAACAGCAGTATATATTGTTGCCAGATTACTTTATCTTTCTTAAACAGATCTACCGGTACGCCGTCGGGACAGGGTGCTCTGCCATTAGCAACTAAACTCAGAGCTATTTCAACTTCCCTTATATCAAGTACCAATGCTGTGCCAGAAAACGAGGTAGTATGGACATCCTCAGTTTCGCCCCCTGTCTCCAAGGAAAATTGCGTTGCAAAATGGGAAACCCACTTCTCCGGGTCTACGTGATTATGGGGCGCGGGAGCTTGTCCCCCTCTCCCCCATTTTACCTGGTGCCAGAAAGACTGGGAGTTACTATCCTTGCTCGCCTGGTAGAGATCTGCCCATCTCTGTTCGTCCCAATCCTTTTTAGCTTTATTTAACACCAATTTATATTCTTGCCGGGTATGCTTGACTGCAGTGTAATCATTCATCTTAATAGCTGCAGCCAATGACTTATAGGCTACCCTACAGTCCTTATTGTACCAGCTAGTGTCTTTACTTTTTCGCTTAGTTGAGCTACTAGCTGGTTTTAAAAAGAAGGTACTTATTTTGCTAAACAGACCCTCATGCAGCTTTGTTATTCTCTCATTTATTTCAGACTGTAGTGTGGTTGCTCGTAACTCTACCAGGGTCTCGGAGACTGCTGTCCTTATGTCAGTGAGTGTTTTTTCACTAGACACTACAACGTCCCATTTTACCCTCCTCATACAACTGCAAAGCTGAACTTCATTAGTTGAGGGAAGCAGAGGTGAATTAGATGGCTGTAAAGAACCCTTAATTTCCATTTTTAAAGAAAGATGATTATGGTCACTTTCCACTCGCTCCACAACCTCCATATCACAAAAATCGGACCAGTATTCTAAATTTAAAAGTATGTAATCGATCCGACTTGTGCTCACACCATTATTAAAGGTGTTAGCTCCATACTTATCGGAGGGTGAGCGACCATTAACTGCTCTGAGCCCCCCCTCCATACACAATGCCTTAAGTTGGAGGGCAGCCTCTGACCATCTCTTGATGGGTGGTATCTCTAAGCTGGGGACACTCCATAGTGCTTCCTCTTCTTCTGTCAGTTTCAAATCCTCACTACCAAAGGGTTCGAAGGTAGTATTAAAATCCCCCGCTATCACTATTTTGGGGGTGCCAGCCAATCTACCCAGAAAATCTTCTAAGCAACCAACTGTGCTTGATTGTTTTCCCCCAGTGAGACCCCTTGCGTAGATATTTACGATCAATATTTCCGTATTTCGGTTGGCCTGTATGCGTATGGCCATAATGTCTGGACTAACAATAGGGACTATACTAATGGCAAATCCCAGATTCTGCTTTACCCAAATAGTTAGTCCCCCCGCAGGTCTACCCTTCAGCCCCTGAAGTGCCGGTTTAAAAAAAATTAAAAAACCCAACCGATATAATGGTTTGGTCGACCACGTCTCCTGGAATATGCAAATGTCATACTGCTCTATTAAGTCCTGCCAGTCATGTGACTCTACCTTGGACTGCAGACCCGCAATATTCCAGGAAATGTAAGATAACAATGCGGGACCCAATGGCAGCGACAATTCCAAGCTACTGGATTGGTTACATGGTGGATCGATCTTACACCCCTTATCTATGTGTGTGGTTAAATACCCTGCTAATCCTTTGTTATTTCGAGTACTGGGGTGTGAGTCTGACAGTCGCAACAATCCAACCCACTGAGGGGGGCGAATCTGTTCTCTGTACTTACTCCCATACCGCCCGAGTTGTCTTGAGCACTTGATTTGAGTCCATTCCACCCCGTGGGCACACCAAATCCACAAGTTCCGCTACCCTGACTGTGTGGTGACTTAAAAAAGAACGCATAAGGCAGTGCTCTAATTTCAGAGCAATCACGTAGGTTCCAACACAGTTGGTCTGTGAGAAAATGTGGCATTACCCGATTATTAAAATTTAAAATCACACAATCTCCCCTCAATGTTTTTTGGGCTGGTCCCAACCATTCTACTCTTCTAGCCATTATGATTTGGTTACTCAGTGTGTCCCCCCGGATCCCTCGGATCCCTCTTATGTTTGCTTGATAGGTTAACCAGTGCAAGGATTTATTCATTAGTTGTGTGGTGGACTCCAACTGCCCCTCCCTCAAAGGTGGGACATTTCCCAGAATCAATACAAGTGGGGAAGAGGCCTCTGGTAAATGTAATGACCGGCACACGGTGTTGGATTGCCGTCGACCCACACCTTGCTGTGGGGCTCCCGACTCTGTTCCCAACACCTTCGGTGGTTGGCCGATATCAGTAACCATACCTGCTGCAATAATGACTGGGGGCTCTGTCCCAAGGTTTGGTTTGTGATTTCTATTAATGGACTTGTTACCTCCCTTATTCCCTTGGGTTGGCAATAAAACTGAAGTAATCCCCGGTGGCTTAAGACCCTCTGCATTTTGTATCCCTAACTGGGGCCCTCTGATTGCTGATAGTTCGGAACCCTCTGAGACTACTACGGGACTGGGGTTTAGGTTTGTGCATTTACAATTACAATGGCATGGCCCTGGTCTTTGTATCAAGGACAAACGCTCCTCAATTATTGATAGTTTGCTTAAGAGTGGATTCAGCAAAATGGTCACCAAAGTCTCTAGGGGCATATTATCAAGGGCTTAACGCCGCTTTAGCGGCACTTTTTGCCGCTAAAGCGGCGATATTTTTAACGCCCTATTAGCAAGCTGTCGCTAACAGGCGTTAGCGACAGCTTTCAGGCGATAGCGGCCGGGTTTTACATCGCCTTGCATGTCAGCGATAATTATCGCTAATGACATGCAAGGTAGGCGTTCCCAACTAAAAGCGACAGAAAACAGTTGCTTACATACCTATCGCCTATTAGCAATACCCGCGAAGCGATAAAAAAACGCGCGCTAACCCCGATTAGCGCTTGTTTTTTAGAACTGATAAAAACATGACTTAGCAATGAAAGTCAATGGGAGGTGGATTGTAAGGTTAAGTCCCCAGAATTAGCGATAGGATTTTATCGCTGGATTTCTCGCGTTAAAGCTGGGTTTCGCCGCTATCGCTGGATATTTTATCGCAATGGAGATAAACCTTGCTAATAGCATGTTATTTCCGCGGTAATATCCAGCGATAGCCGGCGATAAAAAAAGGCGCGCTAAGCAAGGTTTGCGATATTTATCGCATGTTTTTGCTAATATGCCCCCTAGTCTTTTCCAATGGTCAGCGTCACTATCAGGGCCCCCTGTAATACAGGATTTACCATTGGGCTTGGTTGAAGAAAACGGGCCTTGGTCATTTTCTGTAACCGTTAGTCCAGAGGTCACTGAGTTAATGGTTGATTGCTTTAACCTGGCTTTATGCTTTTGTAAAGTGCCTCCCCGGCTCCGTTTTGCAGGTGGCTCATTGTTGATTACAATAGGCGGCCTTGACACACCATCTCTCTGAGTTTTTTTGGATCTTGTAGTAATCTCGCTACCCTCTAAGTCACAAACCACTGGCGGTGTGGGGGTTACCAAAATTTCTGAAGCTATCACAGAACCAGCCAATAGCAAAGGGGGTGCTTCCAATGATGGTGATGATAATGCATCGCACCCCCTCAAGGCAGAGCCTGTCGTTTCCTCTATGATAGTAGCACCTTGGCCACTCTGTACAGGCATGAGATCAGTTAAACCCCCTTCTCCGCCCCCGTCATGCTTGTAGGTACGGCAGGCTGGTTTTCCACCTGGGAGAGCACAGGTGATTTAGCCATACTTATACCTCCTAGCGAGGAGCGTTTCTGGCTAGCAAAAGTGTCCAGCGAAAGACGTCTTTCTGTTATCTGGATTTCTTTAGTTAGAACCGACTCGGCCCTTATGAGAAAGGCATCTAGGGTCCCCACAATTCCACCCTCCAGAGGTGCACATGTTTCTTTTCTTTTGCCCATTGTCCCAAAACGTAAACTCACGTTAGGCTCGTGGATTTCAAATGAACAAACGCAGTACCTTAGTGTTAAGGCTCCTCGTTCCTTACCCCAGACGTTGGAGGATGTACCCAGCCCGGCCTCTTCTGGGCTCTGACGGGCATAAACGAGCCCGCCCTTGGCCTGGGCACGCCTGCGCGCGTCCCGCGCGGCGGGTGCCCTGGCCCCCTCTTGAGCGCCTCCTGGCGCGTGTGACGCGGTGCGCAGCGGCGAACCGCTAGAACTGCTGGGGGATGTAGTTCTGAGCTCCCCGGCTCGTAGATGCGGCTGTAGTGGCGGAGACAGTAGACCCCCCCGTGTGCTGAATAGAATGCCGGATATGAGTCCAGGGATCAGCGGTGTCAGCAATCAGCAAACATATATTATTCATGTATATTCGCAAAATTTAAAATATATTTTTACATACATATTTTTTTAACAGTTTTAAAAAATGGTACATTTTCTGAAGTATAGTCATGTAATTGTAAAGTAAATATATTTTTAGTTCTTTAATTATAAAAACTTTGGGGCATATTAGCAAGGCGATTATCGCCACTTTAGCGGGACTTTTCCCGCTAAAGCGGCGATAATATTATCGCCTTATCAACAAGCTGTCGCTAACTGCTGTTAGCGACAGCTTGTAGGCGATAGCGACCGGGTTGGGTGCCGATTTGCATGCCAGCGATATTTATCGCTAATGGCATGCAAAGTAGGCGTTCCCCACCTAACAGCGACTGGAAACAGTCGCTGAGGTCGCTAACGCCTATCAGCGAGGCAGGGGCGGTGATTAGCGAACCAGCGCTAAACACGTTTAGCGCTGGTTTGCTAACACCTGGTCCCACCCTGACTTAGCCATGTAATCCAATGAGAGGTGGATTACATGGCTAAGTCCCCCTCGCACTATCAGCAAGCAGAACTGGGGAACAGTGTGAATATCGCCTGTTTTCAGGCGATATTCACACTGTTCTCCAAGGTTTCTATCGCTTTGGAGATTAGCATTGCTGATTGCACGCTAACTCCGCGATGCCTGGCGATAATTATCCAAGCGCTAATTGCGCTTTGCGATAATTATCGCCAGGCATTGCTAATATGCCCCTTTGATTTTTATTATTTATCATTTTAATGCGAAAAAGTAAACATTTTAGTACATTTAATTTTCCATTTTTCTAAATACATTTTATATAATTTTATTTTTGTTGTAAAATTATATATGTATTTTACAAATTTATATTTTGTACATGTATTTATTATTTAGTATATAAATATTATTATTGAGAAAATAATATTTAATATTTTAAAATAATTTACATTTTTTTTACAAATATATTTTTGTTATATATATTTTTTATAAAACATTGTTATATTGGTTGCACATTTACAATAGTCTTATTGTAAATTCATATTTTGAAGGTGAGTACATGAAACAAACATACATTTTAATATTTATTAAATATTATATTTTTAGTTTTTTGATAATATAATATTTAATGTATATTTTACAATTTTTTGTATATTTTTTGAACATTTGTAAAAAAAAATTAAAATATACATTTAATTTTTGGATTTTCTTTTTTTATTTGTCCATTCTTGTCTATGAGTCAGTCTTTTTTTCATTTTTATTACGCGGCCCTTTCTTTTCCTTTTTCTCACTTTTCTGTCTTTCTGTTTTGTTTTTCGGTTATTTTGCAGGACGGAACCTCGCGGTTGGGAGCTGTGTTTCATCGGTTAAGGTAAGTTTAATTTATTTTACTTTTTAACCCTTTCGGTGCTCATGACGGAATGGTTCCGTCATGAGCACCAGTGCTCCTGTGCTCATGACGGAACCATTCCGTCATGAGGACAGGGGCACAAAATCCCTCTGCTGCAAACAGCAGAGGGATTTCCATTTTTTTTTGGTCCTCGGGAGGTGGGGAAGAGCTTCCCCAACCTCCTGAGGCCCTTCCCTGGTTTTCAATCCAATGACGATCGCACGCATGGCGCGCTATCGTCATTAGATTGAAAACGAAACTGAAACTTAGGGGGTGATTAGAATGGCAGGCGGACTTCAGTCCGCCTGCCATCCTAGTGGTAACGGGACCACCCGCCTGCCATGCGACGGTCCCACCACCAAAATCATGATGTGACCGCCACCGCAGCGGTCGCATCTGGCATTGTAACATTGCGGCGGTTGCTGCTGGCTGCAGCACCCGCCGCAATAGAAAAATGCCATGATGTGCATGTTCATGCACAACATGGCAGGCACCGCGCGGTGCATGCCAACTTGTGCATGGACATGCATGGTACCCCCCAAGTGCACCCCCCCACCCCTCCCACTCCCCCAGGGGGCCCGCAACGGGCCCCCAAAGCAATTCCCCGCCAGCCTTTCCATGGCGGCATCGCCGCCATGGAAGGCCGTGAAAAGCTCACATCATAATATGGATGGCGGTGCCTGCTAGGCACCGCCACCATATTGTGCCCCAGCTCCGCCCGGCCGGCAATCGTAACGATTGCCGACCGGCGGAAAAGCGGCGGACGGACTTTCCGTCCGCCGCGATACCCACCGCCATCGTAATATGGCGGTGGGTAAATCATGTTACGATGGTGTAACGGTCGCCACCGCCGGCCCGGCGGTGGCGAATGTTACGCCATCGTAATCACCCCCTTAGTTTCAGTTTCAATGTTTCAGTGCTCGTGGGGCTATCTCAGCCCCCCGAGCACCGAAACACTTGGGAGAGGTATCATTGGAAAGGGGAGAATCTCCCCTTTCCAAATGGTACCCTTCCCTAGTGGATCCCTGCTTGGGGATCACCCCAGGAGGGCGATCCCCAAGCAGGAATCCACCCACTAGCACCAGGGAGGGGGGAGCGGCCCCTTGGGCAAGGGCCTTTGCTCCCCCCATATGATTTAGGGCACAACAGTCTTTCTGCCCCCCACTGGGGGCAGATGGGGGCAGCAGCCCCCAATATGCCCCCCCGGGGGGGCAGAAAGCCCACTAGGAAACCAGGGATTTTTTTTTATTGACGTTGGGGTGGGGGCTGCCCAAAAAGGGCATGGCAATGCCCCCACCCCCCCAGAGAAATGTCAGTCTTTCTGCCCCCCCCAGGGGGCAGAGGGCAGATGGGGGCTGTAGCCCCCAATCTGCCCCCCGGGGGGGCAGAAAGCCCACTAGAAACCAGGGATTTTTTTTTATTGATGTTGGGGTATGGGCTGCCCAAAAAGGGCATGGCAATGCCCTCACCCCCCCAGAGAAATGGCAGTCTTTCTGCCCCCCCAAGGGGCAGTCAGGGGCAGTAGCCCCCAATCTGCCCCCGGGGGGCAGAAAGCCCACTAGAAACCAGGGATTTTTTTTTTATTGACGTTGGGGTGGGGGCTGCCCAAAAAGGGCATGGCAATGCCCCCACCCCCCAGAGAAATGTCAGTCTTTCTGCCCCCCCAGGGGGCAGACGGGGGCAGTAGCCCCCAATCTGCCCCCCGGGGGCAGAAAGCCCACTAGAAACCAGGGATTTTTTTTTATTGATGTTGGGGTGGGGGCTGCCCAAAATGGGCATGATAATGCCCCCACCCCCAGTGAAATTCCAGTCTTTCTGCCCCCCCGGGGGGCAGAAAGCCCATTAGAAACGGGGGATTTTTTTTTATTGATGTAGAGGCTGCCTAAGATGGGCAGGCCAATGCCCCCCCAAAACAAATGCAAGTCTTTCTGCTCCCCCCAGGGGCAGATGGGGGCAATAGCCCCTGATCTGCCCCCGGGGGGGGCAAAAAGCCCACTTGGCACCAGGGATTTTTTTTTTTTATAATGTAGGGGTTGGGGCTGCCCAGAATGGGCATGATAATGCCCCGACCCCAAAAACAATTACCACAGTCTTTCTGCCCCTCCCAGGAGTCATTTTCACGCAATAGCCCCTTATCTGCCCCCCCGGGGGGGCAGAAAGCCCACTAGGCCTCAGGATTTTTTTTTTTTATTCAGGGTTGAGGTCAGCCCAGAATGGGCATGCCAATGTCCACACCTCCCCCAAAAAATGCCACAGTCTTCCTGCCTCCCCCCCGAGGGGCGGATGGGGGCAATGGCCCCTGATCTGCCCCCGGGGGGGCAGAAAGCCCACTAGGCGCCAGCGATTATGCTGGCTTATTTTAAGCATGGGGGTGGGGACTGCCCAGAATGGGCATACCAATGCCCCCACCCCCCAAAAACATAGCCACAGTCTTTCTGCCCCCCTTGGGGGCATATCTGGGCAACACCCCCCTGATTCCCCCCCAGGGCGGCAGAAAGCCCACTAGGCACAGACTTGTTTTTAGCAATGTGCCTACCTGTGGATTTTGGGCCCTAGCGCAGCCGGCACATAGGGAAACCTAGCAAACCTGTACATTTTTTAAAACTAGACACAAAGGGGAATCTAGGATGGGGTGACTTGTGTGCCTCTCACCAGGTTCTGTTACCCAGAATCCCTTGCAAAGCTCAAACTTAGTTAAAAAAACACATTTTCCTCACATTTCTGTGATGGAAAGTTCTGGGATCTGCGTGGATCCACAAAATTCCACCCACCCCGCATTCCCCAAAGTCTTCCGAGAAAAATGGTACCTCACTTGTGTGGGTAGGCCTAGTGCCCGCGACAGGAAACGGCCCAACACGCAACATGGACACACCACATTTTCACAGTGAAAACGGGCCCTTTTTTTGCAAAGTGCCTAGCTGTAGATTTTGAACCCTAGCTCTGCCGGCACCTAGGGAAACCTAGCAAACCTATACATTTTTGAAAACTAGACACCCAGGTGAATCCAGGATGGGGTGACTTGACTGGCTCTCACCAGGTTCTGTTACCCAGAATCCCTTGCAAACCTCATAATTTGTAAAAAAAAAAAAACACATTTTCCTCACATTTCTGTGGTGGCAAGTTCTGGAATCTGCGTGGATCCACAAAATTCCACCCACCCCGCATTCCCCAAAGTCTTCCAAGAACAATGGTACCTCACTTGTGTGGGTAGGCCTAGTGGCCGCGACAGGAAACGGCCCAAAACGCAACGTGGACACACCACATTTTACAGTGAAAACTGACATTATTTTGCAAAGTGCCTAGCTGTAGAATTTGAACCCTAGCTCTGCCGGCACCTAGGGAAACCTAGAAAACCTGTACATTTTTTAAAACTAGACACCAAGGGGATCTAGGATGGGGTGTCTTGTGTGCCTCTCGCCAGGTTCTGTTACCCAGTATCCCTTGCAAACCTCAAACTTAGTTAAAAAAAACACATTTTCCTCACATTTCTGTGGTGGAAAGTTCTGGAATTTGCGTGGATCCACTAAATTCTACCCACCCCGCATTCCCCATAGACTTCCGAGAAAAATGGTACCTCACTTGTGTGGGTAGGCCTAGTGCCCGCGACAGGAAACGGCCCAAAACGCAACGTGGACACACCACATTTTCACAGTAAAAACTGACCCTTTTTTTGCAAAGTGCCTAGATGTAGATTTTGAACCCTAGCTCCTCCGGCACCTAGGGAAACCTAGCAAACCTATACATTTTTGAAAACTAGACACCCAGGGGAATCCAGGATGGGGTGACTAGACTGGCTCTCACCAGGTTCTGTTACCCAGAATCCCTTGCAAACCTCAACATTTGTAAAAAACAAAAAAAACACATTTTCCTCACATTTCTGTGGTGGAAAGTTCTGGAATCTGTGTGGATCCACAAAATTCCACCCACCCCGCATTCCCCAAAGTCTTCCGAGAAAAATGGTACCTCACTTGTGTGGGTGGGTCAAGTACCCGAGACAGGCAAGGGCCCAAAACCTATTGAGGCGACATCAAAATTACCTATCACAAAACAACCTGGTTTTGCAAGGAGTGTCCCATGAGTTTTTGGCCCCGGGCTCGGTGGCCATCTAGGGAAACCTACCAAACCCACACATTTCTGAAAACTAGACACCCGGGGGAGACCAGTAAGGTATGGCTTGCGTGGATCCCCCAACATTTCCCTACCCAGAATCCCCTGCAAACCTCAAATTTAGCTTGAAAAAACACTTTTTCCTCAAATTTCTGTGTGGGAAAGTTCTGGAATCTGCGTGGATCCACAAATTTCCTACCACCCAGCGTTCCCCCAGGTCTCCCGATAAAAATGGTACCTCACTCGCATGGGTAGGTCAAGTACCCGCGACAGGCAAGGGCCCAAAACCTATTGAGGCGACATCAAAATTACCTATCACAAAACAACCTGGTTTTGCAAGGGGGGTCCCGTGAGTTTTTGGACCCGGGCTCGGCGGCCATCTAGGGAAACCTACCAAACCCACACATTTCTGAAAACTAGACACCCGGGGGAGTCCAGCAAGGTATGGCTTGTATGGGTCCCCCAACATTTCCCTACCCAGAATCCCCTGCAAACCTCAAATTTTGTTGAAAAAATCAATTTTTTCTCACATTTCTGTGTGGGAAAGTTGTAGGATCACCGGGCTGACACAAATTTCCTACCACCCAGCGTTCCCCCAGGTCTCCGATAAAAATGGTACCTCCCTTGTGTGGGTAGGCATAGTGGCTGCAACAGGAAATGGCCCAAATCATACTGTGGAGACTTCAAAATTCCCTATAACAAAACTACCTGGTTTTGGGGGGGGGCACCTGGGGTTTTGGTCCCAGGCTCGCCGCCATCTAGGGAAACCTACCAAACCCACACATTTCTGAAAACTAAACACCCTGGGGAGTCCAATGAGGTATGGCTTGCGTGGATCCCCCAACGTTTCCCTACCCAGAATCCCCTGCAAACCTCAAATGTAGCTGAAAAAAACACATTTTTCACATATTTGTGTGTGGAATCACCATGGCGGCACAAATGTCCTACCCCGCAGCGTTCTCCTTATTGTCCCGAGTAAAATGATACCTCACTTGTGTGGGTGTCCAATGCAGAATTGGCTAAAAACGTATTTTTAAAAAAAAGTAGCGCTTAGAATTCTCTGTGCTATACCCTTATTCCCTATGTTTTGGGCGCTTCCCAGTCACAGGCCCTTGCCTCACCCACACAAGTGAGGTATCATTTTACTTGGGAGACTGAGGGGAACGCTGTGGGGTAGGACATTTGCGCCGGCACGGTGATTCCACCCAAAAATATGCGGAAAATGTGTTTTTTTCAGCTAAATTTGAGGTTTGCAGGGCATTCTGGGTAGGAAAATGTTGGGGGATCCATGCAAGCCATACCTTGCTGGACTCCCCCGGGTGTCTAGTTTTAAGAAATATATGGGTTTGGTAGTTTTCCAAGATGGCCGCCGAGCCCGGGGCCAAAAACCCAGGTGACCCCCCTTGCAAAACCAGGTTGTTTTGTGATAGGTCATTTTGATGTCTCCTCAATACGTTTTGGGCCCTTGCCTGTCGCGGGTACTTGACCCACCCACGCGAGTGAGGTATCATTTTTATCGGGAGACCTGGGGGAACGCTGGGTGGTAGGAAATTTGTGGATCCACGTAGATTCCAGAACTTTCCCACACAGAAATGTGAGAAAAAAGTGATTTTTTCAGCTAAATTTGAGGTTTGCAGGGCATTGTGGGTAGGAAAACGTTGGGGATCCATGCAAGCCATAACTCGCTGGACTCCCCCGGGTGTCTACTTTTCAGAAATGTGTGGGTTTGGTAGTTTCCCAAGATGGCCGCCGAGCCCGGGGCAAAAAACCCAGGTGACCCCCCTTGCAAAACCAGGTTGTTTTGTGATAGGTAATTTTGATGTCTCCTCAATACGTTTTGGGCCCTTGCCTGTCGCGGGTACTTGACCCACCCACGCGAGTGAGGTATCATTTTCATCGGGAGACCTGGGGTAACGCTGGGTGGTAGGAAATTTGTGGATCCACGTAGATTCCAGAACTTTCCCACACAGAAATTTGAGAAAAAAGTGATTTTTTTCAGCTAAATTTGAGGTTTGCAGGGCATTCTGGGTAGGAAAACGTTGGGGGATCCACTCAAGCCATACCTCGCTGGACTCCCCCAGGTGTCTACTTTTCATAAGTGTGTGGGTTTGGTAGTTTCCCAAGATGGCC
The DNA here is from genome assembly GCA_963921515.1 of Calotriton arnoldi. Lineage (NCBI taxonomy): Eukaryota > Metazoa > Chordata > Amphibia > Caudata > Salamandridae > Calotriton > Calotriton arnoldi. The sequence continues at coordinate 80,484 of CAWUFW010008705.1, forward strand.
GCCGAGCCCGGGGCCAAAAACCCAGGTGACCCCCCTTGCAAAACCAGGTTGTTTTGTGATAGGTCATTTTGATGTCTCCTCAATACGTTTTGGGCCCTTGCCTGTCGCGGGTACTTGACCCACCCACGCGAGTGAGGTATCATTTTTATCGGGAGACCTGGGGGAACGCTGGGTGGTAGGAAATTTGTGGATCCACTTAGATTCCAGAACTTTCCCACACAGAAATTTGAGAAAAAAGTTATTTTTTCAGCTAAATTTGAGGTTTGCAGGGCATTCTGGGTAGGAAAACGTTGGGGGATCCACGCAAGCCATACCTCGCTGGACTCCCCCGGGTGTCTACTTTCCAGAAATGTGTGGGTTTGGTAGTTTCCCAAGATGGCCGCCGAGCCCGGGGCCAAAAACCCAGGTGACACCCCCTTGCAAAACCAGGTTGTTTTGTGATAGGTAATTTTGATGTCTCCTCAATACCTTTTAGGCCCTTGCCTGTCGCGGGTACTTGACCCACCCACGCGAGTGAGGTATCATTTTTATCGGGAGACCTGGGGGAACGCTGGGTGGTAGGAAATGTGTGGATCCACGTAGATACCAGAACTTTCCCACACAGAAATGTGAGAAAAAGTGATTTTTTCAGCTAAATTTGAGGTTTGCAGGGCATTCTGGGTAGGAAAACGTTGGGGGATCCACGCAAGCCATACCTTCCTGGACTCCCCCAGGTCTCTAATTTTCATAAAGGTGTGGTTTTGGTAGGTCTCCTGTTCAGGACCCTCCGGATGAGCGCTTACTCTGCACTGTCGATTGGACACACCATGACTCGTGATAGGGATGTGTGTGAGAGATAGTGGCACTGAATGTGACCTTCGTTGCGGGGTGGGCCATGCACAGGGCGAGTACGCTGATGGTTGTGCAGTGTTGGTCACAGTGGGTACACCCACACAGATGTGTTGCCTTGTGATCTTTTCCAAGGTCCGCCAGACAATGGACAGTGGATGTGGGCAGGCTACACATTGCTCGATGTGCTGTCTATATGCATGTGCCTTCACACCAGGCACAACTGCCCCTGCACATGTGACCCCTGCTGCACTCAGTGCTGGGTCTGTTGAGCTGATGCACCATCTGTGCGTGGGGCAGACAGCTCTGCTCACTTCCGTCATTGCCCCTGCATCACTTTGCCGCAGGTGACATGGATCATGGAGGGCCCACATGTACGCGTGGGTGGACTACACATGAGTGTCCAATGGTTGTCACCCCCAGTCAGTGCTTCGAATGGGTAGAATGTGGTGCTGGTACTCATTTTAATGTGTCGAGTGGGCGGGGCTGGGTGCGGGGCTATATGCAAGACATGGGAAGTTCATCGGCTGATCTACTAGTTGCAATACACACGAGACACGTCTTTTTCCGACCACATCAGGGTCATTCCTTAAACTGGCTGAGATTCAAACAGTCATCTTTTGCACTGTCCTCATGGCCTCCCCTCGCTCACCCCAATATGCGTTTGCACCTGAGCAGCTAGCGCATGCACAAGCAGCTCCAAGCTCGCCCCAGAGAGGCCAATGAGTGTATGTGTGGGTCCAGTTGAACAAGTGGTCTGTCTCACGGTATGATAAGTGGCGGGACGCCGTCCACCTGCGTGGTGCCCCAACTCGAGACACGGGCAACATTGACAATGCATGACAGGCTCCGCAGTCCGGATACACCACCTGCAACACACAGAGGCTGTAGCTGCCCTAGCGGGCCAGGCCGCGTCCAACTGGAGCTCATGGCCCCACACATTCACTCTTTGGCCTCTCTGGGGCGAGCTTGGAGCTGCTTGTGCACGCGCTGGCTTCTCTGTTGCAATGGCATGTAACGTGTGTGGGTGTATTGTCGATGGGTGGGATGGTGCGAGCCACCTTCCGTGACGTCACCCCTGCTTGTGATGTGTGCGTCCCCCCACTACTTCCATTTGACTTGTGCCATACTACACATTGAGGATGTGTTGCCTGCGTGATGTGACCAGGAGGAGCACGCCATGACCTCTCACCCACCATGCTCTACTGCCATCCCGTGCCCTGGATTGCCTGTGCAAGTGGACAATGTTGGGGATACACCAGGTCAACAGTGGATGTGAGTGCCTTGGCAAGGGCCTGGCGGACGCACAGCAGTATCCAGCATGTCCACGGAGGGTGGGCTGACGTCTACACTTGATGCGGCATTGATCGTGTGCCCGCCTGTTGTGCACACACAAGTTCACATTCATCACCAGACTGGTGGTCTTTACAAATTCCCAGGAGGGCGCCAATGTACTGTTCCTGAATCCTCCCAACACAGCGTGTTTCAACATTGCATGTGCGCACCTACCCGTCACACCCACCCACCTGAGCCATGCGTAACTCCCGCTTCACATGACACATGTGTGTCTTCCACAGTTGTGCTACTCATTTGCGTTGTCATCCAATGACAGTGGACTACATGGTCATCTCACGACTGCCGTGTACTTCACACACTCTCATCCTCTCTCATTCGTACTTGTGAAATGAATCAGCAGAGACACATTTTTGCTTCAAAACATGTATTGGGACTTATGTCCTCTGTGATGCAGTATAGTGGACACTACTGGCAGCGAAATGCATGTGGAGGATATACTCAGCATGATTGCACATAGCATAGGGTGTAGGGGTACATGTCATTAGTTGTTGACTGTGGGATGTGTGCTTCAGAGTTACAACTGCTTAGCCGTTGGTGTGCTAATGTACATTTGCTAATTACTGTGGTGCTGCTGACTTTGACACAGACAGTATACATTTAGCCTACCAGTCCGCTTGTCATCATGGGCACAGTGCATCTCAGTTCCATGTTACAGGTTTGCTGCTATAGTTACTCATACACACGTGCGTGGAGGTGACATCAGGGCATGGGCTTACGTGCATGCAACGGCGTCCCACTTGTTGTTGCGAGGTGGTGGGTACTGGCCATGTCACAGTCACTGGGCTCATGTTGTTGGTGGATGCACTTGGTGTCCATGCAAAGGTCCTGGCACGGACGTTCAGAGGGAGGTGAGGTGACAGCTCTCACATACTACAGCAGGACTATTACTGTCCACTGACCGGTGCATATGTTCATGGGCGCAGGATCCATATCATGGCATGGTTGTACGTGCAGTTCTGTCCATGTGGTTGCCATACACAAATCACATGTCTCTGACTCCCCCTGTTCATGCAGAGTTACTGGATGTGATGAGGAACAGGGTGCATGTCCCGAAACTATCAGATGTCATGGCAGTGTAGTTGATGATGTGGTGTCAGTTGCAGGTTGTATGGTATAGTTGTTGTACTGGTAACTGCCTAGTCCGTGCGGAAGCCAAGCATGGGTACGGTGTGGGACATCATTGCTCAATTGGGGGTATGGCGGCGGGGCCCGACGAATTGACAGGTTGTCAGGTATGCAATACCTTCCAGCAGGGCTTCCATGGCATTGGTGGTGGACATGGATGCCATCCAATGTAGTGGATGGTGGCTGTCAAGGTGTTGGTCGTGAGTTGTCCCTTGTAGGAGCATGATGGGACATGTTGGATGACATTCGATGTAACTGTAATCCATTATCCGTCGTGTGGAGGCACAGTGGTCCCATTGCAGTCTGGGTCCGATAGTAGCCACATACGCCATGCCCCCATAGGCTGAACAGACCCTGTCGTGGACGTCCAGGGGTTGAATAGTTGTAGCAGGTCCGCCCTTGGACATGCCGGGTTGGAGAGACATAAATCCACAGGATAGTAGAAGGGACACCTCCGACAGTAGAAGACGGGGATGACGCAGCTGAACAATGCGATGCGGTAAGTTAGTCGGTAACTTACGTTCAGCAAGGCCAGATTGTCACATCCCAATATCTGTATCAGGTTATGTTTGTACAGCTTGATCTGTCCGGCGTAGTTGGGTAGGTGTGGTGCAAGTGCCATTTTGCTGCAGGGCGCTGTGGTGGCGTGCTCCGGCTGTCTGTGCAGTCTGCAGAGTGCAACTTCCGACGTTGCTGGGAATTCTGTAATGGTCGTAGGGAGGCAGGACTTGTGTTATGTTGGCTTGTGCGGAGGACACGGGCCCTCATCCCACATGCTTCTCTGAATGGTCAAGGTCAGTGGTGTCTGACTCCTTCCAGATAACTTGCATGTTAACCACATGGGGGAGTGTTATCATTTCTTTTTTCCGTTGTGAATGTTCTTTGGTGTTATGCGTTATCTGCCCTGTGGCCGCTTCCCTCTGCATGCCTGTGTTGGGCTTTTTTTGGTGCAATGACTGTTGTCTCCGGCTTGTTTAGTCGGGATGTGGTTTCAGAGTGGGAATGGAAGGTCATTCAGTGCTGTCTCCTCTCCCGTGTGTGGGCAGCAGTCTGCGTTTCCGCTATGCGTTGGGCCTTGTGTTATAATTGGTCCCACCTGTTGTCTGTCCCCGGGATCTTTGATGTTGCGTATTGCATGTCTTGTTATTGGGTGCAGGGTGGCATCGGTGTTTCTGTGTGGTACTGGCGTACCTTTTCCCGAGGGGGTCCATGTTCTGCTGGGTGATGTTGCCGCCGCTGTGTGCTTCGCCGTGTTTTGCACACAGGGGTGTGTCCTAATTTGGCATGACGTCACTGTCATGTTCGGGTCACTTGTGTGACGTCAGGTTGGCAACAGTGAATTGCCGGTTGGGGACATGACTGTGGCAGGGCTGTCACGTGATATGTGCGATCTGGGTGGTGCTGGTGTGTGTGGTGTTTGGTTGTGACCCTGTGTTGTTTGTGTGCGGCGCATGCATTGCGCTGCCATTGGCCTCTGCATTGTGCGCATGTGTGGGTGCAGTGGTGGATGTGTCGTGTCCACGCAGGGGTGTCGGGGGGGGCCATATACAGTTTTCCCGCCCTTGCACTGTGTGCGCTGTTTGCGTGCCCCTGTTGTGTGTCTGCCTACGTGCGTCGCCGCGGTGCGTTGACTCCTGGGTGCTGCATCAGGTAGAGCATGGGGAGGGCCTGCAGTGCTGGATTCATGCTCGGGGGTCCGCCTCTTTGCTATCCATACTGTGCGTTCGGTTTTCCGCCTTGCTTTCACGTGCGGTGTCTCTTAGCCGGTGGAACTGTTTGGTTGTGGCATCGTAATTTGTTCGCCGGGCGGTACGTAATTTCGTTGGGCGTTGTGTCTCCATTAGGCCGCGCCGCTCCGTGGACGGGCGCACTTTGATGGCGGAGGGCGTAGCTGGCTTACGGGCGGTTTTGCCTGACTTTTCACATCCTAATTGGGCGGGCGTGTGTGCTGTGGCGGGGGGACGGTAACTGGTGCTTTTTGCATCCGCCAGCACGGCGGTGGTGCTTCCGCCCGCCATCCTAATGGGCCCCTTTGTTTCTATTTTTATTTAGTTGAGAGAAAAAAATACTTACTATTTTTAGTTGATGAAGTTTATTTCGTTGATGTTGTTGTATGTTGAAGTTTGTAGAAGCTGTGAATAGAAAAGTATTTGTTAGTTATATTTTGCTTTTTTATTTAGTTTATTTTTTTTATTAATTTGCTCTATTTGTTGGTTAATTTATATTCTTACTTAGTTTTATATTTTTGTTTAATGTTGATTTTGTCCTTGTTTTAATCCTTGTTCTGAGTTTTTTAGGTGGAGTTTTATTGAAGCATAATTTGTGAAACATAAAAGAAAACGTTATAGTTTTAGTTGATTTGATTATTTCTATTATTTAGACTCTATTTTATTTTGTTATAAAAAAAATTTACTTACTATTTTTAGTTGATGAAGTTTCTTTAGTTGAAGTTGTGGTTTTGTTGACTTCTGTAGAAGCTGGTAAAAGAAAAGTATTTGTTAGCTATGATTTGCTTTTTTATTTAATTTATTAGTTTTAAATCCTTTACTTTATTTGTTGTTTAAGTTATATACTTACTTTGTTATATATTTTTTGTAATAGTGATTTTATTGTTGTTGTGGATGTAAATCTTTGCATTGAATTTTCTAGGTGGATTTTTAGTGAAGTTTAATCTGTGACATATAAAGGAAAACATGTTATAGATTTAGTAAAAAAAATGTAAGCTCATTTTATTTATTTAGTTACAAAGTTTTGTTTTTGCCTTTAATGAGAGATTTTCAGAATAGTTGTTTGTGTAGTTATTTTTCTTTGTTTTCTGTCTCGTGAAGGTTCGTTCTTCCTCCTTGTTTGTCCGTTATACGGTCAATTTTGTGTTAAATAATTAATTGCTTTTATAGTGTTTATTTAATTAGTTAGAGTTTTCTATTGGTTTGTGTTGGTGTAGTTTAAATTTATTAGTAAGATAGCTTTTTTGAATTTTTCAGTAGTTACCTTTGAATTTGTTTAATATTTATTATGTTTATTTAATGTTTGGTTTTATTTTGTTTATTATTGTTATTTAAATGTATATGGAGATAAATATATGTAAAAAAAAATGTAAGTCCGTTTTTATATAGCGCAGCTACTCACCCTTACGGGTCTCAAGGCGCTGGGGGCCGTAGTGGAAATTAAGTGAGCTATTGCCCAGAGTCACATGGTGCTGAGCTGCCGCCGGAGCCGGGGATCGAACCGTGAACCCTGTGTTCCGAAGTCAGCTGCCCTGGCCGCTGCACCACACCTCTCCACTCCACAGATAAATGTGATATTTTTTTTGTATATGATACAAATTTATGTTTGTTAATTTTTCATATACATATTTTTCTCAACGAGAATTTTTTAAACAATATCTTTTTATCGATGTTCGTGTAATTTTTGTTTTGTGTATTGGGTGTCGATAATTTTGTATACGATATTGTTGACTCAATATTTTTGTAGTTCGATGTTATAGGAGTCGATATTGTGTCAGAGATCCCCGGTAGTGGCTACTTCCTGCGTAGCATCGGTGACGCTGGGGGATGGCGTGCCAGTGCGAGCAGCGCACCATCGAGGTTCGGCGCACAGCCCAGCAGCTGAGGCACCGATGGGCCCACATTCTCGACCGACAACAGGACCTGCTAGGCCTCGAGATTCCAGGGCTCGGGGAGTATTAGTTATTTGTTGTGTTTGTGTTCTACAATGCTAAAAAAATCTCGAATAGCATGCTGCACACACTCAGAGGTAAGTTATGTTTAGTAAAGTTTACGCTGGTATATATTTTTGTGTGATCTGGTATCATAGTTTCTGCTAGGCAGGTGCCGCTACTTAATCCCATTCATCAGGCGCTCGCTTTGGCTGATTAATTAAGAAGCCAAGTCAGTCATAATCACTTTATTCGATTATTCAAAATCATAAAAGCATGTTAAAATACCCAACACGTACAAAACATATAACACTCAAAATCCATCATTAATAAAATACAACTCTAAAAATTCAGCAGTGAAATATAAAATACATAATATAAAAGGGAGAATCCATTATACAGAGAAATGAGCAATTACGATTTAATTTCTTTTTCTCCTTGCTCTAACTGCTGCAACTATAAAACTAGCGATATTAAAAATTTCCCAAGAGCTATTCAACATCTGTAGATACGTTAAGGCTGGTCTAACCTGCACAAAGCCTTTATCTTTTAAAATTGGAAAAATAAAACGCTTCCGAATCCGCAAGTAGTGGTCACAAAACATTACAAAATGGAGAGTGTCTTGCCTCGAAAAACTATCACAAGAACAGGGTCCCAGATCCTCTGACTTGTTCCAGCCCAAGGGTTCGGCCAATAAAAAGTGTAAAAGGTTAAACCTAAACCTCGTCAGGAGAAAGCGATGTTGAGGCTTAGTGACTGTGTCCAAATAAGGCTCCATCATTAAAGAAGTTTTTAAGATCTGATGGGCACGGACTGTTGGTTTTGATAGCTCTATTGTCTCTCTTTCTGCGGATGTAAAACGCAAAAACGAAGTCTTTGCCCACCCCAGATCTTTTTTACATATTATTTCAGGGTTGTCAAAGACCTCTGGGCGACCCAGCACCCTTGCTATGCTGCTCACATGGCTAAACCCTGGAATACTGCTAGCCCTGTCCAGTGCGATACAATCACGGATAATCTCTTGGTTCAGCACTAATTCTGGGTTACACCAGATCGAAATCCATTTAAGAAAAGGGGCCATTTTGATTAAGTCAGACACATAACCAACACCCAATTCTTCATGGACTGAAAACGAGGGCGTGGACTGGGGGACTGAGAGCAGACTTCTTAGAAATTTGTTTTCCACCAATTGAAGTTCTATGCAATTTCTATACCCCCAAATATCGGATCCATAATTTGCAATGGCAATACACTTGGATTTGTATATCTGTATCATTGCCTTCATTGGTTTGGCACCCAACCTTTGAGCAAAATCAAGTACCGCTCCTGAGGAGCGTGCCATGGTGATTTTCTTTGCCCTCCTCTGCGGGGCCCAAGAACACCTCTCATCAGACAAGACACCTAGGTACGGAAATGAGGAGACCCTGGTTATTTCATTTCCGTCACACCTAAACGTCTTAATTTTACTGGGCCTTTCTCCCATGCTCATGACATGTGACTTGGAAAAATTTACATTTAGGTCCAAGGAACCCATAAAATCGGCAAATGAGGATAACAAATGCTGGAGCCCCACCGCGGTACGTGCCAATAGGGCCGCATCATCTGCATAAAGTAATGCAGGGATCAAACGATTCCCCACACGAGGGATATCCCTGGCAGCACTACACAAGACCAAATCTAGGTTATTGATATAGAGGGTGAATAACAGAGGAGCCAGGATACAGCCCTGTCTGACTCCTCTAGTTATATCAATCCTCTGTGTTAAATTGCCCATTTGGTCAAACCTTACTGCTGCCGATAAATCCCTATGCAGATCAGACAGAAAGTACACAATGTTCTTATCCATACCCATTGCTAACAACAGATCCCAAAGCTTTGATCTATTTACTCGGTCAAACGATGAGGATAGATCCATAAACGCGAGGTGGAGGGTCCCTTTTTTAGCTACTGTGTATTTCCCTATTAATAAATATAGGTTAAGGCACTGATCCAGGGTGCTTCTGCCCTTCCTAAATCCATATTGGAGATTAGACAGAATACCACGTTCATTGATCCAACCGGTTAACCTGCTGAGAACCACTCTCCCCATCACCTTAACCGTAGAATCAATCAGTGATATGGGCCTGTAACACCCTGGGTCCCCTCTATCACCCTTTTTAAATACTGGGACAATGATTGATGTCTACCAAGACTTAGGCATTCCCATTTCACATACTGTATTTAAAACATTAGCCAGTAACTTAGCCCATAAGGGAATATCTGATTTAAAAAAATCGACAGGAACCCCGTCAATTAAGAAGCCATTGCAGACTGCTTCTTCTGTCACTATAGTGAACACTGAGTAGAGCATTCTCTCAGTGACTTTGTTTATGTAGCTCGTACTGTGTCAACTTTATAAATTGAAGTCACAGTGGTAATGTGAAGTGTGCATCTATGCATTGCAAAAAAGGGAAATTGAGTTGGCTCATCAAGGGTGTTGAGAAATGGGAATAGAATAAAATCAAAGATCGTTCACTGCAATACATTAGTTCCATATGTAGTTTTGTTACGGAGATTTGGAATATGGATTTAACGACAGTCGATAGACTCTAGTCGAAACCAGTAGTACTATAGGTGATCTGTTTTAGTGACTGCGTTTGCTTTTCATAAAACATTTTGTGGAGATTATTAACAGAATTGCTTATCTATTTTTATTTATCTTCTTAATTTCTTTCACCAGCACCCAAGGGCAAAAAGAGAGACTATTCGTAGGGTCCAGGGCAAGCTGGTCATCCGGCACCGACCACCAGAGCCACTGCCGAGGGCTCTGCTGATCCCAGTAAGTCCTTTTATGATTGTTGTGGACTTCTTAGGGTAGAACCGTAGAATCTTGGGGTATTTTTTGGTCTCTTGTAATGGTGGTGCTATCTATTGTGATTCGAGAAGATTCAGATAGCAGACCCAAGTAAGCTAGTATGAGAATCACCATGTGTGTTTGTTCAGAAGGCTTTCCTTTTCCTGCTTATGCCTAGCTCTAACACAGTTCAGTTCAAGAGACAGTGGTCATGGCCATCATGGACTGCACCCCTCCTCCCAATGTAGTGTGCTGCAGAGTCACACCTGTTCCTTTATAGTTCCAGTATACCCTCAGTTCCCAATGACAGTGCAGAAAGGCTGGGAAAAAAGTATGAGGTCCCACTCCCATTGCATTTGCCACCCAACACCATACGTTTTTCATTGACCATTATTCCACACCTGGCTTTTCTAACTTTGTGAACCAACCAATCAAATGCCCAAAGTGTTATTTGGAAAATACTGACGTGCTAACTGAGCTGTAATGCTGCATTGCTGTTGTATTTGGGGTTGCATATCTGGGATCTAAATGATTTGTAACGGTTTATTCTAGCCACTCAGAACATCGGTGAATCCGGCTCCAGTGCCCCTGCAAGAGGAGACGGTGCTGGGTCAGTTGTAGGGGGAGAAGCGGCAGCAGGGACGGGCACTGGTAAGTCACATATTTCATGCAATTACTATAATCACTAGCTATTGCCATGGCGTCGCTCGTCGTCATAAAAAATGACTGTGAGGTGACCCCCCCACCAGCTTTGCCAGCCACAGCAGTGGTTGACGTATAATTATGGCCTCTTCTATCTGCAATGCAGCAAAATCTCACATAAAGAGCTTTAATGGCTTCAGGGAGACATGAAAGAACGGAAGGTAACTTAAAAGAAAGGCAATGGTATATGAGTGAAAGGGTGGGTGGGCCACTCTTGGCATGTGCCACAATTAATCATGCAATACCCATGTGAAGTCATTCCAGAACATATATCATGGTTTCCCATAAGAGATTAATTTACACTTGTTCAGATTTTTCCCTTTTGAATTTAACCTTGACTTAATAAGCCAAAGATGATGAATCGATGATCAGTGTAGTGGCCCGTCTATTTTATAAAAAAAAGCTCTATCCTACCTGTCTAATCCCTCTACCCTACCCCCTGGAGTATAGAAAATCAAGTGTCCTTTCCTTGGTTACTGCCCAACAAATGAATTTGTTGGAAATACGTAGTGGCGGGCAGGCCACAGAGTAAAGTGGAAGTAAGTCCATGATTTGATATCAAGTTTGGCATATGGGATACTCAGTGACGAATGTGCCAAATAAAATCTACATAATCCGTTCCTTTACCTGTAGAGCAGTCCATTAGAATCATTTTCCTCAACGTCTACTTACGGCAGATAGGATAATATATTAATATCTGCATTTCATAAATGAGGTGTGTGACTGACGTAGTATCTTATTTATTATTCATCAGCCTCTTGTTAAGGTCCAACCACTCACCTGACAACCAGGTAGTCCGCAGGGGCGATGACAGTGCTCCAACCCTCCTTGAATATTTCTCAGCACTACTGAAGAGAGAAACAGCAGCCCTGGCAAATATCCCAAGAGGGAAGGGGGTTGGGATGAGAAATAAGACACAAAGAAAAAAGACACAGCCTCGTTCTGCTACCTGGATCAGCCGGGATCTTACTTGCAGAACTGCCTTCTTCGCTCTATCCTAAGGCAGAAGTCAATGTATGAGCTAAGCAATGATAGCAGGCAAACAATAATAATATAACACTTATTTGTTGCAATGTACAATAATCACCTGTTACTACATTAAGGAGCAGCGTATGTATTTATGACAGATAGTCTATATCTGAGATAGGAGTTTTCACCTTCCTTAGTCATTTATCAACGAGCTACAAATGAGACAGGAAATAGAAAGCAAACGTCATGCATCCAACAGATAGTTTTCCCTTTGTACAATCGTTCGTATTTGTTAGATATGCAACTACCTCACCTTAATTCTCAATTGTGATTGCTGTATCTAATAAAATTTCTTAAATGAGACCCAAAGACTAATAGGCTCTGATTCTTCTCAAGCGTAAACTCAGAAAGCGAATGCCAACTTCAAAAGTACCAAATATGTCTTGCCAAATACACGCAAACTTAATTGCCTTGTAGAACGCATGAAACACAAGAGGGCTTTCAATATACAAATCGTATACTGAATCAATTCAAAACAAATAAGCAAACAACTACCAAGCCCGGACATTAGCTAACAATCGTTAACACACTGCCATGCAATCATGGGACATAGCTGGCTGCACTCAGGTAACAGTTCCGGTGTTAATAGTTGGAGCCGGCTCTTTGTTGACTCCGACGCTGGAAAGGAATTCTTGACGCGGGAGTCTTTTCCGTAGAGAAACGAAGTCAAGCACGGAGTGCAGGGGGCGTGGGTATTTATAGCCATTCATTGGGCGTTGCCGACCGCGTTACTAAGCGCGTGTCAGCAGCGTCCCGAACTTTCAAGAAAACACGTGGCTGTCAGAAAGTCTGGTTTCCCTGGCAACCATAAACAAAAGCCAGTGCGCGTCTTCTTCAGCGCGTTAGTGCTATTGAATAAAAACAATCATTGTTAAAAACAAATAAACAGTAGAAAATTTACACGGGTCTTGCACTACTTCTGCCCTTGAAATAATCTGCACATTATTTAACTAATTTGTGAAAGGCTTATATGATTTAATTGAAAACCTTGGGGATGTTGACAAATCATACAAGATATGATGTTAGATGTAGTGTTCCGGTTCCTGACACCTCTCTGGAGACAGGGTAGAAAGAGAAATGCATTTGGCAAAGGGCAGGGCCATTGGAATTAAAAATAGATAATTGTCAATTACAGCTGCAGACAGTAGCAAACTAGCAGAGGCGCTGACTAGCAATGAGCATTGCTTCATTATTTTAGCACCACCACATAGTGCATAATGCCGTACTCATCAATGAGAACTCATTTATTTTTTGACTCAAAGTGTCTGACTCTGTTTATAGTTGTGTCTTGAAAAGCCTTTAGAAAAAAAAATCAACCACTGTTTTTTTAATCCTGTGATGTTATTCTCTGCCTGTCACCTTTCTGCCACGCAGTCAGTCCTTATTTATGTTTAGCAACATGTGTGGGTAAAAGAAAACATAAAATTGGCCTTGTTGTTCTCCTAATCATAATCACATCAAATAAATTCCAATGGCCCTAGGGGACCAGCAATGTACTGCTACTGTGCCACCCAGTTATTTAAAACAATTGTTTACACAGAGCATTATTTACAATTTGTCTTTTTTGTTTTTCTCAATAGAGCTGCTTCTGCTGGTCCAGCCGGACCACCCGACAGGCAGGAGAGCACGGCCCGTTTGCAGCAGCAAAGGCTGGAGCGTATCCAGCAGGAATACCGGCGGCTGGTGGTCCTGGAAGAGGAGGAGGAAGAAATAAACACACAGCTGCCGGGCCCTAGTGCAGCTGGTCCTCCTCAGCCTCCCGGTCATCCCATCGCCGGCACCGCCACCAGCCAGCTGCTGCCACTCCTCACCAGAATGGCAACAGGCCATTGCTGCACCGCATCTTGCAGCGGATGGACACCATAGAGGTCCCGGCTCACCTCGATGGAGCAGAGCATGGACCAGTTCCGGACCGACGACCATAATGCCCTCGTTTAGCCCTTTTTAAAAATGTTGTTTTGGTTGGAGGGATTGGTTGTTTTTTGGGGTTGGGTGGAGACGGTGGGAAGGGAGTTGGGAGTGGGAATGGAGAGACTTTCTTGAACATTTTTAGTTTTTGGGGTGGGGATGTTGTTTGGGTGGAGAGGATAGGTTGCTTTGTAAATAAATTAAGGGGAAACTATTTTTTATAATCTAAATGTATGCCTAAAGTAGTTTATTTTACTTTTACTTTGCACTGCTGCCTTAAAGTAGTTTTACGCAGCCTGTTTATGTGCTTGTAACTGAAGAGATAGCGTAGCACTTAGTTATAGAGTCTAGGCTTATGCTTCTCTAACTATCTTGACCATTATGGGGAATGCTGCCATGATGACTTATATTCTGTTGAAGTTCTGAACTATCTAGATAAAAAACAGTAGCGGTTAATTTATTTCATACTAAGTTAAATTACATCCATACTGGTTGTATTACTTGAATATACTTGCAGCAATAACCGGGGAGGCATCACAACTTCACAATTCCACCCAGGTGTGTTCCAACTGTTGAATTGATCTGAAATATTGATTATCCATTGTAGGCAACTAAAAGTAAGTAGGAAGACTGAGTAAGTGGGCTATATATTTATCAAAGATTTACAAAGAATTGACACCACCTGAGTAGTACGTGATGACACGATGAGAATGCCTGATTGTGCTAAAATAGAAAAAATAGCAATGCTGGTAGGTTTTGGCTACTGTGGAGCTAGCAGTATTATTTGTAAAAACCTCAAGTTATCAAAAATGGACTCAAAGTCTGGAGTCAACAAGCTTAGCTTAGGCATTTATGGTTAGGCAACACAAGGCCAGAATGATGATGATGCTGAAGACTGATGTTCTGCATTCTATATCTAAAAAAATATGGATAATTTTTAATGTGCGGGTTGGTAATGGGCTGGTGTGGGCTACTGCTTAGAAGATTCTACAGTAAGTTGGTGTTGCTTTCACCACATCCGCCCCACCAAGTGTGTGATCCATTGATGGTGTAATTTAAGCCACACCTCAATAAATCACACAGCTCGGGGGAAGAGAGTCAGGGGTTTGATGAATGGATGGGATTTGGGGAAAGGTTTGACAAAGACAAACACTACAACAGAAGGACAACATTCATCTGGGCAATAAGCAGCAGCACATCATTCGCCATCAATCTGTTGTTAGAAGGAAACAAAGGAATGCATATGATAGAGTACAGATACATGCATTGCAAACAGTCCTTCTGCCCCCGAGACCCAATTTACCATATATCTAAATGTTCTTTCTTCTAGGTTAGGGAGTGAACCCACCCACCAACTTCTCCTAGTTAATATGTTAAAAGAAAAATGATACTGTTTTGCAAAATTGGGTGGTGCATCTGCATTCTCCTCGGGAATGTCCTCTCTTTGGGGCCTGTCTGCACTGGTCCAGTAGGTAAGCAGGAGTGTTGTTGAGCTCAGCTAGCTTTCACCTTTCGTTCGTGAAGGAGACTAGAAGAAGGCCTGCATATTGTAAAAGAGAAACTCTATTTAGAGTCAAGGAGAAGGACAGAAGGAAGGTAAGCTTCATGAGAGTGTATCAAGAAGACTCAGAGGCAGCACTCAAAAAACAAAAGGGGGACTTAGAGTATCACTTTTGCTAAAAGTCCAATAGACACACACACACACAGAGCAGCATTTCACAAACGCACCTCTCTCTATTCCACACAGCGCTAGTGCTAGGCCTCATACTCTTCGTTTACCTTTGAACTCAAGTCGATAGTATACTCGACAACTTCTTGCTTCTAGGTATTGATGAGGTAGTCCTGCAGCTCCCAGTCCCACCCTGAGTTCTTCCATGATACTCCTCCAGTCCTGACTTTGAGTAACGCCATCCCAGACCAGTCATCATCATCATCATGAATCACCATGACCTGAGCAAGATAGACGTGGAGTGCAGTGCACTGCTGTTGAAGAACAAGTAGAGAATGAAACAGAATTGCAGTATTTCGATTAGGTTTTTGTTTGATAACTAAAGTGACTGTTCTGGTGTCTGAAGAACCAGAAAAAATTAGAACACCCCTGCAATTAATTAAGTCTGGCTAAGTGTGAAAAGACTGATCATCATCTACAGGGAAAAAAATGAGCGCCCATCACTCAAGCCACAAAAAATGCAAATCAATAATCATCTCAAGGAATTTCCCATATTACAGTGCAACACACACCCTCCCTCAGTGTCTGCCACCACATGAATCATCAATCAAGTTAAATCATCACTCATGCAATCAGTCACTTACCGTTGCAATAGTTGAATTTACCTCATCCAATCCAAGCACGGGTAGTTCAGCTAGATATTCAATCATCTCTGATGCAGGCAACACATTGGAATTTGGTCTTGGCAGGCAGTCTTGTAGGATAATAAATCATTTTATAGGGCAGCCCTTCTAGTGCTAAGTGATGCAAAAAGTAATAGGCATTAGGCAATAGGCATGCGAGGGGTGCAGGCATTGTCCCCAGGGTCATGAAGGAATAGTGGAGGCTTCTTCAATACACACTGGTCCAACTGCAATCTGCAAATATATATGTGATTAATAAAAAAGGTGGGGCAGCATAAATCTGACACAAAAATAATAATGTTCCTCTAGCTAATTAGTTTTTTAGTTTTTTTGCAAAGAAAGAACTAAGTTCAATGAGAATATTTTGAAAGTTCTATGGGGGCACTAGCATACTTAGTCTGGGAAGTTGAGTTTGTCCTCAAACTCAGGTGGTTCACCCAGAAGTTGTTCAGCTAACACATTTGATTCAATTTTAGACCAATCACCCTCTTCTTCCTCCTATGCTGCTGTTTCAGGAATGGTGTAATTGTGTGGTATAAAATGTTGGTTAATTTTGACCAAAGTTAATCTCTCCACATTTTGAGGCAAGAGACTGGTCCTTCTCACTGTGACGACCATACCAGCTGCACTGAACACACGTTCAGCAGATACACTGGCGATAGGACAAGCCAGATACTTTATTGCCAGCCTGCTGAGCTCTGGCGATTTGCGCACTTCCCCATACCAATACATCAATGGATTTTGATCCACATAGACAACAATAACATGAGCTACAAGAGCACTCCCACTTGACCTATGTCTAATTCACTGGTGATCCACATAGACCTCTTTTGGATCATCCAGATACTCCTGGAACATTCTGTGGATGGTCATTGGTGCTGCCACTTGCTCTACCTGTTTTGCTATCGCCTCTGCACTGGACTTGAGCCTTGCCAATTAAAACCAATAAAATGCAGAGGTTGGGTCCGGTCCTTTTTTTGCTGTTGTTGCCGGTGTTCTGGTTGATGGTGTTGTTGGCTGTGGTGAGACAAGACTGCCCTCTCTGGAAGTTGACGGCGGCACCCCAGAACTGCTGGGTGGGACTCAAAGTTCCAGCTGTTTTTCTTCCAAGTCTCCAACTTGCACTACAATCCACCTCTTGTATTTTAAAACATTACCTTCAGAAAAAGGGATGAAAGTGGGCATAATTTTTTGTACCATGGATCAAGTAGTGTGGCACATATGTACTCTTTGGACTTGATGATGTCATGTTGCAGCCTTATATTAGAAGCCAAGCGCAGGACTGAGCTCTCAACCAAGGCATGTGCTTCTGTGTTTTCATTCACACCAACAGGGGCGAACCTTTCAGACGCCTTCTTTTCCTGGGCTGGTAGGAGAAGCAACAACGGGATAGCTTGGCCCATTGTACTATCCTCCTTGCTAACTTGCCGTGTGAAAACCTAAAAAGAAAATAATAATAATAAGCAAATTTGTAAAGCGCCTGGTTACACTAAATAGTGTGTCCCCGCGCTGCGGCACAGCCTCGTCACAAGAGCAATGGTAGGAAACAGTGTCCCGAAGACCCTATATGCGGAAGAGCCAGGTTTTCAGCCTCTTCCAAAAGAGTAGCTCCGATGGTTCATTTCACAGAAAGAGAGGGAGTGCGTTCCAGTGCTTAGAAGCCAGATAGCTAAAAGAGCTAGCTCCCATTCTCGCTCTTTTTGCCCTCGGAATCGTCACCCAACCGGTTCCAGATGATCTCAAATGTCGGGTCGGAATGTAAGGGGTAAGAAGATTGTGTAGGTATTTCGGTCCCTTCCCCTGCAGGATACGGTGACTAATACATAAAGCTTTGAAAAGTATTCTCTCCCTGAGTGGTAGCCAATGGAGAGTGGAGAGGGCCTTCCTCGAGGAGGATCTCCTGGGCAGCATCAGAACAAGGCGGGCCGCCGCGTTCTGAATGCACTGAAGCCTGTGTAGACATTTGTTGCTAACTCCCAGGTATAAAGCATTACCATAATCTAGGTGCGAAGTTACCAACGCGTGGACTAAGGTTTTCCTAGCTGCTACGGGAAGCACGTCCAAGGTCTTACGCAGCCCTTTCAGGATTCCGAAGCATTTTCCAGCCACCATTCTAGTATGACTCTCAAAGGAGAGCTTCGAGTCAAGCCACATCCCCAAATTATTAACCTGATTGCTAGGGGCGGGTGTAGGGCCCAGTGTCTGTGGCCACCATGCCGAAGACCAGATGGATGGAGCTTTTCCCACCACTAGGACCTCGGTTTTACTGCCATTTAATTTTAGACAGTTACTTGTCATCCAAGTTGCTAGTTCTTGTAGACAAGTGGAAAAATTGGTGGCTGCATCTTCAGAGGATTGTGACAGTGAGACCACCAGTTGCGTGTCATCAGCATATGACACGACACTGATACCATACTTTTCAATAATCTCCGCCAATGGGGCGATATAAAGATTAAAATGAGTGGAACTTGGTATAGAGCCCTGTGGGACCCCTTGGGCCAGTGCAATGCTTTTGGAATAGTGCGGACGTTGGGACACCTGAAAGCTCCGGTCTTGTAAAATGGACCCCACCCATTCTAGGGCCAATTTATCCAACCCGCCTTCCCTAAGACATTGTAGGAGCAGTGGATGGGACACAGTGTCAAAGGCGGCACTGAGATCTAGGAGGACCAGAGCAGCTGTCTGGCCCTCATCTACCTGTCTATGAATAGTTTCCGTTGACAGGAGCAGTGCCGACTCTGTAGAGTATGTGGCCCTAAAACCCGATTGCGTAGGATGCAATAAGCTGTGTCGGTTTATGTGGGCAGTTAATTGCATATTGACCACTTTTTCCGCTATTTTTGCGAAATAGGGCAGGAGTGAGACCGGTCGGAAGTTCTCCAACTGGCTCGAACTCACCCCCGGTTTCTTCTTTATGGGAAGAACAACAGCTTTCTTCCATCTTATTGGGACTAAGCCCGTCTCGAAGGAGAGTTCAAGGAGGTTCCTAATATAAGGGATAAGGATTTCCAGGCTATCTCTCATAACTTTGGGAGTAGTAGGGACCCTAGGTGAGCCGGATTTAATGCTTAAGGCTATGCCTTTGAGATCTTCACAGGAGGGAGGATCAAATCTAGAGAGGCGGTGTGCCTCCTCTACGTTGGTCCCCCCCTCCCGCCCTAAGATCCCATTGCGTGCCTCATCCGGGAAGGTAGTGTAAATCCTTGCTGAAAGGGAGTAGCATCTGGGAAGGTAGTGTAAATCCTTGCTAAAAGGGAGTAGCATCTGTGTCAGGCATTTGACTAGGCCCCATTTGTCTGCATCCATGGTCATAGCTTTCCCAACTGCATCCGCTCCTCTTTGAATCACATAGTCATTGATCTGTTTGAACTGTTCAAACAGATGTTGCAGCATGTAAAAGGTGGAGTTCCAACATGTTGGCACCTCCTGTATCAGGGCTTTAACTGGTGCTCTATTATTACACTAAATAATCCGCAGCCGCTTCTGGGCTTTAAAAGAATGGCTGAAATGGGAGCAGATTCTTCTGCAGGTGGTCAGTATGTTGCTGACTATGTCTTCCTTTTTGAGGAAGTCTTGCACCTCCAGGTTGATGCAATAGGGAAAACACAGGATCCTGAAATAGCCTCCGTCTGATATGGCCTTGACTATGTTACTGCCATTGTCCGTGGCAACAAATCCAATTCTAAGAACTCTGGGTCACAGCCATTCATACATCTTGCTGTTAAATTCCCCCAAAATGTTTACAGCTGTATGTGATTTCTCCATCGCGAACATGGCCGCTGTTGCGTGCCGCTGAACACTCTTAAAACTTTCTTCAGAGCCAAGTCCTGAAGATATCTTCTGCTTTACCCCAGCAAAAGAGCTCCAGTGTGCAGTGAAGCACATGTAATCAGTCGCCTGACAGCTGGTCCACATATCTGTCATCAGGTGGATAGAGTGAACAACACTTTGCTGCAAGCTTGTCCAATCAACTGCAGCACATCGTGATGCAGCGCTGGAACAGCAGCTCTGGGAAAATTGGTCCGACTTGGTACCTACCATTTCAGGCAGATGGCTGCCACAAATTCTAAGAATCCCACTGCTTCCACAAAAGAACAAGGAACGAGGTCCAGCACTAACATTTTTGCCAGCTTCCCATTGTACAAACGTGCGGTTGGGTGGTTTAGCTCGTAGGGCCCCTCCTGCCTAAACATTCCTGTGATAGTAGCCTGGATTTTCATCTTTTCTTTGGGCACTGACTAAGGAGTCTTTTCAGAAGACGATGCTAGTGGTAGACTCAATGTGCATCGTGGTGCTGGGGCAGTCACTGTATGCCACGGTGTCTCCATCATCTCACTCTGAGTCTTCTTGTGCCATTGTGAGGTGGGTGAATCTGCTAGCACACTGCTGGGCATGGGGCTGCTTTGCATAAAGAAGATGTCACCCTCTTCTTCCTTATCATCATCACCTTCCCCTGTGATTGGACTTGTAGCTGATGTTCCCTGGCTCTCCCCACCATCATGGTCACATTCAGCAATTTTTTTTAAGGTGCTCCTCCCACTTGATTGTGTGGTGTTTTTTCATATGGGTCTTCTGGCCTCCAGTACCATAATGTTGGAATTTGGCAATTTATGTACTTTCATGGATTTGTTTTGCGTTATGTTATGTTAGCATTTAGAAGGCTATGATTAGTGGCAGCCGCCATGCCTAAATGTACCCCAATGAGTTATCCTTGTAATACAAGCTTAAGTTAGCATTTGCGGCTCCATTTTGTAGTTCGTAGGCCATGTTATGTGGTGACTGATTCAAGCTCCAATTATCCGTATTTCTTGCCTCAGCGGAAGACTGTGTTCAGCTATTTTTTCTCTTGTGTTCAAGGTTGGATTCTGACTCACTAATGAATAGGCCATTCTGCCTCTGCATGCCTATCCCTCTTCGTAGCCCTCCTCCCACGTTAGGAGGAGCCGAGCCCGGCAAGGCAACCTTGAGATAGTGATAGTGTGTACCCATCACGCAGGTGGTAGCCCATCCTTCTGTGTCTTCTTTGTTCATGTATGGCTCAAGCCGGTAACTTTCCACTGGGAGCACGGTTGGGGGTTGTCAGAAGGATGATTATGCATTACCAAGTGTTGGGGAGCCAGTCCCCTCGACAGCCATCTCTGGGTGCTGGTCAGATTGGACTCCGCTGCAATGTATTTTAATAATAAATGATTGTTTGTATTCTCTACTGTCTGACCGACTCTTCACTTGTTTGGAAGGCTATGAGGTGGTCGTAAGTGACCCGGGTGGCCCTAATCGGGTCACTTACTTCAGTTGGCGCCCGAACAGGGACTCCTCCATTGGGTGTCCCATCCTCGCCCGTAATCGGGTGTAAGGAGGACGAGGTTACGTCTGGTCGGATGGGCGGATCAGGGTACCCTGCACAATAGAGCTTTGCACTCGCAGCTGCCCCGCCTGTCTGATCGGGCGGCTCCTCGTTTACTGGTCACCCTGGCTGGGGTCCTGAGAAGGCGAAACCCTTGGATTTGACCGTTTGGTCCGAAGAGTCGGCAGTGGAGAATAACTTTACTTGACCTGTGTGCACCAGGTGAGTTTGTTTTGTCTTGTGATAAATATGGCGCCATTTTGAGTCCTAGTTTGTTCGAACTTGGTGGGTCTGCGGACCCTTGAGATACAGAGTGTTTGCGAACGCTCTGCCAGGCCACTTGGAAATTTGGCCTACTCTTGAAAAGGCCTGGGGCGAGAGCCTATCTTCTTGTCTTGGTACAGTCTTCGGACTGTCTGGTGCAGTCTGCGGACTGCCTGGTACGGTTTTCGGACCGTCTTGGTTTGTGTTGTTTGGTACGGTATTTGTCCAGTGTGGACAGTGAATGTGTCTTATATTAAGATGCCTTGTTTGAGTAAATTAGGGTGTTTTGGATGCCGGTGTTGTTCTACCGAGGCCCTATTGGAGGAGAGGCAGCCTGCGCCTCCAGAAGGTACCCCAAATTTCGATGTATACGTCAAGTATGGTATTGGCCCTATTATGTTTAGCACGCTCTGGCATAAGTATACGAGGGACAATGCAGACTTGCAGTGGCCACTTATGGGTACATTCGATGAACCCGCAGAGGGTGTACCCCGTTGTTCCGACGTCTCAGCCTCCAGACCCTACACTTGCTATCGCTGGTCTTCCTGCCTCTGGCTCGACTGCTCCGGCCTCGGCTCTGCCTGTTTCCTCTCTGTCTATGTCAGCTGCAGGTGCGGGGCCGCTAGTTCTCCTGTTCGGCCCGATGGCCCTACACCTGTTGTCTCCCCTTCTCTCACCCCTTCTTCGCAACCGTTGCTAAAGTTGATACCTGTTTCTTCATCTGCTCTGACCCCCTCAAATGTTTTGTCTCCGGTGCTGCTGAGTGCTGGGACGCCTGTGCGTGGAGAGGTTGAGGGGAATTGGGCAGCAGCGTGAGAACGAATGGGGAGGGCATTGATGAGATCTGATGTGGGAAATGAGGAGAAAAGAATGGTGGCTGACCAGTGTGATGAAAGATTATGAGCCGTTTGTGCAGCAGCATGCTCTTAAGCACATGTCGGCTACACTAATAGGATTGTGGGAACAATGTTTCAATGGTGTTGCACTGTAGTGTAGCTCCTATTTCCCTAATAGGCTCTGCGCATTGGAATAATATATCCTATAGGTTTGACATAGGACTAAGGTCAGTATGTCCCTATCGAGTATATTAAACTTAATTACTTGTGCCAGCTAGCTCAGAGGCCACTAGAAACTCCTTGACAACAAGAAGGGAGTAGTTTCTGGCAGCCGCAAAACATGACCACTGTGTTTCCCTTTAGAATCAGAATGTGTCCCAGAGTCGTGGAAACAATAGATAACTATTTCACTCAGCTCAGTCGTGCATGCTTAGTTTTCTCCAAGTTACACAGAAAGAAATAGACGGGCATTTCAATAAAGGATTTATTGAACAGTCTTGTTTCTGGTGTAAGTAAAATGTGCTGTTACGATCACAAGACAGTATGCGAGATAAATAATGTACAGGGTGAGCAGTAGAAATAAATAATACTGCGATAGCATTATCTTTTAGTACATATGCATTTACATAAATAACACAGACTAAAAATGCGAGTACTCATACGATGCGTTGCTAAGCTAATTCTACCCCAATGTACCTAACCTGACCTAGGTGTAGGAAGAGGGAAGAAGTAGGTGAAGTATTCCTTACTATGGTATACTAAGAGTATGTTAAGTCTAGTATGCCAAGAGTCCCTCTAGGTTCTAGTCAGCTCCATACCTGAAGAATGAGAGAGGTAGGAATCTCTTTGCCAGACTCGAACTCCAACACCCCGCAAGGGAAGTCAGATCACTGGAAGCTGGAAGCTGGGCTCTCTGCGTGCAGGGAATGGCAGCGTCTTCTCAGTGCGTCAGGCCGGGAAACGGGCTCCTCTGAAGTCGAGATCTCCTCTGGTTTACAGGGGCTAGGGAAGGTATATTTATACCTGAGAGCACCTAAGAATGTTAGCATTGACGTGAGTTGGACAGCGAAAGACGTCATGAATGAACCCCCTAAGGAATAATGGTTCATGCATAATATATGAGTCCTTGAAGAAATTAATAGTCCTGGACTAGGGAAACTCCCGCAGCCTAAGGGTCTGTTCTTCATGAACTCGTTGTGACGTTAGGGTGGACGGATGTCAGAGACCATGCCTGTATTTGGAGTGCATGGTTTAATGGGCTGGGATTTTATGCCTATATAAGGGCAGGGCGAATTGTGCCTATATAAGGACATGATACTGGAAAGCCCGTTTATGGATACCCTAAGAGGAATACAACACCCACTCCTCTTTCGTGTGTACGATAATACTAAAATGCTAAACATTTAAAATGCTAAACATTAAAATGGAGTACCGCATATTTCTAAAAATTTTCATAAAACCATTTAAAAAAGGTATTTAAAAAACCTATTAGAATGCAAAAGGTACTGTACATTTGAAGCATTGCTTTTCATTACAGGCATAAAGTTCGAAAATAAATGCAATTGGAATGAAATAAGCAGTAATATTTACATTTGACAAAAAATGATCGATAAGTTATTCAAAAAATCAAAGTCATTTCATGTCATGAAAATTAATGAACTGTTGTAGACACACAAGATGACTAAGTGTCCGTGGAAGTACCTAGAAGTCTGTATTATAAGGCTAGTTCTACTGTAAGCAGATCGATGTGCCATTTTCGTTCAAAAAATGGGAAAAAAGTTCAATTTTGGTAGAGTTCCAAGTTGTTTAAAAATGAAGGCCAAATTGTCACTGCATCTCTGGAACACAGTATGCCGAATCAGAGTTAGTTCACGGGTCTGGTGTAAACATGAGATCATCTATTTCAATAGACAAAACATCATCCACTGTTGTTGGTGTCAGTTGGAACACCTCGTGTAGTAGATTAATTGCACAGAGATGGGAAGCATTGCTTCCAGCATAGGTTGCCTCAGCAATGTTCGCGTCCGTTGTTACCTGTGTGCCTGGAGTTCTTTCTCGTACCTCAGCAGCAGCCGGAAGCGTCTGTGAGATCTCAATGAATGCTGACAGCAGGATAGGAAGCCTCTGGGGACAACACAGAGCATGGGCCGTTATCGGGTCCAGCAGAGTATCGACATCCGTTGGCGTTGCTGATGGAAATGTTAGACAGGTGTCCAACACGCATTCTTCACCGCATAGCAGGCATCGTAGAACAGGTAAGATGCAATCTTGCCAGATTGGTCTGAACGACAGGAACCAAGTTGTATTAAGGTCCCGTAGACGAGTCATGCCCAAAAGCTTTACTATTTGCTCACGGCACTTTCGTTCAAGGAGAGCTTTCTCCAGTTCGCTCGGAGTGATGTCTGCGAATAGGCTGGCCATTGCGCAATAGCAGGAAAAGAAATAGAATTCCGGCAACAAGTGCTAGAATTAATGGTATGCCACCAAACACCGAATGTGCAAAGTTCGGGATGATTCCAAGTATTGCCTGGAAAGGTGCTAACAGACCTGAGCAGATGTTCTTAAATACATGTACAATTCCTGTTGTATCAGACATGTTGAAGATACGTGATATAATTTCCACGAAATGTATAGGGCAGTTTGTACGTATTAAAGTCTGTATCTCAGCCGAAGTCCTTGCTACTTGTAGATCATAGGTTTCTTTGGCCGAGGTCAAAGGCACTGTTTGCTGTAAAAGCATGGCTTTCATTCTGCTTAGAGTATCAAATCTTATAAAAGAGACGTTCAGCGAAGGCCATAGAGGCGACTCCCTGACTGTGTCTATTGGGGGAAACAATACTTGCATACAGCAAGTGACCCTGGAGTTGACTGTTACTAGATATGGGATGCCTGGCAGCATTCCGCAGCAGCTCTGATCATTCAACATGAGGTAACTCCCATTAGAAAGTTGTCCAAACGTTGGATTAATCACAGCAGCTGGAGTACCCTGCTGATGGCAAGACAAATTTTCCACTGAACCATTACAAGCCCCGTTCAAGGAAATGTCTTGACATATAAGTGAACCACTCAGTGCAAGTTTACAGTTTGAACCGCTCAAAAACACTTCACGATCCCCACTCCAACATCTATATGTATACGGTAAATCCCACGATGTCTTAATGTATTCCTTACCCAACCATTCATATTTGCCTGCTTGCATTTGTCTGAGGCAATACTGAAACTGAAAAGTACTCACAGGTAATGTTATTTTGCCATGAATAAGCCATTCTGTAGCTGGTTTTTCTGCCACAGTGAATGGTAACTTCTCCAATTTTTCAATGCTCAGCACTGTATACTTTGCTCCTCTTTGTGCCAGTTCGATCTGTTTATCAGTGAGATTGTATTCTGCAAACAGAGCCGTTGTGTTGATGAAACGCCAAGGCACATAGCCCGCTCGTAAAGATTGCAGCGTCCAGCTTAATAACATAGTAGAACGTAATTGAGATTGGCCTTGTTGTAACATCGCCAAATCTTGTTCTAGTATGTCGATAGCAGAGGATACAATGCCGTCCAGTGAATATATTCTGGAGGACAAAGTTGTTAACCCATTTTCGACCACAGAGAGTGTTTTCTCTAAATTAATACGATCAAGGTCATGTATTCGTTTTGCGGCCTCTATCTGTGATACCTTCCAAGCTTCATTATAAGCAGCATAAATGCCGGCATATATGAAACGTTTTTGACGCGGTTTTCTTGGTCCAAGCAAGAAATCCCTAAGGTCTGCGTCCTTTTTAAGTAAGGTTAAGTGTTGTTTTACATCCTGTAGTGTAGACTTATGCAGCCAATCGAGGCATAATTTCCCTACACTGTATGTTGTTACTACCCTCGGATGTTGTCTTTGGACGTATCTTGGGTCTGGCCTATGAATAGTAAAGCCCTGAGTTTTATTCAAGAATCTTTCCTGACAGTTATTCGTGTCTGTGGGCCAGATCAACCATTTTTTCCAAGTAGGATTAGATCTGTTGAGTTGTAGTATATTCTCAACTGTCACCACTGCCTTTGTATTATTTTCACTGGCAGGTGTTGGTACAGAAGGTGTGTTCATCTCTTTTATCTTGGCTAATCCAAGACAAGATGTTTGTTGGATAGTTTCATTCAAAAACATTATTTGTTCTGGGATGATGCAGGCTCTAAATAAAGCTTCTATCCCCTGCACTTTCCAATCTTTAGTACCCCACACAGTTTTTGTGTCAATTGTGTCTTTCCAAAAGTCGAAACCCTGTCTAGACAGTTGGGCATTAAAAAATGCAGAATAAATCTGTTTTGTATTTGTTAACATAATTTTCAGTCCTGTCTTGTTTACATTTTTATAGTAAAACATTTCTGGTTCAGATGTATTGTATCCTGAAAAATATGGAAACTTATTAGCAAATGTTTTTGAACTACCTTTAGGTGGTGTAGGACAATGTTCCCATTGGTTAAACATAAACACATTTCTTGGATATGCAGATTTATGCAAATAATGATGACCATAGTGATTATAACAATACATTTGTTCATAGTCTGATGAACCCTCTAAATATTCATGTTTAGAAAATGCAGCAGATTTTTCTAGGTCAAACATAATGTCAGTCACAGTCTCAAAGTCCCAATCATCAGAATAGGTACTGGACGTAATTAGATCACTTAGTGAAATTTTAAACAAATGTGGAATGTTCAATTGTTCATTCGGGCCGAAGATATCATAATCTGTTTTGTCCCACACTATACCATCATGTATAGAACAGCTGTGATGTTCACTGATGATAAGTCTCTTGCTTCACGATGGGAAGATTTATGAGGTTTCAAAAGTACGTTTACGTCCTTTCCTTCAGTGTTCACATGGATGTATCTGCCACTTATAAGCACGCTTACAGTTGTAACCAAAGCTAGCCAGAGCAGGAAAACAAAAAGTCCAGATGTAATCCAGAGTTCAATCCATGGAGAAACCAAATAAGTCTTTTTCACAAAGTGAAGAAAGTCTTGTACTTGCTGCTTGAATTTCAATGACACTGGCGTCGTTTCAGGTTCACTCGGATCTTCTGAGAACGTATCAAAGTTAATGAAATAGCCAGAAGCAGTTCTGTCAATTGTTGGAATTGCATCAGGATTTGTAGAAATCACTGGAACCAGTTCATCACTTGCCACGTTGGTCTAGACAGGTGTATTTGGACGAACTGTTACTTGGTGTTCAAGAGGGATGAGTTCCATAGCGTTGTTGCATAGTCCTCCGTCTGTTACAGCTGAATTCTCGATTGTTATCAGTCTTTCAGTCTGAACCTCTTGGATAGTAGCGAGAGGAGTGCGTCTGCTACTAGGTCGGAGTCCACGAGGCCTACTATTTAGTATTGGCCACATACTGTGGTTTGATCAGGTCGATGGACACAAATCTTTTCTCCTTTCTTCCAGCAAGGGGCGGCAGAAGTACTGTTCTTGTTCCTTGAACTGCTAGGACAGGTACTGGTTGTCTGTAAGAAGGTCCAAATTCCTTCTTGACCGCAATTTTTCTCTGACTAGATCCCCAACTTTTGGAATCCAGACAGGCCTTGCTGGGACAGCCGGTTGATCCCCAGTGGTGGTTGACTGTAGGAATACGTTGCTTTGTTTCGTTCTTAATTTGTTTAAGTCCTGTAAAACAGCCAAACGATCTTTGATATCAAATGGTTTATTTTCCACCACTGTGCCTACGTGTTCTAGGTCTGGTACCCACATTCTTGTCCCAAATAGGATCTCATATGGAGTGACCCCCCCTAGAGAACTTCTTGGCAGATTGTTCATTGCGCGCTGTACGGCACTAAGGTGTTTGACCCACCCATCACCCGAACCTAATACCCTAGCTGTTATAGACTGCTTTATGTCCCGGTTTTTCCTTTCCACAACCGAATTTCCCTCAGGATGGAATGGAGAGGAGTACCGCAATGCAACGCCCAGACTGGCCATGGCTTCTTTGTAAGCCCTAGAGCTAAACGCAGGACCCTGGTCAGAATGTAGCGTGCCTATTGCGTATGTGCCGATAAAGACTTGCAAATCTTTTATAACAGTTCGAGCGTCAGCCGAGCGCTGAGGCCATAACCATAGGAACCTAGAGCATGAATCCACTGCAACCAAGATGTATTTATAGTTACCGTTCCTTTGCAGGGGACCGTAGTGGTCAAGGTAAACACAAGCTAATGGTTTATCTGAAATTAACAGGGGTTTCACTGTGGAGACTTTCATCTGTTGGCATATATCACATTCTAAAACATAGTTCTTTGTTTGTTTTCTAATGCCAGGCCACCAATATCTTTGCTTGAGTAAAGATACTGTTGCAGAAACACCTGTATGGGCAGAAGCTATCCTTTCATGTGCTGCTAGGATCAGTCCTAATCTGCGTTCCTTGTTTGGAATTACCCTATCCCCCACTCCAGGGATTCGAGCAAAAGGAACGTTGTTCGCATCAATTACATAAGAGTACTTGAGTGGAAACTTTTTTGGTAACGCTGCACTGCTGCCTGTGCTTAATGCATTGACAGCCAACATTATCTCACCGTCTATTTTTTTTTTTGAACGAGTGATCGCAGCTACGGAAGCCATTTGCACAGCCCCCTTTGCGGCTTCGTCAGCCAATGAATTCCCTGCAACGTGAACGCCATCACGTTGATGACTCAGTGTGTGGATCACGTGAGCCTTTGGTAGTTCGTTTTTCAACTGAACTACTTGTTCCCAAAGCAATTTGTGCTTTATTGTGCCACCTTTCGCATCTTTGAAACCATTTTCAAGACAGTTTTGTATATATTCATTAAACGACTGAACACAGTAAAAGGAATCGCACACTATTAGTGTGGGGAATTCTCGATCTGTACTTTCAAGTGCCAGTTTGAATGCTTGTAGTTCAGCTCGCTGAGCTGTACAATCCCCTAGAGATTGTGTTTTTGTGACCATAGGTCTGAAGATGCCATCTCGCATGCGACCTTTAACGATTGCACACGCTGCACTGTAAGCTTGCTTACCCCCTATTGCGGGTTGTGCGGATCCGTCAGTGTAAATTATAAATTCGTACTGATCGAGAGGCAAAATTTCAGTAGGCAGAGGACATTCTTGTTCATATTGTAGGAATGCTTGTGTTTTTAAATCTGGATCAAAAACATATTCAACATCTGTTGCAGCAAGAGAATTAACCCATTGTATCCATCTTGGATGTAATGCTTTAGCATTTAGAATGCTCGCTTTTGTGACCGCTTCTAAAGCCGGTATTGGGGTTACGACAATAATGCGTTTCCCTTGGGCTAAGGCTCTTTCTTTTGCTACAGCGGTTTGAACTGCTGTCAGAATTTTTTCAGTTGAACTGAATCGCATTTCCGCTTGTGTGTACAAATGAGATTTGTATGCAATTGGTATTTTCTCACCCTCATTGAAGGTTAAGTAGGTGAATCCACATTGACCCGAAATTATTCGGATCACCAAATTTCGTTGACTTACACGTGTTTGTAAGTGATTTGTTGCTAACATGTTAGCCTGGAGTGAACGCAAGATTTCTGTGTGTTCCTGTGTCCAGTTTTTGATTGAAAAATCAGGTTTGATTAATGCGTAGAGAGGTTTAACCCTTTCTGCATAATTTAGTATGTATGTTCTTCCAAAATTTAGGAAACCCAGGATTGATTGTAAGTTTTTTAGCGTTTTTGGAGGTTGGAGCAGCGCACACTTCTCTAAAAAGTTAGCTGCCAAGCTCTTGCCTTCACTTGAAAGCTCAAATCCTAAAAATAGGACATTGAGATGGGCAATTCTGGACTTTTTAAAGTTGAACTTGTAGCCCTCAGAGGCGAAACCCAGTATAATGGTGCTCACCCTGTTCAAGTGTTTGTTCAGGTCATCATCTGTCAGATATATGTCATCGACATAGGACAATGCCTCATTGTCATAAATTTGTAGTAACTCCGTTACCCTCGCTGAGAATAAACCTGGGCTGTTTTTGAACCCTTGTGGGAGTTGACAAAAGTGACGCTGGGTCCCCATTATGGAGAATGCTGTTAAGTACCTGCTTTCAGGTGCTATGTTTTGACAAAAGAAACCATTTGAGATGTCTAATGTTGTTTTATATTTTTTACGCACAATGTTATTCATTAATGCTGTGCTATGTGCATTTTGCACTGCAAAAGTTTTAGAACAAGTGTTTAGGTGTCTGTAATCCAAAACTAGACGATATGTATTGTCTGGTTTGGAGACAGGAAACAAAGGATTGTTCATTGAGGAGGTGCATGTTTCAATCACCCCTTGGTATTCAAGTTGATCTAAGATCTCCCTGACCTGTTTTTTAGCTTCTTGCTTTATAGGGTACTGCCTTTGTGCAGTTGGTTCATGTTTCAGATGTATTTTATGGTGAGGTGAGTCCTCATCCCATCCTACATGATTTTTATATAATGCTGGGGCCTGGGCTACTGCCTATTTCCTGGCATATGTATATTTTAGGTGAATAGGAATATGGTTGGAGAAGGCAGGCATAATAATGTCCTCGCCATGTGGGCACTCCCTGACAAATTGTGGTGGCCAGTCCTTTTCTGCTAGAAGTATGTCATAGCCTCTTGATAGTCTTTCCCAAAAAAGTGCTTTCACCTGTCTAGGTTTGTCTCCCTCCATCCGGAGTGTTATGTCATATAACTTTTGTGGAGTACTAACCCTGGTGTCTACAGTCTCTACTGTGATGTACTCATTCAAGTCCACTATCTCCAGAAGTTCCTTCACGGTCTGGCGAACTATTGTGACTTCTGCTGCACTGTCCAGCATGGTCTGAGCCCATTCTCCGTTCTTGAGTTGTGTTCTCAGTATTCTCGGCATGTCTGATCTTCAGACCTGCTACCTTCTTTTGGAGAATTGAGGTTTTGTTTTATTTTTTGAAGCGTGTTTGTCGTCTTTCGATTTCACGCGTTCTTCTTTATGTTCTGATCGTCCTCTTCTTTCCGAAGTCTGTGGTGAGATCTGAAAGGGACGAGAGGAACTTGTATCAGTATCATGATACCTATCAGGTTTTCTCAAATTATCCCTATTCCTGAGGTTATACCTCCTTTCAGAGGGCTCCTTTTGAGGAGACCTACCTCGGGATTGAGAACGTTTCTCGTTTGATTTTTGTTTAGTAGACTCCCACTTCTTTTTAGAAGATATAGGAGTTTGTTTTATTGAGTCCTTCTCAGGATTTCAGATAGTTTTGGTTTCAGTGGTCTTCCACCCAAACTATCTCTGCCTAATTCTGCATAAGATTGTTCTACTATTCTGGGTAGCTCAGTTTGATGTTCTGTAACATCGAATTCCCTCAATTTCTGGCGGATCGCCACTGCTGCTGCCTCCCCTTTAATATTAGATAATATTATTGTTGAGACCTGCTCGAAATTTTTCAGTAATTTCATACCTAAATTTAGAGCAGGCTCTGCCCCGTATTCGTTTTGAATTTGATTTAGGACATCAGGTATTACCGCAATTGATGGAATACCATGTGTTTTTGTATAGATGGCAGCAAAGACTGAGCCCCAAGTGGTGCAGTCTTCCAGTTGTGGTGTGATCCCCATCGGTAAACTGATTGTTAGGATTCTGTGTTTCTCATGCGGGCTAGTATTTGGAAATACTGCTTCGATTTGAGTAATTTTTTGAGCTATCCAAAACGGAATTTGCTCACGTTTTGTGGGCATTTTACCCATGACTGAGTTGAGAGTCTGTGGTGTAATTTTGAGTGTATTGCCCTGTTGGGGAGTTGGATTTGGATATGTCAATGGTGGTCGGACTGTAAAAGTCCGCATGACATATTGGACCAATTGTCTGTAAATTTTTATTAACTCTGTGAGTTGAGTACGTAACTCCTCATCTGACATCTCTTCAATGTCAGGATGAGGTGTGTAGCCGGCTAAAATCGGCCATGTTGCTCCTGGTCTACCTAGTGGACCGAGCCTGGTAATGTTTTTGTGATGTTTTAGGGCGCCTTTAAACCAGAGCTGATGCTCTTGGTATGTTAATGGAATTTCTATATCCTCGAAAGGACTGTATTCCTCTGGTGGTTCATCTTCTTTGTAGAAGTGAAACATGTGTGTTACTGGATTGGATTCAGGAAATATTACCCATGAATAGAATACCTCTGTCTGAAAGGATTCATGTGCCTCTATCACGAAAACTGCTCTACCGCCTCTCGGTGGTAGGCCGTGTTTTATAAGTTTTTAGAGTGATGGCTCTTCTTAAGTTTTGAGGGATGTCTATAACACCCTCCTCGGTTTCATTTAAACTGGTAAAGTTAAAAACTGCTGCTTGGGCTGGATCAGCCGCAGCTACACCGTCTCCGGCGTCTTCATTCATTTTGTTTTTTGAAAAATGTAAAACAAGTTTCAAGGAAACAAAGATAAGGTGCACAATATTGTGAAACACTGTATCCTTCAACGTTGAGCAAACCAAACAGCTAATATATAGGGTACTGCCCTATGTAGCCCTGGTGGATACTTAACCCTGCCCACTCCAGACGTCTTTTGGAGTGTAGGGGTCTCAGTATCTAACGTTGAATTACTGCCTTACCAAACCGTTGGGCGCCATGTAGTGTAGCTCCTATTTCCCTAATAGGCTCTGCGCATTGGAATAATATATCCTATAGGTTTGACATAGGACTAAGGTCAGTATGTCCCTATCGAGTATATTAAACTTAATTACTTGTGCCAGCTAGCTCAGAGGCCACTAGAAACTCCTTGACAACAAGAAGGGAGTAGTTTCTGGCAGCCGCAAAACATGACCACTGTGTTTCCCTTTAGAATCAGAACGTGTCCCAGAGTCGTGGAAACAATAGATAACTATTTCACTCAGCTCAGTCGTGCATGCTTAGTTTTCTCCAGGTTACACAGAAAGAAATAGACGGGCGTTTCAATAAAGGATTTATTGAACAGTCTTGTTTCTGGTGTAAGTAAAATGTGCTGTTACGATCACAAGACAGTATGCGAGATAAATAATGTACAGGGTGAGCAGTAGAAATAAATAATACTGCGATAGCATTATCTTTTAGTACATATGCATTTACATAAATAACATAGACTAAAAATGCGAGTACTCATACGATGCGTTGCTAAGCTAATTCTACCCCAATGTACCTAACCTGACCTAGGTGTAGGAAGAGGGAAGAAGTAGGTGAAGTATTCCTTACTATGGTATACTAAGAGTATGTTAAGTCTAGTATGCCTAGTATGCCAAGAGTCCCTCTAGGTTCTAGTCAGCTCCATACCTGAAGAATGAGAGAGGTAGGAATCTCTTTGCCAGACTCGAACTCCAACACCCCGCAAGGGAAGTCAGATCACTGGAAGTTGGAAGCTGGGCTCTCTGCGTGCAGGGAATGGCAGCGTCTTCTCAGTGTGTCAGGCCGGGAAACGGGCTCCTCTGAAGTCGAGGTCTCCTCTGGTTTACAGGGGCTAGGGAAGGTATATTTATACCTGAGAGCACCTAAGAATGTTAGCATTGACGTGAGTTGGACAGCGAAAGACGTCATGAATGAACCCCCTAAGGAATAATGGTTCATGCATAATATATGAGTCCTTGAAGAAATTAATAGTCCTGGACTAGGGAAACTCCTGCAGCCTAAGGGTCTGTTCTTCATGAACTCGTTGTGACGTTAGGGTGGACGGATGTCAGAGACCATGCCTGTATTTGGAGTGCATGGTTTAATGCCTAAATAAGGGCTGGGATTTTATGCCTATATAAGGGCAGGGCGAATTGTGCCTATATAAGGACATGATACTGGAAAGCCCGTTTATGGATACCCTAAGAGGAATACAACAGCACCACAGATCACATATGACATCCGGGATCGTGTGTATGCTACTGATTTGGCCCCCAATTACGTTTTTAGTAATGTTGCAACATTAGTTGGTTACCGTAGTAGATTACATCAGAAGACCCCAAAGATGGTTACGCATGATGAGGGAGGTACATCCCATTTACCATCCCGAGATTCCGGAGCAGCGTAATGCAGCGAACGTTGTTATTCACAAAGGGTAGAGGCTCATTTCCAGGAACAGTGGGTCTACACTCCTTGGAAGAGGAGTGAGGTACTATCCCTTAAAAGTCAGTTGCCAGACCCTAGGAAGAATCCAACTGCGTACTATAAGGAATTGACGGAGGCGGCTTCCTCTACGGTAATGACACTAGCTGATATCGAGCTGTTTTTCGGATTATTGGTACCGGTGGATATATGGAGGCAGGTGCATACGCAGGACCATGCAGTGGAGTTAGGGGGGACATGGAACGAATAAAGGGCGTGGGATAAGGACCGGAAGCCTGGCGAGAAGCCGAGGGCAGAAATATTAGCTTTACCGGGTCGCATCATTACTTATATGCATTCCCTTATTCCACCTAGACGAGTAGATTGGGACAAGCTAGCAGCATGTCATCAGAAGAAGGATGAAAGTGTGTCTGATTTCTTCACCAGGTTTGAAGGTGTGTTCTTGGATTTTAGCGGCCAAGATTTGTCGGTGGAGGGTGGTGTCCGATTGTTTGTTAACAGATTTGTTACGAACCTGCTTCCCAAGATCGCGACTCGGCTGCAGGCTTCGGAGAGTACTTGGAATACCTCCTCCCCATCAGTGATATTGAGTATGGCACAGTATTATGAGCACAGAGAGAATGAGGAGAAGGAGAAAGTGGAGAAAAAGAATAAGGACTTAAAAACGAAGGTGTTAATGCAGCAAGTGACAAGGGGAAATGGAAGAGGGAGAGGGGGCTCAGGGTCAGCCCAGCAGTTGCCTCGGACCAACAGGAACAGCACCACAGGTGCTACTGTTGGACCGAACCAATGTGCGAATTGTAAAAAGGAGGGGCATTGGCGAAGTGAGTGTCCGGAGCTGTTACACAAAGTTGCGGCTCCACGGGTCAGGGTTTTAGAGGACGTGGTCGTGATGGAGGTGGCCGTGATGAGATGCAGAAAGAGGATTCGTCGTTTGGTCGTCAGAATAAGAACTATTTTGATGATACTCGAGGAGGACAGTATTATCATGATGATTATGATATGGATGAGGTGACAGGAATGTCCTACAGCTAGGATTGCCAGGGACAGGGTGAGGGACCAGTTTTGGCACCTGTAGATCAGCGTGGACCTTATGTCACCGCAGACCTACATGGCCACGGCCAAGACATTCCTGATTGATACGGGTGCTATGAATAGCTCTGTTTCTCGTTCGCTGGTCCCAGGGGCAGCTCGGCCTAAATAATGTTTCAGTAGGTTTCTCAGGCGTGCCGGTTGTGAGCCCCATTTCCAAGCCTCTTGCTTTGACTAATGGCCCTTTCACGGTTGATTCACCATTTTTACTGACAATGAATTGTGAGGAGAATTTGATGGGATTAGATTTGTTGAAGAAGCTACATGCGACCATATTCTGTACACCGGATGGCGTTTACATGACCATTGGCCCGAAGGTGGTTAGTACAAAACAGTGTTTTACTAAAGATACCCCCCTCCCTGCAGAGTTCAAGGATGTGCCACGTACTCTATGGGCTACAGGAGATACGGACGTGGGGTTGTTACAGATCATATCGGTTTCTATCAAGATCAAAGATAATACTGTATTACAGCGTATTCCCCAGTATAAGATACCACAGGCAGGGGAGAAAGCCTTTTTGCAAATAATTAAGGACTTAATAAGGACTGGGGTGGTTGAGGAAACAGTAGCAAATGTTTGCAATAGCCCTATTCTTCTCATTCTTCAGAAGGCACCCTCCGATGCCTCTGATGCTCACCCTGATGTTTACCGTTTTGTTACTGATCTGCGCGCGATAAATAAAATTGTGATTCCTCAATATCCTGAGGTTCCTGACATCACTACATTGTTAACGATGATCCCTCCCTCGGCGAAATTCTTGTCCATGATTGATTTAAAAAATGCTTTCTTTAGCATTCCAATCCATACAGATAGTAGATATCTGTTTGGGTTTTCCATAGCTGGCAAGAGCTTCCAATTCTGTCGTGCTCCTCAGGGCTATACTGAAAGTCCTAGTATCTATAGTCAAGCTCTGAAAGGACAATTGGATTCTTTGACACTCCGCTCTGGTAATGTCTTATTGCAGTACGTCGACGACCTCTTAGTGGCTTCTGACACTGAGGACGGCTGCAAAGACGCAACTGTTAAATTATTGATGCATTTGGCACACCACAGACATAAGGTGTCCCTTTCCAAATTTCAATATTGCCGACAGGAGGTTACCTATTTAGGTCACCTACTGTCGAAGGAGGGTCGTAGACTAACGCCTGAGCGCATTGCTGCTATAAATAACATGCCTGTCCCTAAAACCCAACGTGATGTGCGTGCGTTTATTGGCATTACTTCGTACTGCCGACACTGGATCCCTAATTATTCACCACTAACAAAACCCCTACTCCAACTAACCACCAAAGATGTGCACAAACCCCTTCCTGGGACACCTGCATGCCAGCAAGCTTTTGAGCAATTAAAGTTTGCGCTTTGCTCTGCTCCTGTGCTTAGTACACCTGATTACCAGAAGCCGTTTGTGCTCTATGTACATGAGACGGCTGGCTGCGCACTCTCTGTCTTAACACAGGCCTTTGGAGGTAAGCAAAGGCCTTGCGCTTACTTTTCTGCTATCCTGGATAATGTCGCCAGAGCCCTCCCGAGCTGTCTAAGAACTGCTGCGGCAGTGGCCGTCTCTACCAGGCAATTGGCGGGGCTCGTTCTTGATACTGATCTCACAGTTATGGTACCTCATGCTGTGGATACACTTCTAAACAAAACAAAGACACAGCACCTTACTAGTGCACGTTTGACTGGCTATGAACTAACGTTATTGGCACCGCACATTACCATCAAAAGATGTGCCACTCTGAATACAGCCACGTTACTACCTCTCCCTTCGGTGAACGGGGATACAGATGTACACGATTGTGTATATCGTACTGAGGAGGAGACGAAGGGACGGGTAGACTTGACTGATGTTCCTCTATCTGACCCACAAGGGGAACTATATGTCGATGGCTCTTGTTTTAAGTTACCGGATGGCACCACTACAACAGCGTATGCAATAACAACGCTGCGCACTGTTGTTGAAACATCACGTGTCCCGTATCATTCGGCCCAAGCTGCAGAGCTTATTGCCCTTCTCCGGGCTTGTGAGTTAAGTGAAGGACTGGTTGTCAATATTTATACTGACAGCCAGAACGCCTTCGGGGTCGCTCATAACTTTGGGCGCCTCTGGGTGGAGAGAGGGTTTCTGACCTCACATGGTTTACGAATACAGAATGGCCCACTGATATATAGACTCTTGTCGGCTTTGACACTTCCAAAACGAGTAACAATAATGAAGTGCAGTGCGCACAAGGCGATTACTGATGATGTTGGGAGAGGAAATGCATTTGCAGATCAGACAGCGAAAGAGACAGCTAGATCAAAGATGAAAAAGATGTTTGTGGCAGGCCCAGCTAGATGGGTGCCTGAAAATGGGATGTTTGAGGACACACTAGACAATGTTAAGGAGATACAGAGTGAGGCGACAATGGATGAATTGGCAATATGGCAGGAGAGTACGGGGCGTCTAGATGAGGATGGGTGCTGGACTGATCTGTCTGGGAAACAAAGATGGATGTTGCCTAATGCATATGTGCTCCCTGTTGTCACTATGGCACATGGCCCAGCCCACATTAGCGCAAAGGGAATATGTAAGGTGCTAGATCCCGTATGGCAGAATGACAATATCCCCAAGGTAGCCGCTCATCTGGTAAAACACTGTATGATCTGTATGACACACAATCCTGGGAATGGCACCCCCACACCCACCGGCAACTTTGCACTGCCTTCCTTCCCTTTCGAGGTTCTCCAAATGGATTTCATCAAAATGGAACGAGTGAACAATTTGAAATATGTACTGGTGGTGGTTTGTGCATTCAGTAAATGGATCGAAGCCTACCCCACTAAAGAGAATACAGCATTGGCGACGGCGAAGGCACTCTTAAAAGAGTTCTTCCCAAGGTTTGGTTTGCCACGCTTGATCTGGAGTGACAATGGAAGTCACTTCAATTCAAAGGTTATCCAACTGGTGTGCGATGGTCTACACATTAAACAGAAGTTCCATGCAGCAAACCACCCTCAGTCAGCAGGTTTGGTTGAGAAGTACTATGGTACTCTTAAGCTAAAGTTAGCAAAGATAAAGGAAAGCACAGGATTGCAGTGGCCAGACGCACTACCCTTAGCTTTGCTATCCACTAGGGCGACAGCGCATTCTAGAACAGGGTTGTCCCCATACGAGGTGGTTTTTGGCCGCCCTGCAAATGTATGGGGCGTTCCACGCCGCCAACGTTTTTCCGAGATAGAATACCCCTTGCTTGTGGATTATCTCCATGAGTTGACTAAAGATTTGCGTTCTATTCACCAACAGATTCAGGAGACGCTACGGCCAGTACCGGAGGGACCTGGGCATCAGCTACAGCCCAGTGACTTCGTGTTGATCCGCAACTTCCAGAGGAAGAGTTGTCTGGAGCCTCGCTGGAAGGGACCCTTCCAGGTCCTCCTCGCAACCCTGACTGCAGTCAAAGTAGACGGACGGAAGCATTGGATCCATGCCACGCACTGCCGCAGGATCCCTCTCCCGCTTCCCTACGATCGCTGGGTGTGCGAAGGCATCGGAGACCACGAGATCAACAAAGTGCCTTGATTCGCTCCCTTCTCTGATGCCCGAATAAGTTGGGCGCAGACGGAGGAGGAGAGCGATGCTATTTTGCAGGAAGCAATGCCTCCAGAGATCAGGGCTTCCCAAGAGCCATCCCCGTTTAACCCACCAGCAATTGAGTCTCGGTCTCCTTCCACTCCTGAGTTTCAGGTTCTTTTTCGTGACAACACTGTGCCTGGAGTAGCTCGATACAATTTGCGTCCCCGACGGAAGGACAGTGCACCGGAGGGAAAGTCAGAAGAATAGGGATGGACTTCATGGATGAAGAATAGGGTGCAGGTACTCTGTCTAAGGTACCGGTGATAGCAATAGGGTCAAAGAAGAGTGGTGCACTGCCCTGGACACTGGACAGGATCAGTTGAGGGTGTTTTCCCAGGAGGGAAGGTGCCCTATCCTGAAAGAAGAGGACTCATCTTCCAGTAAGGGCTGCGATCACGCAGCTCCACCGACGAGTGCACACCATAGATGAACAATAGGAGTCTACCAGCGAGGCTCTGAAGGACGCTGGGTGACTTGTGCCCCTTTTAGCTTATTATACCATTGTTGGCTCCAGTATACGGATTTCCTCTGGCAGTTGCAAATTACTCCTCATCCCGAAAAATGTCCCCATTTGGTCGTCCCACTATGGAAGAAGAGCAGCCCTTCGCGGCCCCTATAGTATGTTATGTTAGAGGTGCTTGTATAGCGCATGGCTGCCCCAGCAACGGGGCGACCCAGCGCTTGTGAACAGGTGGCCATAGATGGCGACTGCTAGCCAGATGGAAAGACAGCCAGGGAATGTCTGTTTCTAAAAACCCAGGGAGCAGGAGCGCAGCGTGCGGGCGCATCCTGTGCTAGATGGATGAAAACCGCCAGGTTTTAATGTTTTCTAAAAGCCCAATGATCTTGTGTGCTGCGCGCCGTGATTGGAATAGAGTTCCATAGGGCTGGGGCCCGGGACCTAAACGAGCACCCCCCGCTCTGCTCCTGCGCACCCTAGGAGTGCATGCCAGATGCAGATCTGCGGAGCGCAGTGCTCGCGTTGGGACATATAGTATGCAGAGCTCCTGCAGTATCTGGGGGCCCTGGCTGTGTAGGATCCTGTGGGTGGTACAGAGAGTTTTGAACTGAATTCTCTGTTCGATCGGCAGCCAGTGTAGATGGTACAGGAGATGGGAGGTATGTCAATGCTTAGGGAGGGCGAAAAGAGTGCAGGCAGCCGCATTCTGTGCCCTTTGAAGTCTCTTCGTAACCGTTTTATTGGCGCCCAGTAGTAGTCCGTTACAGTAGTCAAGACGTGACAGAACCACTGATTGGATGATCACTTGTCGGGGGGGAGTGCCAAAAAAAACCAAAATGGGTTTCAGCCCGCGTAGGTGGCCGAAGCATGTACCTGCCACTTTTTTGGCGTGAAGCTTGAAGGAGAGGGAGTTATCCATCAGGACCCCTAGGTTCTTGACTGCGCTTTTCGGCTGGGGTGGAGTGCCGAGTGCAGCGGGCCACCACTGGTAGTCCCATTTATGGGGGTCCCGGCCAGTAGAGTAGAGTAGTCCTGGTTGGTCTAGTTGGTCCACTAAAAGTAGGATAGTGGCAGTGGTTTTTGTTTTTGTAGTATTGATAACAGTATTTGGGGTAGTGTGGAATTTAGAAGAAAAGCATCCTGTGCATGCTCTGCTGGGAACAACTCCTGTTCCTCCTGAACATATTTTTGTTACCTTGGCCCCGCACAAAGAGAGGCAAAGACAGACGTATGTGGATAATGTCTTCCTTCAGATGCTCCATCAAGCACATCAGACGTCCAATGCTACTGATTGCTGGGTGTGTGGGTTACTCCCTTCTGTCATGCATAAAAATGATTTATTGGTGCCATTACCCATGTCATATTTGAGTAGCTGCGAGTCAGGGTTCCAGTTGCTTTCAATGGTGTATATCCATTACTATGCCGATGCTATGAATATCACTCAGTCTGACTACGAGACTGTGTTAGAATATATAGTAGAACATCAGGGATTTACTCCGGGAAAAGGAGGGGAACAGGGTACTTTACATCCAGATGCTTGCATGAATGTCTATGAACGCACGAAAAATGCCACATGGCTCCAGAATGAGATGATGGATTTCCAGGGATTTAATGTCACTGAGTACTTTAAATCTTTCCATTCATGTAACATTACCCAAGACAGAGCAATGCCTGTACCAGTAGTAAATATTACAGCCAGTTTTTGTGTTCAGGGTTTCGGAAATGTCCCAGTAGGGAAAAGTAGTTGCAACTACACATATCGCTTGAATACAACTAGTAGTCCGCCCTTACTCCCACCCCATAATGTGTATTTTGTTGGTGGATCTCAGGCTTATATTTGGCTCCCTAGGGGCTGGTCCGGCATATGTTACGTCTCCTTCCTGCTGCCACCTGTATATATTGCACCATCTAGTTATCACAAAGACCATAGGCTACAACGTAGGAGTACACACCTGCCCCGGGTGTAAAGGGTCATTAATGCCAAGGATATAGATCAAACAGACACTACCCTGCAGCAATTTACTGATGCTATGAAGGGTATCTTGCCCTTCTGGGGTCCTATGTACAATAGTCTTAGTATTCGTCCCCTCACCAGGGTAGTGGAAGGGGTTATTAATACCACTGCAGGGATCCTGACCAATATTACAGCAGAGCTTTCGGCTACCAGACTTGTTGCTCTCCAAAACCGGATGGTGTTAGACGTCATACTTGCGGGTAGGGGAGGAGCCTGTCGCGTCATCAGCAGTAGTTGCTGCGTGTACATACCGGACCACGCCCCGAATGTTTATGCAGCCATACAGAAGTTGCACAGGCTTGCTTCTGATATTCACCAAGAGAATGGGACCTGGTCCTTATCTGGGTGGTTCTGGGGTTTGATGACTACGTGGGGTTGGAAAATACTTCTTTTCCTAGTGGTCATCGCAGGTGTCATTTTTATGTGTTGCCTGTGTATTAACTGTCTTCCAGCCTGTTGCTCCTACTGTGTTAGTAAGCTGACACCTACACCCAAAATAGCGGGACCTGATGCTAAAGCCACAATTATGATGATGCAGGATGTACAGGATGATGAATATTGATGAGGGCATTTTTGAATACTGAACATGTTTCGTAATTACATGATTATTTAGCTCTATTAGTAAATGAGAAAATGCAAATTGGGATTATTCTTTCTTGCTTATAATTGTAAAGACCCTTAACTGATAGCACGAATAAAGTTAGCCTTCTATCTGCTAAAAGGAGGGTCTGTTGGAATTTGGCAATTTATGTACTTTCATGGACTTATTTTGCGTTATGTTATGTTAGCATTTAGAAGGCTATGATTAGTAGCAGCCGCCACGCCTAAATGTACCCCACTGAGTTATCCTTGTAATACAAGCTTAAGTTAGCATTTGCGGCTCCATTTTGTAGTTTGTAGGCCATGTTATGTGGTGACTGATTCAAGCTCCAATTATCCGTATTTCTTGCCTCAGCGGAAGACTGTGTTCAGCTATTTTTTCTCTTGTGTTCAAGGTTGGATTCCGACTCACTAATGAATAGGCCATTCTGCCTCTGCATGCCTATCCCTCTTCGTAGCCCTGCTCCCACGTTAGGAGGAGCCGAGCCCGGCAAGTCAACTTTGAGATAGTGTAAGAGCTGAAATAAGAAATAAGAAATAATACCACAAATACAATTTTCTGTCAGCACAAAAGATGGCACAATTTATTGGAGCCCAACAAACAATGCAAATACGTGCAGCACGGAGACAGACAGAAAAGTCACTGAATGCCCAATGATGTGACGTTGCTGACAACTTTTATAGGCCCAAACCACAATGGATGCAGCATCATAAT
Organism: Calotriton arnoldi; assembly: GCA_963921515.1. Taxonomy (NCBI): domain Eukaryota; kingdom Metazoa; phylum Chordata; class Amphibia; order Caudata; family Salamandridae; genus Calotriton; species Calotriton arnoldi. Next base: position 123,224 of record CAWUFW010008705.1, read on the forward strand.
ATACGCAACACAAATTAAGCATGGGTAAGCATGGGTCATTAGACCAATTGGCAACTGCCTAAACTGCGCCATACCATCTATGGTCCGAAAATCATTGTTGCTGACCACGTGTCTTAAGTAGGCAGCTTTGGGGACTTTCCACTGTAATGCAATGTATTATGTTGGTACTTTTCCATTAACACGTATCAAAAACATTTCGAAATACAATATGCTGAAATATGTGTAGCTAAGCTTTTCTATTTTCGGATCCTTCTTGTGCAAGCCTTGCGTTACAATAGCAGTTTTAATTTAGGACAAAATGGAAATGTACAACCATTTTGTGCAGAGATTTCTGTGTTAACTTAGCAGGGCCTAAGGAACGAATTTCAAGCATTTGGTATCATTGGTCATCAAATAAAGAAGGATTACTTCTACATTGCCCCATCTGATACCAAATCACAAATTGGAACCTTGCTCAATTTCATCTCTGTCCCTTCGTCCTCGTGTGTGTGGTGTCTTGTGCTCCTACTTCTTGGCACGCAGCGGGCACAGCTTGCAGTAAAAGCTGCACAGCACGCCGGACAAACGTTGATCATGATGCACAGAGTGATCAGTACCGTTATCACTATGATGATCAGCTCCAGTATCCATGATCCCCAGCTTTGTAGCCATAGTAGTAACGTTTCCCATAATCCTCCTGTATGTATACCGTGTGCTTCGTCCCTGACCTTATCTATTTCATCTATCGCCTTGTGTATATTCTGGCTGTTGTCAGGTATATACGAACAGCACTGCTGATGGATGGCTTTGCATACACCACCCTCTTTGGCCAGAATCATGTCTAATGCAACCCTATTCTGTATCACTACTGCCCTCATGGCAGTGAGTTCTTCAGTGATGTTACCTAAGGCTGCTGCTGTTGAATCTGCGAGATCCTCAATCATCCTTGCTAACTGGTGGATCCTTAGTGAGGTGTATACTATTCCTGCACCAGGAATCATCACCCCCAATGCTGTCATTGTGTCATCTTCCCATTCGGCTGTCCTCCTAACCTTCCCTGGCCGTCGTCCACGGCGCTCAGCCTGCACTAGGTCAGTGAAATGAGTTATCTGGGGCAGGAGGGAGGCAAGGTAACAACTGCCATACCATCCTGGGGGCAAATAGAAGTATGCCCATTGGCCACAGACAAAGAACAATCCCTTTTAACCCACTAGGCCCGTTGATGATCGCTGACCATTGTTCCAGATCCGTGATAGTCTAGTTATGTGAGTGCAGTTACTTTTGCCAACAAAACCGTGGGTGTTGCTTAACTTGTCTCTTTCGTCTGCACGTCCTAGCACTTCATCATTCCGTCTGTTGCATTCCTTTAATCCTTGCTCACCCTGTCCTAGGACTAGTTGTGAAATTGTGCATGCCACCTGCACGGCTGTCTTTCTAGGTGCTATCCACCTATCCTTCTGAATGCATGATGGTGCGGTAAGCTGTGTTTGTATCCTAAATCTTGGTACCTTTACCTCAGGCCCTTTATCCCTTCCAGCGCTCTTCTCCCACTCCTCATTCCTTGAAGTTTTGCCAAATTCATTGAGCATTACCTGGTCTCTTTTTGTCGGCTGCATGTTCATGCATGGCACTCTCTGTGTCTTAGACCTTGCTGTTGCCAGTCCTACTGCTATCCCTTTTGCTGGAGTTGCGACAGCCAAGGACATGTTATGCTGTGTGACGAGCATATCACGTAACAGGACACAACCCACATATTTAGAAACAGGAAGGACATTGTAGCTCATGCTGTCTTCTGTGTCTGTTGGCAGGTGTGTGCAAACATAACATCCTGATATGTTCATAATGCGTACATACATCCTTAGCATTTCAACATACTTGTTTCCTTGGTACTCGTCCCATAATCCACGTTCCCCTTCTTTTTTAATGTCAACCTCCCCCAAAATGCCTTGCTCAGTCATGTTCGTTTTCCTTTCTCTGTATGTTACATTGGAGTCGCTCCCATCCCCCACCTGACCATTAAGGAACGGTATTTCAAGGTCCTTTGCATATATTATTATTAATGCAGTCACTATTATTCCTGGGATTGGTGACAATATTGCCAGTAGTACTGCTGGCCATTTTCGTCCGTCTTCCCTTGGACGTGGCATCGTACTGATGAGTGTCTTCCTTTCGTGTTCCGTTGCCCTTACTCAAGCAACTGTCTGTTCCTCCCAATTGCCGGAATCAAGGTCCCTCACTAGCTCATCTCCTACTGCTCGGAGGACGGTGAGGTAGATCCCTGTCTTGAGTCCTTCGGCGTATGTACCTGTATACACACCTGTAGGGGATAATAAATCTGGGAACTGGAGTGCGCTGCCCAGGCAGGCAAAAGCAATTTTACTTTGAAGTGGATTCCTTGGCCAAGAGCTAGATAATATTGCAGGTGTTTCTAAGCATGGAGCTACGAAGGTGATATGCACATAAATTCTATCTGGTGTTTTGTTTACCGTATAGCTCAATATTCTATTCATCTGTCTGGTAGTAATAAACCATCAATTATGAAGGGCAACAGAGGTGCACTATCAGGCGTTTTGGACCACAAACCGCACTAGGCCTAGCCCAGCCGCTTCCGTAGTCCGTAACAACCTGTCGAGTAGGCTTCGTAAGGAAGTCAAACTTTTTGGACTGCACCTGGCAAAATTGCGTCTTGTTCACATTGGGATGTCTCTGATGATTGTTAATCCGCTGTTCTCTATTGCCAGTACTACACACTCTAAAACATCACGGCGTGTTGCTGCTATGTCTTGCGTTGATGGTAGGTGTCCGAAAGTTGGTAATGCAATCTCGTTCAATATCAGGCTCGTTAACCTGCTCAATCGCGGAGGGTTCGGCACAGCATTCTCAAAACTCCTGTTATCTCTATTCCAGGGGACAATAAGAGTAAAACTGATCTTATAGTTAGTAGCAGCCGTGTTTCCTCCACTTGTATGTTTACGAACCGGTGTTTTTTAGTCGTTATTGCTTGCATCTAGTGTCCAGATGACAATGTTCACTTGGAGTTGTAGTTGAAGGAATTGTCTTTTGGTATCTAACTAGCAGGTCCTACACCGCTATTGGTCTAATTGGTGTATTTCCAGCAACGCTAACTAGCGGGCTCTGCACCTCCTAAGGGTCTATTGATGCAGACGCCAGCAACAATTCGAAAGGTGAACGTTGGTGCCTTGATGGTGTACCGTCAGAGGTTACTAGCACATGACAGTTGGCACTTTTGAAGAAAATTGTCGTCTTTGGAAGGATGATACCTGGGGCCTGGCCTGCTGTGCGCAGCAGGGAACTGCCTCTGGTATGTTGTTTCTTCTGTTGGAGGCCTGGCCTGCAGCGGACAGGGAACTGCCTCTTCTTCAATTCTATTCTGTTCTTTGCTGTCTGGTGGAGCGAAGGTTGTACCTGCGGGGTGCCTCGGGATGCCACTGGAGGTGGTAGCGGAGCTTGATCTCTGCTGTCTGGCCCTGCTGCTTTCTTGGTGTGGGAGCTGTGTATCCAGGATGTCAGCCCTTCACACTTGATGGCTGTTGCAGTCGTTAGGAGGACCTGGTGCGGTCCCTTCCACCTTGGCTGGAGGCAGTGTCGTCGGGTGTGGGCTTTTACCCAAATCCAGTCACCAGGCTGCAGGTCATGTGGCGGTGGTGTTGCTGCCTCTGGAAGAGCCTGCAGAACCTGGCGATGTAGATAACATAATGTCTCTGTTAATTTCTTACAATAGCATAAAAGCAAATCATCTTGTATTGATAGCGGAGCAGTGGACATATGGCCTGCAATGTTCATGGGGTGGCCAAATAAAATTTCGTGGGGGCTTAACTGTGTTACCCTATCTGGCGTGCTTCTCATTGCCAACAGGGCTAGTGGTAGTGCGTCTACCCATGAAAGTTCAGTCGATGCACAAATTTTTCCTATTTTGTTTTTGAGTACCCCATTCTTTCTCTCCACAGCACCCGCCGCTGGTGGGTGATAGGCACAGTGCAACTTTTGTGTGACTCCTAGCCCATTACATATTCCCCCTATGACATGGGAAATGAACGCAGGACCATTGTCGGAGGATAGAAGGGATGGGATCCCAAATCTTGGGATCAGGTCTTTCAGAAGGCATTTAGCAACAGTAGGTACATCACAGTTCTTTGTTGGATAGGCTTCTGTCCACTTACTGAACATGCATACTATTACCAAAACATGTTTGTACTTCTGGGTGGGGGGCATGTCTATGAAATCCATTTGGAGACTCTCAAAGGGTCCGTGGGGCGGTGGGAAATGGCCAGGTGCAGTTGGTGTGCCCTTTCCAGTATTATATTGTGCGCAAACAGTGCATTGCTTACAAAGTTTTTCTGCTGTTTGGCGGAACATGCAGTTGTACCAACATTGGGAAAACAGTCTGATCATGCCGTCTCGGCCCACGTGGGAGGGGCCGTGAAAGAGGCGTGCCACAGAGGGGAGCATCGATGAAGGCAGGCATATTTTTCCATTTGGTCCTGTCCATAACCCCTCCTTTGTTTGCACACACCCTCCTTTCACCCACTCCTCCTTCTCAGTTTCCTCGACCCTTTCCTGAATGTGTATAGGGTCAAAATGCAATGAATCATTGTTAGCACCTGTGTCCTTGTTGGTACTTATTATGTGTACCATTGCTAGCTGGCAGCCTGTCAGCGCTATTCTCTTTGCTTCCCCATCAATGAATGCGTTGCCTTTTGAAACGTAGTCTTTGGAGGAAGTGTGTGCTGCACATTTTATGATAGCTATTTGTGAAGGTAGTAGCAAGGCTCGAAGGAGGTCACTGATCAATTGTGCGTGTTGTATTTGTTGGCCTGCTGATGTGAGGAATCCCCTCATTGACCACAGCTGGCCAAAGTCGTGAACCACCCCGAAGGCATCCTGGCTGTCTGTGTATATGTTTGCTCTTTTTCCTTTAGCCAATGTGCATGCCCTCGTCAGTTCCACGAGTTCGGCCGCCTGTGCGCTTTTGGCAGCCATCAGACTTCCCCCTTCCAGTAGTTTGTTGGCGGTACCTACTGCATAGGAGGCCTGCAGTGTCCCTTTGTCATCCCTCAGGCATGACCCATCTACAAACAAATCCCCTTGGGCATCTGGCAGTGGTGTGTCTTTTAGGTCCGGGCGCACCTTTGTATGCCTGTCTATAGCCAGTGCACAATCATGAAATGCATCATCTGAGGTCAGATCATCCAGGTCATACTCTGTTGGCAGAAGGCATGTTGGATTAAGGGTGGTGCATCTCTTGATTACAATGTGTGGTGTTAATAGTGTCAGCTCATACCTGGTGAGACGTGAATTTGTTAGATGCTGGGTCTTAGTGGATGTGAGGAGCGTGTCCACTTCATGGGGAACGTGCAGAACCATGGTGTGTGCCAACACTATATTTTCGGATTGTTCTACTGCAAGTGCTGCTGCCGCCACTGCTCGAAGGCAAGGCGGGAGCGTGGATGCCACTGGGTCTAGTGTGGCGGAATAGTACGCCACTGGGCGGTAGAATGAACCATGCTTCTGACTCAGTACACCCAATGAGCACCCTCCCTTTTCATGGCAGAACAGGTGGAAGTCTTTACTGTAATCTGGGAGACCTAGTGCTGGTGCTTCGCTAAGTTCACTTTTGAGCTTGCGAAACGCCTGGTCACAGTCCTGTGACCAAGGTACCACGTCTGGGACCTCTTTGTGTGTTAGTGCTTGTAATGGCTTGGCAATCAGGGAGAAGTTTGGGATCCAGTGCCGATAGTATCCCGCCACTCCCAGGAAAGCCCTGACCTCTTTTTGTGTGCGTGGTGGGGGAAAGTGGGTGATGGTGGATATTCTGTCAGGTAGTAATTTCCTGGTCCCTTCGGAGAGTTCGTGGCCTAGATACTTCACAGCAGTGAGGCAGAACTGTAGTTTCTTTGGGGAAACCTTGTAACCTTTCAGTGCCAGATGGCACAGAACGGCAATGGTGTCCTTTGTACATGCATGCCTTGATGGTGAGGCCAACAGTAAATCGTCTATGTACTGGATAAGTGTGAAGCCTTACTTTAGCACCAGGGAGTCAAAATCTGTCTTTTATGCATTTGTGAAGATGGAGGGGGACTCTGTATAGCCTTGTGGGAGACGACACCATGTGAACCGTCTAGACCGGAAACTGAAACAGAAATAGGGCTGGCTGTCAGGATGCAGGGGAATGGTAAAGAAGGCGGAGCTAAGGTCCAACACTGTGAAGTGTGTGGCTGTTACTGGGATGTTGGACAATATTGTTGCTGGGTTTGGAACCACTGGGAAGGACGGTACCACTATTTTGTTCAATTCTCTCAGGTCTTGGGTAAAACGATATACAGGGCCCCATCCGGGCCCTTAGATGCTTTCTTTACAGGGAGTATTGGTGTATTGCATGGGCTGGAGCGTATCTCCTTTATTATTCCCTGCTTCAGGAGGTCTTGTATTACTGGTGCTATGCCTTCCTCCCCTTCTTTGGAAATCTTGTACTGTGATACTCTTGGGAGGCGTGATCCTGGCTTCAATTTGATTTGTACTGGTGGATAGTTTAGCACCTGTCCTACATCATTGGCACTGGTAGCCCAGACTCGAGGTGGCACGCAGTTGCGCAGCTCTGAGGGTATGGTGGGGTTGGTGCACGTCATGAAAGCCTGCAACATCAGGCCATTTGACCTGCTTTCTAGAAAGACCCCTGTCGGTGAGCAGTGAATGGTGCATTGTAATTTACTGAGCAGGTCCCTACCTAGTAAGTTCACTGGGCAGAATCTACTAAGGATGAACTGATGGTTGACTGTAATGGTGCCTACTACTAATTGCAGTGGCTGTGTGAGATATTCATCTATTGGTTGTCCTGTCATTCCTACTGCCGTTACCTGTACTCCCGAAAGTGGCGCCTCAGGCATCAAACACGCCTTCAGCATTGATCTTTGAGCTCCTGTGTCAATCAAGAATAGTACTATTTTGCCCAAAACTGTCCCCTCTACATATGGGCCGGATTGATCCACCGCTATTGCTGGAGCTATTAGGCAGTCTTCCACTTTCAGGCATCCCTAGAATAAATCTTGGGGTGGTGGTGGGAAATCGTTGTCTTGCTGCGCCCACCCATCCCTCCCTGTCCAGTCCTGATGTGCTGGGGGCATGTCGTTTGACCGGTACCCTTGCTGTTCAGTATTTCTATATTCTGCGCGCTGGGTGCTATGTTGGTACTGTCGCCGGCCCTGTCCCCTATTCTGTGATCGCCCATTTTCCTCATTTTTCTTCTTTAATATTGGGCAGTCTGCCTTCCAGTGGTTGGGGTCCTTGCAGTAGAAGCAAGCTGTACCTGGTGGGGGTACGGATGTTGACCTGCCATTGTGTGGTCTTCCTGTACCCTTTCCTCCTCCCCTACCCCTGCCTCTGTCTTGCTTGTTTGAGTAAAATCTCTCTTGTGCTACCATCAGTCTAACCATTTCTTTCTTCATTTTTTCTACCTCCATTGTCTGTGCATTTGCCTGATAATCAGAGCAGTATCTTGCTGATGCCAACACCTTTTCAATTGGCTCTTGTTGCCAACAGACAAATGAAGTTTGTAGGTGTGCCTTGATAGGTGGTTTCAGACCTTGAACAAAGGTGGTGACAAATGCCAGCATTGCATCCCCCATCGGATTCTTTAGACCGCTGTTCTGCTGGTAAACTTGCAGAAGGCGGTCAAAATAGGTGTTCACACTCTCATCATTTTCCTGTTTGGTATGTGTAATCTTATTCCAATCTACCTTATCCTCCGGAATCTTCTCTTTTAAGTATTTTACTACCTCCTTATACTTTTCTTCAACCTCATCTCCTGGTACTCCTCCTTTTCCCCTCCCTGGCTCCCCTTTTGGCCAATCCACTTTCCTTTTACAATCTTCCCACAAATCCTTTGGCACAATTATGTTAAATAATGTGTCAAAATCCCTCCATAACAGTCCTCCCAACACTGCCATTCTGTCTAATTCTGTGTACCACTTCCTTGGTTCTTCTCTGAGCTTTGGGAAGCCTTTAGTAAAGCACATAATATCCTGTCTGGACCAGGGGACGTGGACATATGCCAATTCGTTGTCCTTACTACCTGGTGGGGGGGGGGGTATCTCCCGTAGGGGCATAATGAGGGCTGGTGGTGCTGCTGCGGGGGCTGGTGCCCCTGTGTGAGGGGTGAGGGTCTGGACCACTTCTAGCACTGCAAATGTGTGCAACAGTTTTTTCCATTGTTCTAGTTTGTGTATTGCATATTTTAGTGTGTCCTTTATTTGCGCGTCATCCCACATCAATAATTCTGAGTCTGTGAAGCCGAATTTTACCATGTCCCAGCCATACTGTGTTGGTAATGGTGGGTCGGCCATGGTATCGGGGTGTGTTTTCTTGGCTTGCTGGACATACGCATTGTGCGCTTGGTGACGCTTGTCCATTAGCTGTGCTCGAGCCAATGATAGTACTGTTTCTAAGTATGGTCTGCTCTGGTGTTCTGTAAAGGTGTCTACTGACAGCGTTCCTTCCAGCATCTGGTGTAAGAGATTCTGGCATTTGGTTGTGTCTGATTTTAGCAGTCTCCTTTGCGCTGAAGACGATCCCTGTGGGGATGAAGTAGCGCTATTCGTTTTATTTAGACTCTCTCGCCTACCCTGGAGGGGGGCCTGCTGCGTTCCTGCCAGTGTTTGCTTTATAGTGGCGATGTCATGGGCAGTCTGGTGTACATAAGTACAAGCCTCCCATATTAGATCGTGCCACTTCTGAATTGTTAAATTGTGGTCTTCTGACGTGTCATCGAATTGTTGTAGCCATTCACGGTTTATTAAGAGAGGGAGTTTTAGATTTCTCTGTTTGCATTGAGCTAGCAGCTGGCTTTTTTTATTGCAATATTCTGATGCTGCGTGGACGGCTTCCTTCCTCATTAATTCTAAGGCAGCAATTTCTTGGACGGTGTCCAAGTTTATTTTGGCAGCGTCTTCCTTGAGGACTCTGTGTATTAAAGTGATAGCAGCTGCCTGCCGTTCAGGAGTTAGCTCAGTGGGTGGTGACGGGGGAGCGGATGGTGAAGTTCGTCCCATCAAAAGGTCCTCAAGTAGTGAGTCCTCTTCACCCCCTCCCTCCTTACTCTCTTGGTTTTCCTTTGTAACAGAAATGCATGGGTATACCCCCAATACATCCAGTATTACCTTCCTCCTATTCTCATTTATTTTCTGTTTTGCCATCTCATTTATCATTCTGTTCTTAACGTCTAGTAACTCTTTATGGACCTTTGACTTCACGTCGCTACTTGCACGCATGTCACGCAAGACCAAGTCCCATTGATAAAAAGATTCCCACTCGGCCGGCCTTATCTTTTTTCCTTTTAATCTTAACATTTGTCTCAAATATGACAACTTATTTATGTCGTAAGTCCCGTTACATGGAAATTGTAAGTCTGGTCTTTTAGCTATCAGATCATGCCATTTGTGTATAAATAGTATGGAACTGAGTCCTTGGCGTAAGGCCACAATGTAAGCTGGGGAGTCTTTTGGCGGAGCTGGCTGACTGCTGTTTAAATTATTTTTACATAGAGTGTTACCCATGGTGAGAAAGTGTGTTGAAATGTGTGTGCGAAGTGCAAGCGCTAACCTTCTTTGCCTTGCAACGACAGTTCAGATATACCAGACAGATGGAGGGTAGGATGCCGCGCTATGGTGCAAACAAACAATACAATGGGTTGACGAACGTTCTCATGTGCTTTTCAGCCAGGCTTCTACAGCATTTAGCAATAGCAGAGGAAGCCATTCGTCAGGCAATCAGACAGTTCAATTGATACGAGTTCACCAAAGCATTTACTAGTAGGAAGGAGAAAAACGTCCCGGGTGATTTGTAGCATTCTACTGGCGCTCCGTGGACAGAAATGAAGTGGACAGGAAAGTGTGAAGAAGAGATCTTAGTATCTCCATCCCCTTGCAATCTCCTGTATTCCCATAAGTGGGTGGGAGGGGCGGCTAGGCGGAGTTTAAGACCCTAGGGATGATGCCAAGGGGTCCAGTCATTCAGATAAACAGTGCAGAAATGGTGAACTCCTCGTGCAGTCCATACATACACAAAAAACAAATAAGCAATCTGTGGCAGCACTATGCAGCAGCGCTGTATGACAGCCTGTGTGCTGTGAATGTGTGCAGTGTCAGTACCCTAATCCCGGAAGAGTAATAGTGAAAATAGGAGCACTATTATTGGTGTGTTCAAAAGAACCCAACCGAAAATAGGGGGTATTATGCAGTATAGGGTAAATACTAATAATTGTTCCAGCCAGTCCATCTATAGGGGAGCGATCCTGGTAAGGGAGAGGCGATCAGGTGAACGTCAGTATGCGAGGGGTGCTAAGTACATTGTCAGGGAACAGCATCAAAAATGTCAGTTTTGTAACGTCACAACACCCAAAGTAAAAAAATAACCTGACAAGTACTGAAAACACCCTACAAGCCTAACAGTATTTAACCACAACGTATGAGAGGAACAGTACAATGATACAATAAAAAAATGCAGAGAAACCCACTATTATAGATAATAGAACAACTGACACTCCCTCCTCTTTGTGGCTAGGAGCAACCCTAGACACAATAGGAGACCTCCTTGGGCGTCCCGCCGGAGGCTGCCAGCGGCGCGGTTGTGAGTCAGGGCGACCCAGCTGTGCATGCATGAAAGCTGAGATATTGGGCCAGGGTCTGAGGGGAGGGGAGTTAGCCGCACCGGAATCTGAGCTCATGAAAACATCGAATTTGTTCGACTCAAAGAAAAAAACTGTTGCAACTTCGAAGAGCAGCCGAGCTGGCCACAAAACATACGATATCGTATCTGCACATAAACTGTGTGCAGCCACAGGGGCGCCTTTACCGCCACCACCTGCACCTGGGGAGCGAGACTGCCACAACTCTAAAACGAGGGGCTACCCGCTGCAACCCAACCTGGAGCATAAGAAGAAGAACCCCAAACATAGAACTCACCAGTGGATGGTTATTCTGGCAAAGCGTACCGACCTCAGCTGCCGTCAATGGGAAGCAGCCGCAAAGGTCCACCACCCCCATAGGCCGGGGGCTCTCCGCAGGCTAGACAGGGGGGAGCAGAAGTTCGCCCTCCAAGGTAGACCGCCAGCCAAGTGCTGCTGCGCACCAGGGAGTCACTGCGTGCAGGGAAAGTGCGGACGGACGTTGCCCCAGGCCTTTCGGGGTGGGTATTTGGATCAAAGGCTAGAATGGAGAGTAAAAATGTACATCAGAGAAATTGTGGCAGAGATCAGTAGCAAAGTCAGAGGTCCATAACCACAAAACGGCGCGGGAGACAAGGCCCGGTCAGCACCGCGAAATGTGCGCTTACCCTAAACAGACGTACAGTCCTCAACAGAGTGGTGACAGGCAAAGAAATATATAATCAGAGCCAAAATAAGGGCACAGAAAAAAGTGTACCCATCACGCAGGTGGTAGCCCATCCTTCTGTGCCTTCTTTGTTCATGTACGGCTCAAGCCGGTAACTTTCCACTAGGGGCGTGGTTGGGGGTTGTCAGAAGAATGATTATGCGTTACCAAGTGTTGGGGAGCCAGTCCCCTTGACAGCCATTTCTGGGTGCTGGTCAGATTGGACTCCGCTGCAGTGTATTTTACTAATAAATGATTGTTTGTATTCTCTACTGTCTGACTGACTCTCCACTTGTTTGGAAGGCTATGAGGTGGTCGTAAGTGACCCGGGTGGCCCTAATCGGGTCACTTCCTTCAATAATGGTACCAGGCTTACCTTAATGAACATTTGTATGGCAAATGGTGCATACTGCAATGTGCTCCCCCTCTTTGCTAACTGTTAAAAATGCCCGAACTGAGGAGGAGTACTTTTTTACCAGGTCACTGCCAATGCCTGAAGATAAACTGGAGGTAGGTGGGCATGTCATTGATAGCCTCTCTGCTTCTCATGAGGCAGAGGTTGGTACAGGTCTCAGCTGGGGCTTTTCAAATATGGGAGCTCGTGGCGGTGATACCTGTGCCACATCCCTCGGAACCGGTTGAATAGGAATATCAGATTCCCCTGTGTCACCTTCCACCATGACTACCTCATCATCCTCCTCTTCACCCCCTTCAATAAGTCTGAGTCTTTCTGGAACTTTTCTTTTCCCTTGCCTCTCCTGTTGTCTCCTGGTCTCTGTCTGGATCCACTCTATGTCCCTATCATCATCATCAGAATTGGTGCTTGGAGAAGATGGTGCTGTAGTACCCTTCCTTTTCCTTGCTGGATATGTGGGAGACAATGATACTAAATGAGGAGGTTCAAATTCTTGCTCTGAAGGAAGCTCAACTTCCTGTTCTGCTCCAACATCAGACAAATCCATTGCTGGCTGTGGCTGCTGTCCACTTTGCTGTGTTTCCTGAAATTATTGTGTACTAGTTTTCAAAATGGACTAATCCAACTTAACATCACTACTTGTCGGCATCGACATGATTGCTGTGGCTGCCTCACTGACAGACATGGTCCTGGGCTTAGGTTGGGGAGGGTGGTACTGTTGATACAGGAGTGCTGCTCTCAGCTTGCTCGCCGGAGGCAGGTGTGGCAGGCACAATTTTCCTGAAAAAGGTTGCGGTTGGCATGTGAGTGGTGGAAATCTGCTTCTTCCACTCCCCACTAGCCACTTTCTTGGCAGCACCTTTCTTTGGGGCCATCTTGAAGCTGTCAGTTGGCAGTGGCACTTAGCTTCACAACAAGCTGAAGAGATGACTGTTTTGCTTAGTCACGCGTCACGTTGTGCACAGGCCTTCTGTTTGGCAGTACTGTGTATGATGTCTCTTCTCTTGTGAACCTAAAAGCAAACAAGCAAGAAAGACATCAGTGAAATGTGGCATTGTTGCAGTTCAAGTAGTAGTACAAACAAACAATATCATTTAGTGTGGTTACTTAAGTTGTTATAAATAATTAATAATAGTATACAGTGTTCATTCGTAAAACGGAAAACTACACCAACATAAACTTTCATGGTGTAAACTCAGGAAGAATTAGAAAGAGCAACAACAATAAAACAATACAGCTGTAACTATCTGCTCTATGTGCAATGCATCATGTGGGATGTGGCACTCGGAGTTGCAGCTGACAAATGACAATAGAATAATCCTTACGCAATGATTGTTGTTGTGCACCTATAGCAGACATGGGGTTGATTCATTGTTGCCAGATGTTATGAAAATGGTAAAAAAAATCTAAAAATAAAATAAATAAAACAAATTAAAAAATATTAAAAATTAAAACATTTAAAAAAATAAAAAATAAAACTAAAATTGAAAAAAAATTAAATAAAAAATTATAAATAAGTGACATTATCCTCAAGCATATAATTCATTTAATTTATTAAACTGCTGTCTAATTGTTCAACCATCCATGCAAGCATATGGCAAAGGGCCACACTGGCTGGACACATTTGCATTACCTCTGACCTTAAGTATAGCTCTTTAATTTACTGACGCTAGCTCCAGTAGGAGCACTTCAGGCCCTTTCAACCTCATTTGGCCATTCACCTTTGCGCTTTGTCCCCAGAGCGCTTTCAATCACGTGGTTTGTTAGCATCTACATCGTTACTTGTTCAAACGCGGCTGTTTCCCCTCACATCAGCGCGGCTCTCTGACGTCACCGCGCGCCGCACGCTGTTGTGGGCGTATCCGGAAACACCACACTAACGCTCTTAATCCACCATACCGCTCACACGGATATCCTCGGGGAGCCGTGCGGGACAACCAAGTAGGTGCGGACACAGGTGGCATGGTTTGATGAAGTAAGTTTCTATTCGCGGGTGGACTCCGCTGCTTCATGACACCATTCGCAGGTATGATTCGCCCCCTTTTTGTAACACAGCCTCCGTTATTTCCCCAGTGTTTGACTAAGAGCCAGCGCCTTCCCCCGGTTCCCATGGGGCACGGCCGATTCAAGCCTCTAGTAAGATTTTAACCCTTCTCTCTCCCCCTTGTATATATTTTTGCAGTCACTTCGGCTTGCTTATGTTTAAGCACCCGCCGCTTGCGAATAGGCTTGTTTATACCTTTCCCTACAATTGGCAGTGTGAAAGTTACTCCGGCATGCTTATGTTTAAGCACCCGTCGTTATGCTAATAGGCATGTTTATTGAAGTTCTCTTCCCGGTCAAATCGACTTTTTGAACAACCACATCTAGTCATCATTTTGCATTATTCACTACCGTCTGTCACAGTTACACCGCATGAATGTGTTGGTTGTGCCTGTGAGATAGCACTTTACACTTGAGTATGCATCATTTTTGAACTGGTGTCGTCTCTTGTGCAAGAGGAGCATTTTGGTTCATGCATTGACACAAGTGATTAATGCGCAGCACGTACTTGTGACAATCTTCTCTTTCAGATTTCTCCTTACATGATTTGATGAGGGGACGCCATACAGTGAGTAATACCAGTGTGGCATTTTTCATGGTCCCTGGGTTGGGTACACCTTAGAGCGTGTAGACCACCCGGGCCATTTCCGGTCCTGAAGAAAACCTGGTCATCCCACTACAGGTTGAAACATGTAGACCATCACTTCTCTTTTCACTTAGACACTACAGGTCAATTTAGCCTGGTTAGTGTCTCACACTGTTTTTAATATTTGTCGAGTTACTCCATATTAAATTCCAGTAGGGAGTTAAACTTTGACTATTTTTTAATATTCACCACCTTCTTGCACTCACTTTACACTACCACTGCTGTTCAAACCAACCTGCTCCACTGTAATCAGGTGTCGTAGCACACCCGGGTAGCATTCGGCTATTCGGGTGGGACCCCAATGATGAAGCATGTCACCAACTAGGTTGGTGAGTGAGGGGTCTTTTTAGAAAGGATTTTATTTCTTTGCGCATCCTCTGTGCTTAACGAACAGACTTCTCTATCCTTGAGGGTAGATTCCTTTTGTTGTTTATTTATTGTTGATTCATTGTTGCCAGATGTTATGAAAAAGGTAAAAAAAATCTAAAAATAAAATAAATAAAACAAATTAAAAAATATTAAAAATTAAAACATTTAAAAAAATTAAAAAATAAAACTAAAATTGAAAAAAAAATTAAATAAAACATTATAAATAAGTGACATTATCCTCAAGCATATAATTCATTTAATTTATTAAACTGCTAACTAATTGTTCAACCATCCATGCAAGCATTTGGCAAAGGGCCACACTGGCTGGACACAAAAAATGGCTGCCTGCCATTGCCACATGGTCATCAACAACAACAGCCCAGAGCAAAAAGGCATTGGGAACAAAGAGAAGAAGACATGCAGGCCTATGGCAAAAGCACACTGGTTACCTACACAAAATGGCTACTGACTGACCACATGGTGAACCAGCAAGCAAGGAGGCATGGCCGCAACATAATGATAGAAGAAAAACACATGCAAGCCTATGGCAAAAGCACACTGGATGCCTCCGCAAAATGGCCACCAGCCACATGGTCAAACAGCAAGCAAGGAGGCATGGGGAAGAAAGAGAAGATATGCAGGCCTATGGCAAAAGCCCACTGACTGGCTATACAAAATGGCCGCCAGCCACATGGTCGGACAACAACAACAATCAGCAAAGAGGCATGGCCACAAACAGAGAAGACATGCTGCCCTATGGGGAAAGCACACTGGCTGGCTACACAAAATGGCCTCCAGCCACATGGTCAGACAACAACAACAACCAGCAAGGAGGTATTGTCACAAACAGAGAAGACATGCAGGCCTAAGGGGAAAGCACACTGGCTGGCTACACATAATGGCCGCCAGCCAATTGGTCAGACAACATCAATAACCAGCAAGGAGGTATGGTCACAAACAGAAAAGACATGCAGACCTATGGGTAAAGCACACTGGCCGGCTACACAAAATGGCCGACAGCCACATGGTCAGACAACAACAATAACCAGCAAGGAGGCATGGTCACAAACAGAAAAGACATGCAGGCCTATGGCAAAAGCACGCTGGCTGGCTGCACTAAATGGTCGCCAGCCACATGGTCACAACAACCAGCATGGAGGCATGGCCACAAACAAAGAAGAAATGCAGTCCTATGGGGAAAGCACACTGGTTGGCTACACAAAATGGCTGCCAGCCACATGGTCAGAACAACAACAAGCAGGAGGCCTGGAAAACAAAGAACACATGCAGGCCTAGGGTGGACACTGACTATACAAAATGGCCCCTGGCCACATGGCATAACGAACAACAAAGGCAAATGGTGGCCTATGCCAAACACACATACACACACACCCACAGTGGCCAGACAAAAGAGGCATGGTAACACAGAGAACACAGCATTAATTCAGCAATACCAAAAATTAAAATTAACAGGGCTAAAAATGTTCACAGCAATACACATCCTCCAAAGGCATTACCCCACCTAAACACTGTTTGCAGGGGGGGAAATGTGAAATACCACAAAAATCACTTTTTGTATTTTAATCCAATGCCATCCATGGCCTAAATGATGTTTCAATGCTACAGGCACAACAGAAACAGTTGTTTCAGGCACCCATGAATAGTACAGGGCCTATTGGCTGGAAGGCCCATTGGCAGACTAGGCCACATAGTGAATTAAATCAATCAATATTGCAAACTTATTAAAAACATGGAGAAGAAAATGTACTGAACTGTGCAACATTTTTCCTTTACAAAAGAAGATAAATTCCATGCAAAAAATAGGCCCCCGACTAAAACTGCAGGCTACCCACCACACAATAATACATTTTAAAAATCGAATAAAAGTTCAAATAAATCAGGTGCATGCCCCCAGTCAAACAAACAACACCCTTATACACCAGTTTTTCAACTTACTTTGTGATATCTCAAAAACAAAGTCCTTAAATCCTATAGAATATATGCAGCAGACAAGGAGAGTGATCCTTCCAGCTCCAAATCCCAATGAAAAGTGACCAGGAGAGGTACAAAGCACTGGGAGGAGCCTGCTGGACAGGAACAGGACGTTGCAGTCTCTGGGGCACTTCCTTCTGGTTTGAAAAAAATAGTTTTTAAAAAATGGCTTCTCGCAAAAAAGAAAACAACTCCAATGGCCAGTTTGAGAAGAAAATCCACTCCAAATGCCTCTCAGCTGCATTCTCAAGCAGAAAAGGTGATCGACCGCTCCATTTGTGATAGCGATCAACTCTAAGAATGCTAGATTGGTGCTGTCGCAGACGGAATCCGTGCGAGTGAGCGCAAAGTCTTCCGGGAGCTCACTATCGATGTGAGAAGTCTTGGCCGCGCTCGCAGGCGGCTCAAGAGTCTTCGTGCTTGTGTTTGAGCACCAAAAGAAAACTGAAGCACGCATATGGAAAAAAAAACCTCTGCTCCACACCCGAATGGGAGGAATTCAGGAATTCCGTGTTCCTCCGCGGAATGCGGCATGCCTGAATTCCGCAAACTCCACAAACGGAATTTACCATCCGGTCTTATTTTTAACTCCACTGGCACTGCCAGCATCAACAACTGCTTCATTCATAGCTGAAGAACCCACATCAGACACACATGTAGGGCACGTCGTGAAGAATTATAACTACCAGAAACCACCACCTAACATGTATCATCAGACCTGGAGAAACTGACAAACCCAGACTGTGTGAGACATCAAAAGATGCAAGAACCACGCCTGAAATATTCACCAGCATTAATACCATCCAGCAGTGCAATGGCAGCTACCATATCAAATATGACCATGAGTATTTCCTCACTGAGCAGCAATTCTCAGAACCACACTAACCCTGCATGACTGGGTGGTCCTAGTCTCAAATGCATGCAATTCATTATTCGGTGACAGTTTGCTTCTTAGTGTAAAGTCTAACAACACTGAGACCCGCAGCAGTGCAGTAGCAGCTAATAGCTAGTGAAACAGTGCGGATGCATACAAGCAAATTTGGGCACAGAGAAGAATGAGGAAATGGAGGAGGTGGACCATCTGCAACAGCATCAAGGACCACCACCATGGCCAATAATTGAAATAGGATTAGGATAATGACTACTGGAATGATAGGGACTTCTCCATCTTCTAGGTAACGATTACGAATCAGATGATAATGGTGGTTGTGATGGTTATTGGGAACAGAAGTGTTATTTTCTTAATTGCGAGGCCAGGTGCAAGAAGAGGACAAGTTGTGACTGTGGCAGCAGAAGCAAAAAGTCAGACAGCATCATCCAGAAGTGAAAGTAATGTCTGTCACAAGTGACTCTACTCAACCCAATGCTCGCACACTCGCCAAAAGTGCACTCAGCAGTGATCTTTGAAACATGCACAAGGCTGTCTATAAATTCAGCAGTTCCTGTCAGTTGGCTGCAGGTAGTGGTGTAATGTCAGATCAGCATGGAGATGCATGGACGACTTAGAAAAGGCAGGGAGTGAGACCATCTGCAGCCCAACACAAAAGAGGCCCAAGCGGTACAAGCTGCTTGAGTAAAAACGATCCTCCTCCCAGACATGTTTTCTTGGTTATTATTATATCACAAGACCACAGTGATTAAGAAGGGATGTCAACCTTTTATTTATCTGCAAAAGTAGGCTGTCATGATAGAAAAAGCAGCTTTTGGGCCATGCTAAATGCCTTGTCCTCTGTATGCTTCTAGGCTGATATTCTGTACTGGGTGCACTTCCCTGGCCTACGCTACAGCGCATCTTTAACTGAGTACATCTGGCACTGGCCTGGTCAATGAGCCCATTTGCTGGAAATGCACTGCCCCACTCAGCCTCAAACCTGTGCCTGGGAACAGCCTGCTTTAGGCAGAGATGCCCCTGCAGGCAGATCCGGTGACCAACAGCCCCCGCCTGCAGGAAAATATCTGGAGGTTGCACAGGACAACTTTTCCCACTGTCTAGATGCATCCTCGGTAGGAGGAAGTGACACTGACTGTGCACCACCTCTTTGTGGTGCATCATCAGTGTGCCTTAATACAGCTTTGCCTCTGTGCTCATATCTAAAATGCTAAAGCAAACAAAAAGTGATGGATGGAATGCTTGAATTAATCTCAGCCACTGGTAATTACTCTGGCCACATTCCAGTCCACCATAATTTTGCACACCATGCCACCTCAGTTTGGACCCAGCTATATGCAAATCAGTCTTGACTCTGCTCCAGTGGGAACAGTCCAGTCCGAACTGCTAAGCCAGGTCCTCCGTGAACTGGAACACAAGCAACCCAGGACCGGTTTCACCCTCGTTATGGGTTCATCAGCCAGTCATAGCTTGGTTCCAGGGACACAGTGTGCACTGGACCCACGTCTGGGCATAGCTGTCCCACCCTAGTGTCCCTGGAAGACAGTGAGATGGTTCCTAAGATCCATGTGCCCTCAAATACTACAAAGTATAGGCAATGGGTTACCATCGATGGACGAGGGGTTGAGGCTCGCTGTGATACAGGAGCCAGTATGACTATGGTAAGGAGTCAGCTTGTTTCCCCAGAGCAGGTAATTCATAATGCATTCGCCAGGTTGTGGCGGCTGACAACAGATAGGATCACTATCCTGTGGCCCTGGTTCTATTTGGGTGGGGTAGGGGGGTTCAGGTGTTCTGAAATTTGCAAAGAGCCCTGAAATGTGTGTGGACTGTTTGTTAGGTAATGATCTGGAACACACTATTTAGAAGGAAGTGGAACTCAAGGCTCACGTGGGGATGTAAGGGTTACCTGAGTGGATCTGTGCCACGGCAAGGCTCATGCCTCTCCGGTGAAGGGAGTCAAGAAGAGCTGGAGCCTGCAACGATGGCCCAACCAGATGCTAAGAAGGGGAAAGTCAGAGGGTGTGGTAAACCAGCCCCTGAATGTACCTCAGTGAGATGGATGGGGCACCTGCAGTGGCTGCCCTGGAGTCCATTAAGGAGAGCATTGCTTCTCTTGGTGACCTGCCTGAGCTTGCAGGATGGCATGTGGAAGAAGGACCTACCAAGGAGAAGTTCTGTAGGGCACAAAGGGAGCGCCCAACCCTTGTGAGCATGAGGCAACAGGCTGAAGCCAAAGCAGCAGAGGTTGACTCTGGTAGTTACCACATTCACTGGGAGGACAACCTCCTGTGCAGTGAGCCTAAGGCTCCTGGGCATGGGACATCAATGGCCCTGGTGATCTCCCAATGCTACAGGGCCTTCCTGCTGGTGCTGACTCACGAAACTCCTCTTGCAGGACATCTAGGCCAAGTAAAGACCGTTGCAAGTTTTGTTCCTCACTTCTATTGGCCTAGGACCAAGAATTCCTTGGAAGTGTTTTGTAGGACTTGTGTGACCTGCCAGGACAGTTGGAAGACAGGGCAGAGGTTCAAAGCCGCCCTTAATCCCTTGCCTGTCTTTAGCACCCCCTTTGAGAGGATGGGAATCAACATTGTAGGGCCTGTGGATCCCCAGACTGCATCAGGCAGCAGCTTTATCCTAGTTCTGGTGGTTCATGCCACTAGATACCCAGAGGCAATCCCTCTGACTACTACTGAACCCGCAGTGGCAAAGGCCCTGATGGTGATTTTTACCCAAGTGGGTTTCCCCAAGGAACTTGTGTCTGACAGGGGCACAACCTTCATGTCTTCTTATATGCAGTCAATGTGGAAGGAGTGTGGGGTATCATCCACAAACCAATGGGCATGATCAGAGCCCTGTCTGGGGTCTTGAAGGAAAAGTGGGATATCCTCCTACGATGCCTGTTTGCTTACAGAGACGTGCCACAGAGAGGAGTGGGTTTAAGCCCCTTTGAACTGTTGTATAAGCATCCAGTCAGAAGACCTCTGAGTTTGGTGAAAGAAGGGTGGGAGGAAGCTTCCAGGATGGTACCCCAGGATAAAGGGAGCTACATACTGGTCTTCAGAAGCCAAATGGTTAAGTTATGGAAGCAAGCTTCCAGTAACCTTGAAGCCAGCCAGGAAGTCATGAATGAGTGGTATGATTAAACACAGCTCTGCAACTGGGGGCGAGTGTTTGAAAAGTTTCAACACTCCATCTATCATTTTATTTTGTGATGTTGCTATGTGCACCCTAAGTGGCTGTGGGTATACCCTGATGTGGGTCTCTTGCTCGCTGCTCCACTGCATTCAAGCTAACTGGGCTGATGAGAGGTGATACCCCGAAACCGGACCCAGGATGCTTGTTTTTGGTCCAGGGAGGACCTGGCATTTTGGGCTAGACTGTTCCTATGGGGAGCAGGGTCAAGACTGATTTGCATATGGCTGGGCCAAAACTGGGGTGAGGTGGTGAGTAAAATAACAATGGATTAAACCCAGATCTGTGACTGGGGTGATTGTTTGAAAAGTTTCAACACTCTGTCCATCATATTATTTTGTGATGTTGCTATGACAAAAATGCTACTACTGTGGAGTTTCAATCTGGTCAGAAAGGGTGGGTGATGGATCCCGTATAGCCCAAGGCCCTCCAGGACCACTGGAATGGACCATATGAAGTGACTGAAAGAAAGGGTTGGGCCACATGCCTGGTGAACCTCAAGACCCCTTGTCAACCTGATAGGGTACTGCATGTTAATCACCTCAAAACACACTTTGGGAGGTCTGAGCTCAACATGCTGTTGGTGACAGATGGAGAAGAGGAAGAGGAAGAGGAGAGTGAACTTCTCCATGGCCTCTTGGACTCCAGGGAGAAGGATGAGTCTGTGGAACGATAATCCTTTCCCCCCTCTCACTCCTGAAAAACAGAAAGACTTCCACCAAGTGTTGGGATAGTACTCTTCTATTCTCCCTTATCCCTGGGACTTCCCAGCTGTGTACACATCATGTGGGCACAGGGGATAACCTCCCTTGTAAGAATAAATCTTATAGGCTGTCAGATAAGGTGAGGTCCGGCATTATGGACGAAGAGTCCAAAACCCTGGAGTTGGGGGTGAAAAACTCTCCAGTAGCCCCATGTCCAGTCCTGTGGTTCTAGTACCAAAAGCTGCCCCACCGGGCACCACACCTGAACTCAGGTTCTATGTGGATTACAGAGGGATACATTCTGTGAAGAAGGACCTGATTACAATCTTGGCGGATGAGATACTCCGTCATAAATGTCCCATTAAATCCTAAGGAACTTGTAACATGGTGGGCGAGATAACCATCATGTTTGTGACGGAGCATCCCATCCTCCAAGATTGTAATCAGGTCCTAAGACTGATGTTCCCCCCATCCCCTGGGCGAATGAGCTGATTGCTCTGTTAGGGACTGCCCAGTATCTCAGTACCTTTGATCTTACATAAGGGTACTGGCAGATCGCCCTAACATAAGGAGGAAAGGAGAGGTCAGTCTTCTTCACTCCAGAGGGCCACTTTCAGTTTAGGGTGATGCCTTTGGATTAAAGAATGCCTTTGCCACCTTCCAGAGGCTGGTGAACCAGGTCCTTGCTGGTATGGAGGCCTTCTCTGCTGCTTATCTGGATGGCAATGCTGTCTTCAGTAGCAGCTGGAAGGACCACCTTTTTCAACTCCATGGCATGCTTCTGGCTCTGCAAAAGGTAGGCTCGACTATCAAGGCAAATAAGTGCCAAATAGGGCAGGGGTGTGTGCTGTACTTGGGACACCTGGTGGGTGGGGGGATGGTGCAACCCCTTCAGGCCAAGATAGAAACCATCATGGCCTGGCTGCCCCCCAAAACCCAGACTGAGGTCAGAGCATTCTTGGGCCTCACTGGGTACTCTAAGAGGTTTGCACCATTGTTACCCCTTTGACTGAGCTGACTTTCAAGAAGCAACCCAGAAATGTGATTTGGACAGGGGCATGCCAAACGGCATTTGACTCCCTGAAGCAAGCCATGTGCATAGCTCCTGTGCTCAAGGCCCCTGATTTCTCACAGGAGTTTATCATTCAGACAGATGCCTCAGAGCATGGCATAGGGGCAGTACTATCCTAACTTAATGAAGAGGGCCTAGACTAACCTGTAGCCTTCATCTTCATACCTGTTTGCCACTCCTTATTCAGACTGTCCTTAGGCCTCTCAGGCATTTTTATATAGCGCGTACTTTACCCAGAGGTGTCAGAGTGCTTTACAATAGAGTGAAGTAAATTACATAAGGAAAAGAGTAACATGGTAGTAGGTATCACTACTTATATTTACAACAGTTACTTGTGGTGTGAGTTACAGATTAACAAGTTACATATTCACTCAAGTTTATATACTAAGAAAAGGTGGAATGATTAGAGTTACACAAATACATAATACATAATTACAAAATTGCGACAGAGGGTTGTAGTAGCACTTGTGAGTGTCATGTAACAATCAGAGTCATGGCCTAGGATGAGGGTGCGTGTGGCTTGGCGAGGAGAATTATTGATCAAAGTGTCTTTGGAAGAGAAGAGTTTTAAGATCTGTTTTGAAATTCCAGAAAGAGGCGGTGGTGCAAAGGTTTGGATGAAGCGAGTTCCAAATTCTAGTCTCATTACCTAAGAAGGATTACACAATAAGTCTTTCCCTTTTGAAATTAGGAGGTACTAGCAGTAGATTTTCAGCATTGTGTGAAGGTCTGGAGCAGGGGTCTCCAACCTTTTCTGAAGTGAGAGCTACTTCTGATCAGTGAAAATCATCGTGAGCTACTAAAGGCCAAACAACTCGCGATTGTTCCCAGAGACCCCCCACGCCCAGCTTCATTGACTAAAGGGCCTCTACCGAGAAAGAGCTACCCATTTAGTATATATATGCAAAGCACAACATGAAACCAGAAAACCTGTCTCAGACTCCCTCTTCAACAGATTGTGTGATCCTGGCATCTGTAGTCACCAGCTAAGTACACTACAATCATAAGAAATTATACAGGAACCTGCAGAGCTGTGTAAAGGTACCAACATGCTGAAAACCATAAACTGACCGTCTGTCTCTCATACCTGGTCATCCACTACACTGCTCCGTCCCATAACACTCTAAAGGCACCTCTGTGGTCATCACACATGACACGGAAACACTTCCACATAGGATCACAAAACAATGACAACACCATACCAACCACACACCCTACATTGCATAGCTTGCTGGCCATATAGGTAAGTATTTCAGTGCCCCACAAAAGGGTAATAAGCTCTAAATATAAATGCTGTGATACAATTATTTTATTACATCATGCCTTCTTTTTCTTTATTATCACACATAACGGTAACTTGACCTGCTTGAGTTCAGGGTGAGCACTGTACAAAATTGTCCCCTAACAGACTATAAAGTTGTTACACATGACTTGCCTCTTAGTACGTTAATATAGCATTGTCATAAAGGACGGTGGCAGTCCATGACTGTTTCATGTTTAAAAACTATGGGGCATATTAGCAAGACTGGCGATAAAATTATCGCCGTTTTAGCGGCAGGAAACTGCCGCTAAAGCGGCGATAATTGGCTTGCTAATATGCGTTATAGAATTCCAATAGAAGCCCAGGTTAGATGTCCTGCACATCTAACCTGGGCTTCTATTGGAATTCTATAACGCGTATTAGCAAGCCAATTATCGCCGTTTTAGCGGCAGTTTCCTGCCGCTAAAACGGCGATAATTTTATCGCCAGTCTTGCTAATATGCCCCTATCACTTTTAAAAATGCCTCTTAATGCAGTGGTGTAATTTGATGCGCCGATGAAATGCTTCTCCATGTTGGAGAAATAAAAGATGGTAATTTTTTAAAAGATACCATTTCTGTATGACTTTTGTGTCATTATTTTCAATATTTCCAAACCTGTGCTCGTGCAAGGAAGGGGTCATACACCTAAGCTTGATTCATGTCTCAACTTTCCCTGTTCATTGGCCGCCGAAAAATATAGCCACAACAGGGGTTGGGTACTTTTTCAAATGGGACACATTTAAATTGAAGTGTTGAGCCTTATGTTCATTGTGCCATAAAATTAACACTTCATTTTAAATTTCTCTCATTATTACATTAAATTTAAGCAGCGTTTTAGGGGATTTTCTTTAAAATAAGTTACCTCTTGCAAGTAGTCCCTAGGCACAAACCGAAGCCAGGAAATTATTATATATTTCTCTCATCATTTCATTAAAGTTTACTGAAAAGAAATGTAAAATTATGTTCCTGGGTCCGGTTTGTGGCCAGGAACAACTTCACAGCTGCCAAGTTTTCAGGTTCCTTAAGTTTGACATTTAAGCAATAATATCCATGGAAACAAATAAATATCACAAATTACCCACTTCTGAGACAGGAAAAGATCAGGCAAAGCCCTGAAACTGATGTAAAACCCCTGAAATGGAAGGTCACGAACCACAGTGTCTGACCTTACAACAGAGCAGGCCTCGAAATGTTTTTAAAATATTACCTAACCTACAGTTCAAATAACTTCAATTATCTGCTCTCCCTTTAAAGGGGAAAGTATATTTTTATGTAGTGTAAAAAAAAAGTCTTTTGGTCATAGACTTAAATTCACCGCACAAAATGAATGGTCTTGTGAACATTAGTAGAAGGCGACACTGTATTTTCTTTTTAAAAAATAGGATAAATGAAGGTTGAGATGCATACTTTACTCTATCTATTGTTATTAAATAATAACCATTTTGTCAGCCCAAGACGTTTCAAATGAAGGTTCAAATTGGACAAACACTCACTACCACATTTGACAAGTTATTTGTTTTATCTGTGAGTGAGCTGTTCTTAAGTATACAATGTTTAATTTATAGATACAGATGCCTCTCTGTGCAATACTACACAGCGACCTCAGGCCAAGAGTAAATCTAAAACAATTACACATGTAGGCTGCACCTCATGGCCAAGGTTTTTCAAACTACGTAAGACTTGTTATGAACTAAGCATATGACTTCCCTAGTTGGTTCTCCACAAAGTGCACCCAGATGATTATTTGAACACTTACCATAACTTGGTCTTGCTGCTGGTTGCTGCGCTGATCTGCTGGGATCGAGCGTACAACAGGGGCAGAGGCGCTCTGTCTGAAGGGGGCATGCTCCTGCATGTCGAATGGTATCATGTCAAGGACACTGCTGGCTGCAGGCATCACTCGTCCCTCTGTGGCCTCAGTAAATGCTGGTGCTCTGCTGCTGGCGTCACGCTAAGCAAAGATGCATAGACTTCTCTCTTGATTCGGCCTGGGGCTCCGGAGAGTGCACAGACTGCATGCTGCCTGCCAATGCAGAGGAGTAATTCAAACTGCAGCGGCTGTCTTTTAAAGACAGTTCAGCGCTGCTGGGAACGGCGGTATTATACAACAGGTGTGTGCCCCAGTCTCTCCGACATGTAGGCCTGTCAGGAGAGGGCCCCTGAGCTATACGATCTGGGGGCAACAGTATGCCCTACGCACCTTCCACATGAGGGCTCAGGTCAGTGTTCCTCCTGTTTTCACTGGGTGGCAATCACTGTCTGCCAGTGCTTGGGGTGGACTAAAAACTAAAACATACATCTTCCGATGCCTAGTCCATGCGGCACCAAAGAGCACGGCTTCCTCTGTCCCACATGGTGAAAAGGTGCTACTTGAGCATAGCAGCAGCGGCACCAGGAACGGCAGATTTAAGCTGCTATCGCCATTGTCCACTGCAAACACTCGGCGTGTTCATGGGAGGAAAGGCGCGCCTTGCCAGAAATAAAAGGCAAAGCACCGCTCCTCTGATTCATGTGTGGGCACTGCTGCGTGATGGTCATGGTGTGACAGGCCACGTGGTAACAAGGAGGCCACAGCAGGACTGAGTGAGGCTCTGTTTGATTGAATCATGCAGCCAGCCCCAAGGCCACAGCCATGTGCAAATTGTAATGTGCATTTTAAGTCTCCGACTCTCCGTAGGCAATCTGACATCACTCGCTTCTCCCCGCCCTAGCTAACTTAATAGCCAATGGCAGCAGTGTGACAGCAGACGTAACACCGGCAAGAACAGAAAAGAGGCGAAAAGGCCTAAAAATAAACATAATGACAAGGACGGGGTACAAAATTGGGAATCAGACCGAGAGCTACTGTTAGGTTGTTGACGAGCTACGGGTAGCTCGCGATCGACCGGTTGGAGACTCCTGGTCTGGAGCCACCTGATAATTTGAGTTTATTAGTCAGGTAGTGAGGGGTGGAAGTGTGTATGGCTTTATGGGTGATGCAAGCAGTCCTATATATTGCCCTAGCTTCAATGGGAAGCCAGCGAAGAGAAATCAGTATGGGTGTAATATGGTAGTTTCTTTAGGACCCATAGATGAAACACGCCACTGAGTGGAAGCTGGATTTTAGAGGAGGTAGTTGGGTTTTGGGGAGGCCTGCAAGGAGAGAATTACAGTAGTCCAGTTTGAAGAGTACCATAGATTGAACCAGAGTTTTCAGGTCTTGTTCAGGAATGAAACGCAGAATCCCCCAAAGAAGGCGCAGTTGGAACCTTAAGGTCTTGACCATGGTGTTGTATTGGGAATGGAGGTTGAGTCTTTTGTCCAGGATGACACCTACGGCTTTGGCACTGTCAACAATGGTAGATTTGATGTTAAGAATGTTCAGACTATCCATCCATCCATGATTGAACAGGCGGTGGAGAGTTAGAGGTTCAGAAAAAAAGGAACTCAGTTTTGGAGTGATTCAGAATTAGATGATGAGACGCCATCCATTCTTGGATAGAGTTGAGGGTGGTGGCGAGGATTAAAATGTTGAGTGCAGAGGACACCTTTAGGTAGAGTTGGGTGTTGTCAGCAAAGATGTGATAATGGATCCCAGACTTTTTTAGTAGGTTTCCCAGCGGTTCCATGTAAAGATTGAAAAGGGTGGGCAGTAGGATCGAGTCTTGTGGGCTGTCTTGATCCACAGCCTTTGATGAAGAGAAACAGTTTGCAATTTTATTCATCTGGGATCCGCCCATAAGGTATGATTAGGCTATCTGGTTTTAGGTTTAAACCTATAATAACTGATAAAACCCCACCGAAAGGAAAATAGCCATCACCAGTGTAAACATATAAACACTGAAAAAACACCTTCACAACCACAAACTAAGTGCCATTCAAAGAAAGGAAAAGATGAGTGAAAGAGTCATTTTTATTTCTTCCTGAAGGTGCCAATACAATGTAACTTTTTATACAAGGCAGCAGCAAGAAATACTGGGCTAACATTATTCTGCTTAAGTTTTGTTTTCTAGGGATGTCACGAAAATATTGTTTCTTCTTCCTTCTGCTTTTTTCAGTCTTGTGGTCTTTGGTCTAAATATGAAGGTTTAGAAGCATGTTTTAGGTCTTATTTAGTTATTTTATAAACTGTAGAGGATCAGGAAATATCAAAATCCTGTTTGATATTTTGGCTACATTTGATTTCACTGAGAGGTAAAATGGCTGGTTTCATAAGAATCTTTCCCAATATGTACCATCACATTTATCCACCGGCAGAGAATGGGTGAAATCCTTTGATACACCAGCCCCCTTTTCTAGCGAGTCAGTATTGATTGTAGGTGAATTGCCAAACACCCCAGGCTTTAAACATTCTATGCAAGGTATAGTGACAGGTATATGTGAAAAGAGTGTTGTCACCAAACATCTGAGATAGTGGTGAAAACATGACACCTGACGTTTGGTAAACATGGAACGCAGTGTCACTTGGAATGCTGCTGCAAAAAGTTCCTACCAAGTTCAATAATGATTGGAGTGATATTGTTTGTATTTGCAGTAATTCAGCTTTGTATATGAAAAGGTTGTATGATGACCTACCAAAATAGATACCTGAGCTGAAGTGCTCCCCTGTAAGAGATCCTTGTCACTTGCTAGATGGTATGCCGGAAGCATCTTTACAATCTTCACATTTAATGAAGAATGCTATTGGCCTTGTAGTCCATTCTGGTGGACTGTTTCATTATGCCCAGGAACTAAAATGCAAATATTTCTCATTTTGTGCTTTGTGTGGCATCAAAGAAAGAGCCATCCTAAATGTGTCATTTAGCCGGTAGTTCTCAGTCCTAAAGGCTGTGAATGCCATATTATCCACGTGGCGACCGTTTACAGAATCTTTGCTTAGTGATGATGCCAAAGGCAAGAAATGTGATGATATTTGGTCAAATATTGATAGTGATGTATAAAAGTACAGTCTACTGCATGCTTAAGTTTCTACAGGACAACATGACTGCTGTAGTGGACATAATCAAAATACTAGAGTCTGAAAACGCCCTTGTCTACCAAGTGTTCAGCGTAATTGGTGTAGATGTGAAACACTCCTAGAGAGTAGGCCGGGCGACACTTTTAGTGACTTTGGCACTACAACATGCTCAATGTTAGAATTCTTGCCACTTTGTAAGCAAAGAAATGTTGAGCAATTCAGGATATTATATTTAACAGTCTATGGGAAATGGCTTGCAATGATGCATAGAAATGTCCCTTCACCAACCATGGCATTTGAAGTTAATGAAGCCTCACTGAGGTACTCTGCACAAGTTCTAGATCCCTTCTGAATTTTCTCCAGACTTTGAAAAGTACTTCTTCATTTTTGACCGCCTCAATAACTGAGGGCATATGCGCCCAATTTTACGCATATGTTGCAGAACATGTACTAGAGTATCACAATCTTCAGGTGCTCCAGTATTGGCATGGAAAGCTATGTCATTGGCCAGAGTTAGCAAATTGTGTTCTGGCTGTTTTTGTGTTGCCCGTCTCAAGTGCCAATGTTGAGAGGGCCTTTTCACAGATAAACATTTACATAGGAAGGAAAGAGCGAGTATGCATGACCAAAGACTCACTAAAGAAATATTGTATGGTGTACTACAATAAGTTTGATTTGTAAAACTTTATTTGGACCTCATATGCCCTGTACACACGCTGTCTATACACATGGACTAACATTCCATAAACACTGGAAAAACACTGTTTCTGTTGTTTTTAATGGGGCAAAAATGTGTAACCACTGATAACCACTGTTTTTTTAAGGTATTGAAAACACTGAAAAAACCCCACCAGAATTTACCAAAAATAGAAACTGAAAACAGGAAAGCCTAGGTATGATTCAAACTATTTGAGTACTGTGCCTTCAAATCCCATTCTTTGTTTTAGTGTGTTCAGAAGAGTGTTATGGTTTACAGTGTCAAAGGCTGCAGAAAGATCCAGAAGGATCAGGACACAGGAGTTGCCTGAGTCAAGCATTCGCAGGGCATCATCAATAACTTGTAGCAGTGCTGTTTGAGTGCTGCAGCCTTGATTGAAGCCAGATTGAAATTCATCAAGAAGGTTGTTTTCTTAATATGTTAGGAGAGTTGCTCCGCTACGCATCTTTCAGTGATTTTAGCAAGGAAAGGGCGGTTGGTGATAGGGCAAAATTGTTAAGGTCATTCACATAAGCGGAGGGTTTTCTTTAGAACTGGTGTCACCTGGCCTGTTTTGAGGGCCTTCAGGAAGGGAGCCTTGGCTGAGTGAGAGGTTAACCAGATTAGTCCAGTAAGAGAGCATGTAGGTGTAGAAGTCTATTGCAATATCACTAGGGATGGGGTAAATAGGGTTTTGTTTTCAGAATGCTCTTGAGGAGGGCATCTTCAGTGATGACGTCAAAGCTGTGCCCGGAGTCTTTGGATTTGCAGTCCTCAAGAGAGGTAGGATAAATGACATGGTCAAGGAGCGATTTCACTTTTGCATCGAAGAATTGTGCAAGCTGGTTGGCTGCTGAATCTTCCGACATGCCCCTGTGAAGATTAACGTCTCCTAGAAAGATCAATTTATCACTTTGTGAATATTAGTCACTTGCAAAGTCAGTAAATTCCTCAGTGAAGGCAGAGCTGTCACTTGGTGGGTGGTAAATGGCATAAAACCTGAAAGGGGAGCTGTGCTGTACATGAAGTTCCAGAGAAAGGCATTGAATGTGAAGAAAGAGCTGCTGGGGAGTTCCTTGAATTGAAGAGAGTTTCTGATGATAGCTGCAATGCCTTCCCTGACTTTACCCACCATATCATTCTTGAGGGGGGGGAGCAAGAGATCAAGACTAGTGTGTGAGGTGTCATTGAACCAGGTCTCAGTGAGAAAAAGTAGATCAAGTTTGTGGTGACTGATGGTGTCTGAGATTTCCATTTTGTGTTTTGTTGTAGATCGGCAGTTGTGAAGCATACAACGCAGCTCTGAGGTGACTGTTTTGATGAAGGGGTATCAGGGTTTTTGGTAGTTATAGTGGTGATGTTTCTGTAAGATGGTGCCTGGGTTATAGCTGGCTGGCGTTTAGCACAGACCAAGGAGGTGATCGGTTCAGTGCATTGATTTGTGTTGTCTGGAGAAGAGTAGGTGGGGGAGTTAGAAGTATTGTAGCTAGCCAATAGATTAGAAATTTCTGTTTGTGAGAGATTGTGTATACAGTAGGAATTATAGTCAACTTAGATGAGTAGAGTAATCAGCTATGGCTTTCGATAGAAATACTCTTCTGAAGAATTGCATTTTGCCCATTAGTTGTGTATCAGAGGGGAAGTTCCAAGATGTCTGCCAATCCTGTGAGGCAGCTAGCTTGAGTAAAGCAGATTGGAGGGTGAGTAGTCCTTCCACAGTTTTGTTACACTACCTTGATAGGAGGGTGACTCCTGGTTTACTGCCACTTCGACTTAGCATTTAAACCTACTTGCTATAGCTTAAATTCCCCTTTTATTACATATAAGTCACCCGTAAGGTAGGCCCTTAGTAATGCTAAGGGCAGGGTGAAATGTAAGTAAAAGGTAGGACATGTACTTTGATGTTTGGCATGTCCTGGTAGTGACAAACAGCCTATTTCATTTTTCACTACTGTGAGGCCTACCCCTCTCATAAGCCAGCATTGGGAATTCCTTAATGCACTTTTAAGCTTCCTGATCAGAGAGAAGTAGATTTTTCATCTCTCATGTTTCACGTCTTTGGAATGGTAATGATAGATCCTCCTTACGGGTGAAGTTAGATTTAAAGTTACTGTTTTAGTAATGCCATTTTTAGAAAGTGGACATTTCTCTGCACTTACTGCTCTTTGTGCCTGACAGCCGGTCTCCAAAACATGTCTGGGGTGAGTGACAGCTACACTTCGTGAATTCCCTCTAGACAGCCACAAACACAAGAAGGTGAGGCTCATCTGCATTCTGAGCACTCATCTGCATTCATCTGCGTTCTGATAGATCTTCCTGGGTGTGGTGGAATGGAAGGGGCTGACACTTACACTTCAATAGGTAGCGTCCTATCCACACACAAATCACTGATTCACCCCCTCCCCCCCACAGATAGTCTGGCAGGCAGGACTGGGTTGAAAGGGATCTTTATGTATTTCAGAGAGCTGCTTTGAAGTCACCTCTTACATCAAAGGCCCTTTTTGGGTATAAATACTGGGTCTCTGGCCTCCGCTGAGTGGAAGCTGGATTTTAGAGGAGGTATTTGGGTTTTGGGGAGGCCTGCAAGGAGAGAATTACAGTAGTCCAGCTTGAAGAGTACCATAGATTGAACCAGAGTTTTCAGGTCTTGTTCAGGAATGAAACGCAGAATCCCCCAAAGAAGGCGCAGTTGGAACCTTAAGGTCTTGACCATGGTGTTGTATTGGGAATGGAGGTTGAGTCTTTTGTCCAGGATGACACCTACGGCTTTGGCACTGTCAACAATGGTAGATTTGATGTTAAGAATGTTCAGACTATCCATCCATCCATGATTGAACAGGCGGTGGAGAGTTAGAGGTTCAGCAAAGAAGGAACTCAGTTTTGGAGTGATTCAGAATTTGATGATGAGACGCCATCCATTCTTGGATGGAGTTGAGGGTGGTGGCGAGGATTAAAATGTTGAGTGCAGAGGACACCTTTAGGTAGAGTTGGGTGTTGTCAGCAAAGATATGATAATGGATCCCAGACTTTTTTAGTAGGTTTCCCAGCCCAGCAGTTCCATGTAAAGATTGAAAAGGGTGGGCAGTAGGATCGAGTCTTGTGGGCTGCCTTGATCCACAGCCTTTGATGAAGAGAGACAGTTTGCAATTTTATTCATCTGGGATCCGCCCATAAGGTATGATTAGGCTATCTGGTTTTAGGTTTAAACCTATAATAACTGATAAACCCCCACCGAAAGGAAAATAGCCATCACCAGTGTAAACATATAAACACTGAAAAAACACCTTCACAACCACAAACTAAGTGCCATTCAAAGAAAGGAAAAGATGAGTGAAAGAGTCATTTTTATTTCTTCCTGAAGGTGCCAATACAATGTAACTTTTTATACAAGGCAGCAGCAAGAAATACTGGGCTAACATTATATTGCTTAAGTTTTGTTTTTTAGGGATGTCACGAAAATATTGTTTCTTCTTCCTTCTGCTTTTTTCAGTTTTGTGGTCTTTGGTCTAAATATGAAGCTTTAGAAGCATGTTTTAGGTCTTATTTAGTTATTTTATGAACTATAGAGGATCAGGAAATATCAAAATCATGTTTGATATTTTGGCTACATTTGATTTCACTGAGAGGTAAAATGGCTGGTTTCATAAGAATCTTTCCCAATATGTACCATCACATTTATCCACAGGCAGAGAATGGGTGAAATCCTTTGATACACCAGCCCCCTTTTCTAGCGAGTCAGTATTGATTGTAGGTGAATTGCCAAACACCCCAGGCTTTAAACATTCTATGCAAGGTATAGTGACAGGTATATGTGAAAAGAGTGTTGTCACCAAACATCTGAGATAGTGGTGAAAACATGACACCAGACGTTTGGTAAACATGGAACGCAGTGTCACTTGGAATGCTGCTGCAAAAGTTCCTACCAAGTTCAATAAAGATTGGAGTGATATTGTTTGTATTTGCAGTAATTCAGCTTTGTATATGAAAAGGTTGTATGATGACCTACCATAATAGATACCTGAGCTAAAGTGCTCCCCTGTAAGAGATCCATGTCAATTGCTAGATGGTATGCCGGAAGCATCTTTACAATCTTCACATTTAATGAAGAATGCTATTGGCCTTGTAGTCCATTCTGGTGCACTGTTTCATTATGCCCAGGAACTAAAATGCAAATATTTCTCATTTTGTGCTTTGTGTGGCATCAAAGAAAGAGCCATCCTAAATGTGTCATTTAGCCGGTAGTTCTCAGTCTTAAAGGCTGTGAATGCTATATTATCCACGTGGCGACCGTTTACAGAATCTTTGCTTAGTGATGATGCCAAAGGCAAGAAATGTGATGATCTTTGGTCACATATTGATAGTGATGTATAAAAGTACAGTCTACTGCATGCTTAAGTTTTTACAGGAAAACATGACTGCTGTAGTGGACATAATCAAAATACTAGAGTCTGAAAACGCCCTTGTCTACCAAGTGTTCAGCGTAATTGGTGTAGATGTGAAACACTCCTAGAGAGGAGGCCGGGCGGCACTTTTAGTGACTTTGGTACTACAACATGCTCAATGTTAGAATTCTTGCCACTTGGTAAGCAAAGAAATGTTGAGCAATTCAGGAAATTATATTTAACAGTCTATGAGAAATGGCTTGCAATGATGCATAGAAATGTCCCTTCACCAACCATGGCATTTGAAGTTAATGAAGCCTCACTGAGGTACTCTGCACAAGTTCTAGATCCCTTCTGAATTTTCTCCAGACTTTGAAAAGTACTTCTTCATTTTTGACCGCCTCAATAACTGAGGGCATATGCGCCCAATTTTACGCATATGTTGCAGAACATGTACTAGAGTATCACAATCTTCAGGTGCTCCAGTATTGGCATGGAAAGCTATGTCATTGGCCAGAGTTAGCAAATTGTGTTCTGGCTGTTTTTGTGTTGCCCGTCTCAAGTGCCAATGTTGAGAGGGCCTTTTCACAGACAAACATTTACATAGGAAGGAAAGAGCGAGTGTGCATGACCAAAGACTCACTAAAGAAGTATTGTATGGTGTACTACAGTAAGTTTGATTTGTAAAACTTTATTTGGACCTCATATGCCCTGTACACACGCTGTCTATACACATGCACTAACATTCCATAAACACTGGAAAAACACTGTTTCTGTTGTTTTTAATGGGGCAAAAATGTATAACCACTGTTTTTTTAAGGTATTGAAAACACTGAAAAAACCCCACCAGAATTTACGAAAAATAGAAACTGAAAACAGGAAAGCCTAGGTATGATTCCAACTATTGAGTACTGTGCCTTCAAATCCCATTCTTTCTTTTAGTGTGTTCAGAAGAGTGTTATGGTTTACAGTGTCAAAGGCTGCAGAAAGATCCAGAAGGATCAGGACACAGGAGTTGCCTGAGTCAAGCATTCGCAGGGCATCATCAATAACTTGTAGCAGTGCTGTTTGAGTGCTGCAGCCTTGATTGAAGCCAGATTGAAATTCATCAAGAAGGATGTTTTCCTTAATATGTTGGGAGAGTTGCTCCACTACGCATCTTTCAGTGATTTTAGCAAGGAAAGGGCGGTTGGTGATAGGGCAAAAATGTTAAGGCCATTCACATCAGCGGAGGGTTTTCTTTAGAACTGGGGTCACCTGGCCTGTTTTGAGGGCCTTCAGGAAGGGAGCCTTGGCTGAGTGAGAGGTTAACCAGATTAGTCCAGTAAGAGAGCATGTAGGTGTAGAAGTCTATTGCAATATCACTAGGGATGGGGTAAATAGGGTTTTGTTTTCAGAATGCTCTTGAGGAGGGCATCTTCAGTGATGACGTCAAAGCTGTGCCCGGAGTCTTTGGATTTGCAGTCCTCAAGAGAGGTAGGATAAATGACATGGTCAAGGAGCGATTTCACTTTTGCATCGAAGAATTGTGCAAGCTGGTTAGCTGCTGAATCTTCCGAAATGCCCCTGTGAAGATTAACGTCTCCTAGAAAGATCAATTTATCACTTTGTGAATATTAGTCACTTTCAAAGTCAGTAAATTCCTCAGTGAAGGCAGAGCTGTCACTTGGTGGGTGGTAAATGGCATAAAACCTGAAAGGGGAGCTGTGCTGTACATGAAGTTCCAGAGAAAGGCATTGAATGTGAAGAAAGAGCTGCTGGGGAGTTCCTTGAATTGAAGAGAGTTTCTGATGATAGCTGCAATGCCTTCCCTGACTTTACCCACCATATCATTCTTGAGGGGGGGGAGCAAGAGATCAAGACTAGTGTGTGAGGTGTCATTGAACCAGGTCTCAGTGAGAAAAAGTAGATCAAGTTTGTGGTGACTGATGGTGTCTGAGATTTCCATTTTGTGTTTTGTTGTAGATCGGCAGTTGTGAAGCATACAACGCAGCTCTGAGGTGACTCTTTTGATGAAGGGGTATCAGGGTTTTTGGTAGTTATAGTGGTGATGTTTCTGTAAGATGGTGCCTGGGTTATAGCTGGCTGGAGTTTAGCACAGACCAAGGAGGTGATCGGTTCAGTGCATTGATTTGTGTTGTCTGGAGAAGAGTAGGTGGGGGAGTTAGAAGTATTGTAGCTAGCCAATAGACTGGAAATTTCTGTTTGTGAGAGATTGTGTGCAGCTCTTTTTGGGTGTGGGAGAAGAGCACTCCTCTGGATTAAGTATTTGGGGAATTGTGTGCTCACCAAGGGGAGTAGGGAGTCGAGTACAGTAGACATTTTAGAGCTTAAGTGGGAGATGGTAGCTTCAAGCTGGGAGATTGTGGACTTGAAGTGGCCTAGTTTATTTTCCAGGGTGAGGAGGGCTGAGCATGGAATGTTAAGTTGCTCAATAGGGACGATAGGTTCTGAGGGGAGTTCATCTTGAGAGGTAGAGTTAGAAAGGGGAGGCATGAGGATGTGGGGGGTATTGGATTTTGGTGTGGAGGGTGTAAAGTCATGTGGTGTTGGTTGGAAATACGTGTGAGTTCTGATGTGGTGTAGATGAAATGCTCAGGACATTCATTTAGAGAGAAAGATGTATTGTGTATTAAATGTAATGAAGAAGGGTGATAGCTGTGGTGGGAAGAAGGTGTGTGGAGAGGGGTAATAGGAAAGTCGAGTAAAGGCAGGGGGCAGCATGGTAGTTAGTGAGAAGAGGGGGGGAGGGGCGGTGGCACATGAGATAGGTTTTGTGATTGTGTGGGGGTCAGAGACATGGACAATGTGGAAAATTGTCTAGGAAGCTAGATGAAGAATGTGGGTAGTTCTTGGCAAGTGAAAAGGGGAGGGGAAAGGTAGAGGTTGCTGTGTTGGAGTAATGGGTCGAGAGGCTGTACAGGAAAGAGGGTGGGATGTCGAGTGGAGTAAGGGGTATGGTAGGGGTTCAGGGGAAGGGGAGAGGAAGCAAGGAAAGAATGGAGTAATGGATTGAGCGGCTGTACTGGAAAAAGGGTGGGATGTGGAGTGGTGTAAGGGGTATGGGAAGGGTTCAAGGTAAGGGGATAGGAAGCAGGGAAGAAGGGTGGAGTAGATAAGAAGGAAGAGCGTATGGTGGAGAGGTCACTGTGAGCTGGGTAGTCTCTCTGTTAGAAATATGGTATGGTTAAGAGGGTAAATGAACTAGTTGGGGGGTTTCTTTGAGGTCCTGGGATAGGGCGTGGGGGCAAATGAGAGTGCTGGCCAATGGCTTGGATGGGGTGTTGAGGATAAAGTCTGGGCGGGAGAAATTGGGAGGAGGGGAAGTTAGGGAGAGGGAGGAGAGCTGATGGCCCAGAGGGGAATCCTATTCCTCTTGGATGATCAGCCTTGAGGTGTCCAGGTGTATTGAGAAAGGTGAGTGTGTAGTGAGGAAGGAGTCCATTGGAGAGTCAGGAGGGATCAGAGTAACAGGGATGGTGAGAAGGGATGGAAATAGGTGGTCAAAAGAGAGAGACATGTGTCTTCAGCTTGATTCATGACCTTACCATTGTTGTAAAGGTAGATACCAAGTGATCCATTGAAGCAAGCTGAGGGGGGAAATTTTGGTTGACAACTGTGTGGGATTATGGAGGAGGCTGTATCGTTAAATGAGTCATTGAAGACTATGGTCCAAGATGCGATGCTGTTGGTGAAGAAAATGAGGTCAGTTTTGAGCCTTCCATATTGGCCATTGTGGTATCGGTCAACGAAAAGGGAATCAGGAAATTGTTCGAGTGTGTTGTGTTTGGAACATTTTTCCGAGGCTTTGGAGCGTTTGGGATGGTAAATGATCTTGTAGTAGTTGGCTTCATCCTTCACTCGCTTTATCGATATTATTTTAGAGTAGAGAGTGTGTGGTGGGGATGATGGTGGGGGGAGAGAGCTACGAGTGCAGTGGCAGCATAGAGAAGCAAAAAGAGGGAAAGGCACATAACTCAGGGAGCCTAGGTAAGACAGGTAAAAAGAGAGGAGAGAACGAAAGTTTTTTACCAGTTTAGGGTTAAGACAAGCTTACGCCGCTGACCTACGCTCATGTCGGAATGAACAGGTAGGGCCACCGGGAGAGTCGTTTCACCGGCAACATAAAGTAGATCGCAAACGCCCTTAAAATTAATTCTTAATTTAGGAATGATCCAGGTCACAGACAGAGAGAAAAAAAGAGTTAAGTTTAAAGTGAGAGTATACAGTAGGAATTATAGTCAACTTAGATGAGTAGATTAATCAGCTATGGCTTTCGATAGAAATACTCTTCTGAAGAATTGCATTTTGCCCATTAGTTGTGTATCAGAGGGGAAGTTCCAAGATGTCTGCCAATCCTGTGAGGCAGCTAGCTTGAGTAAAGCAGATTGGAAGGTGAGTAGTCCTTTCACAGTTTTGTTACACTACCTTGATAGGAGGGTGACTCCTGGTTTACTGCCACTTCGACTTAGCATTTAAACCTACTAGCTACACCTTAAATTCCCCTTTTATTACATATAAGTCACCCGAAAGGTAGGCCCTTAGTAATGCTAAGGGCAGGGTGAAATGTAAGTAAAAGGTAGGACATGTACTTTGATGTTTGGCATGTCCTGTAAGTAAAAAAAAAAAAAAATGTAAGTCCGTTTTTATATAGCGCAGCTACTCACCCTTACGGGTCTCAAGGCGCTGGGGGCCGGAGTGGAAATTAAGTGAGCTATTGCCCAGAGTCACATGGTGCTGAGCTGAGCTGCCGCCGGAGCCGGGGATCGAACCGTGAACCCTGTGCTCCGAAGTCAGCTGCCCTGGCCGCTGCACCACACCTCTCCACTTTGTCCTGGTAGTGACAAACAGCCTATTTCATTTTTCACTACTGTGAGCCCTACCCCTCTCATGAGCCAGCATTGAGAATTCCTTAATGCACTTTTAAGCTTCCTGATCAGAGAGAAGTAGATTTTTCATGTCTCATGTTTCACGTCTTTGGAATGGTAATGATAGATCCTCCTTACTGGTGAAGTTGGATTTAAAGTTACTGTTTTAGTAATGCCATTTTTAGAAAGTGGACATTTCTCTGCACTTACTGCTCTTTGTGCCTGACAGCCAGTCTCCAATACATGTCTGGGGTGGGTGACAGCTACACTTCGTGAATTCCCTCTAGACAGCCACAAACACAAGAAGGTGAGGCTCATCTGCATTCTGAGCACTCATCTGCATTCTGATAGGTCTTCCTGTGTGTGGTGGAATGAAAGGGGCTGACACTTACACTTCAATAGGTAGCGTCCTGTCCACACACAAATCACTGATTCAACCCCTCTCCCCCACAGATAGTCTGGCAGGCCGGACTGGGTTGAAAGGGATCTTTATGTATTTCAGAGAGCTGCTTTGAAGTCACCTCTTACATCAAAGGCCCTTTTTGGGTATAAATACTGGGTCTCTGGCCTCCTAAAACCAGACCCTTCTGGATCTTGAACTGAACCTCTGTCAAAAGGACTGCTGTACTACTTAAAGGACTCAACTGGACTGCTTTTCTGGAAGAACTTCTTTTCTGCTTGTTGCCCTGCTGCTCCCTGACTCTCCCTCCAAGTGACCTCCAAGGGCTTGCCAGCTTGCCTCCTTTTTTCTGACATCTCAGGGATATGAAAGACTTCCTGCAATTCTGCTGGGGCTGCCGGACTCTGCCTTCTGTTAGTCCTACCCTTGCCTGTGGTGCCCTCTACAAGTTCTGGGCTTCAGAAATGGGTTCAGCAGCACTTTTGCTAGAAAACCAACACATCATCACATTTGCATTGATCGGACGCAGAGGCTGTTCGATGACAGCGGTCCTACAGCCTGCGCGGTCAGACGAAGATGCTCTGTGCTGCATGACGACAACACATTGCCTTCACCTCAGCAAAGCTCGATGATGATGCAGCGACCCGACTGTGTGGAAAAGATCGACGCATCGTGCCCTCAGCATTGACGTTTTGCTCCATCCAAGGTACTTTTTCAGCGTAATCAGGGGATGGCACAGCTCCTCCACAGGCATCCTGTCAGGAAGACCCACTCCCCTCACACCTAGGCCTTCTTTGTTCCCATGTCTGTAAAGAATATACAACCCACAACAGGAGAGCCGTTCACAGTCATGTGACCCAGGACACTGGCAGAAAAGCATAGTTGTTTTGAACAGAAAAATGCCAACTTTCTAAAATTGAATACAAAAAGGAGAACCTGGCTCCGTTTGACGTTATGCTCCTATTATTATGTTTGAGCAACAAACAGACCACTATCTTTTCTGTTTGAATGGAATTTTTATTAAACCATTCCTTTCTTTGCAATTGTTTATATTTACCCCAAATTTTTTTTAGTTGCATGAGAAGTGAAGAGACACACATTTTTCAAATTAACATACAAAACATGAAAAATACTTATGACAATTCACAATAGACAGTGTATGAAATACTTATATACAAACACATTTATATACAAAAACGTTGGACTATTGCATCATAACATCAGAAACTAGATTACTCTTATCGCTATCTTGTTTTAGGGGCCAAACATATGCCAAACACGGGAAAATATTTAGAGTGTGTTCGTGGGGCATACTATTCAATACAAATCCCTCACGTCACAACAGGTTTATTCAAATTCACACAATGGCAATTAAAACCAGTTGAGGGGCATCACAAATGCGGAACTTGTGCTGCATGTGACTCCACAATAGAGGGGATTGAGTTCTCACACAAAGACATTAAATGGCGTCATTCTGAATTCACGAATTGCAAATCCAAGAACATTATTTATGCAATACTTTGCCCCTGTGAGAAATTATATATTGGCAAGACAAATCAGCAGATCAACCAGCGCATCACGCAACATCGTTCCAGGATCAAAAAGAAGGTGGTTACTGCACCAATGGTACAACACTTCATGGATAACTTGCACAGTGAAAGAGACTTCAAGTGGACAGTTTTGTCAGGTCTGGATACAACCAAACGTCTGATAGACATCGAGAACGCGTTGCTACAAAAAGAAGCTTACCTAAGTCTAAAGTTTAACAGCGCAGTAACTGGGTTGAATGGGATGACAGAACTTTCAAGAGTATTGCTCAGGACTGCATGTCCCAGAATGCACTATTCCGGTCTTTACCACAATGGGACCTGAACCTCAATGTGATTGGTCCAAAACATTTTCCCATGATCCATAGGGTAAAAATACAGGAAGTGTTCACACGGGGAATGCCTAGTTGACAGTGAAGTTGTGGTTCATATCGGATTTAGAATATGGATGTGCTCAGACTTAAAAACAGTAAGTGCGCTTCATGCTGGAATCTAGCATGTTTATAATATCGTTAACAAGTTGATGGCTTCAGTAATATGTCCCACATTCGTTTGTAGGGATGGAATGAATACAGAAATAGCCGCCTGCCTCTGAGCAACCCGGGAACATTTGAAAGGTACTTTTTAACCTTGTCCCGTCGAGTTGCCCAATGTCCATGTATTTAAAATTACTAAAATAGACACAATCATTTTAATGTTTTGCAGAAATTCCCCCCGGCATTAATTACAAAGCGCACTGCAGTAATTTTCGTTGAGAAATTCTGGTTACCACACAAATAGGAGTCAGAGCAGCAGCTCTGTCAGAGAATCAGGCAATCAGGTACTGAAAATTGAATTAAGTATTTTTAAGGAGAGTAGTGTTTATTTTTCATTTTCACTGATGTGGAGTTTGCATCATTCATTTATGTTTTTTAGAAATCGCCGACCATTAATATGAAGCCCTGATGAGAGTCCCGGTACCAGAGGACTGGGTCTTGAAACGCGTCGGCACTTTTTTTCAACACGGAGGAATTTGAACAAACCTGTTGTGACGTGAGGGATTTGTATTGAATAATATGCCCCACGCACACACTCTAAATATTTTCCCGTGTTTGGCATATGTTTGGCCCCTAAAACAAGATAGCGATAAGAGTAATCTAGTTTCTGATGTTATGATGCAATAGTCCAACGTTTTTGTATATAAATGTGTTTGTATATAAGTATTTCATGCACTGTCTATTGTGAATTGTCATAAGTATTTTTCATGTTTTGTATGTCAATTTGAAAAATGTGTGTCTTTTCACTTCTCATGCAACTAAAAAAATTTGGGTAAATATAAACAATTGCAAAGAAAGGAATGGTTTCATAAAAATTCCAAACAGAAAAGATAGTGGTCTGTTTGTTGCTCAAAAATAATAAGAGCATAACGTCAAACGGAGCCAGGTTCTCCTTTTTGTATTCAATTTAGTACGGCCCTACCTGGTTCTGGTCCTTTGGGCCTATCCCCCCCCAGTTTTTGAACTTTCTAAAATTGGCATTTTCAAAATTGCAAATTAAAATCTGATATCACCATTAAAGAAGATTTTAAATCACAATTCATTTAAACATGTAGAGCAAATCTATCCGGTCCCAAACTGAAGTTATCACTTAATATTTGAGATA
The DNA here is from genome assembly GCA_963921515.1 of Calotriton arnoldi. NCBI lineage: Eukaryota > Metazoa > Chordata > Amphibia > Caudata > Salamandridae > Calotriton > Calotriton arnoldi. The sequence goes on from CAWUFW010008705.1 coordinate 165,688, forward strand.
AGGGAACCCAATGTTAGTCTGTGGGAGAAATACCCTTACGCAGTGAAAAACAGATTTATCAGTATTTCACAGTCAGGACATGTAAAACTTGAACCCACATGTCCTACTTTATAAATACCAAGCTCTCTGCCCTATGAGCCTTTAGGGCCTTCGTTAGGGGTGACATATAAGCATAAAAAGGAAGGGTTAGGCCTGTCAAAAAGTTTTATTTTGTCAGGTAGAAATGGCAGTTTAAAACTGTACTACAGGCTGCAGTGGCAGGCCTGAGACATGTTTTAAATGGCTACTTTAGTTGGTGGCACAATGAGTGCTGCAGCCCACTAGTAGCATTTAATTTACATGCCCTAGTTACATGTAGTACCATATAAAAGGGACGTATGAGTAAATTAAACATGCCAAATATGTGTAGGTCAATTTCATCATGCTTTAGAGAGAGAACACAAGTAAAGTACCACTGGTTAGCAGGGGCAAAGTGCACAGGGTCTTAATGCCAACAAAAATTGTTTCAGCAAAAACAAGACTTGAAGACAAAAAGTTTGGGAAAATATCACATCAAGGATGTCAGGGTTAACAATCACATTTTCTGCAACAGTGCAGAAGGGGTGTGTGTATTTTTTTCACGTCTTCAGTGCATCCTCTAAAACCCAGATTTTATCATTTTTACCACAATGCAGCTCAGTGACCAACTTTGCTCCAATGCGCTGCATTGGATATGATGGAAAACATAGTGCAGAGCCATTTCTATGAAGATTGGCCTGTTGCTGCTGTCATCCCCTGCGCTGGCACTTTAAAAGTTTGGTTTGCATGATACACAACCTGTCAGAGGCTAGTGTGCACTGTCTGGCATAGGATTTGTACTGGAATCATACACTTTCAGTACAAATTGTTCTATCTAGAAAAACAGAGAAGGATCGCACATACTGGATGTGATTGCTTGAAGGAGGCATTCTGGGGCAGATTTACAAGGAACTGACGCATCTGCATAGATGCGTCAGTTTCCTTGTGCCAACGTCAAATGTCCTTGCGCCACCATAGATGCGCTGTTTTATTAACAGATGCATCAAAAATTCTGACGCATCTGTTGGCCCAAAAGTCACACATTGCTGGAGTTGTGTCGCAAGCACGACGCAACTCCAGCAATGTATTTTGAGGCCTATACTTACTGTACTGCGTCACTCCTTACGCCTGCTTCAAGCAGGCGTAAGGTTTTGATGCAGTGGCGTCCTAAAAGTGGCGCAGTGAAATCTTGTAGATTTCACTGCGTCCCTTTTACAAGGCCTTCCTGCGTGGGAACGCCCACTTTGCATACATTATACCTGACGCAGGATTATTGTGACTCAGGGCTTTACAACGTGACGCATCTCCCTAGATGCGTCACGTTGAAAATAAGCTGCAATGTTTGCGCCGGCATTGCGTCAAAAAAAGTGATGCAATGGCGGCGCAAGGAGGCGCAAGGGGCTTGTAAATCTACCCCTATTTTTATATGCAAACCCCAGTCTGGTTAACTTATTAGACCAGACCTTGCTTCAAAAACTGTGGCTGCTTGCGGGGATCCACCCCAGTAATACCTCCCTGATGCTAAGCAATGATAAGCAGCACAATGTAATATTTGTGCTGAGAATTAGGAACCTTTCCTGTGCAAAATACTTTTTGCACTGGAAAGTAAATACCAGTGAGTCGCCTAGGTAACCTAGGGCAAAAAATCTCCCAATTATTCCATACTTTGCCGAGAGCAGAGCTTGGTAACACAAATAGTCAATTACTGCCCTCTGCTCTGCACTTATAGATTTTTCTATTGAATGGCTGTGCTAAAGATGGAAAAAAGAAACACAGAGCCCTTTTGCATCGATATAAAGCACATAAAGGGATCATGATACGGCTTCGACAGGTAAGCTATGATAGCGCCTAAAACATGTGCTTTAAAATTTAGCATCACTGAGGGAAAGCCTGCCTTTGCTTCAGAAATGAAAACTGCATTTGAAAAGTGACAGGCAGATATTTTGTGCTACAAAGTGTAAACATGAGCTCTGAAATGCACAGACTTTAGCCAGACACTTTTCATTTAGCAATTTATGACACCCATGTGCAAGTAATTCATAGCTTGATTTAAATGTATTTTAGTTTAGATTTTGTTCTCACTATGAAAATGTGATTTTAATTTGTGAAAGTGTTAAAGGTGTGCATTAGTTGAATATAAATTGTATGAGAATTAGCGTGACATTTTTATAATGTAGAAAAACCGAAACCGCTCTTAATTAGCTATTGATCTCAGAAAGTTTCTGTTGGCCTTCTGTTGGATTTCTCTCCCTGTTAAGAGAACAGCTGCATAATTTATAACTGTGACCTCGGAGCTGTATCTCTGTAGTTGCTGGAAGGTTTAAACAAAGCCTCTTTTAATTCTTTGCTTTAGTGAGAATAGAAAACACACGTTATTTTACGAGTGCATTAATATGTTACATTTAATGTTTCTTGCTTAATTAAAATGTTCTTTTGTAAGTCATGTTATGTGTTATCTAAGAAATAAAATGTTCTCTTTAAAGGAAGGTTAGGAGATGAAATTATATTAAATAAAATGGAGAATGTGCTGTGGGAAGGACTTTCGCTGTCTGATAGGATGACGTATGCAATTGTCCAGGTGTCCTTGTGGAGAATGCTGGGTTCCGGATTGGAGGAAGATGAATTCATGCTACATGCTTTGAACATTATTCTCTGATAAACGCGTTCCTAGTTTAGGAGTTTTCAGAAGCTTGCAGAATTCTTGCAGAGACCTTTGCGAGAAGCAGAAGCCTTGCAGACAGAGGGCTGCAGAGGAGTTTCAGACTCCGACGCAGAAATGAAAGAAGAAGCGTAGATGTGATTTGCAGATGCAAGGAAGGAGAGGGCAGACTTGATGGATAGCGTAACGGAGGCAGACAAAGGCAGTTCAGATGTAGGTTTAGTTCCATTCTGACTTTTATTAAGGTCCCAAGCTTTAAGCTTTGCCAATTGGCTTTGTCAAGGCTTATTTGTTTTATGTTTGACTTCTCTTCATGGGAGATTCTGGAATTATTAATGATTGATATAGCTTTATGCTACGCTCACTCTTGCATTGTGAGTTCTGACTGATATCATTTGTGCCTCACTGTCTTAGACAGGGATTGTTTCTTTATGGAACGCTTGTGTGGAAATTAATATGCTTGTACTAACTTACATTTTCTATTTTCAATTCTGTAACATGATTGATCTCTGACTAATAAATGAAGAGTCAGAGAACCTAAAATTTTGATTGGAAAATAAATCCCTTTAAAACTACTCACAACTCTCATTATTGACTAAAATGTTTATTTGCATTTGATTAATTGTCCATGTTTATGTAGGAGCCTTTTGGGTCAAAACACGTGGCCAAGATCTATCGACCTGGAGCGGAAACAATGGTAACGGTAATCAGAGGTAATGGTGCCACATTTCCTAGATTTTCCAAAGAGAGATTACCGTGAGATTTCCGCTCCATCAGCTACAATACAAAAGGTGTTAACTATTGAAACTTTATGGGAACAGGAGTAAAGATTTGAATATTTTGAGCATCGTATGTTGATAAAAGTAGTACTGGGAAAATGCCTTAATCTTCCAAACTAAGATCAAAACCAAGTCTATGTTTGCTTTCAAACTTTTCACCACGGACACTGTAACTGAGGTAATAACAAATGAGCAAGGCCAGAAATTGTTGGTGCACGATGGAGCATTGTGAAAATGTCCCAGGAGTCCTCCTTCACTTGCCATCCATTAGGGGCATTTCCAAAGGAATTATGCGGTGAGGGATTGAAATTATGTGGTAGGGCTGGCTGAATTATTCAGCAGGAATAGGCAAATTATGCGGCGTAATGTGAAACATTTTGTGACAGCATTACTTTATTAGTTTTACATTCTTACACGTTAGCACTGTCTAGGCAAAGGTTTGACCTCATTAGTAATAGGCTGAGACCTAAATATAGCTATCAGTAATTAAAATTTGGCAAGTTACCCATTGCAAATAGCCTTATACTGCGCTGCAACACTTTTGGCAGCGTATTTGTCACTTTTGATTCATTTGAGCTATAAACATCTTTTTAAGTAAACTTTGTAAACTATGCCGCAGGTTATGGATTTTGTGGCTAGAGAACAAATCCATAATTATATGGACAATGCTCAGACTGCAGGGCATCCATCTGGCACTCAAATGTCATAATCTGGGGGTGATCTGTAAAGTTGGTCTCAATTTGTAATAAAGCAAACAAGGAGAAAATCATTAAATTTGCCTCCAGAATATCCCCAGTGGGTGTAGGAGAATGTGCAAGCATTTTCACCACACTTTAGCAGCATTTAAGACCAAGCCAAGCATGAGATAACCATGGACAGTAAGCAACGCTGAATCAGACCTAGACTGGGTTTAAAAATACACCTGAAACTGCACCGATTACAGACCATCTGTTTCGCATCGTTTCTTTACAAAATGGTGATACCACAGTAGGACTGGCTACTCAATGACTTCTATCCTATCCACCGCAGGTTTCGTCACTAAAGGTACTGACCCAACTGCAGATTTCAGGAGGATACATTATTGTTCAAATCCAGCAAGATTGCTCCTTAGTGACATTGTGATCTGTGGGTCAAAAGTTGGAATCCACAGAAGCTTGGCTTAGCCTTACATATTTCGGAGGCTCATATATTGAGTAATTTTAAATTGGGTAACAGTAGCATCAGGTGCAATAGGTGCACCAGGTGCAAAGAGGGACAGTGTGTCCTATTACAATTAATGCTTTGACCTTAGGGCAGCCACAAACCCATACCGGCCCTGTGTGCAGCGCATTCAGTGAAATATGGAGCAGCTGTTTACAAGCCGCTCCATGTTCCACAGCATCCTGCTTGCACTTTAAAGAGGGGAGAGATATCCTTAGCAGGCAGCGGCAGTAAGTGACTGCACCCAACTGCAGGGGTATGCCTGGGAGGGTCAATGTAACTCTCTTTTACCACACAGGAGGGCTGGCCTCAGCGGCCGCAGTAACAGTGTGCCACCTTTTTGCGGCACACTGTCAGTGCACCTTCTAAGGACTAGTTTGCCTTTGCGCTTGCATACATAATGCAGTATATTCGCAGACGCAAAAGGATTCCCTCATTTGCATAGGACCACACCCCCTTGATGAGGGAACAACCTCTGCAGATAGTGTGGGTGCTACATGTGCGTCACTGCTATCAGTATCACAGAAGAGGCTGCACAAGTGCATGCAGCCCCTTCTGTAATACCATAGTGCCCAGGGGTGCAAAAAGTGGCCCACACACCCGTTGCTCTCTGAGGCAATATGTCTAATATGGCCACTGGTATTCACAGCACAGCAAAAAGGCATGAAATATGGTATGAAGCATTAATTTAGGGACATTATAATTATGAAAGGGTCAGTCAAAGCAAACATGAAGAAAGAAGAAAAGCATGTTTAGAAATGACTGTAAAAATACCCCATGAATGGTGGGTCATAAAACCGCAGCTCTTTTTTCTGATATTTTTTGTATATTGCCAAGCTAATCAGTTTGAAATTAGACACGCCTTGAATTTTTAGTTCTGAAATATTAATATGATGAAAAGATTTATGTCTTTCATCAAAAATGTCGCAATCAGTACTGTATTTAATTAATTGATATATAGCTAGCACCAAGGAACTAATGAACTATGCTTCAAAGATTTAAATGAAAATTGACATTGCTTGCATTTCCACCCCCAACTACTGAAGACGGAGTTACTGATGCGTAATGAAGTAATTAGGATGGAACTTGTTTAATTTGATTACTCCTGTCTTAAAACTGCACTTCAGTCAAATTATTTTTAAGATGTGTTTTGCACTGATGTTAGTCGCACAAGCAGAACCGTCTTTAGCACTGGTGGCGCCCAGTGCAACAATGTTTTTTGGCGCCCCCCCAATGACCACCTCCACCACGTATTCCCTCCCTACCACCCTTTAACAGTCTCCATAACCACTCTCTCTCAGATGCATTTAAATAATTTTATAGCGTCACTCATAAAAGTGAAGGGTGTCAGAGCACTTTACATAACACACACATTACACAGAAACTATCAATCATAGGTGTGTAAATCAGTGTATAGGAAATATTACATAAGACAGAGGACAACAAGGGGTGGATTCAAATGTCATCCATACAGGTAGGCAGTACAGTTAAAGACTAATTGGTCTGGAGAAGCACAAACTCTGAATTTAAAATGTAACAAATTGGATTGGGGTTCTCTTTAATAACAAGAACTAATTTGTACCCAAATGAACCCTTTTTGCAACATTAGAATAATGAAAGTCTGGGAAAAAAATCCATACGTTCTAATCTATACTTTGAAGTCTGCAGGCAGTTCTTTGATGACAGTTAATAGCTCACTGTAAACTGCAACTAACAAAAGGAAGTCTCTGACAAAAGCAGTAACCCACTGACCTGTTTACATTATATTCACTTTGTGATCTGCATGGTACATGTTATTTGCAGTAGGCATATTAACCCTCTGCGCTAACTTACCATGAATCAAAACTTCCTCGAGTCAAAACTTCTACTAAACAAAACTCCGATCTCGCCAGGAAGAACATTAATCACCGGAGTTTTCTTGACATTTTAATTGCTGGAGGCCAGGAATGCTTTTAAGCACAATATAAACTAGCAAACAGGCGCCCCCATGGGAAGTCAGCACCCGGTGCGGTGGCACCGGTCGCACCGCCCTAGAGCCGGCCCTGCGGCACAAGAAAAGCTATAAATATATGTGTTTAAAGTGTTAAACAGATCAATTAAAAATCAGCAAATTCTGCCTAGTCAAAGGACAGAATGGTGGTGGTAGCACTCCATATCTGATACTATAAGATGGCATTCTTCCCTAATGTAACAACTTTGGAAATATGAAATGCTGAGTGGGCCTTGCAGGGCTTCAAACTTGTAACCTGTGAATATTTGAGCAATAAAGATTTAATAAGGATTTAACTTACTGAGTCATCTTGCCTGCTAAGAGAGACCGCAAAGTACCAGATTACAAGCTGGCCCTAAAAAATCCAACACCAGGGCCCGTATTACAGATAGGGCGCACTATCCATGTTTGTGCTACCTGGTGCAAAAATGGAAAGTGCGCCATATCAGGAAGAATGCTCTGTCCTCGGGGCAGTCTCGAAATCGCACTGCCCCCAGGGCAGCGCATTCAAAGGAAACACAGAGCATCTGTTTTAAACCTGCTCTGTGCTTCTCTATGCAGGAGGCAACCCGCCTGCACTTTTAAAAGGGATTAGAGACCCCTCTGCAGGTGGGTGCAGTGAGTGACTGCACCCACTATTAAGTGGATGTCTGGTGAATCATAGGACACCCTTGCCTTTAGAGGGCTACATTTTGAAGGGGCACTGAAAGTGCACCTCTGTTTTGTGGCGCACTTTTAATGTGCCTTCTAATGGCATGTTTTTCTCTGCAGCCACATCATTAATACGGCGCCGGTGCAAAGGCAAAGAGATTCCCTCATTTGCAGGGGGCTATCATGCCCCCATGCAAATGAGGGAATGCCCTCTAATGATAGCACTGGCGCTATATGTGCACTAGCGCTATCTCTATTACAGAAGGGCCACACAAGCATTGCGGCCCCTTCTGTAATACCAAAGTGCCCCGGGGGCACGCAAAGAGGGCACAAACACAAAGTGCACCCCAGGGGCACTTGTGCAATACGGCCCCTGGTGTTTTCCACTTGATAAATTCCAGAAAGTTTGACCTGGCAACATTGAATGAAGGGTGCACTGCTTATGATTCTTGTGTAAATAGGTGTTTATGGGGGATCGCAACTTAAGGGGTCTCTTATAATCTGGCCCAAAGTCTATTATACTGAATACGTCAAATAAGGATGTTTAAATAAGTAAAAGACTTGTCTCCAAATGAATTTACCTTCCAGAGAAGAAGAGTTAGACAACGTGTAAGGATTCCTTTCACAAAGATTGCATGGCAATTTATAACATTAGTGTAATTCAAATAATACTGTAATGCATATAACAGTAGTATAATTCAAATAACGCTTTGAGGAAAAAGATGATGGGATTTCCAGCCACATCAATATAATATAGTTGTAATATAAATTATGCAGGAGAGACTAGTGGACAAGTCACCTGAAATGTAAAAGCATGGGTCAATTCTTGAAGCAGTCACAAAGTTCTAAAACACATTCACAGGTAATAGTTTGACCTAGCTTAGCTGAATTTAAAATATTGTGAGGCAATTTTGCTGAAATCGCTACAGCAACTGGCTAGTGAAGAAAACCAAACTCACCAGTGCAAAACTGTATTATTTCCTCTGGTCGATTGAAGCAAATATCCTTTTTTTGCACTGGTCAATTGGTGCAATGTCATTAGGATAGCACTGGTACAAATGTATGTAATCTGTCATATGGCATCCTGAATATGTTGCTCTTCATTACAATCTTGTATTGGAATTTACTTTGTAGTGTCCTTTAAGACCATCAACGATTGAGCGGGGGGGGGGGTAGTTCCTGCTATATTTATTTGTCCATGTTATTATCAATAGAAGTCAGTTTGATTAATGTGCCAGTCATAGCAAGGAAGAGATAGAAAGGTACAAGTGCCCATGCAAAAAAAGCTAACCAGAATATATCAGAAAAGTTTTGTGTCTTGTGGGAAACTGTTGTAATTTATAAGGAGCAATTAATTGCAGTATTAAGAGATTTCCACTTGTCCCCTGTGTTACCCTTTCCTTTACCCTGTTCTCTCCTTCTTTTCTTATTGCATGGTATTTACCAACTTTCTATTGACATAAGGTCAGTTGGTACTCTGTGTGAGTGTCTCTGACTGAAAAGCTGATGTGTCTTGGAGGCTGTCGCAGTATTAGACAAATAAAGCCAGTTTGACTTAATATAGCGTCCACTTTGCTCTTTATAATATTGGTGACAAGGACGGGATACAAACCCATGCGTGCAAAGTACAATGGATTATCAATCCCTCTCAGGAAGAAACCTGAGGAAGAAAAAAGGGAGAGACTGAAGTGTTATCGCTGTGAAAATCTCAACCACCTAGCCATTAACCCAAATTGTCCCGCACATCCCATTGTGTGCAGAAAATGCAATAAGAAGGGGCAATATGCCAGGCTGTGAAAGAATTTAAAGCAGACCCAAAAAATGTGCATATGGTTGAAGAGGTGGAAGATGGGACATGTAAATATGTATTCCAGGTGGTGGGTAATACAGGAGAAAAGGAGAATAGTTACGCCACATGTGATATAGCTTTAGATGGGGTAAAAGTAAGAGTTTATACTGATTCTTGCTCTCCATATACATTAATTAATTGCAATATTTTTCAAAAAAAATTTAATAGAATGAGCTATGTCATTCGAGAGGCAGACATTAAACCAGGGGGATACAATAAGGACCCTAACCATTTAATTGGAATGCTTACTATGCATATATCGTTCAAAGACCGTACACCTTTAGGAAAGATCTACTTAACAAAGAATGGTTCCAGTGTACTAGGCGGGCGCATCAAGGAAAATTGATGATTCAACTTGACCCTAATAGTGATGAACCTGTATTAGCAATGGCAGATGAGAGTGAGCGTAAAAAAGCAAAGTGTGTGATGAGTTCCCTGAATTATTCACTGAGGAATTTGGCCATTTAAAAAATTTCCAGCATAAAATTCAAGTAAAAGACAATGCTGAACCAGTGATACACAAAGTCAGGTCTAGCCATCATATGATGCAGGAAGCCCTAAAGAAAGAGTTAAACAAGTTAATTACACAGTGCATCAGTAAACCTATCCTGAGTTCCCTGTTACTTGCTTCAATTGTGGACGCCTAAAAGTTTGGGGGGTGGGGTTTGCGTCTCTGTGTTGACTTAAGGGACCTTAATGCAAACATTTAGGTAGACAGATTCCCTCTTCCCAGAAAAAATGAAATGATCCATGTAATAGTGGATGCGGAATGCTTTAGCGTTATCGGCCACTCTTCCACGTACCATCAAATAGAGCTGCACCCGGACTCCAAATCGCTAGCATTGTTTATAACACCTTTTGGAGCAATCAGGTACTGCAGTTTGGCCTCACTTTAGCAGCTGCAGTATTCCAAAGATTTTTGCAGAAGATATTAGAAGGGATAAAAGATGTACTATGCTTCCAGGATGATATATTGATTTATGGTGCCTAGGTATATCTTCACAATAATACATTAAGGAAAGTTTTAAGGGCACTAAAGAAACCAGGGTTCACCATTAGGAGAGACAAATGTCAAATTGGGGTGGAATCAGTTGATTACTTAGGTCATACTATTTCAAAACATGATATCAAGCCCAGGATGGATCTGGTAACGGCTGTAAGGGAGGCAACCCCTCCTGTAAACAAAGAGGAATTGAAACCCTTTTTAGGATTAGTTTAGTACATGACAAAATTTGTAAAAATAACTTTGTGGATATCACTGCACCTTTGAGAAGGCTATTAAAAATGAGTCCAATTCGATTTGGAGTCCAAATGCCAAAGGTCCTTCTAATCTACTAAAAAAGCCATCATAGATGCACCATCATTAGGGAATTTTGCCACAAGACAAAAAACTATTTTGACCACTGATGCAAACGTAAATGGGATTGGGGGATCATTGACACAAATGGTCAAGGGCAAAGAGAAAATCATGGCTTTTGCATCTAGAGCATTAAAGGACGCTGAATGCAACTGTTCCACGATTGAACATGAAGCATAACATGCACTTGGGCCATTGCCCATTTCAATTTTTCCTTATGGAGCTTACCACTTACAGTTCGCACAGACCGCAAACCCCTTGCGTATATATTTTCAACCAAAGGGAGGGAGAATACCACTCTCCACATTGCCAACTGGCTAACAAGATTAGAAGGATATAATTTCAAAATTGAATATGTTCCTGGCACAAAACAATAGTAGCAGATGTTTTATCCAGACTTCTGTGAAAAGGGGAAGGAGTAGAAGGATACAATGTGGCAGAATTAATCTTGTTATTTGAAATTTCAGGGTTCTTAGAGAAGGAGTGGGAAACAGGTAAGGATAATGGCCTATCCCTCAAATGAGTGAAAGAAAAGATCATTCAGGGATGGCCCATAAAGCTTGGGAACTTGGATGATGATCTCAAATACTTTTGACTAGTACGTCAAGAGTTAAGCATTGTTAGCAACATGGTCATGAGAGGGCATAGACTGGTACCCCCAAAGACCTGTGAGATAGAATAGCTGAGTTAGCCCGTGAAGGCCACCTAGAGAGGAGTCTTACCAAATCCAAGGTTAGAGCTACGCACTGGTTCCCTAGAATGGACAATGTGGTAGAAGGTATGGTTAGGAATTGCCTGCCAAAAGCACAAGAGATGCATTGTTGTCTCTAATAAGCTTTCAATCTAAACCGTGGGATAAACTTGGTTGAGATACTTCTAAAACTATCCATGTGGGTCGGGAAGTTTATGTTAGTATTAATCAACTACCACTCTCATTGGATCATGACCAAAGTGGTCAGTAATAGCAATACCCAGCCCCTAATAAATGTCCTAACTGATGTGTTCACAACAGAAGGTGTGCTAAGCATCATCATAATGGAAAATGTGGTGCAATTTACTTCGGATGAAATGCGTAATTTCCTTGAAAAAATGTCTATACAACATCTCAAAACTGCTCTTTACTGCCCAAGAGCTGATGGCTTAGTCAAACGAGTCAATCGCATCATTAAAGAATGCATTCAGCTAGCTTATATGTCAAGAACTCCAGCGGACAAAGCTCTTCAAGGAATGCTTTGGTCGCACCACACTATACCCAATTCAGTCACCAACGTTTCATCTTTTCTGGCACTTAAAGGTAGACTCTCAGGTACAAAAATGACTCCGAATTCCCTTGGTGGATGAGAACCAAGATGGGTGTGCAGAGAAGGAATGGGTAGCCAAGATAAACAACATCAAGTAGTGTACAAAAAAAGACATGATCAAAAACATGGAGCAAAAGGATGTAATTGGAAGGTGGGAGATTGGGTAATAATCAAACTTCCTGTTTCCCACCAAAAGGATGGCAGCAAATTTTCTAAACCTATGAAAGTGATTAATGTAAAGAGAAATGTTGTGACTCTTGTGGATGGTAGAACATGAAGTATGGACAGATTAACACCATGTCACCATTCTCCGATCTGACTGAGAATTCCCAAGAGGTTTTGAATTCAGATGGAGCTCACCAAAATCTTAGGACTTGCACTGTCCGTGTGTGGCACCACAACCATAGTCGTCATTAATTTGTGTGAAGAATATTACAAGAGGGTATATGTGTCATATTTATATTTCTGTTACAATTTGTCAAGGTCACAATGTATTTCGTCTTATCCTTGTCATGTTCTTACTGTTCCTTTTGGTACAATGAATGTATCTTTCTTTTTATAGGAGGGAGATTAGTTGTAATTTATAATAAGCACTTAATTGCAGTGTTAAGAGATTTCCACTTGTACCCTGCATTACCATTTCCTTTTCCCTGTTCTCCCCTGCCTTTACATGGTATTTACCAACAGTCAATTGACAGAATGTCAGTTGGAGCTCTGTGTGAGAATCACTGACTGAACAGCTGATGTGGCTTGGAGGCTGTCGCAGTATTAGACAATATCGTACCAGCTTGACTTAATACGGCATCCACTTTGTACTTTATAATAGAAACACTAACCGTAACCCATTCAAAGTGAAATAAGATAGAACCAGAGAGACCTGGTAATTTTTATTTTCTCCTTCTTTCCACTTCTGGTGCTGGGGTTTACTCTTATATAAAATGCAGTCTTGACTTTGTTCTAGGTCTCAGAACACATGGTAAAAGAGGTAGTTTATTCTGTGATCACTTCATTGAAAAGACATTGATCACTTGTGGAAGCAGATGAGCTTCCTTACATAGGACCTCTTTTAGGCCTTTGCAGATGGCCCATCAGGTCAGCTATAGCCTCCATTCCCCTGGCAGAGGACCACCTGCCAGATTTAGAGATCCCCACAAGCCTGGTCAGACTGTCTAAAGCAAGGGTCTCCAACTTTTTCTGTAATAAGAGCTACTTATGTTCACTGCAAATCATCTCGAGCTACTAATATTATTAGTGTTGTAATAGCATGTCAGACAAGAGTACACCAGTGGCCACCCTACACACATTTATGAGCAATAATCATGCCATCAGTAATGTCTAAAAAGGTTTAGCCAATTTGGAATATCGTAATGTAGGTAATACATAACAGCTATTTATGCATGTGTCCTTGGCACCAAGGTTATAGAGTTAGTAGAAGTCTCCCCAACGCCACATGATTTATTACGCAAATATCAGCTTTAACTATATTTTGGAAATTCAGCCATTTTTGACCAAATATCTGCTTATGAGTTCTGATTTTCATCTCAAATAAACACTTTTCAATTTTGGTACGCATATATTAATTCAACAAAGCAAAAACCTATTTTACTAATCTCGACTGCACGCAAGAGGGCTACTTACAGATAGATGGATATCTACCAGTAGCTCACGAGCTACTAGTTAGAGAAGCCTGCTCTAAAGCCTTCAGTGGAGCCACCAGTGTGGCAGCTCCAGCAAAGGCTGTGAACTTTGCTGTTCAGACGACTATGTTTGTTGTGCCTGGTTGGCATAAACCTGTTTTTTCCCCAATTCTTAAACCAGGTTCGAGAGCTAAATAAAGCAGAGAAAGCAAATTTGATAAAGTGAGAGATGCATTCATTTATGCTGGGGCCCTCGCTTTGCAACTTTCTTCTGTTGGCTCACAGAATTTCTGACATGGTGCACCTCTTGCCACCTAATGATCCACATGGTGTAACAAGACAAAGAACTAGTGGTGGAACACCTACAAGTTTTTATCAAATTGGGTCAATTGATTTATTCCCCTTTAACATAAGAACAGCTCACGTGTTGTACCCTTGTCTCTTTAGCAAGATGTGTAAGCAATGTATCACTTTGTGAAGACTAGTGACAGTCACAGTGCACCTTTACTGCTCGCCTACTGATTTTTTGGTGTAAGCTCTATAATACATCTGCTGCCAAGATCAAGGAAATATGATAACATATTCAAAGTTTTGGCAAGAGTCTACCATCTCACAGTGGACATCAGTTTTATATTTCAGTCGCTTTGCATCATTAGGATGGACATCTGTGTTTGGGGCCTGCATCAGACAATATGCTTTTTCTGTAAGGGTATGTAAATGAGTATATAGGTAGCCAGGACTTGCATACATGTCTGAAAGAATTAAAAAGTGCAAAGGTGAGTTGAACGGAACAAGCAAGGTGAGATCGAAAAACAAAGAAGGAATTCAAGCCAAGATGGGGGGTGGCTTCTAGGAGTGAGGAAAGAATTACTGCAGAATGAAAACAGATCATCTAAACGCACTCAAAAAAACTGATCTGCTGTATAAGATCAATATTATGCATCACAAACATTAGATTCACTTATAATTTCCCGCAAGAACGACGAAGGAGGATTCCTTAACTAACCTTGCATATTGATATTAGTGTCAAGTATGTAGGGGTGCGTTAGAGTATAGACACCAGAGATCATTTCTATCCCTTCTTTCCCAGTGGGTATGGTTTTCCAGGAGTTTTGATGTAAACACTAGGAAGTATAGTCTGTCAATTGAAGCCCATCCGGCTCACGTACAGTGCAGGAAACTGGAATGGTAGTCTATAGGAGACACAGTCCTCAGACTTTATGTGACCAGTGGCTGAGTTCCCACATCATTAAAACAATGTAGCGCCTAGAAAGGAGAAATCATAAGCACACCCTTTGTAGGTTTGGAGAAGCAGCATGGACCTGCTCAGAGACAATGCACATAGGATATGAACAGAAATTCCCAAACTAATTTAGTTAAAAAGAAAACAATTTAATTATTAAAAGGACAAGCTAGTGAACTCTATCCGATGTAAGGATTGGGAGACATTCACAAAACTAGTTGGTTGCCTTTTTGGAAATTTAGGCAGTCTATCAATTTTTATGTAAATCAGTGTTTTGTCTCTAACTCTACAAATTCATCCCCTAGGGGGCAGCAATGTTGCTTAGGGCACCGAAATAAATCAATGCCTTTCCTCATTGAATAAAAAGTGAATCGTTCTGGAAAAACGATATCCTTTTAAAACATTAACACCTATGAGCAGCAAATGTCCATGTTTAGAAACTTGCTGATGAAAATGTTCAAAATTTAAGCAAATGTTGTCTAACTTCTGCTTTGGTTCTCAAAGGTTCTCGAATCTCAAGGACCGCCTCCTCGGAAATCAAGCTACACATTCATTGGGGAAAACGGCCTTCCTTCAGGTCATTCTGGACTAAAGTCCATCCAGCTGGTCATGCAGGTTAGTCACAGTAGTATGCATGCCTGGATAAATCTTGGACCTCTTTCTCCTTGTGTGTTCAACAAGAGAGCTATTTCAATGGGCTTCAGAATAGCCACTAGTTACAAACGATTTAATGGAAAGTGGGAAAAGTCCTCATTTCTTTCCCACTCAGACAGTTTCTCCAACAGTAGTCTCCGACCTATTTTCTTCTTAGGGCCTGACTTAGAGTTCAGTTGATGGGTTCTTCTTCACAAATTTGACGGATATTCTTTTCACATTAGTACAAGCACCGTAGGATAAGATGCACTTATTATAAGGCAGCCCTGATATCTATCACGTTTGTAAGGCAGTGCTGTCCGCTAATCTCTAAATCAGGCCCTTAGTTTCCACCAGCAATCTAACAAGAATGTGATAGAAGTACTTTATACGGTTGACACACTAATGATTGGTGGAATTTGACTAACAAATCATACTAAAATTCTCCCACAATCCTAGGGAATCTCTATATCTTCTATGTCAATGCTCAACGCTGACCAATGAATCTAGGATCCATGATCCCTTATATTGCTACTGTCAATGCGCATGACCCTATTGTTAATAGCACTATGGGGCAAAGCATCCTCTGATTCCTTCAACAATTGCTTTTCATTTGTGTCTAAAAAACAGAACAGAGGTAAAAGCCCCAACTGGTATCTACAGAACAATTATGTGAACCTAAGAGGGTAGCCGAAAGTGTAGTTGCATTAGGTCATCATCAGGGCCGGACTGGCTGTAGTGGGCACCGGGCATTTCCTCAGTGGGCCGCCAGGTTGGGGGCCGGTTTTGGAACCCTGGGGGCCGTTCCTGTTACCGGGGGCCAGCAATATTGGCTCCCTGTAACAAAAGCTGCAGAGGTGAGACAGGAGTGGTGCTTCCAACAAGCACCCCCACAACCCCGCAGCCAACCAAGCTATTTGCGCGTGCCGGTTTTCGTTCCCAGTCCGGCCGTGGTCGCCATCATCACCCAGGGTGAAAAATGCAGTGCTTGGTGTGAGAAACCACAAAAACACTGTGCACAAGTGGCAAAAATAGAATTGAGATGGGGAGGTAACCTAACAATCCCCTCCTATCATTATCAACAATTCCTGAGACTTATGGCACCCAGGTTTCCAAAATGGCAACTGCAAGCTTAGGTTAAGATTTCCTCAATTGGCTTCCTTACTACACTCTAAGCCTGCTTCTTTAAGACCTTTCATGGTCAAAAAAGGACGCCCCTTCTAGGTATTCCCATGCTGTCACTCCCAAGGGCTAAGGTGCATGGTTGTCTATGTGAACACGTTCCTTCAAAAGTATAATTTGTTGCTTGTCCTCTTTGCATGTAGTTCCTAACCCACAAGACAGGAAGATTTTTTTGTGTGGCCTTTCTTTTGATAAGCCTCACCATTGACCTTTAGAGGAAGTTCCCAAGCAGGAGGTAGAGAACTTTTCATTTCTTTATACTGCCCAACCCTTTTTTCAGTGACCTTGTGTTTTAACTGACAGCTGACACAAAGGAAGGGAGATAAGGTGCGGAAAGCTCGGTATACTGGAGGTAAGCCCAGCTCTGTGGACTGTTACCACTGCCTTTATTCCATACATTTTTTATTGCATTTACAATTACAAGCAAAGTGCAAGAAAAGTGAAAAAGCAAAGCAAGAGAGAATGAAAACAAGGGGGGTGGTGAGAGGTTAAGAAAGGAGGCGATCATGCAATTGCTCTGTAGTTTATGATGCATATCGTAGTTGTGAAATCGTATGCAGAAGAAAAATATAAAGAAATGGGAGGGTACAGCAGAAAACTGGTGGAAATACAACAACATTTACCCACTGTGATCGGATTTGCAGAGCTGGTAGGAAGAGCTAGTGGGTGCGGGAATGGCCGGGATAGAGAGGATTTACAATGTAGCCTCAGTGTGGGGTTGCTGCATTAGTTGTCTGTGCAGATGCAGCATGGGGCCCTGGGGAAAGGCTGGGATGTTGTAGTATGTAGTTGAAGTGGGGGTCAAGTGTTAATGTGTGAATATAGTCTCCTGTACACTTTTTACATGTTATGTTATCTTTTGATTGCTGTTCCAAGAGCGTGGCTGAACAGCTGTTATGAGTCGAGGCCTGGGCCGGGGAGGCAAAGCCGGACCAAATGGGGGCCCGGGTAGAACGCCCTCCGGAGGCGGGGTTCCTCCCCCCACCCCGATTAGCATACCGGCTAGGCCGGCGGGGGTCAGGATTGGCCCCCGGAACAAAAGGCAGCCCCCACCCAATCAGGGGGGCGACCAGGATAGCGAGTGGGGGGGATAAGAGGGGCCAACGGCCAGGAGCAGGCACATCCCCCCCCCCATCGCAGGCAGTACAGAAAGAATCATTGCAGGCAGTATAGAAAGGACCTTACCGATCGCTGGCTACTGGACGGCGTCGCTGGCTACTGGACTGCATCGACGGCTACTGACTGCATCGAGGACGAGCCTGTGTCAGACCCCCTGTCTCGGGCCCCGGGATCACCACAAAGGTCAGCGGTGGGAGCAGCGTGAGCGGAGCCTCCACCCCCACCATCGTCACCGAAGTCAGCCTGGGTCTCGTGGTCGGCGGGAGCAGCGTGAGCAAGAGCCTCCACCCCCGCCGGTGTCAGCCGGGGTCCGCTGCACCGAGAGGCAGGCGCTGGGTACAACTAGGCCAGGAACAGCGCGTCGGAGCAAAACCCCCACCGGCTCACAACTGCGAGATACGGCAGGGCAGGAGCGGGCGTCAGCCGCGATCGGGCGGGTTTTGCGCCCAATTTTAAAAAACCAATACCGCGCTTGGCGGGAGCAGCCGGCGAGTGGAAGTCGACGGAAGCGGCGGGAGCAGCGTGAACTGAGCATTCACTCCCGCCGCAGATGAACGACACAGCGACCAGGTGACCGGCTTGAGCCCCCACCATCGGAGGAGCACGTGGGAAGCCAGCTGATCGCCGGCGAGGAGGCGGAGGCCTTAAAGAGACACGCACCGGTAATTACCGGATTTGAGGTTTGGCTTGCGGCAAAGGAGCGGGAACCCTGGCAAAGGCAGGGGAGAGTAAGCCAAACAGCAACAGGGCCTGCCTGTAACTGGAAGCGGACGTAAAAAAGGCGGCCCACACCCTCAAAAAGCAGTGAAAGTGCAACAAGGATATTACAGGGCAACCCCCAACACAAGGAGGGTCAAGCAAGCAACAGGACCTAAGAGAGGGGTCAACAAGAGGAAACAGAGATGGCAAGCAGGAAGACTGTGCCGGGGAGGAAGACACAGCCCCCAGCCCGGTTCAGAGAGCAACGAGAGACGCCAGCACCGCCAAAGAAAGCCCCAACGAGACGTGACGGGGGACCAGACCTAGACGAGGACCTCCAAGCCATGCTGGAGCAAGCCAGGACCCTGGTGGCACTAAAAGGACGGAGCTGGGTGGGCCAGCAAATCCAGGACGGGACCCAGCAAAGCGAAAAAAGGACGCGCCAGGCATTCCCAGCACGACCACTCACAAAGAAGGCAGCGACAAGGGGGCATGCAGCGAAAACGGCGGCCCAGGAAAAAAGCCCAAAGAAAGCAGCAACAAAGGGGCAGGCAGCCAAAACGGCGGCCCCTGGGAAAAGCCCGAGGAAGGCGGCATCAAAGGGGCATGCAGCCAGAGCGGCGGCCCTTGAGAAAAGCAACAAAGAACATGACAACAAGGGAAGGAACAACCCACGAGCAAGAAGCAAAAGGGCGGCAACTCCAGAGCTGGTGTATAGCTCGGAATCGGAGGAGAGCAGCGAGGAGGAGGGGTCTGTAGCCAGCACGGCGGCCCCTCGGGAGAGTCACGGGCAAAACGAGGACAGAAGCTGCAGGGGAAGTGGTAAGCATGACGCACCTGAAAGCGCGCAAGGGCTCAGGGAAGGTCAGAGAGCGCAGAGCGGCATAGGGCAGAACATGCATAGGGGAACACATTTAGGGATAAACAACTTAGCCATGCCAGGGTCATGGCCCATGCAACCCCGTGGCAGGCAGGGCTAGGCCAAGGGCAACCGGAATTTCAAGGGGAATCCTGGGCCAGGGGGGCAGCACAGACAGCACCCTGGATGCCCTGGTGGCAATGGCCAGGCATGGCCTCATTTCCTGAGCCCCCCGCATGGGGCAGCAGCCCGGCACCCGAGCCCAGGGTGGGACAGGAAGGCCCAACAGGGGGAGCACCAGACAAGGAGGCAGATGCGCCAACACAGGCGCAACAGGGGGAGACAGCAGAAACCGAGGTAGCCCCGCAGGGGAGCACAGGGACCCGCGGGGGGAGCAACCCAAGTACAAACAAGGGCGGAGAAGGGCAGGATGGTAACGGAAAGCCAGCCAATGAGTACCTGCGCCCCTCCCCGAGCGACCCGCCCACAACAACAAAATTGATAGGGATGGCCAACCTCATCCCACTTACTGTGAAGGAGAGGATTTGGAGGAAAGAATTAATAGACATCTTTACATTACTAGAAGTGCGACAAGCAGGGCTAGACCTGATGGCACAGGATAAAAAGGACGACGATAGGAGGACACCCAGAAAGCCCAGAGTGGAGAGATCGATAGAGAACTGGTTGAGGGCATTCAGAACGCTAGCATGCGTTTTTATTGAGAAATTCCCAAAGAGCGCCGCAGCGCTGTTCTTATATAAGCAGAAGGTGCATGAAGCACAGCAGCAGTATCAGGGCGAGGCATGGCTACAATACGACGAGGGTTTTAGGGAAAAAATGCAAGTATGGCCAATAATGGAGTGGGACTGCCAAGACATGGAAGGGTTCTCAAAACACATGGTGGCAGCCAGGGAAGGTGTTGGCACCAAAGAGTACAGTTTTCGTCCCTATGGGAGTAAGGGCAAATTCGAGGGCCAAGGGAAAGACTTCAAGGGCAAGAACCAGGCAGGGCACAAGTTGAATAAAACATGTTGGAAATTCGACAAAGATGAGTGCAAATGGGGGGCGTCATGCAGGTTCAAACACGCTTGTGGGTCATGCGGGGGTAACCACCCCACCATACGCTGCAGACGGAACACAGGGCCAGGGGCCGGCAAGGATAAGACCAATACAAAGAAGTGAGGCGCAGGCCCCGCTAGGCAGGGGCAGCAGGGAAAGGGGCGGAGAACAGACGCTACCAACACCCATCAGGACAGGCAGATTACTGCACTTATTACAAGGTTACCACAGACCAACAGATAGACAACTATTGGCAGAGGGGTTCACGCAAGGTTTCCCCATCCCTTACAAAGGACCCGAGGGCGCGCGGGACAGTCTGAACTTAAAATCAGTGAGGGACAACCCCGGGGTGGCAAAAGGGAAGGTGGAGAAGGAAGTACAACTGGGGCGGGTGGCCGGCCCTTTCCATGCACCCCCCCTAAAAAACCTGGTGGTGTCCCCACTCGGGGTAGTCCCCAAAAAGGATCCAGGAAAATTCCGGCTGATCCATCACCTGTCCCACCCAGAGGGGGAATCCATCAATGATTGGTTGGACCAAGGCGCTTGCACGGTGGCATATGCGTCAGTAGATGATGCAGTCGACTTAATCAGACAAGAAGGAATGGGCGCCCTGATGGCGAAATCTGACATAGAGGCGGCTTTTAGGTTATTGGCAGTACACCCTGACAGCTACCACCTGTTAGGCTTCAAGCTAGAAGGCCAATACTACTACGACAAATGCTTACCCATGGGGTGCTCGATATCATGCGCATATTTCGAGGCTTTCAGTAGTTTCCTGGAGTGGGAGCTGGGTGCCAGAGCGCCGAGAGGCGGACGGGTCCACTACTTAGATGACTTCCTGTTTATTGGAAAAGCAGGCACGAGGGATTGTGAGACACTGCTAGGCACATTTATACAGATGGCGCAGGAGCTAGGTATACCCCTGGCGCAGGACAAAACGGAAGGCCCTACCACAAAAATATCCTTCCTGGGAATTGAGTTAGAGTCAGTAGCAGGGTCATGCAGGTTACCACCGGAGAAGGTGGCGGACCTGCACGGCAGCCTACATAAGTTGAGGCAGCAAAGAAAGGCAACACTGGGCGAGATACAACAAGTACTGGGGAAGCTAAACTTCGCCACAAGGGTGATCCCAGCTGGGCGCACATTCGCAAGGCGTTTAGCATGGCTAACCAGGGGCATGACACACAAGCACCACAGGGTCCGCATCACACAAGGGGTGAAGGAGGATCTGGAGCAGTGGGGCAGCTTTCTGGCGGATTTTAATGGCACCCTGATATGGCGAGACCCTTGGATACAAGCTAGCGAACTGGAACTCTACACTGACGCAGCAGGGGGTTATGGTTTTGGGGCAATCCTAGGGACCGCATGGTCAGCAGGGCAGTGGCCAGAAGCCTGGCACGGCGCCGGAATGACAAAGAATATATCCCTGCTAGAATTATTCCCCATAGTGGTGGCTTTCCACATCTGGGCCCAGCGGTTGGCAAATAGGCAGATTACGCTGTGGTCAGACAACCACGCAGTGGTACAAGCTATCAACACAGGGACGGCGAAATGCCCTGCAGTGGCAACCCTGTTGCGCAAACTAGTCGGCTATCAATTAAAAGGCAACATAGCGCTTAGGGCGAGACACATCCCTGGAATAGACAACTCAGTCGCGGATGCCATTTCTCGTTTTCAGTGGGAGAAATTCAGAGCACTCGCCCCAACGGCAGACAGAGAGATGACCCCCATGCAAGAGGAAGCGTGGGCCTGGGTGGACAGGGTTTGAAGACACTGCTGAACAATGCACTGGCCCCAAAAACAAGCAACCGATACAGAAAGTGCTGGGATACGTTCAGGGCCAGGACAGGACTAGAAGAGAACCAGTGGGCCTCGCAGGAGGAGGTCCTGGATTTCATTGACTGGACGTTTGTAGCAGGGAAGACAAAAACCTGGGCCCAGGCGCATTTGAATGCAGTAGCATACTACTCAAAATTGGGGAGCAGGCAGACCCAACCAAGGCGTTCAAATGCAGAATGGCAATGAAGGGATGGGGCAGGTTGCAACAGCCGAAGAAAGACGCAAGGCGACCTATACACTTTAACATGCTGCAAGGGATGCTGGGGGCACTGGCAGAAGTGTGCTCCTCTAAGCCGGAGAGAGCACACTTTCGCGCAGCTTTCACGGTGGCATTTTTTGGGGCTTACAGGGTCAGCGAGCTTGTAGCCCCATCAGTTAAGGATCCGGGGGCAGCATGCATCCACATAAAGGATGTAGAGATAGGCGAAGGTCACATGACCGTACGGCTCCGGCGGTCCAAGACAGACCAGACAGGCAAGGGGAAGTTGACCAAAATACACTGCATCAAGGATGCGACCTGCTGCCCAGTGTGCCTATTGAAGGAGCACCTAGGGCACAAGGCACCGAGCCAGGGGCCACTTTTCCAGGCATAGGGACGGGGCATTCCTCAGCCGTTTCCAATTCATAGCAGTAATGAGAAAAACCCTGGAGACAATGGGTCTCCCCGCGCGCGCATATGGCTCCCACTCTTTCAGAATAGGGGCGGCCACGACGGCAGCAGGGCTAGGTTTGGAGGAGGGACTGATCAAGGGAATAGGGCGCTGGACATCCAGCGCATTCAAACGCTACATACGCCCAACAACATACTGAGTCCGAATTCTCCCGCCCCTTCCACGTCCTGGAAATCCGCGAAAGAGGGCGTGGATCATGGGACACTCCTACGTGACGCGGGCACAGAAGTGGGCGTCGGCCAGACGCGAATTCGGCGGGATATGGCTGCGGAAAACCGAAATCGAATGGTGGGGGCGCCCGGGAATGACTTGGGACCAACTGCTACCCGCGGCGCAGGAAGCATTGAGACGAGGTGGCAGGCCAGACGTGGTAGTGGTCCACCTAGGGGGGAATGACTTAGCAAAAGTATGAAGGCGGGTGCTATTAGAGGACATTCAGAAAAGCCTAACAGCTTTGGCACGCCTGATCCGCCCCGCAGAGGTGATCTTCTCTGAGATCATAGTGAGGAGGGCCTGGCGGGGGGCGGTAGACCTGGGGGCGGTGGAGAAATCCAGAAGGAAATTGAATATCACCATGGCCAAAGTGTGCAAGGCCAATGGATGGGGTTTCGTGAGGCACGGCTTTATAAACTTGAGGTCCCCAGGGTACCACTTGGATGACGGTGTACACCTCACCGGGGTGGGAATGGACATGTTCCTGCTGAACATTATGGGGATCCTGGAGCAAAGGGGTTTCAACTAGGAAAAAGAGAGAGCCCGGAATTGGGGGGAGCTCCCTCCGATCGAGAAACCGTAGGAAGCGTGGCGGAACAAACACAAGGAAGCTAGTAGAAAGAGTGAAATACCAGAAGGTAGAGGGAGGGCTCCCACAGTGTCCTTGGGATGCCTCACGGCAGGGGCACTGAGGGAGCCAAGGGGCGGCGTGCCGCCATAAGGAAATAGACTTGATGCTCCCGCAGGACCCTTGGGATGTCTCACGGCAGGGGTACCGAGGGAGAAGATGGAAGGACTCAGCCTCAAGAAAGGTAGAGTAGATGCTCAAGTAAGGTCCTTGGGATGCCGCACGGCAGGGACCCCTGGGAGAACGGAGGGCCCACGAAAGGGTACAGGGCGAGCGGGACGGCACTTGCAGCCCGGGCAGGTCCAGACGGACACCCTCCAAAATCGGTAGCAAGCTGAAGCCTAGACCCGTGATTCAGAGGCCCAAAGAGGGGGCCCTCCCCTCCGAGGAAATTGAGGAGGCGGGGTCCATAATGCAAAAGGTAGAACATGGACATTGAATACAGTATGACCATGAACATGGAAATGCATAACAATTTTGTAAGAATTTTATGTGATGAATAAACTGCGACCTTTTCAGGCACCAAAGAATGTTGTCAGTGGTAATTTAAGGTAAAAGCGCGCAGTGTTGTTGGGTAACAACGGAAGGGAGCGGGGCGGGACGACTCGCCGCCTGGAGGGGGTTTCATAGTAACGCCACAGTTGGCGTTAGATTCATTACAGCTGGACGACACCGGTCGTGGGTGCATCTTCATGCTGAATAAACTCCTTCTTAACTTACCTGCTGTTCTAGTCCTTCATCACAACTTGGCGACGAGCGGGTTGATCCTGCACCTGCACGCAATGCCGAAATTTTCGCTGGATCACTGCTGTTTACGATCCTGCTTTTCCGCAAGATTTGCTGCTGTCGTCTTTCTGCCTTGCCGTCTCTGCTGTGATACTTCTCCGGTGGCGCGGCAGGTCGGGTCCAGTCTGGATTCATCGGCTGTCACCCATTGGCTCCTGTTCTCCGAAATCAGGTCTCATGAACTTACGCGCGCCTACGCGCTAGTTCAAGAACGGCTCGCGCAGTGTCCTTCAGTTGCATTTTCTTCTCCGTTGTTCTTCATCTAGGACCAAGGATATTCTTATAATTATTTCTATAGGCACAATGCTCATTTGTACTCAAATCATGAATCAAATCCAGTTTAACTCTTGATTATGGCTTCTTCACAACAGTTCCAACAGCCTGCCCCATTCTTACAGTCTCCTGATAAACCACTCATTAAATGGCGTCAGTGGTTAAGAGGTTTTGAGAATTATCTTGTTGCAATTGATGCAGTGAAATACTCTCCGGCACGCAAGGTAGCCATCTTGTATGGGTACATAGGTATTGCTGCACAAAAGATGCTTGACAATCTTCCCCAATTCCCAGCACCAGGTGGTTCAGGTGATGACTGGGACGCAATAAATAAGCTCTAGCGCGCATGGGGAACAGTACTCTGAAGAACCCAGTATTGTACTTGAGCGTCATAATTTCTTTAACGCAAGCAAAGTTCTGATGAGAGCGTGGAAGATTACATTGCTGAATTAAGAATCCTAGCAGCGACATGCGAGTTTGGTGCAACTACAGGCACATGTATTAGGGATCAATTAATTTTTTTCATGCTTTTCTAGAAAAATTCAAGAAAGGTTGCTTAGCTGCAAAAATTCCAGTTTAATAAAAACAGTTGATATTGCGAAGGGAATAGAACGTGCCACGATTTCTTCAAAAGTTTCACAAGAAAGTCAGGCACATCATGGCATACATATGGTCGAAGACAATTTCCTGTGTGCTGTAAATATCAGAAACAAATCTTCAAAGCAACCTCCCAGGAAGTTTCTCGTGTGTTTCAGATGTGGCTCAAGAAACCACGTTGGTAATTCTCCTAATTGTCAGTCTTCTGGTAAAAGATGTTCGTCCTGCAAAAAAATAGGACATTTTCAAGTCGTGTGTAGAGGAGAAAAAAGGTTTACCAGAGTTAACAGTTTAGAGATTATTGAGGACATACACAATTATTCTGAAAAACTGAACAATGTGATTTTAACTATCAAATGTCATTCAATTGACATATGCAAAGTCAAGGGACCTTGGTGCGAAGTGATTATTGGGGGTCATTCATTTGCAAGTAAAGGCTGACTCAGGATCACCTATCGCCATATTGTCAGATGTCACTTTTCACACAAATTGGGGTAATGGTGTTATCCTCACTCAGTCTGATGTTAACCCAAATGCCTTCGGAGAAACTGAAATTGACATGTTGGTTTACTTTTATTCCAGGTTAGAATGTTTAGGCAGGCGTACTTTCAGTAAAGTATATGTTGCTCTCAAGGAAAGAAATTTCAAAGGTGGCAAGATTTAGCAAAAATCGGTTTGTACCTCAAACCAGGTGCAGACCAGCCTATTGTCCTTGGTGATATTCCTGCTGATTATTACGATTACAGTGACGTAGATGATGTATTTGTGTCTAACCTTTCTATTTCAGAACCTGGCATTAATCATATTCTTGATCAATTCCCTTCAGTTTTCAGTAACAAAGTTGGTAACGCCAATGTTTTTGAGCATGAGATTCGATTCAAATCCAATGCACAACCAGTTATTCACAAAAGTTGCCCTTTGCCTTTAAGTGCCAAAGAGGAGTTGAAAAAGGTATTGAAAAACGTATGCGATGAGGGCTTCATTACACCATGCAATTCCTCTGAATGGGTCTCTCCCCTAGTTTTAGCCCGAAAAAGGTCAGGAGAGGTCAGACTGTGTGCCGACTTGCGCTCACTCAATTGTAACATCTTGGTGGATTGTCATCCCTTACTCAAAATCCGCGACTTATTGGCCAATTTGGGTGGGGCAAAGTACTTTTCCATATTAGATCTAAAGTCGGCATATCATCAGATTCCTCTTTCTGTCGAGTCACAAGAGCTCACCACTTTTGTAACCCCATTCGGGGCATATAAATACCTAAGGCTACCCTTTGGTCTGGCATCCGCTGCCAGCGTATTCCAGAAATTGATGGACATGTTGCTGGAAAATATTCCTGGTGTGCAGGTCTACCAGGACGACATTCTGGTGTACGCTGGCAGTCGAGTAGAACACGATAAAATTCTTGTCAGGGTACTAGAGACACTTATTAAGGCTGGAATGACCGTCAGACACGACAAGTGAAAATTTGCAGTCCAGGAACTTGAATATTTAGGACACACACTTTTGCTTGATGGTATCAAACCCAAGTTTTCACTTATCAAAGCCATCAGAAATGCCGCACCACCCAATGATAAGGAAGCCTTTCGTTCATTCCTAGGGCTTGCGGAATACTACAGCCGTTTTGTGCAGGGTTACGCACAGATCGTGGAACTCCTAAGGGCACTTTTAAAAAAAGGGGTTAAATTTGTGTGGTCAAATGAGCTCCAGATTGTCTTGAACAAGTCAAAAAACTTATTGAAGAATCCCCAGGTTACATTCATTTCAATATGGACA
Source organism: Calotriton arnoldi (assembly GCA_963921515.1). Taxonomy (NCBI): domain Eukaryota; kingdom Metazoa; phylum Chordata; class Amphibia; order Caudata; family Salamandridae; genus Calotriton; species Calotriton arnoldi. Next base: position 192,742 of record CAWUFW010008705.1, read on the forward strand.
CAAATGCTTTTTGACACTTGATGCCAGTCTCATTGGTCTTGGAGCAATATTGGGGCAATGGGTAGCAGGTAAAGAACACACTGTAGCCTTTGCTTCCAGAACTCTCCAACCAGCAGAAACATGATATAGCACCATTGAGAGAGATGCTCTTGCGTGTGTTTGGGCCATCCACAAATTTAAATCATATATTTGGGGCCGTGAGTTCGAGTTATACAGCGATCACATACCATAATGCATATGCTCAGTAACAGTGGTGTGAACAAGGCATCAGCCAGACTTATTTGTTTAGTTTCCAAACTTCAAGAGTATCATTTCACCATTAAACACATATCTGGTGGAATGTTTCTATACTCGCCCTCCTCTATTGGCTTAGTTGAGAGGGGAAATAGAATTATCAAAGAGGGCATACAAACTGCAATTTCTTCTGGGCAAGATCCTTTGGAATTTGTACGTAGCAAAGTTTGAGCTTACAACACAACTCCTCACTCGACTACAGGCTTTGCACCTTTTGTTCTTCTTAGAGGTAGGAAAGCACACACTGCTCTACTCCCCAATTGGTTTTGCGAGAAAGGTGAGAAAAGTGAGATTGCGGTCGCATCCAGAGACTGTGTGCAACAGAAGCAGGCTAGCATGAAAGCATGCTTTGATGCAGGTAAACACTCTGTAGCCCAATCTTTACACAAAGGAGACTGGGTGCTTATTAAGAATCCCAAGAAAGTGGTGAAAGGCCATTCCAAGTTTTCATCACCTGTAACTGTGATACAGGTGAGCAAAGGTTCAGCTCTCCTTGACAACAAAGGTTGGTGGAATAAAAGATATCTGGTCAAAATCACTAGTTCCCAAGCTGACATCATGAACAAACATTCTGTCATGGAAGAGGTGTGGCGCAGCGGCCAGGGTGCCTGACTCCGGACCACGGGGTTCACGGTTCGATCCCCGGTGCAGGCGGCAGGTTAGCCCAGCACCATGTGACTCTGGGCAATAGCTCGCTTAATCTTCCCGAGGGCCCCCAGCACCAGGACACCTCTCCGGAGGTAGCTGTGCGCTTTACAAATGCTGGTATTTCTCATTTCATTTCATATTTAATTTCAATACTGAACACTGTGACTGGTTTGACTGGCCTCAGGAAGGGAATGTGCAACCTAGTTCAGGTATGGGGTCTGCTACACCTACACAGGTTGCCACACAACAAGTTGAAACCACACTCGAAACGTGTGAAATGTCTGGTACAAGGGTGGCTCGGCAGAAGCAAATGCCATGTAGGTTGAAGGACAATGTATCAGACTGAATTGTTCTGTTCTGCCAATGTTGTTCTTTATTCTATTATGTTCTTTCTCTCATGTTTTTTTCTTATTTTTCTTATTTATAGTGTTTTGATTTCATTTAATCTAATTCGTGCTATCTTTCTTCATGCTGTTTGAAGGGAAGATGTTGTAGTACGTAGTTGAAGTTGGGGTCGCGTGTTACCACATGAATATATTCTCTTGTACACTTGTTACGTGTTATGTTATCATTTGATTGCTGTTCCACGAGCGTGGCTGAACAGCTGTTATGAGTCTCCAAGTAACGCTACAGTTGGCGTTGGATTCATGACAGCTGGACAGCTCCGGTCATGGGTGCATCTTCATGCTGAATAAACTCCTTCTTAACTTACCTGCTGTTCGAGTCCTTCATCACAGATGTGAATGCTGATGGGGTGCAGGCCAGCGATCTAGTCGTGAGTAAGGGATCAAGGGTTGATGGAAGTTGGATCTGAAGTGGATTCTGAGGGTGGGTCAAGTAGCTGGTAGTACGTCACCCACACCATGTGCCATTGGTCATCGGGCCAGCCTCCTGGTATCCTCCCTGTGTAAAGCCAACAGCTCGGCCTTCTCCCAGCAGGTAAACGTGCCCAACCAGAGTTCTGTGCTTAGTGAAGTCAGAAGGTCTAGCGCATTGATATGGGAGACATCGAAGAAGCACACAATGGTTTTATATTTGTAGACCTTTTGTAAATAGTTTGCTGCCTCCCAGGAGGCAATGCCCAAATACCTGAGACCCACTCTAGCTGGAACAGAACTGTGCAACAGTATGCCAACAATAGAGGGCAGTCCTACAGTATGTGCTTCAGGGCTGCTCCAGGGGTCCCACACCTCTAGCGCATGTGTCTAAAGTACCGGGGAACATGCAAACGTGCCGCATAGGGGAGAGGTAAGCCCTGTGGAGAATGTAGAATTGGATCAATTTCAGGCAAGCATTCTGTGATACTCTCTATTGATATGCCAATGCCCTCCCCCACTCTTTACTGTGAAATTGTCTAAAACATTTAAGGTAAATCACAAAAATGAGAGGCCAAGAGCTCATGAAGTTCCAGCATACGTGCTCAGAGGTAAATCTAATCAATTAATGTTATGCAGTTCCTGTGAGGGTGACAGGTCATACATATAGGAACCAAAGGCGTTTGAGACGGGGTAGGTAGCCGGTGTAATGTCACCAGGACTACTACGCTAAAATTTAGCGTTATCTTTGGCGCAGTCTCAAGGAGGCAGTCACACCACCCACATTGGGTCAGCCTTTTGGCATTATTAAGTTACACCAATTAGGGTACTAAGTGTTTGGATTTCATACATTTCACTTTTGGTTCCAAACGCTGTGTACATTAGATTCGATTGGTACTGATGAATTGCCCCTGATCATTATTTGACTTCATGACGGCAAGAAACATGGCGACCTTCTGACCTCTTTCTTAAGGCCACCAGAGATCATTGCTTCTACAATTTTTATTTAGACAAGCACACTCACTGATTAAAATTCTTTTTAGAGATTTGCTTAGTCTATTTTAGTTCACTACTCACTATACACTTACACCCACCTTTTCCAATCTACACCTAGGGCCCTATACTTGCACTTCAGATACAGCATTCAGACAAATGATCTCTGATAAGGGGGCCCCCTTGAAGGTGACTGTTGTGCATTGCAGCGTCAACTCGACGAGGAGCCAGCCCCATGATTAAGCATGACACCCACAACGGTGTGTGAGGGCCCTAATTCCAAAAAGGAACGAGCCCCCTACCTTTGGCTCCTATATGTCTGACCTGACATCCTCCCAGGAACTGTATATCATTTATTGATTCCAAATTTCAGTCTCATTGTATCCCTAAGGGACAGTAATGTGGTTTGTGTATAGGCGGCTAGGGCCTAAGTGAGCCAGTTGATCTGCTTGCGGCCGCTGCCCATGGTGTGTAAAGTTTGTATGTGTTAGTGTGTGGTGGGCTCTGTCTCTCAGGCTGCCCAGGCATCCCAGAGAGCCCACTCATTGAGGCGTATTAAAGCAATTGACCCTCGGGGAGTTCATATTGGTCAGTCAGCATCACGATTGTCATCAGTTGGCCATTCTGATACAGTTCCCCGATGGTAGAGATCCTGGCTTTTTGCCAGGGCTGCAGCTGGCACTCAGATAAATGGCCTCTTTGGGATTGGATACAGAGAAGTGAGATAGCAGGGGCGTAATAAGAGGGTAACAGTTTGGTGACTCGGTTCACCTTTGTCAGGCAGGATAGTGCCATGTGGAGAAGGAGGGAGGAGTCCCGGGGCAGTCAAGTGTTTGGTTTCGAGAGTTGAAGGAGGGCCACTCAGGAAAGAGGGGGGATTTTGGAGCCCGCGTCTTCCAGAAATTGTCCCGCCAGCCAATGTGATAGCCATTTTAACTGGGCCGCCAAAGTAAAAAAAAATTAAGTTGAGAGGCCATTTACCACCCTGCTCCGAGGGAGCTGGAGAGTGTGGATTGCCATTCGTCTACATGAATTATGCCAACATTGGTCCCCTTGTAGTTTATGAATCTCCCGGAACAATAAGGCCACTGGGAGGTTCACGAAATAGTAGAATAGGCAAGGAAGCATAACCATTTAGCTATGGCTACACGGCCCATGACTGATAAGGTAAGGATCTCTAAAAGGTTGAATGGAGCAGGGTTTTCCGTAAATAAACCTGCTCGGATTAAATCTCCCATTGTGTGAAAATCATTAACAAGTTCTGAAATTAACCCAGAAAAAGTGTTTGCTAATATAGTTCGGAGAAAGAAAATAACAAAATGCGGGGAAATGACAATGGGTTTAAGTAGGCCTGAATGATTCCTATATGAAAAGTTGATAAAAGAAAATGCTAAATGATATTTTTTCATGAGCAAATGTTAAAGGAAAACACGTGTTGCTTTTAACGTTTAATTGAGCAATATTAATTACATAGAATATTAGTTTAAAAATTAATTGCGTTTATTATTTGACTAATGAAGATTGAAATGAATTGTGAAATGGAGCTTTTATTTTGAGCAAATAAACTGATTTTGTCTATTTCTCCTAGAGAAAACTGCACGCTTTGCAAAGAAAGTCTTCAAGCTGACTTTAGGGTTAATTTTGTTTTAAACGTTGTAATGCAGAAAAATTTGTTTTATTCTTCTTAGACGACTATTGTTTTCTTTCTTGTCAAATGGCTGCTACGTATTTCAAGTATCAGCAGAATTTCCTAATGTCTGAAGCAAAGTATTAGTTTTGTGGATAACCATGCTAGAAATGTTTCAACCTTTGTTCAGATGTACGCCTGTCGAGGAAGAAGAAGAATTTGATTTCCTCTGTTGAAGGACGAGGATGACGGCGTGAAACAAAACAATGAACTTTTGAGAGAAAAGAGCAACAGAAGTGGTGTGACTTGACACCCTATGCTTCTTGGCCAATGAGAGAGAGACTTTTCCTGATTTTGAAACAAGAATATGGCCGGACTCATTCATTCTAGGGTATAACTATTAGTGATAGAATCCATGTTTTAAGGTTGGAGAAGAGAACATTCGTGTGAGCTGTTTCTAAGAGATCTTTAGCTGATGCTGTCTGTAAGCTGACACCTTATCTTTGCTCCTCATACCTTGTGAGGATTGCCCCAGCTTTCCCTTTCGGCCGAAGGGTTAGCTTTTCTGACTATTAGCACGCTGTGCTATAGTTTCCCTAGGCTCGTATGAAAACTGCTTGCATTTATTTTGATATAATGCACTTTTGTCTCTTACTCTATCCACTCAACTCATGCTCCTTAAATTAGATGTTATTGTGAATTACTGATATGTGTTCTCGTGTGATGATTCTATACTGTATTTGCGATTGACCATTTCATATACTTTACGGAAAAGAAAAATAGATAAAAGCAAAGTAACAGAGAAACTGAGTCTATCCTTATTTAATATTGTAAATAATGAGATACATATATAAATGTATGTAATGAAGTTTGATAAAATATTTCCTTCATTCTAGGTCTTCATGAGGGGATATTCATCTAGATCTTTTGCCAAATCCCTAACAGCTCTCCGATCTGTTGGAAGACCTGATGTTGATATGGGCCAAAATTCAGTCATATATAATAGAGATTTATATACTGATTCAGCGTATGGTGTAAAATTACACACTCTGCCTTTGTTAGCCAAAACCCCTTTTTCCGCTGTGCCAAGCGCTATCAAGGTCAAGCGTGTTGTGATCAAGGCGACCGCTGCTGTTATGTTACCATCGAGCAGATGTGATACACTCGGCCATTACCACTGCTTTAAATCTGTTATACCTGTGCCCAGCTACATTAGTGAATAATAAAAAGTATCTAGGTTATAGTTGCTGGGAGTCAGGCAGTTGTAAAGCCTTTTTAAACTGATTTCTAAAAGTTATTCTTGAGACATATAAAATGAAAATGCATCCATCGGCGATTATTTTAATTTTCATCATCCTTATGTCACCTAAATGAGGTTTCAACGTTTGCCTAAGGCAAAGTTGTAAAAAGAAGATTTTACTAGATACATTCACCAAAATGTAAACTGCTACATCCTCCGTGGTGACTTGCACCACATGTCCATGCCACCATTTAAAACATGCAAGAGAGTTCCACTTACATCTTTAAATTGTAACACTACACAGTTGTACCTTGGTCTCACACGGCATAGTGACTGTACTCTTACATAATGTGGCCCTTGATGTCAAAAGCAGGTTTATGGGCATTTCAATACTGAGGCCTTGCCCACAGTGTGCCCTGTGGTGGTATTTGCCTTTTAGGCTGCCTGCACAGTTTGAGTGCATTTAGGTAAGACTTACAGGTTCATTACTGCTCAGCAGTTCAAAATACCAAGTTTCAACAAAAAACCAAAAACCAAGGGCACACACAGAAAAATAGATTTTCCTTCACATGCCCCTATCAGATGAAAATAAATTAAAGCTGTCTATTCCCCTGACGAACTTTGTTGCTTAGGTGATAGAATTTATTGAATACATCAATTTACTCTTTGTGTATGTCAGTTTTAATACTCGTGAAACCATTAGAACCCCTCAGACAGGTTCTACTCCCACCATGAACATTATCCATTAGGAACCCATTTCTTTAGACTCTGCCCATGATAACCCTAGCCTGCCAGTTGGTGCATGCTTTATGGCAATAGTTAGCACAATGCCCAGCCAGCTTATGAGCACCATTTTGCCTCGTTTCATGTCCACGCCCTTATACTCGTGCAAGCTCTGACAACAGGGCAACCAAAAAACAGCTGCCCAGTGTAATAGCACATGGGCTGTCAAATTTTGAAGCTGTCAGTTCGCTGGTCCATGCCATAATCCTCACTTGGCAAACTATGGCTCCGCAAGGAGTCATCTACTATCTACCCCTTCTAGCTAATTATTTTCAAGAAAGCCTTCCTTTCTGACCCAAATGAAACATATACTGGGCCAAATGAAATACTAGGGTTTAGTAAACCTAGTTTGCCGATCTGGGTCCTCAAAGGTCTCCCTAAGTGCACAATTTGCAATTTCTGACATTTCACAAACTGGATAAACTCTCTGACCCCTAAGCTATTGGCTAAGGGACACTCCTGAGGTCTGAACAGTCTAGTGGGGCTCCCATGGTTGAGCATTACAGCCTCAAGCTGTAGGTGCCCTTCTTTCAACCTCACATCCACCATCCTAAGGGTTGCATCCTAAGGGGAGTACTGGAGATCTCAGTCTCTAATGTCAGACTGAGCACTTTCCTATCTGCCTAAGACTTCCAGATTTGGCACATACCCGAAGGGTGCAGATATATAGTTTGAGTCCTGGAGCTGACCCTCCTAGTATTCTGGTCCTGGAGATGTTCTCGCGCAACAATATATGAATAGTAGGTTATGGCAAAACATTAATATCCAGTGCAGATTTTGCTCCTTCCTGAAAGCTACTATTAGGATCTTTATATAGTGCATCCCCCTTTCAGTTCCTCCCTTTCCATCTTGTGAAACGACAGGATTATTGCTTGGTTCCTCAGAATGTAAATTTCTCTCTTTTTATTGGTGTGTAGATATGGCATACAACCCCTGGCCTCATTCCCTTTACAAGGAGGATCTGCCTATCTTTTCTCTCTTGCATCCTCCATTTTCGATATGGATCACAAATATTTTCCTCGCCGGACTCGCGGTACCGGGCACCGGGTGTTTCCCAGGGAAGCTGAAAGGCTGGGGGCCAGTTTTGCAGTGGTGGGGGGGCGGTTTTGTTACTGGGGGCCGGTTTTGTGGCAGTGCTACAATATCGGTCCCAGTAACAAAAGTCGCAAACAAGAGTTTCCAGCCTCCTGGGGCCGGGGAGAAAGAAATTTGCCAGAGCTGCTTTGGGTTCCCAGTCCGGCCCTGATTCTTTCCTGTCTCTTCTGGGGCCCTCTCCTTTCTCTCAATGGTCTCCACGGCCCTCTGTGTCCCATCTGTCCCTGTCTCTCTATTTCAAGATGCAGAGGCTCGCAACTGACATAAGAAGCTCTGCTACAGTGCTTAATTTGAGACAGTGGTTTCCAGTGCATGGCACCAGCACCTAATTCTCGACGCCGTCACTTATCACAGACTGCCACATGATGGCGCAGTTTGTATAATTTAGAGATGAGCAGAATAACAGTTGTTTATTAATTCAATATTCATTAAAACGACTAATAATTGCCACCTAAGTCATTCTTATAGATTTGGGGGACTGAAATAGTGTCATTTGTCATACTTGTAGCAGTGCAATGGTTAGTAGCTGTGAAGGAACTGTATTTGATAGAGCTGGCAGGGGCAATGGGTGGTGCACAGGGCCGGACTGGGAACAGCAGCCAGCCCTGGCAGATTGCTGCTTGACCGGCCCTGGGAACGGGGGGTGAGAGAGGGGTGGTGCTAGCACGAAGCACTGCTCCCGCTTTTGTTACAGGGGGCAGATAATGCAGCACTGCTGCAAAGCCAGTCCCCAGTGACAAAACCAGCCACCACGGGCACAAAACCGGCCCCTACCCCTCCGACTCACCGGGGAAATGCCCGGTGCCCGCTACGACCAGTCCGGCCTTCGTGGTGCAAGTTGCAGTTGCCTCCTGACGAGGGCCCTAGTACTTATTTTTTTTACAAATTGAGCACTGACCTGCTCCAACAGCACTGCAAGGCAACCACATTCCCTCTTTGAAGGAGAATATATCAAAGCAGAGCCCCACCATCCCCTTTGGTCTCCGCACTCTCTGAAAAAGCCCCAGGCAGCTCTGTTCTGTGGCCTCCTTTATCACCAAAAAGGGAAAACGTCCAACATCCGGTCGCCTCACTCAACAATTGAGTCCCATATTGCTGTGACAGGAGATTTTTTTCCACTTGGAATTTGACTGGCGTACAGTCGAGAGATGATGAGCTCAGTTTTTCTTCTTTCGATAAGTTATAAAATGGCAGTAAGAAATTGTTGGAAAGTGGATTATTGGTAGGGGCAAATGTATGTCTGCCACTGGCAATAAGGCCACTAACCATTGGTAGGACTCAGCATAGGTCTTAGAAAATTATTACTATGCTCAACCCTTGGTAACGTGGCTGCGAGCAGACAGGCTTAACTTCAAAGACAGGTATGTAAAGCATTTAAAAACACCAATTCAGTAAATAATTAAGACACAACACATAATAAAAATCCAACACTAATTTATAAAAATAGGAAATATTTTTATCTTTAAAATTACACCAAAACGACAAACATTCAATGTAGGGAACTGGAGATATGAATTTTCAAAGATTTAGCAAAATGTAGCACTTAGAAACTTATAGCACCATATTGGGATACAGGCTCGCGATAGGCCGACCCAAAGTCAAAGTTTCAGGCCGACCGCGATGGAGCCCTGAGCGGATACCCCACGCGGAAGGTCCCGGTCACAGTTTTTACCTTCGGACTTAGAAACTTTTCTGGAGCTTTTTCTCGCAAGGTCCCTCGAAGCTCTCAGCCAGTCCGGATTCGGTGAGGGTTCGCCGGCTTGCCTTGCGATGAGCTCCCGGTCACCTTTCTGCGTTCGGACTTAGAAACTTTTGCGGTCCGACCTCTGGAGCATTCCAGCAGAGCAAACCCAGGATCCAGGCCGACACGCGGTTGAAGGCAGGCGGCTTGGCTTTCGCGGTTGCTCCCGGTCACCTTTTCTACGAGCGGACTTAGAAACTTTTCTGGAGCTTTTTTTTCGCGGGGTCCCTCGAAGCTCTTCACCAGGCCGGATTCGGTGAGGGTTCGCCGGCCTCGGATTTCTTTTACTCCCGGTCAAACTCTGGAAGTTGGACCGACGGAGCTTTTAGCGGGACAAACCTGGATGGCTTGGCCGGCTCGCGGTTGAAGGCAGGCGGCTAGGCTGACCAGGTTGAGTTGGTCCCTCTATGGAGTTTTTTTTCAAAGTTCCTCCAAAGTTCTCCAAACTTCTTGAACTTCTTCCTGAAGTTCCTCAAAGGGTCCCAAAGTGTCTCAAACTCACTCCAAGGGTCTAGAAGCTCCAAGATGGTCCTTGAAAGTTGAGGACTTCAGTTCCCACAATCCACTTGGACGTCACCCTTACAAATCCACTGGTAGTTCCCCAGGTTGATGATCCTTGGTGGTGAGGGTCCAGGTGAGCTCTGTTAACCTGTAGCTTGCAGGGAGTCCACTCTTTACTTCTTTTTCAGCAAGGTAGTCCACAGGGCTGTTGTTTCTGATGGTGCAGGCTTCAGAGGTCAGGTCTTAGAATTTGCACAGCAAAAGTTCTCAGCTTGGCACAATGTCTTGCTTTCTTCAGTTTCAAGCAGCAGATCTAGAGGGCTCTGCCCCTCTCAGATACTTATTCCAAGTTCTCTGGGTCATGCAGGAGGTCACTCCTGACCAATGGGAGCAGGGTAACTCCTCAAAGATATGACCACATCCTGTAGATGGTGGCATTATTTTGTCCTAGAGTGCATCAAATCTTCCAAATCCATAATGGCTGATTTTCCAGCAAGGAGGTAAGAGCTGGCTAAACCCACCCCTAGAATGGCTAATTTACTTAGACTCTCCCCCCTGCATCTGCTCATACCTTCCTTAATTCTACCATCTGCTTAAGGTGGAAAGTTCAGAGTTGTAAATGACACTGTTCTCTGCTCTCCTCTTTGAAGAACATAGTTTACAACTCCTCCCCCTGGCCTGGCATTCTTATGGAACAGCACACTGCCCTGCCAGCAGAGCTGGTTGACCCCAGGGGCTCTTTATCACCTCTTCAAGGCAGCCTGGCTAATCCACTTAACTCTGAGCAATCAGGGCAGACCACTGGAAGGCTGAATCTGGACTTACAAACAAGAACGTCTTATAACTTCTTGTTGGTACACTTTAGGAGAAATTCAACAATATCATATTGTTGAATTTATTAATACCATTCGTGGAAGTCTTTGAATGGCACTTCTAGCCCTCTCCTATCAAGAGTTATTAGTTAATAACTTCCTACCATGTTAACCTATGTAACAGGGGATTTGCAATGGAAAAAATGACTTGGGCCATTTTTCCAGCACCAGGACTTACAAAAACATATTCTATAAGTACTTTGCTTATATCTACAGGACCCCCACCCCATGGGACAACTAGGGGAGTCTTTAGGGGTTCTGAATCTATAAACAATATTGCAGATCCTCACTTCACAGTGCTCCTAGCATCAAAGTCGAATTTGGGCAGCACTTTATCACAATGTGGGGAGTGAAATGTGAAATTTCACTTAACCCAGGGCATATAGAACTCATTTTATAAGGGTCTACCTTATAGATACCTGACCCCCCACCCCTGGGACAACTAGGGGAGACCCTGGGGGTCCCTAATATGCCCTAACATTGTAGGTTATCCATTTTTAAGTGCCCCAAACACCAAAGTCGAGTTTGGGCACAATTTACTTTTTAAAAGCAGTCCTGGCACCCAGGGCTGCTTTTAAAACTGACCTCAGGCCTCAGCAGTGCACACATGCAAGTGCAGAGAGCTGCTGGCCTCTAAACTGCCATGCCCTACTATATAATAGGGACTGATAGGTAGTTTCAATTCCCCTGCCCTATTATATACTAGGGGCTTATAGGGTAGGTCATGCCAATCACAGGGGTACCCCAACTCATAGTGTACCCTAGTGTATGTAGGTGTTTTCACTGTATTCTAAGTGTTTTCAGCATAGCCCTGGGCCTGGTTAGGTAAAGCCCAGGGTCAGTCAGAGTCAGTTACCACCAGTACCAGTTAGCAAAAAGTTGGGGCGTGCCCAGGATTACTTTGCAACATAGCCCCCCCAAACGAAAGGTGATGGGTTACTAACCTACACCCTGGTAGTCCTCACAAGCTAAGTGGAAAAACCTGGAAAGTCCATATGCATTTGCATGGGCAACCCCAGGTCTGTGTTCCACTGTAAAGTCCATTCCCTGTAGGGAAATGGACCACCTTAATAGCTTGGGATTCTCCCCCCTCATCTGCATGAGCCATCTGAGAGGTCTGTGGTCAGTTTGAACACGAAAGTGAGTCCCAAACAAATATGGTCTCAACTTTTTCAGAGACCAAACTACAGCAAAAGCCTCTCTCTCATTGGCACTCCACCTCTGCTCTCTGGGAGAAGCCTCCTGCTAATAAAGGCAACTGGCTGATCAAGGCCCTCTTCATTTAGCTGTGACAACACTGCCACAATCCCTTGCTCTGAAGCATCTGTCTGAACCACAAATTCTTTTGTGTAGTCAGGGGCTAGTAGCACTGGTGCTGAACATAAAGCAGCTTTCAGAGTGTCAAAAGCCTTCTGACACTCTGGGGTCCAATACACCTTCTTGGGCCTCTTTTTAGATGTGAGTTCTGTTAGGGGCCCCACAATGGTCCCATAATTTTGAACACACCTTCTATAGAACCCTGTCAATCCAAGGAATGCCCTGACCTGAGTCTGGGTAACAGGAGCTGTCCAATCCAAAATAGTTTGGATTTTAGCTTGGAGAGGCTTTACATGGCCCACACCTACCAGGTGGACCAGGTACACCACAGAACTCTGCCCTATTTGGCACTTGCTTGCCTTAATAGTCAGGCCTGCCTGCTGCATGGCCTGAAGCACTTCCCTTAGGTGGCTTAAGTGATCCCCCCAGGTAGAACTGTATACAGCTATATCATCCAGGTAAGCTGCACTGAACTGTTCCAACCCAGACAAGACCCTGTTCACCAACCTTTGGAAGGTGGCAGGTGCATTCTTTAAGCCAAAGGGCATTACCTTGAACTGATAATGTCCCTCTGGTGTGGAGAATGCTGACCTCTCCTTTGCTCCGTCAGTGAGGGCAATCTGCCAGTAACCTGAAGTCAAATCAAAAGTACTCAGGTACTTAGCAGCCCCTAACCTGTCAATGAGCTCATCAGCTCTAGGTATAGGGTGAGCGTCAGCCTTTGTGACTGCATTCAATCCTCTGTAGTCCACACAGAACCTTAACTCCTTGGCCCCCCCTGAGGATTAGGTTTAGGCACCAGTACCACTGGACTGGCCCATGGACTCTCAGACGGTTCAATTACCCCCAATTCCAGCATCTTAGCAACCTCAGCTTTAATGCTGGCTCTGACATGGTCAGACAACCTGTACAGTTTATTTTTGACAGGTAGGCTGTCACCAGTGTCAATGTGGTGCACACACCACTCAGTGATGCCTGGGGTCAAAGAGAACAGGCCAGCAAACTGCTCCAGCACTTGCTTACAGTCTCTGTGCTGTTGGTCTGTCAACTTGGGAGAGAGTATCACCCCCTCCACTGACCCATCTTGCACATTAGTGGAGAGGAGGTCGGGCACAGGCTCAGTTTCCTCCTCCACACCCTCATCAGTGACCAGTAACATGGTCATGTCTGCCATGTCATGGTGGGGTTTCAATCTATTCACATGCAGGACCCTATGAGGGTTCCTGGGGGTGCCAAGGTCAACCAAATAGGTAACCTCACCCTTCTTTTCTAAGATTGGATAGGTCCCACTCCACTTGTCATGGAGGGCCCTGGGAGCCACAGGCTCCAACACCCACACCAATTGTCCTGGAGTATACTCAGGCATAGTAGCCCTTTGATCATACCAGTGCTTCATGAGCTCCTGGCTGGCCTCCAGTTTCCTGTTTGCCTTGTACATGTACTCTGCCATTCTAGATCTCAGGCCTAGCACATAGTCAAGCACATTGTCCTTTGCTTCTTTAAGAGGCTTCTCTAAAGACTCTCTCAGCAGGCTCAATGGCCCCCTCACAGGGTGTCCAAACAACAACTCAAAGGGACTGAAACCAACCCCTTTCTGTGGCACCTCCCTGTAGGCAAACAGTAAGCATGGGAGGAGAAAATCCCATCTCCTCCTGAGTTTCTCTGACAACCCATTTATCATGCCCTTCAGGGTTTTGTTGAATCTCTCAACAAGACCATTTGCTTGTGGGTGATAGGGGGTGGTGAACTTGTAGTTGACACCACACTCATCCCACATAGCAGTCAGATAGCTGGACAGGAAATTCGTGCCCCTATCTGGCACCACCTCTTTTGGAAAACCGACTCTGGTGAACACACCAAGCAGTGCTCTAGCCACTGCAGGAGCATCAATGGTTCTAAGAGGGATTGCTTCAGGGTACCTAGTGGCATGGTCCACTACCACTAAGATATACCTATTCCCTGATGCAGTAGGTGGGTCCAGGGGACCAACAATGTCCATCCCCACCCTTTCAAAAGGGACCCCAACCACTGGCAGTGGTATTAGGGGAACCTTTGTCTTGCCCCCTGCCTTGCCACTGGCCTGACAGGTGACACAGGAGCTGCAAAACTCCTTTACATTTTTAGACATATGGATCCAGTAGAAATGGTTCACCAACCAGTTCCATGTCTTTGTCTGTCCCAAATGTCCTGCCAATGGGATATCATGACCCAAAGTCAGGATGAACTCTCTGTACCTCTGGGGCACCACCAACCTCCTGGTGGCCCCCTCCTTGAGGTTTCTGGCCTCAGTATAAAGCAGGCCATCTTCCCAGTAGAGTTTGTGAAACCCACTGTCATCCCCTTCCTCTTGCTTAGAAGCAATCCACCTCAAGCTCTCAAGGGTGGGACAGTCACGCTGTCCCTTACTGAACTCCTCTCTGGAGGGTCCACCTGCTCCTGTCAGTTCTGCCAAATGTGACAGCTCTGGCAGGGATGGAGTCCCTCCCTCAGAGGCCAGATCCTCCCCATCAGGGTTAGATTCTTCCTGCACCTCTGGAGTTCCCTGGGCTGACTCACCAGGCCCAGTGCCCTTGTCCTTGGATGCTTGGCCCTTTGTTCCAGGGTCCAAGTGTCCAGCCCCTCCCTTCTGGCTAGTCTGTGACCTAGTCACAGCACATACCCACTCAGGGAGCTCCAATATTTTCATATGGAGTCCTCTCTCCACCTCTGACCACATAGAGGCTTCAAGATCATTGCCCAGTAAACACTGGACTGGGAGCACCTTTGACACAGCTACCTTCATAGGGCCTGTCACACCTCCCCATTCCAAATCCACCACAGCCACAGGATGGAGTTTGGTAGTGCTGTCTGCATAAGTCACCTGGTAACAACCTTTCTGGAGGCACCAGCTCATCCAGGACCATACTTACACTAGCCCCAGTGTCTCTGATAGCCTCAACCTCAGTCCCATTCACTTTAGGCCTCTGCCTGTACTTGTCCATGTTTGGAGGTAAGGCACCAAGGGTTGCAATATTCACCCCACCCAGGGACACTAAGGTTGCTTCCACCACCTGACTACCCCTCTCTGGGGCACCACTCTCCACCCCTATACTTACACTGGCAATCCCTGTGGATGGCCCCTTAGGGGGAGCTTCTTGGTGCAGAGAGCATCTCCCTGTTTGTGCCCTGGCTGGTTACAGTCAAAGCACTTACCCACTTTTGAGGGATCAAAGAACCTACTATTCTTTCCCTGATCCCACCTCCCTTTGGATTTGGGTTGGCTCGGGGCACCCCCTCCTTGTGCAGGTTTTTGTGGGTCTTTGGAGGACTCCTTCTGGTTTTGACCTTCTTTCCCTTGGGCTTTCCCCTGGGGAGGGACCTGTCCTCCTTTCTTCTGGTCACCCCCCTGGTGCTGTATGGAAACCCGGGTTCCCACCCACTCATCAGCTGCTTCACCCAGCTCTATGGGGTCTGTCAGCTTAGAGTCCACTAGATACTGGCGTAACTTCTCTTCTGCACAATGAGTCAAAATATGTTCTTTCAAAAACAAATTATACAATCCCTCATATGTGTCAACTTTTTTACCAACAATCCAGCCTTCCAGTGCCTTCACTGAAACGTCCACAAAGTCTACCCAAGACTTTGAACTCAATTTCTGGGTGCCTCTAAACTTCACCCTGTACTGCTCTGGAGTCAGACCAAATCTCTTAACTAAGCATGCCTTCATCTGCTGGTATGATTCTGCATCCTCTCCCTTCAGGGTCAGGAGCCTATCCCTCCCAGCTACTGGAATCAACTCCCACAGGAGTGCACCCCAATACTTAGAGTGGACCCTACTCATTCTAAGGGCCCTCTCAAACGCTGCTAGCCATTTGTCAATGTCATCCCCCTCAGTGTACTTGGGTACTATACCCTTGGGAAGTTTGTGATCAAATGCACCACCCCTGGACATTTCAAAATCTTCATCATTTTCACTGCCACCATTTCTTTTCAACGCCTCCTCCCTCTCCCATCTCTTCTCAGCCAGTTCCAGTTTCCTTTGCTCCATAGCTATCAAAGCTAATTGAGCCTTAAGCAGTCTCTCTGCAAGAGACGGTGGTGGTCCCTGAGTAAGGGTCCCTTCCCCACTCCCACCATCTGGATTCATATGGCTCACACTAGAGAAAATGGAAGCGGCATCATCCTCACCCTCCTCTTGGATGAGGTTGGGGGCGACACCCTCTATCCGCCCTTGATTCTCCTCAGCTGCCCCAGTCCAGGCCTTTAGGGACTCAAGCAACCCTGCCTTCTTAAGCTTCCTGAAAGCAGGCAGCCCCCTAAGCCTACACTGTTCCCTAAGATCAGCCATCTTAAACTGGGACAGTTTAGCCAGGTCCAGCTCCATGGTTCCCTAGTTTTGGGTCACAAAAACTAGGCACAACAGACTTAGAACAATTTGGAAAAATCAAAAACAATGGATTAAAAACAGTTTAGTCCAAATTCCAATAATCAAACTCAAAAGTTTTGATCTAAGGCAATTTAGAGGATTTTTATAATCTTAATTCTCTTTACTGAAAGGTGTACTTTTAAACACAAGTCCTCATCCACACCGCTGAGCACCAAATGTTGGAAAGTGGATTATTGGTAGGGGCAAATGTATGTCTGCCACTGGCAATAAGGCCACTAACCATTGGTAGGACTCAAAATAGGTCTTAGTAAATTATTCCTATGCTCAACCCTTGTTAACGTGGCTGCGAGCAGACAGGCTTAACTTCAAAGACAGGTATGTAAAGCATTTAAAAACACCAATTCAGTAAATAATTAAAACACAACACATAATAAAAATCCAACACCAATTTATAAAAATAGGAAATATTTTTATCTTTAAAATGACACCAAAACGACAAAACTCCAATGTAGGGAACCGGAGATATGAATTTTCAAAGATTTAGCAAAATATAGCACTTAGAAGCTTATAGCACCATATTGGGATACAGGCTCGCGATAGACCGACCCAAAGTCAAAGTTTCAGGCCGACCGCGATGGAGCCCTGAGCGGATACCCCACGCGGAATGTCCCGGTCACAGTTTTTACCTTCGGACTTAGAAACGTTTCTGGAGCTTTTTCTTGCAAGGTCCCTCAAAGCTCTCAGCTAGTCCGGATTCGGTGAGGGTTCGCGGCTTGCCTTGCGATGAGCTCCCGGTCACCTTTCTACGTTCGGACTTAGAAACTTTTGCGGTCCGACCTCTGGAGCATTCCAGCGGAGCAAACCCAGGATCCAGGCCGACACGCGGTTGAAGGCAGGCGGCTTAGCTTTCGCAGTTGCTCCCGGTCACCTTTTCTACGAGCGGACTTAGAAACTTTTCTGGAGCTTTTTCTCGCGGGGTCCCTCGATGCTCTTCACCAGGCCGGATTCGGTGAGGGTTCTCCGGCCTCGGATTTCTTCTACTCCCGGTCAAACTCTGGAAGTTGGACCGACGGAGCTTTTAGCGGGACGAACCTGGATGGCTTGTCCGGCTCGCGGTTGAAGGCAGGCGGCTTGGCTGACCAGGTTGAGTCGGTCCCTCTATGGAGCTTTTTTTCAAAGTTCCTCCAAAGTTCTCCAAACTTCTTGAACTTCTTCCTGAAGTTCCTCAAAGGGTCCCAAAGTGTCTCAAACTCACTCCAAGGGTCTGGAAGCTCCAAGATGGTCCTTGAAAGTTGAGGACTTCAGTTCCCACAATCCACTTGGACGTCACCCTTACAAATTCACTGGTAGTTCCCCAGGTTGATGATCCTTGGTAGTGAGGATCCAGGTGAGCTCTGTTAACCTGTAGCTTGCAGGGAGTCCACTCTTTACTTCTTTTTCAGCAAGGTAGTCCACAGGGCTGTAGTTTCTGATGGTACAGGTTTCAGAGGTCAGGCCTTAGAATTTGCACAGCAAAACTTCTCAGCTTGGCACAATATCTTGCTTTCTTCAGTTTCAAGCAGCAGATCTGGAGGGCTTTGCCCCTCTCAGATACTTATTCCAAGTTCTATGGTTCATGCAGGAGGTCACTCCTGACCAATGGGAGGAGGGTAACTCCTCAAAGATATGACCACATCCTGTAGAGTGTGGCATTATTTTGTCCCAGAGTGCATCAAATCTTCCAAATCCATAATGTCTGATTTTCCAGCAAGGAGGTAAGAGCTGGCTAAACACACCCCTAGGATGGCTAATTTACTTAGACTCTCCCCCTGCATCTGCTCATACCTTCCTTAATCCTACCATCTGCCTAGGGTGGAAAGTTCAGAGTTGTAAATGACACTGTTCTCTGCTCTCCTCTTTGAAGAACATAGTTTACGACTCCTCCCCCTGGCCTGGCATTCCTATGGAACAGCACACTGCCCTGCCAGCAGAGCTGGTTGACCCCAGGGGCTCTTTATCACCTCTTCAAGGCAGCCTGGCAAATCCACTTAACTCTGACCAATCAGGGCAGACCACTGGAAGGCTGAATCTGGACTTACAAACAAGAAAGTCTTATAACTTCTTGTATGTACACTTTAGGAGAAATTCAACAATATCATATTGTTGAATGTATTAATACCATTCGGGAAGTCTTTGAATGGCACTTCTAGCCCTCTCCTATCAAGAGTTATTAGTTAATAACTTCCTACCATGTTAACCTATGTAACAGGGGATTTGCAATGGGAAAAATGATTTGGGCCATTTTTCCAGCAACAGGACTTACAAAAACATAAATTATAAGTACTTTGCTTATATCTACAGGACCCCCACCCCATGGGACAACTAGGGGAGACTTTAGGGGTTCTGAATCTGTAAAAATATTGCAGATCCTCACTTCACAGTGGTCTTAGCATCAAAGTCGAATTTGGGCAGCACTTTATCACAATGTGGGGAGTGAAATGTGAAATTTCACTTAACCCAGGGCATATAGAACTAATTTTATAAGGGTCTACCTGATAGATACCTAACCCCCACCCCTGGGACACCTAGGGGAGACCCTGGGGGTCCCTAATATGCCCTAACATTGTAGGTTATCCATTTTTAAGTGCCCCAAACACCAAAGTCGAGTTTGGGCACAATTTACTTTTTAAAAGCAGTCCTGGCACCCAGGGCTGCTTTTAAAACTGACCTCAGGCCTCAGCAGTGCACACATGCAAGTGCAGAAAGCTGCTGGCCTCTAAACTGCCATGCCCTACTATATACTAGGGACTGATAGGTAGTTTCAATTCCCCTGCCCTATTATATACTAGGGGCTTATAGGTTAGTGTCGTGTAGTTCCTATAGTACCCATGCAGGACCTGCGCGTTTGGATAACATAAACTGTGGGCTTGGTGTTAGACTGACTCTGTGCACCCCCACCGTATATGTTAGCTGGATTTGCATTAGCTAGCTCATAGTGCCACTAGAATCTCCTCTTATCGGGGAGAGATTAGTTTCTGGCAACCTTAGATCATGACAACCCAAATTCCTCAGAATCGTGGAAACAATGTACTACCTTTTGCTCAGTCACTTGTGCTTACTTATTTGGTTTGTCTCAGAGAGTTACACAGAATAAACAGTCTGGGCGTTTCAATAAGTATTTATTGAACAGTTGTTATTCTAGTGTAAAATATATGTGCTGTAGCAATCAGCAGACAATAGCAGAGATATATTATCAGCAGTACGATAAAAGTGAAGGGATAGAATAATTCTACCATATTGCAATAATCATGAATACATACATGAATATAAAAAGCATTATGAAAATGTGCGTACTCCTACAATGCCTAACTAGATGTACCTGAGTGTACCTAGCATATGTGTAGGTCTAAAAGCCTAAGAGCCAAGAATCCCTCTATGATTTAGTCGAACCCCCATACCTGAATAGAGAGAGTGTGGGACACGGTCCTGGTCTCGAGTTGGACACCCCGCAAGGGCTGTGTTAGACCGCTGTCAGCTGGAGTGACTGCATGCAGGAGCCTCAGCGTCTCTGGTCAGTGTGTCAGCATGGAAGTCTCGGTTCCCTCTATCTTACCATGGCAAGATGTGGTGTATTTATACCCTAAAGTGTCTCGTCCCTCAGTATGGTTTGTATTGGTCTTTGTTAGACATGAGGAAGACGTCAGGGGTGAACTTTGTACATACATATTATGCGGGAGATGTAGCTGGTGGATGCTCATGCATAATTTATGAGTACATTGTAGGCCTGTGTTCTGGAAAGACCTTGCAGTGTTCTAACCACAGACTAGATAACGTTCAACCCTCAGAGCTCGTTGTGTACTGTAGGGAACTAATGTAGGTGAAAGATCATGCCTATATTAGGAGTCATGACTATAATAGGGCATATACGATTATGACCATAACAGGGCATATACGGGTATGACCATAATAGGGCATATACGAGTATGACCATAATAGGGCATATACGAGTATTTCTACATTATGGCATATATGAATGGGTCTACATTAGGGCCTATATACGAAACATAACACCCACTCCACTTCCGAATTGTATGACAATGACCATACATAAAATCTGGACAATTTAAAAGTCTTTTCTTAAAAACAGCTAAAAACATGGTTTTAAAAGGACAATAAAAAAATGTTTAAAAATCAGCTATTCTTTAGTTGCCACTTGAAAAAGTCAATTCTGCCTCATTCATAAAAGTTGCATTACTACAAGCAGACAAAAGCCACTCTTTCTCAAGTAAAAGTGTCAATTTAGGAAATGTTCCAAATTTAGTACATTTATTTATGAAACGAAGTGGAGAAGCTGAATTCTTTCCCAGGACGCGATGAGCCAATTCCAGATTAAGTGTCCTGGCTGGGAGATACACCATTATCGGTGTTAGCTACTGCAGACGACAAATCCAACGCTTCACAGAGAACGTCAATCGCACATAGATGGAATTCGGCACTGCCAACAGTCGTTGCTGCGGCAGCTTGTGCGGCAGTTGTTACCTCGGTGCCTGTGGAGGAGCCACCTAACCCAGCAGGAGCAAACGGCACCTGTGGATTCTCAAGGAATGTATTCATCAGAATTGGAAGATGCTGGGGACAACACAGAGCATGGGCCTTTAGGGGGTCCAGCATAGCATCTAGGTCCAGTGGCGTATTCGATGGAAACGTTAGACAGAGATCCAATGTGCATTCTTCTCCGCAGAACAGGCATCGAAGAACAGGTAAGATGCAGTCCACCCAGACTGGTCTAAATGATAGAAACCAAGAGGCGTTCAGTTCTCTTAGGCAAGGTATGCCCAGAAGCTGCACCATGCGTTCACGATATTTCCGTTCCATGAGCGTGTTCGCCATTTCCTCGGAAATGGGGCCGTCCATTGCCTAGCAGTAATATTACAATCAGGACTCCTGCAATTAGGAACAGGATAAGCGGGAGACCTCCAAAGACGCTTCCCAGGACGGAGTGTATAAAATTTGGGATTACTCCGAGGACTGTCTGAAAGGTGCTTAATAGTCCTGACCCTATGGTCTTAAATAGGTGTACAATACTGCTCGTATCAGACATGTTAAAGATACGACCCACCATTTCTGCGAAATGAAAGGGGCAGTTTGTACGTATAAGCGCTTGTATCTCAGTCGAGGTCCTTGCAACTTGAAGTTCAAAGATTTCTCGAGCGGAGGGTAAGGGCACGGGTTGCTGTAAAAGCATGGCTTTCAGTCTGCTCAAAGCATCAATTTGTATAAAGGACACATTCAATGAAGGCCATAACGGCGCCTCCCTGACTGTGTTCAGTGGTGGAAACGATACTTGCATAAAGCAAGTAACCCTGGAGTTAACAGTGACCAGATAGGCGACGCCTGGAAGCATCCCACAGCAACCTTGATCATTTAGCATTAAGTAACTCCCATTCGAGAGCAGCTAGAAAACCGGCGTGATCATGGCCGCTGGGGTCCCTGATATGTGACAAGATAAGTTCGCCACTGAACCACTACATGCTCCGTGTAGAGAAATATCCTGACACATGAGAGAACCGCTTAAAGCGTTCTTGCAGTTTGTACCACTCAGATACACTTCCCGATCCCCATTCCAGCATCGATATCTATATGGTAACTCCCAAGTTTCCTTGATGTATCCCTTACCCATTTTTTCATATTTGTCTGCCTGCCTTTGCTCAAGGCAATATTGAAACTGAAACGTAGTGACCGGCAGAGTGATCTGGCCATGAATTAGCCATTCTGTTGATGGTGATTCGGCTACAGTGAATGGTAACCTTTCCAGTTTCTCAATACGCAGCATTGTATATTTGGCTCCCCTCTGTGCCATTTCTGTCTGTTTATCGGTTAGATTGTATTCTGAAAACAGAGACGTTTTGTTTATAAAACGCCAGGGCACATAGCCTGCACGCAAAGATTGCAGCGTCCAGCTCAACATCATAATAGAACATAGCTGTGATTGCCCGTGTTGTAACAAGGCCAGATCTTGTTCTAATATGTCGATTGCCGAAGACACAATGTTGCCTAGGGAGTAAATCCTGGAGGTCAAAGTTGTTAACCCATTATCCACTACAGCTAATGCCTTCTCTAAGTTAATACGGTCTATTTCCCGTATTCTTTCTGCGGCCTCTTGTTGAGATATTTTCCAGTTTTCATTATAGTAGGCATAAATGCCAGCATATATGAAACGTTTCTGACGTGTTTTCCTTGGGCCTGACAAGAAATCCCTATGGTCTACATCAGATGTGAGTAAGGTCAAATGATGTTTTACTTCTGTCAGTGTTGAGGTCTCTAGCCAATCAAGGCACTACTTCCCAACACTGTAGGATGTCACTACCCCTGGGTGTTGTCTTTGTACATAGCGTGTATCTGGCCTACTGATACTAAACCCCTCGGTTATACCTAGGAATCTCTGTTGACATGTGTTTGTGTCAATGGGCCAAATCAGCCATTCTGTCCAGTTGGGATCTGACCTGTTGTACTGGAGAATGTCATCTAATCCTACCCCATGTGTAGTTGAATTCTGTCCCCCACCCATCTGTGATGGTACTGGAAACCCTGGTGTGTTCATTTCCTTGTTCTTGGCTAGTCCAAGACAGGATGTCTGTTGCACAGTGTCATTTAGAAATATTATCTGCTGTGGAATGAGGCATGCTCTAAAAAGCGCTTCTGTTCCCTGGACCTGCCAGTCCTTCGATTGATTTTAAATCTATAGTGTCCTTCCATAGGTCGAAACCCTGTGTAGACAATTGGGCCATAAAGGAAGCAGAGTAAATCTGTTTGGTGTTAGTCAACATAATTTTCTGTGCTGATGTTGTTGCCACTTTGTAATAAAATGACTTCGGGTCAGATGTGTTGAACCCTGAAAAGTATGTGAATTTCTGTGCAAAAGTTTGCGAACTACCTTTTGGAGGAGTTGGGCAGTGTTCCCACTGGTGGTATTCAAATACATTTCTAGGTGTTATAGATTTGTGCAAGAAATGATGACCATAATGTTGGTAACAGTACAATGTATCATAGTCTGAAGTACCTTCTAACATTTCATTGTTCGGAAATGCTGCAGTTTTTTCTAAATCAGACATTAAATTATTTACAGTTTCAGTGTCCCAATCATCAGAAAATGTACTGGAGGTAATGATATCACTTAAAGAAATTTTAAATACATGTTTAAGCTTTAAAAGTTCAGTCGGACCGAATATATCATAAACAATCTTGTCCCATACTATACGGTCCGGTATAGGAACTGCTGTGATGTTCACTGAAGACAAGTCTCTTGGTTCATGATGTGAAGACTGGTGTGGTTTTAAAATCAAATTGACTCTTTGGGCTGTCGAGCTCTGCTGGAGGTATCGTCCATTAATAAGCATACTAAAAGTTATTATTAAACCTAGCCAGAAAAGAAAAAATAAAATCCCAGTGATATACCATAGTTCAATCCAAGGTGACACCAGGTAATTCTTTCTAAAAAAGTTCAAAAAGTCAGTGAGTTTCTGTCTGAGTGATTTTTTTGCTGGCGTCGTTTCCGGCTCGCTCGGATCCAGTGAAAACGTATCAAAGTTCATGAAATAGCCAGAAGCAGTTCGATCAATTGTTGGAATTGCATCGGGATTTGTTGAAATTGGATTTTGCTCTTGACGAGGCATGTTGACGTAGACGTCTGTAGTCGTTTTGATTGCAACTTGGTTGTTAAGTTCATTTTCTTGTTGTTGAAGTGGAACGAGTTCCATAGCATTGTTGCTTAGTCCTTCATTCCGTACAGGTGGCTCTTCGAACGTGATGAGTCTTTCTGTTTGAACTTCTTGGATTGTAGCAAGAGGAGGGCATCTGCTACTGTGGAGTCCACGAGGCCTACTGTTTAGTATCGGCCACATGGTGTGGTTTGATTAAGTCAATTGAGACAAATCTTTTCTCCTTTTTCCCGGCAAGAGGCGACAGAAGTACAGTTTTTGTGGATTGCTAGGACCGGTACAGGCTTTCTGTAGGATGGCCCAAATTCTTTTTTGTCAGCAATCTTCTCTCTGACCAGATCCCCGACGTTTGGGATCCAGACAGGTCTTGCGGTTGCTGCCTTGACTTCCTCAGTGGCGGTCTGTTTTAAGTGGACGTTGCTTTGTTGTGTCCTGGATACAATTAGATCCTGTAAAACAGCCAAACGATCACGGATATCAAATGGTTTTTCATCCGCCACAGTGCCTTCACAATCAAGATCAGGTACCCACATTCTTGTCCCAAATTGGACCTCGTAAGGAGTGACACCCCCTAGAGAGCTTCTTTGCTGATTGTTTATTGCTTGTTGGACCCCATAAAGGTGATCGACCCATCTACCGCCTTTGCCTAATACCCTAGCTGTTAAAGATTGCTTTAAGTCCCGGTTTTTCCTCTCCACAACAGAATTTCCCTCAGGATGGTACAGAGAGGAGTACCGCAATGCTACTCCCATTCCTTCCATGGCCTCTTTGTAAGCCCGAGAGCTAAACGTCGGGCCAAGGTCAGAATGTAACGTGTCAACTGCGTATGTGCCGATAAAGACTCGCAAATCTTTTATAACAGTTCGAGCGTCAGCACAGCGCTGAGGCCAAACCCATAGGAATCTAGAGCATGAATCCACTGCAACCATGATATATTTCTTGGCCCCATCAGATTGTAGGGGTCTGCAGTTGTCCAAATACACACATGCGAGTGGTTTGTCTGATTTTAACAATGGTGTCTGCGCTGGGCGTGTTTCGGTGGAACCTTTAATCTGCTGGCAGATGTCGCACTTTAAGACATAGGGGCCGATTCCGATTCCGGACGGAAATCTCTCCGACCGAGCCGGACCCGGAGAGAATTCCGACCGAATCGGACCCCAGCAGTCCGACCGGATGAGTACGATGCATTCGCATGCTATCGGACTCGATTCGGTCGGACTTCCATTGAAGTCAATGGGAGCCAGTTGTACGACGCGTACGCGGGCTCCCATTGACTCAATGGGTGTGAGGCGAACAAGGGCGCCCCCTACAGTGGCTACGCGTCCATGCGCATCACGGCGTACATGCACAGGTAGGGGGGACCCATGGGTCCCCCCTGTGTGCGACTCGCGCGCCTACGCATTCAGGGGGGTCCGACGCGGACCCCCAAAGTCCGGCTCCGACAGCTCTTTCGAGCCGGACGGCGCGAGTCGGTCGGACTGCTTGCGGCACGCATCGTACTTACCCGGCCGGGAAACGTCTCCATAGCGCGGTGCGAGTCGTGTCCGTGCGAGTCGGTCGGAGCGTGTTGAAGCCGCGTACGAGTCGGTCGGCGATTTCGCGGGAGCATGCATCGTACTCGCTCGGCCGGACCCGTGTACGATTCGGTCGGGAAACAGGGCTCCGAATCGGATCCGGTAAATCCGAATCTGATTCGGAGCACTACCGGCCGAGATCGGAATCGGCCCCATAGTCTTTGGTCTGCTTTGTTAACCCAGGCCACCAGTAGCGCTGTTTCAGTAATGAAATAGTCACTGTAACGCCTGTATGTGCAGAACCCAAACCCTCGTGTGCTGCTAGAATTAAGCCTTGCCTACGATCCATATTTGGTATTACTCTATCCCCCACTCCAGGAATCTGAGCATATGGAATGTTTTGTGCATCTAACTTGTAGGAGTACTTGAGTGGAAATTTTTTAGGTACTGCTGTGCTGCCCTTGCGTGACGCATTGACAGCTACCAAGATCTCGCCGTCTATTCTCGTTTTTGAACGAGTGAGTGCAGCTACGGCGGCTGTGCGTACAGCCCCCTTTGCAGCTTCATCAGCCAATGAATTCCCTTCAACTTGAACGCCATCACGATGATGACTCAGTGTATGTATCACGTGAGCCCTTGGTAGTTCGTTTCTCAACTCCACTACCTGTTCCCATAGCATGTTATGCTTAATTGTGCCACCTTTTGCGTCTTTAAACCCGTTTTGTTCCCAATGATGTAAATATTCATTGTACGACTGTACACAGTAAAAGGAATCACACACAATTAGTGTGGGGAATTCGTGTTCCGTATTTACAAGTGCCAGTATCAGTGCTTTTAATTCTGCTAACTGAGCCGTGCAGTCTCCTAGAGATTGCGATTTAGTGCTACTGGGATGGAACTTTCCATTGCGCATGCGACCTTTAACAATTGCACACGCCGCGCTGTAAGGTTGCTTGCTCCCTATGGCTGGTTGAGCAGATAGGTCAGTGTAAATAATGTATTCATACTGATCTAGAGGCAAAATCTCATTTGGTAGAGGATATTCTTGTTCGTATTGCAGAAATGCTTGTGTTTTTAAACTTGGATCAAATCTGTATTCAACATTCGTTGCAGTAAGAGAATTAGCCCATTGTATCCATCTGGGATGTAACGCTTTCGCATTTGGAATGCTAGCTTTTGTAACAGCTTCTAAAGCTGGTACTGGGGTCACGACAAATATGCGTTTACCCTGAGCCAGAGCTCTTTCTCTTGCTACAACGGTCTGCACTGCTGTCAGGATTTTTTCTGTTGAAGTGAAACGCATCTCTGCGTTTGTGTACAGGTGTGATTTGTATGCGATTGGTACTGTTTCGTCTTCATTGAAAGTTAAATAAGTATACCCGCATTGACCCGCTATTACTCGGATCACTAAGTTGCGTACGTTTACGCGTGTCTGTAAATGTTTAGAAGCTATCATGTCTTCCTGTAGTGAACGTAGGATGTTTGTATGTTCCTGTGTCCATTGTCTGACTGAAAAATCAGGTTTTATTAAGTCGTAGAAAGGTTTTACTCTTTCTGCGTAATCCAAAATGTATGTTCGACCAAAATTTAGGAATCCCAGAATTGATTGTAAATTCTTTAATGATTTTGGAGGTTGGAGCAGCGCACACTTTTCTAAAAGTTAGCTGCTAGGCTTTTCCCTTCACTTGACAGCTCATATCCTAAGAACAGGACACTGAGATGGGCAATTTTTGATTTTTTGAAATTAAATTTATAGCCCTCAGAGGCGAATCCCATAATAATGGTGCTCACCCTGGTCAAGTGCCTCGGTAAGTCATCGTCCGTCAGATAAATATCATCTACATAGGACAATGCTTCTTCATCCAAATTTTGGAGAAACTCTGTTACCCTTGCTGAAAACAACCCCGGGCTATTCTTATACCCTTGGGGGAGTCGGCAAAATTGCCGTTGAGACCCTAGCGCTGAGAATGCGGTCAGATACCTGCTTTCAGGCGCTATATTTTGGCAGAAATATCTATTTGAGATATCAAGTGTTGTTTTGTATTTTTGTCGCACAATGTTATTCATTAATGTGGCACTGTGTGTATTTTGAACTGCAAATGTCTTTGTGCAGGTGTTTAAATGTCTGTAATCTAAAACTAGACGATATGTGTCATCAGGTTTTGATACGGGAAACAAAGGATTGTTCATAGGTGAAGTGCAATTTTCTATCACCCCCTGGTATTCAAGTTGATCTAGGATCTCCCTGACTTGTTTTTTAGCTTCCTGCTTTATAGGGTATTGCCTTTGAGCATTCGGTGAAACTTTTAACGGGATCACGTGGTGGGTTGAATCTTCATCCCAACCAGCATGATTTTTGTACAATGCTGGAGCTAGGGCAACCGCCCACTCCTGCGCATATGCATGTTTTAAATGTATGGGAACGAGGTCGGAAAATGCTGGAAAAATTACCTTTTCTCCCTTTGGGCACTCCATGACAAATGCTGGCGGCCAGTCTTGCTCTGCTAATAGGATGTCATATCCAGATGACAAATTTTCCCAAATTAGACCTTTAACTTTCCTGGTCTTGTCCCCCTCCATCCGGAGTGTTCTCATGTAACTTATGTGGGACACTTACCCGAGTATCAGGTGTTTCCACTGTGATATACTCACTCAACTCCGCTGTCACCAGAAATTCCTTCAGGTTCTGGCGAGCTATCGTTACTTCTGCCTCGCTGTCTAGCATCGTCAGAGCCCATTCCCCGTTCAGAAGCTGTGTCCTCAGAATTCTGGGCATGTCTGAACTTGAGACCTGCTACCTTCTTCTTTTTGAACTGAGGTTTTTGTTTTTGTTTATCTTCTTTTTTAGGTGCGTAGTCCGCAGCGCGTTGCGTGTCTCTGGACTTTGTACGCTCCTCTTGTCTGTGTTCTGACCGTCCTTCCCTCTCGGAGTTTCTTGACGAACCCTGAAAGGAACGAGAGGAACGTGTATCAGTATCCTGATACCTGTCAGGTTTCCTAATATTATCCCTATTCCTGAGGTTATACCTCCTTTCAGAGGGCTCTTGTTGAGGAGACCTACCTCTGGATTGAGATCTGTTGTCTTTAGACTTTTGTTGTTTTTTATTTTCCCACTTCTTTTTAGAAGAAGTAGGTGTCTGCTTCGTAGTGTCCTTTTCAGGACTGCCCAGTTGTGGTTTTAATGCTTTCCCACTTAGACTGTCTCTGCCTAATTCTGCATATGCAGTTTCAATTATTTTTGGTAGTTCGTGTTGTTGATCTACTGGACTGAACTCCCTTAGGCGTTGACGGATCGCCACTGAAGCTGCTTCCCCCTTAATGTTAGCTAGCATTATGGCTGATACCTGATCAAAGTTGTTTAGTAACTTCATCCCTAAGTTTAGGGCAGGCTCTGCTCCATACTCATTTTGTATCTGTCTCAATACGTCTGGCACTACTGCTAAGGATGGGATACCATGTGTTCTGGTATATATGGCAGCAAAGACTGAACCCCAAGAGGTGCAATCCTCTACTTGTGGTGTGATCCCCATGGGCAAGCAGATTGTTAGAATTCTGTGTTCTTCATAGGTGGTAGTGATGGAGCAAGGTCTCATAAGAAAGAGACTTGCTCGGAGGCAATCCTCTCGTTTAACTCATTAACAGAGTTACTAACCATGTCTTGTGAATAATTAATACGCACCACATAAAACACGCGGGTTAGCGAAGCTTGCTTATGTGTGTACTAACGCAGATAACAATGAAAACGGACTAATACCGCTTTAAACGGGGAAACTGTTGTATGCATGCGTCAATTGCATCTACGCAATATGACGAGCTAACGCTTGGAGGGAAATTCTAGCGCATGAGCAGAAGACACTAAAATGGAGTCTTGAAGACTCGCGTGCATGGCATCTGCTCAGCTAAAACTAAAACAGGTTATTCTACTAATGCTAATGCGGGGAAATATTAATAAGAGAATGGGAATAGAGTAGAGGTGGGAGGTATACAGTGAGTCCATTTATTTCGTGAAAATAACATTTCTCTTTTGACTTTATTATTAGTGCGCATTTGGGCCCTTCTTGTATGACCGGACTTGATGAAATGACGCAACACTTGCGCATGCCTACTGAGTAAAGCTATGAAGGTCAATGACGAAGCATTTGAATGGAGGCCAAATCGTAGCGCCATGTCGTGGGAACGGATGGTGAAAAGTTCAGCGATGTGATGTTCTATTCTTCATAGTGTCATTAATGTTGCAAGTTTGCTACATGTAATGGATGGGAATAAAATTTTGAATAAAAATTAAGGGGATGGGTTTGCGAACAATAGTCTAACAGAGTATAGAGATATGTAAGCATGGTGTGATGATCACCCCCTTGCCTGACCAATTAGATTTCGTATTTTTACGATATTGTAACTTTAGTGGGTGGAACATTAGGAAACGAAGGTATAATTAAGGTAGCTTTAGTTTTTTTTTTGTTTTGTTTTTTAAAATTTTCAAAAACCTTTATTGAGAAAAAGTTTGCACTACAAGGTTACATTATATGCAGGCGGAGAGGACCGCAATCAAGGAGTAGAGTCGCATTCATTGCATACATCAAATGAGACACCATAAACAGAAAGCTCGTTACAGTACATAGGGTGAAAGGTTCTGAGGTGAGGCTGGGAAGTTGGGCGAGAGCGCCCGGAGGCGGCCTAGCGCAAATGGAAATAGGCTCAGGAGACCATGGGAGTATGTGGGCAGGGGGGGGCGGTGGCATCACCCTGGCCAGCTCCGGCGGCTGCCGCGGGCGGGGTGCCGTCGGGGAGAGGTCGCAGAATGCCGGGAGGTTTGGCGCAGGAGGTAGGAGACGAGGGGACCCCAAATATCAATCGGGCGGGAAGTGGCCGGCATTAGGTCCCAGAATTCGGACAGAAGTGTCTGAAAGCGAGAGGCGTCCTCAAGCCAAGCACCGACCTTGGGCACGGCCCTACGGCCCCAGCACATGGAAACCCTGCGCCGCGCGAGGACAGTGAGCATCGCCGTCAGCCAGAGCGTAGATCTTGGTGACCAGCTTGTGGGGGAGGGGGATGTGTAGAGGAAATTAAGGGTGGCCATGGAAGGGGGCTGAGGAAACGTGGGATGAAGCTCCCTACAGTGGGCCCTGAGTTGATAATAAAGCAGGGTGTCCATGGGGCCTGACTCAGCAGCGAGAGTAAAGAAAGTATCGCTGGGGTAGAGGTCCGACACCGTGGAGAGCCCCAAGCGGGTCGCATGTTTAACCATTCCGGCCGTCTGTAGAGGGGGGAATGTCGGGTTATGTGCAATGGGCACGGAGTTTGCAGAGAGCATGCTGGAGCCGGCATGTCTTCGGAGCCCATCCCAGGCCCACCGCAAAGTCTCCACTGTGCCGATCTCGCCGCGCGCGAGCTTTGTTGGGGCAAAAAGAGTGGTCGAGAGTTGCCAGGGGGCAGCGAGGTCAGCCTCCACCGCGACGTGCAGTTGGAAAGGAGCCAAAACTGTAGGAAGCTGGCCTGGGCGCTAAGAGCATATAGTTTAAAATCCGGGTCTCCCCGACCACCCCGCGACACAGGGAGAGTGAGTGTATTATATGAGATTCTGGGCTGCCGACCGGCACCGACAAGAGATATTATGAGTGAGCGTAATCTGCGCAAGAAGTGCGCTGTGAGGGGGACGGGGACATTGACGAATAAATACAAGAACTTCGGGAGCACCACCATCTTGGTGATGGCTATGCGGCCCGCCAGAGACAGGGGCAACCGACACCAGAGTTGGATCTTAGATTCGAGCCAGTCAACAGCGCGGCCAAAATTAGCCGTCCAGAGTTCGTCCACAGCCCTACTGACCCAGATGCCTAGATATGTAGTCGGTCCCGATGCCCATACGAACGGGTAGTCCGGAGTGAAGGGGACCATGGCGTCCATAAGGGGGAAAAGAAAGGACTTGCCCCAGTTGACCTGGATGCCGGAGAGACCCCCGAATCGTATCACCTCGCGGACCATAGGGCCGAGGTTCTCTTGGGGGTTGCGGACGTAGAGTGTGACGTCGTCCGCATACATAGAGACAACAAGAGCTCGGGCCGTGAAACCCAGACCCCTCTGGGTGATGTTGTCTGAGCCTGGCGGCCAGGGGCTCCATGGCGATGGCGAATAACATGGGCGAAAGCGGGCACCCCTGCCTAGTGCCCCTGGCAATGGGAATGGGCTCCGAAATCTGGCCGTTGATCCGGAGACGGGCTGTGGGGAGAGTATACAAGAGTTGAATCTTGCGCAAAAAAAACGGGTTAATGCCCAGGCGAGGGAGTTGATAAAAAAGAAAGGGCCACTCAAGAGTCTCAAAGGCTTTGGTGGCGTCCACAAGGGTGGCCACCGCCGGAAGTGCGGGATTAATTTGATGAAGGACGGAAAAAATGGTCCGAAGATATTGGGATGTAGCACGGCCGGCGATGAAGCCGGACTGGTCCGGACGAGCGATGAGCGGCATGAGAGGGAGAAGGAGGGAGGCTAATAATTTGGCAAAGATCTTGTTGTCCGTGTTAATTAGAGACAGGGGACGATAAGAGTCACGAAGCTCAGGGGGCTTGTCCGGTTTCAGGAGGAGCGTGAGCAGAGCCACAGTCAAATGATTCATTATACATGGCAACGAGATGCGGGACCAGAAGGGGCGCAAAAGCCTTATAAAAGGATGCCAGCAAGCCATCGGAGCCAGGGGCCTTGTCCCCAGGCAAACCGTTGATAGCGGCCAGGATTTCTTCCTTGGAGAAGGGCTCATCAAGGTATTCCCGGTGGGAATTTCCAAGCCAGAGGAGTTGAAGAGTGTCAAAGTATTGATCGAGAACGTCGCATGGTGGCGCGATCCCGGCTATGTAAAGTTGGGAGTAGAAGGTTGTGAATCGAGCCTTTATCTCTTCGGAAGAGGTGGTTCTGTCCGGGCCACCGTCCTGGAGCGCAGTAATGTAGGAGGCGGCGTGAGGCTGGCGCAATAAGTTGGCCAGAGTCTTGCCAGGACGATCCCCTTCACCAAAGCGGCGCACTCTCGCCTCCCGGCCCAAGAACGAGAGCTCTCTATTGGCCTCATCAGAGAATGCGGTGAGTTTACCCCGGAGCTGTGCGAGGGTGTCAGGATTCGGATCGAGGGAGTGCGAGGAGTCCAAAGTTTTTATCTCCGCCTCCAGCCTGTCGAGAGTGCCGCGAATGGAGCGTAACACCCCGGACTGCTTGGAGATACATTCTCCTCGGATGACCGCCTTGAACCCTTCCCAAAGCGTGGAAGGAGAGTCGACAGAGCCCTTGTTTAAGTCGAAGTAGTTTGTGATTGCGGTTTGGATCTCATCGCAAAAGACCGAGTCTCGGAGCGCATGGGGGGGTGCCGCCAAGAGAACATCCGCCGCGGGGAATTCAGGAGTTGCAAACTGAGGCGAACAGGGGTGTGATCAGATAGGGTGCGCGCCATATGTTCCACGGAGGTGAGCCAAGCAAAGGCATCCGGAGTCGTGATCCAGAGGTCCAGGCGGGACCAGCATCCACGGGAGCCGGTCACGCAAGTGCCCTCGCGCGCCTCAGGACGGGTGTCATGCGTCAAATAGTGAGTTATCGGTGAGTATGGAGTGCATGAGTGAGGTTGCGCGCGGATGAGAAACGTGTGGCCCAGAGCGATCAAGAGTGGCAGATAGTGTGATGTTAAAATCGCCCCCCCAGAGGAGCGTGGCTAGGCCCAGTGAGGAGAGGTGCTGCCAGACCTGTGCGAAAAAATCAGGGTAATCCGAATTAGGACCATAGAGCGCCGCGAGGATCAATGGTTGGGCCAGAAGGGTGCAGCGAAGGATAACGAAGCGCCCCCCAGGGTCAATGATCGCCTGAGAGGTGTGCCAAGGAAGCCCCTTGCGCAGTAGGATGGACACCCCGCGGGAGCAATTAGAATAGAAGGAGGAATGGATTTCGCCCCAGTGCCTGGAAAGGAGCCTGGGAGCAGTAGCGGGCAGCAAATGGGTCTCCTGCAGGAAACAAATGTCAACCTTGTGACGGATAAGGTGGGCGTGAACCAAACAAGCCTTTCGGTGGTCATTTAGACCACGGACATTCCAGGTCCAAAGAGTGGTGTTCGTCATGTCAATGAGCCAAGGGAGTGAATGGCGAGGTGAAACAGAAATGCGGTGCGGACCTTGTGCAATAGAGAAGAGAAGTGCAGTGCAAAACCTAGTACAGTGGATGTTGGATTACAAGGAGGAAGAAAAAACAAAACCAACAACATAGCCTCAGGAGGAGGCAACAGTCCCAGAGGCCCCAACCCCCCACCACCCACACCAACCCCCCAATTAGGCTGAGAGACCAACCCCACCCACCCAGGGAGACCACAACTGGGAGGGGGAAGCACAGAGACAAGGAAGGGAGTCATCCCAGGGAGGCATGGATGCGCCCGGCATACACCCCTGCCAAAGAGACAGGGTGGCCACGCCAGGAGTGTTGCGGACAACAATGTAAGTCGAAAGGTGGAGAGACAGGGCGCCTAAAAAGGCAGAGGCCTAGTGTGCAAGAGCAGATGATGAGGCGTGAAGCCAGATATGAGAGCCGACATAAGGTCGTGGGAGAGGGGAGATTAGGAGGAGGCCGGAGCAACAGGAGGGATAGAGGAACCCCCTCAGCGAGCCTACAGGCCCAGCGAGCGGCCACCGGGAGCACATCAGTGAGGAGGGGAGAGGCACATAGCGACTGAGACAGAGTGAGTCTCTGCCAAGGAGGGCAATGTTACATACGAAAGTACAGCATGGTAAAAGTCAGTCATTGTCGCTCAGGTCGCCGTCAGCACCGGCCTGGGAGCCAGCTGGGGGAGAACGCCGCGCACGAACCAGTTTCTTCACATAAGCCAATGCGGCCTGTGGCTCCGTGAAAATCTGCATTTTGGAGCCCTGCCTGACTCGCAGCTTAGCGGGGTATGCCAGGGAGTAGGAGATGTCGTGCTTTTGAAGTATACGTTTGGCCGGAAGGAATTTGCGGTGGGCAGCCTGCACCGCCATCGTGTAGTCGGGGTAGAACGCCAGAGAGTTCCCTTGATGGCGGATTTCCCCCTTCTCCCTGGCAGCACGAAGAACAGCGTCTCGGTCCCTAAAGTTAAGCAACTTGGCGATGATGGGGTGAGCCGGCAACCCAGGAGCAGGGCACGGGCCAAGAGAGCGGTGGGCTCGCTCGACAATAAAGACGGGGGAGATGTCCTCACCAAAGAGATCACGGATGAGTTGCTCCACAAAGTCCTCCATTTTATTGATGTTGGAGGATTCGGGCACACCCGTGATGCGAAGGTTGCTCCTGCGGGAGCGTGCCTCCAAATCCTCATTCTTGTTCTTGATCAACTCAAGTATCTTGTCCATTTGCAGGAGCTTGTGGTGGTTCCGTGTCGCGGTGTCCTCGGCGTCCGAAACTCTCGTCTCAACCTGGGCCAGACATGTGTCGTGTGAGTCGACCCGAGCCTTGACAGTGTCCAGTCGGGCCGACAACTGACCGAGTTGGGTGGCAATGCCAGTGACCGCGGTCTTGACGTCCAGCATGATGGCCTTCAAGTCATCCTCTCTGGTCGGGCCGGCATCTGTCTGGGCAGCAGGATCGCTCGCGTCCGAGGTCGCCCCCTCCTGCCGCGTCTGCCGGGGCTGCTCGAAGGCGAGCTTGGGTTGTTTGGGGTCGGCCTTCCCCATGATCTGGGACCGTTGAGTGAGCAGAGGCTGCCAAGAATCAGGGGGGCCAGGAGCAGCGACTCAGAGTGAGGCGGACGGAGGCAGAGGATGGCCCTGGCAGTGGGGGGGGGTTGAGGCAGCGCGGCCAAAGGCTGTCCCCTTAAGGAAGGTGCTGAGGGTGGAGGGCAATTCAGCAGGTTTAGGCCGTCAGGCCAGGCCCATCACCCAGGAGACGGAGCAGCCCCGGTCCACCATGCAGGCGGGAACAGCCTGAGCGATGTGGGAGGTGAGAGAGGCCAGATTGGGGGAGAAGCATAGTCCAGGATCGCTGACAGACAGGGGCAGCAGCGCCCGGCGTGGGGAGGCCATGCGAGGTGTGGAGAAAAGGGTGGCCGTGCAGGAATCTGTGTCCAAACGGTAGGTGGTGAAGATGGTCGGAGAGCCCACGGGGTCGGCCCACCACAGGGCCCAGATACGGCGAAGAGACCGCCCACCAAGGAAGGAGCTGACGGAGGTCAGACGCACAGATGCCGGCAATAAGGGCCGTGTGAGGCCGTAGAATCAGGTCCCCAGGCCGTGTAGGAGATTTGCAGGCAGCGTCTAAGGTCCGGTGCGCCGGGATGCAACGGCGTGCGGGCAGGAGGCAGCAACGCAGTCCCCGGCCCCGGTGGCGAGAAAGCCAGAAGAGCAGCCGGGAGTCCGTGTCCGCGGGGGCAGAAGCAGATGGGAGTCGCGGGGGCGCGCCACCCGCGTCGCGGGGCCCGGAAAAAGCAGTCAGAAGCAACGGGCGCCAGGGATGGGAAAATGGCGCCCGAGCGGAGTGAAAGCCCGGGCCCCACGGTACGACACGCGCGCCCCCTACCCCGCCGCGAGAAGCCCCCACAGTGACGCAACTCACCGGGTCCGGAGGAGCAGGGCAGCAGGCTGGCTCCGATGCGGCGACTCGGCCCCAGGGGAGCCGCTCGGGTGAGGCAGCAAGTCGGCGGCGGCGCTACGGCCCGGATCAGGCACCAGTCACACGCTAGCAGGAGGGCCCAGTCACCGCGTCCAGTCCCAACAGCGGATCTTGGTGTGGCGGCTTCAGAGGGGACCCGGAGTGGGATCGATCGGCGCCTCGGAGTGAGGTGAGTCAGAGTAGCGTGGAGTTGGAAGGCAGCTCCACGGATATCCGCAGGATTTTTGGTGGATTATTGGCTTGGCCGGCAGAGCCCACTCAGAGTGCGGCCATCTGGCAGCCGGCTAAGCCACGCCCCCCCAAGGTAGCTTTAGTTAGTTAGTTAGGACTTGAGGATTTGAGACTTGGAGACGAGATTGAGACGGAGATGCTGTCTGGGAGTCGGGGGTGCTATGAAGACTCGAATGCAGACGCTGAAGAAGAACTTTCTATCCTAACTTAATTGGGTTAGACCAGAAGAGCGCGGAAGAATCTCGAGGAGGAAGAGAGTGTCAGAGAGGGGTGCGACGCAATTCGCCGGTATTCTAGAGAGGTCACCTATCCTGTCCTGAACCCTGTCCTGAAGTCTTTGTCTCCTGACCTATCCTGGGGACCCTTGCCAGCCCTTTCGCCAGGGGGTTGGTCTTTCACACCATTCTTGGTA
This sequence comes from Calotriton arnoldi, assembly GCA_963921515.1. Classification (NCBI taxonomy): domain Eukaryota; kingdom Metazoa; phylum Chordata; class Amphibia; order Caudata; family Salamandridae; genus Calotriton; species Calotriton arnoldi. Next base: position 229,487 of record CAWUFW010008705.1, read on the forward strand.
ACTATAATTTCATGTTATTTGCAAATGTACTTTTCGCTCTGTCCTCTCCCTTTCTGAGCATTAATCATTGTATGAGTCCTAAGTATATGTTTGATGTTTAATCAAATTGAACTTCTTTCCTAAGAATGAGGGTGACTACACTGTATTTTTGAAATGGTTCACATGCACTTTAATTTAGATAAAGATTTAAAAACTTTCCTGAGTCTGTGATTATTTTTGTCAAACCAAGAATAGTTAAGGGTTAAGTTAATTATCACCATCAACTAGTTCAACTAATGGTCCATCGACCAAAGGAAAGAACTTTTTGATCAGTGAAAGGTTAGTTAAGAGAATTAAATAACTAATCCTGAGAAATATAAACTATAACCCACTCAAGCAGTTTACTCAATGTGTATGTGTTTTTATGGGCCCAGGTGAGTATATGGTAGTGGAGTGTCTGTTGTTGGTTTACCGCTGGATCAGTTTTCTGGTAGCAGAGCTATGGTTATTATTGATTAGTTTGGTGATAAATATTGATTATTGATTTATGTTTAACAAAAAGAGTTAGCGTCTTGTTTTATGTTGTCTAGAATCCCGGGAAATGAATAGCGGGTGGTGACAGAAGCCACACTGCAGTGAGGTTACTCGTCTGTTGGAATAATACTGAGAAGCTACGCAGGGCTGGCAGTATTAAACTAGGGACTATTTCGTATAAAAGTAGAGTGCGGATGATAGCGAAAGGGGTTTGCTGGTGAAACTTTGGTCTCATTTCCCAATACGGGTGACGCTGGAGAAGTAACGGGTTCTCCTGAGCTTAAATGAAGAGTAAACAGGGGTTTTACTCGCAGTAGAAGAAGAGTAATTTCTGAAACTCAAGAATAAATTTAAATCTATCCTTTTGTTTAGTGGAACAGACAGAGTAGCGAATGTTTTTATGTTGTTATTAATGAAGAATTTTAATGAAAAGTATTAAGAAATAAGTTTTCGTATTTCCTTGTGAAGGGAGGGTCAGTCGCCGGAGTTATACTGACGTCACAGAGAGCCGCGCTGGGATTGGTTGAAACAGCGGGCGTGAAACAGAAGCAGATTGTAAAGGAGGGGTCAGTAGTGAGGAGTAATACTGACGTCACAAAAGGCCGCGCTGGCATTGGTCAGATTACGAGCGTGAGCCTGAGTTTAATTGGTTGATAGATAGAAGTCGTGCTAGGATTTGTCAGAAAGGAATTGTATGTTGAGTCCTGATTTGACTGCGGGTGTGAGTCGTGCTGACATAGGACGCGACGTAGGTAATAGAGCTAGAAGATATACGGAAGACTCTTTCCTATATCGAACTTCTGAAATGTTCGGAAGACCAAAGAAAATGACATTAATGAAGAAAATTAAAAACTTCTTTAAGAAAGACAAGCCTGTAATGACTAGAGAGGGAATTCCTATTCCACCACCCAAAACACCTGCTTCCTTTATGATGATGGAGAAAGGATATCACACGTGTGTATGGTTGGAGAATTGGGTGGAATATACTAAAGGTGATGGTGTTTTGGCTTTTCCGGAGCATGGTACTTTTAATGTAAAAATACTTCAGAATTTGAGAGATCGAATGAATATGCTAGAACCGAATCCTAGAATGACACAGTATGAAGCTTTGGAAGAATGGGAAATTGAGGCATTTGATCGTGAAAAATATAGAAGTGGACGGAGATTTAGAGGATTTACACCTAGATATCCATATGAGTCAAGTGGAGAACAAATGAAGCGTTGGAGGAGAGCTGTGGTGACCGAGGGTTTATATCCAGTATTAATGGCCGAAGAACAGTTAGCAGGAAAATGTAAAGAAAAAACTAAGTACATGCTTACGACAGGTTATGGCGAATCAGATGATGAGCTGTTAGAGGATATTTTGGTTAAAAACCCTCCACCGTATCAAGAAGCATCTAGTAAGGTTACCCCAAGTGCACCAGTGATAGGAATGCCTTTAACCCCACAAATCTTACACGATGTATGACTTAATAGAGTGTTGCAGGATAATGAGAGAGAAGCTTTAAATAAAACTAGAGAAGAATTAGTTCAAAAAGTAAACCAATTAAATTTAAATGCTGAAGCTTTGACAGTACCAGTGACTATTGGTCCTGGGCTTAATCCCATTATATGGAGATAAAAAGTCTTGCCAGAAACCTCAAACTGTGACAATTCCGTTAACAAGTCCCAGAAAAGAAGTAATAATTACGGATGATCAGAATGTAGAACCTTTAACTGAAACTCCGAAGAGAATTATACCTATAAATTTGAGAGAAAAGAGATCTCTGGTTCCCATAGGATCTGGAAGTTCAACAGTAGTTACCCCTGAAGATATAGAGAGATGGGCACAGGAAATAGACAATCGAAACCCACAACCAAAGATTCTAGATATCAGTAAATTGAAAGTAGAATTGGAAGAAATGATAACTGGCAATGTGAGCATAGAAAGACTGAATGTTTACAATGATGAGGAGTTATTATTTTTATGTAAGAGTATTACTAGAAGAGCAAGAGTATTTCATGAGAAATTAACGGAAGTTGCCTCAGAGATTGGAATAGATATAGGGAAATCGAAACTGTTGCAGAAACCATATCGAGTGGATTTTACTGACAAAGATTTAGGGGGATATTCACAAGAACGTGCGCTAAACACCTCCAAAAAATGTTAACGCAACTTTACACATCGCAGCCTATCGCGGGAAAATAACCCCGTGTTAACGTGGAATTCACAACACGGCGGTACCATGCGATAGTCTGCCGAAAACGCAGCCAATGTCCGCGATACAACCACCTCGACGGAGATAAAAACACAAACCACAACACCAAAAAACGTGCGATGAGGAAAGCAGCGATAAGCAGCGCCAGGCCCGCGACACACACACGGCAGGCGGGAATAAGCACAACAAAAGCAGGAAAAAGGAAGACAAACCAAACAGAAAACAACAGCGAAGCACAATGGAGGCAGCCGGAGCTAGTACACAACCCCACAAGCCCCATTGGCAACAAAACATTGTACATGGCAGTCCATCGTGGACAAGGTGAATGCAGCCGGAGAGCGGAGGACAATGGAAGAAAACCAGAACAGCTGGAATGATGCGAAACGCACAAACAAGCAGAAACATGCCAACAACCAGAAGGCAGCAATGCACACCGGAGGTTGGAGTCCAGCGCCGCACCAGGAGCTGGATGACATGGAGGAAATGGTGTCCACCACATCAGTCTGGAGATGGTGGCAAGAGTCGGGGACCGAAAACTGCTCAAAATCAACAGACACAACAGCAACAGGGAGAGGAACGACCAGGGACTGGGAGGACGGGGGGAGATGGGCACAATGGCAGACATGCACAATTAAGCACAGCACAACTGCAGACAAACCATGCCCAAGAGTAACAACACCAACCAAGAGCACAAGTAACACAACCCGGCAATATCACACCACTGAACAAGCACAGAAGTGAAAACCACACTGCCTGAAAGGGAGAGGGGTGAGCCAAATCAGAGCTGAAGGGACATCTCACACACAATGCAGCACACACACATAGGAAGCAGAGCACCCCAACATCGAACACAATGTGGTACAAACACCAACATTTGCACAACCGAACACAGGACACAAGTGCACCCGCTTGTGGCCGGTAAATGGCCATACGCATCTGGCAAAGCACGAAACAGGGACATGATAATGCACAAGTACCAACCCACAGCCCGATTGGGGTAGCAATGCATGTATGGCAGGGACCCAGATAGGCTGTGACACACACATTGGCATACAAATCAACACTCAACACAGTTGGAGACAAGTGAAAGTGCGGAAACTTTATCAACAAGTGTGTGTCAGTATGGCCAAGAGAAGTGCCACGACATGCAGACCAATGCAGCAGCATGTCTGAATGAGGAACGTTGGAAAGCGCCCATGTCCACCCCGGGGGAGTCCATCACCAACACAAGTCAGTGCCAACCCGTGTTGGTTGTCCGTGCATGGATCAGGAGTCCAGGCCAATGCAGCCATGTCCACTGTCGTCTTGGGACATGTGACCAGATCCCCAACATGCAACCAGGTGTCGGGACACGTGCAATGGGTCACATTCAGTTGTGGCTGCAGGTACCTTGTCACTCGTCCATGAACGCGAGTGCAGCAGCGTAGGCCAACATTTCCAATGAGAGATCGTTGTCCACCACATCTAACATGTCGGCGACGTAACCCATCAGCTGTCCCGGACAGATGTGCTGAATCCAACCCCTGGCCCCAATTTGCACCAAAGCCCAATCGGGGAGCGGCTCAATGTGGTCACTGCACACGACGACTCGTGCAATCTCCCAGGTCCAGTTGCCAGCATGCATGCCAAACATCCAGGCATGCCATAAACGGGCATCACGGTGACACTCCTGGTCGTGGGCCAACAGGGGGCGCACACACACGTCGAAATCCAGGTCAGCTACCGTTACGTTGGAGAGGCAGACATCCATGGTCCACTCGAATGTGCACAAGCAACAATGCAACACAGGCTGAACGCAGGTGACGTTGGCAAGGCGGAAGCTCAGCCGGTAACTGATCCGCAGCACTGCCAATGGCAGTGCGCCCAGTACATGCAGCAGACGTGCACGGTACAGGTCCACGTGACTGGAGTTGAGCATGTGTCCGGGATGGTCTGCCATTGCGTCAGTGGCTCTGCTTGAAGCGGCACTGGCTTGTCCCGCGCCAGTCCTGTGGATGAAATGGCACAGCTCGGAGCAATGAGCAGTGTCTGTGTGCAACGGGTGCAGGCCTGGGGTGGGGTGGGAGTACGTGTGAAGGCCATTTCACGCACGCTAACTATGACTTCTGCATGTGGGATGTGTACACGTTGGTCTCACGTCGGGCAGTGCGTAGTGTGGGAGTCGCAAGCAAATGCTATCGTATCTGTCAGGGGGTGCTGGGCACATGCAAGTCCCAGCTCGGAGCTGCAGATGTGCTACCGCCTGATAGTTCAGACAAAGGACCTTTCATCCCTACAGTAACTTCACCATCTGCATGCATACAGGAGATGTACAGAGGCCTGTCGTGGGTGGGGTGGGATGTCTGTGACCCAGGGAATCAGGGATGATATGCCCAGCACGAGGCACATGAGCGGGCTCACTGTGTGTTACGTTGCCTCACAGCTGCACCTCCCTCCCACGAGCCCCCACACTTGTGTGCGCTGCGCAGTTGTATCACATGCACTCCTACGGCACACCATTGTAATGCCTGTCCACGCATGTCCAGCGGCATGCCAACAACACCGTGAAGCTGGCCGTTGAGGGTGTGCGGCCACGTGAGTGTAGGCCAATGGTCCGGACAGGGCGGACACAGGTGTACAGTCCATGGCTGGCTGTGATCGCGCTGCGATTGAGGCTAGGCATCTGACTTATGCAGCCTCAGGACTGATACACATAACACTTGGCATGCATGAGCCAAGACCCCGAGCGGTCTTGCGCTCCTACATTTCCCCGTACGTGCGGGCCCGCCCTCCGGGTGCATGCTACACTGCAACATCGACTACTGTGGCCCTGGTGGCGACAACACTCCAACACAGAGACACGCTTACCGCACTTCCTGCTCAAGGCCAGACCAGAGCCACGCCCTGAACCCCCTTGCCGAATCAGCACACCCCGGCACTGACCTGGCGTACGCGGGCCCAGCACACGCCACCTGTGCATGCAGGGGGGGCGGACGAAGCTACATGTCCAAGGTCTTGGCCACTGCTGAGGTGACATGGTATCGTCCGCTGAAGACAGCACACTGTGATGTTGCAGGGCTCGGGCCCATCATGCTGACATAATGACCACACGGACACACTTGCTTAGATGGTGTGAATGGCTACGGGCACGTGCGCCCGGCCACGTTTATTAGCAGGCTCACATGTCGAGTGACACCTATGTTGGATGTGTGTGGGGTGTGTGTACACCAGCCGTCATGGAGTGCCTGGTGCAGTCAAAACAACGACAACAGTGTACATCGTTAAGGACACAACCATTCAACCATAAAGGCTCCATGGCTTGAGCTGCACAGAGTTAGTGGCCCTGGATGCACAGCGTCCTGCACGGGCCTACCGCCACGGGCCGCTGACTTGCGGTGCACTGGGGCAGGGTCACGAGAGCAGAGCAGGTTCTCGTAGATGATAAAGGGGGTTGTCGCGGAGTGTCTCGGTGGACAGGGCATGATGCAGAGGGCAGAAGCATGCAGAAACAGTCACCATGGTGGAGATGAATGGAACAGACACATGTCTTACACCAAGTCCATCCCAGCCAGATGACGATGCAGACAACCCCCAGGCCATGGACTCAGACGCCACCAAAGTCCAACCAGAAAGTGCCCATGACTCATTGCTCACAGAGTTAGTGGCACCAGGTCAGTTGTTGCTAGTGTTCGGTCACCTCCTTGACGAGGATCCGGCTTTCATCCGGACTGAACCGCATCTTCCTCTTACTCCTCTCCATGCGTTCACTGGTATGGACTCTGCCATTCATGAATCACGACTACGTGCTGGATGTGGGACCTACTGGACCGCAGTGTAGGCCGGGGGCAGCTGTAAGCACAGGCCCAAAGACACGTGTCGTGTGCTTGCGTGGCAGACTTTGGCTTCACTGATCGGAGGGACTATAGTGATGTGGCCGCTGATACGGACTTGGGGTCACTGCCATTCAAGACTCAGGACACAGTTCCACATGTGGGACCTACTGGGCCGCAGTGTAGGCCTGAGCCCTCATCCAAGTGTCGCCGGCTTGCGTTGAACAGGGTTAGTGGCACCAAGTGTCGCCGGCTTGCGATGCAGACATTCGCCTCACTGATCGGAGGGAGTTCAGTGATGTGGCCGCTGCCACGGACTTGGGGTCACTGCCATTCAAGACTCAGGACACAGTTCCACATGTGGGACCTACTGGGCCGCAGTGTAGGCCTGAGCCCTCATCCAAGTGTCGCAGGCTTGCGTTGAACAGGGTTGGTGGCACCACGTGTCTCCGGCTTGCGATGCAGACTTTGGCTTCACTGATCGGAGGGAGTTTAATGATGTGGACGCTGCCACAGACTTTTGGTCACTGCCATTCAAGACTCACGACTCAGTACAACATGTGCCAACAACTGGGCCGAAGAGTACGCCGGTGGAGTATGTCAATGAAAAAGGAGTACCGTGAGCCAGCGTCGTGGAGGCCAGCGATGGTCTGTGGTGGCTGCAAAGGTCGCGGGACTGGGGCTTGGATCTTGCCCCGGCACGTGGTGGGCCCTCTTTGACACACGCCAGTGTCGGCAGGTGAGCGGAGCCTCCTTGGTGCGCTGGGGCCGGCATGACTGGTTTGGGGAGCAGCAGCCTGGGGTGCAGCAGGCGCACAGGGACGCAGGCCCCGCCGCGCTCGGTGCCGGCCTCGTGGCGGGCTGTGAGGCGCCGCCCTGGCGGACACGTTGGCCATTCCGAAGGAGAACCACGCCCAGTGCGACGGGGTTTTAATTCACACCCCTACCCAGGCAGGGCCAACCCACTCCGCCCACGCATACAGGGGGGGACGTAACGTGCGACATTTACGCGTTCTGCCCCACAGCCTGTGGGGACATGGTAGCGTCCACTGGCCACTACACTCCATGCACCAGCAGTTCATGTCCACATGGCCATTTCCGTGGTTTGCACATTGGAGTCTGTCCGGCACCTCCACGCCACACCTGGCATTGGGTAGGTTCTCATTCATTAGTCACTTGCCGCTCTCGCACATGCCTGCTCCAAGCCTCTCCTCACATTCTGCTATTGTGTGGCTGTGGTGCCATGCCGTGGCTGGGTTGTGTGCATGGCAAGCCCAGGTTCCCAATGGAGTTGTGTCGTCGTGTCTGGTCGGTTGGCATGTTGTGTGGCATGTTCCATGTAGTTCTGCTGCGTGCCCATTGCCAGCGTCGTGAGTTGCATGACTGTGGGGTGGAGGTGTGTGGTGTGTTCATTTGGTACTTACCAACGAGCACTGCATTTCCATAGGTGCCATCCTGGGAGCGCTGGTTGATGATGGACTGTCTGGCGATGTAGGTATCATGCACTCTGCCTGGGGAGTTGGCCACGAGATTGTTGAGGAGTCCCGGGTGGTCCACTATTGCCTGCACATTCATGGGATGCGTGTGCTTTCTGTTGCGGTAGTTGTGTGCAGTGTCGGCAGGGGGAACGAGGGGTACATGTGTGCAGTCGATTCCCCCCGACACGTGAGGGAATCCAGCTATGGCGTAGGGGCCTTGCTTGGTCTCCAGCTGCTCCTGCGCAGTGTGGGTGAAGTGGAGGTGCTGGGGTACCAGGCTGATGATGGCATCCAGGACAGGTGTGATGGACTTGGATGGGGCTGGCTGTGAGACTCCTCCGACTCTGGCAGTTGTGGATTGGAAGGTACCAGAGGCCAACATGTGCAGCACAGCCGGCAGCTTTGTCTGTGGAGGGATGTTGGTTGTCCGCTGTGTTGGTACCATCAGCAGGTGGGCGATGTGGGTCGGGATGCGGGGGATGGTTGTCCTTTTGGGCCTGTAGTGGGCAATGTCCTCCTCTGGCGTTAGGTCTGTGCGGCTGGTGCGTTTAAGGTGGGTCCGCTGTCTTTGTGTACGCTGCCTCTGTGGTGGTCAGGGGGGGGGGCGGAACGGGTCCTGAGGGTGGTGGCGGGCCTGGGGTGGGTGGCGGTGGGTGTTGTGGCCCTCATGGGTCTCGGAGCTGCATGATCATTGTCTCCATGGCATCTATGGGTCTTCAGATGTGGCTCTTGGCTGGGCTCCCTTTCATGCTGCAGGTAGTCGTCCTGCTTAACACCAGCAAAAGGCAGGTGTTAATTCCCTGCTGCTACCGCGGCTTATCGCCTGTTTTTGGTTCGCATCGCAGATCTGGCAGTTCATTGTGAAAGTGGTGTAGTGGTGTTCTCGTGTGTTTTTGCATGGGAACGCCTACTCTGCATCTCATTAGGGTTTGTTGGTGGTGTCACCCGTGGAGATGAATTGTGAGGCAGTTATCGTGGGAATACTGGCGATGTCTGCAGTTTGCACCCGCTTGTGAATGGGGCATTAAATCGATCTCCACTTTTGATGCGTTAAGGTGGCGATAACTCGGAGATAAGTCCTTGTGAATATGCCCCTTAGAGAGTGTAAATGCTTCTGGTAAGAGACTACAGATAAAAGAGTTGATGAATATTTTATGAAAATGGGGAGACATTGACAAATGGAGAATTAGGTGGATAAGAAAGAAAGAGGAAGTACAAGCAAGAGAAGCATCATCTGCATTTCCAGTAAGAGAATCAGATAAGGTTGAGAAATTGTGTCAAATGAGAGAAGTTCCTGGTGGTGGATATGTTCATGTCCCCTGGAGTAGACAGGATATTTTGTCATTTACGAATGATTTTCCTAGGTTGAGAGAAAAGCCAGTTGAATGGTATAAACAGGTAGAAAGATTTGTGAAGGTTTCGAAAGTTTTGTTTAAGGATCTGGATGGATTATTTGATATTGTAGTACCTGCTGATTTGTGGACAGAGTGTAAGATCACAGTTGATTGGCCAAGTGAGGAGTATGCTAGAGATGCGAAGACAGGAGCACCCTCAGAAGAGGTGATGAAGAAATATCACCAAGTAATTACTTACCTGAAAGGGAAAATCCCTCCTAAAGAGACAGATTGGGTAAAGATAGATAGAACAACTCAAGAGCAAAATGAGTCCGTTCATGCATATTATGAGCGGTTGTTACAGGTGTTTAAACAGTATAGTGGTTTTGAGAACATTGGTGATAAGGACATGGGACATTTTGTGTATCGGTTTGTGTATGGTCTGAAACCGGAGATTAGTCAGATGATTCAACAGCACATGTTGTGCTGGCAGAGTAAGTCGATTGACAAAATTCTGAAATATGCAAAATATTGTGGCGATGATATTGAGGCAAGGCGTAGAAAGCTAAAAGAGAAAATGATGTGGGCACAAGTAAAATTGGCAGAACAGCAGGAGAATAAAGTAAATACCCAGACTGAAAATCTGATAAAAGAGCAGAGTCAGAATGATCAAGTAGCGAATGGTGGTAAATTAAGAGGACGAATGAATAGAGAGGAAGCGAAGAAGAAGTTTCCTTGTCATGCGTGCGAAAAGCTTGGACATTGGAAGAACGAGTGTAAGAGTATTCAGAATAATAATGGGCCAAATCAAAATTTAATTCCACAGATGCAGAATGATGTACTTATGAGTCAGCCGCAGCAGGTAGTTACTCTACAGTATCAGGTGCCACCAGTTCCTATGCCAAACTTTCTGAGTGTACAAAAATACAGTGCGAACACCGGATTTCACGGAGTAAGTGGTAAGAATAACAGAGTGGTTACACAATATTTTTTGCAGAATGATGGAGAAAATTCGGACTGCGTCCAATGACGGTGCCTGAGGGGGAGGAAGAGGAGTGCGTGCTTGGCGCATCCTTGCCGGTAGATCAGTCAGGTCCATTTGTTGATGGGAAAGTGGAAGGTAAAGACATCACTTTTCTATTGGATACTGGTGCTACCCGGTCTACTGTGAGAACAGCAGACATCCCAAACCTACCCCTCTCGGGAGAGTCCATCCAAGTTGTAGGAGTGTCAAATCAACAGATTAGAACCCCAATTACAAAACCAATGGAGGTGCATATCGGAAATTTTAAAGAAATGCATCGGTTTGTAGTTTGTGATTCCAGTCCCGTAAATCTGTTGGGAAGAGATCTACTGTCCAAGATGAATTGCACGATCTATTGTACACCGGATGGTGTCGCTTTCCAAACCCCTGACGAAGATGTCATATACAAAATGATGTTAGCTAAGCAAGGTACAGAGGTAGACGAGATGTTTTCATTGATAACTGAGAGTGAATTACCTGAAGAGTTGAGAACCACTGTAAATCCAGAAGTGTGGGATTTTACAGGAAAGGATATTGGGTTAATGTCAAATGTAGATCCAGTTAAAGTGAAGGTGAAAGAAGGTGCAGTTTACCCAAACACACGACAGTACAAAATGAGTCCAGAAGTGAAAGCAGGAATCGCCCCAGAAATTGACCGAATGATTAAACAGGGCATTTTAATAATGAAATAATGAGTAGTCCTTGTAACTCACCAATCATGGGACTTAAAAAGCCTAGCGGAAAATACAGGATAGTGCAGGATTTGAGAAAAATTAACAAAATTGTAGAGCCTTGTTGCCCAATAGTGCCAAACCCAGCGGTGATCCTTTATCAGATACCCTGGAACGCAGGTTGGTTTACGGTAATTGATTTGTGCCAAGCATTCTTTTCTATTCCTTTGCACCCAGACAGCCAGTAACTTTTTGCCTTCTGGTTTGAGGATCGTATTTTGGCATGGTGCCGAGTTCCTCAAGGGTACACAGAGAGTCCCTCAAATTTTAATCAGATATTGAAGAAGTGTCTGGAGTCATTAATTATGCCCGGGAAATCAGTTCTGGTTCAGTATATTGATGACCTATTGGTGCCATCAAAAACCCGAGAGGATTGTGTCACTGACACAATTGCATTACTGAACCATTTGGCCGAAGGAGGACACAAAGTGTCTCCAGAGAAATTACAGTTCTGTCAACAAGAAGTTAGATATTTAGGGCATAAAATAGAAAGAGGAGTTAGAAAAGTGACACCGGAAAGAATACAAATAATCAAAGCAATGCAGCCACCTCAGACAGAAAAGGAGATGAGAATGTTTTTGGGAGTGGTTGGGTACTGTAGGCAGTGGATCAATGGCTTCTCCATGTTAGCAAAGCCATTAATACAATTAACTCGGAAAAGAGCGAAAGATCCCATCGATTGGATGATGAATGTTTGGAAGCCTTTGTGAAACTACGAAATTGTTTATGTGAGGCCCCAGCCTTGGGCGTGCCTGATTATTCAAAAGACTTTGTATTGTTTTGTTGTGAGAGAGAAAATTGTGCACTTTCAGTTTTAACACAGAGACATGGACTGAGTCGACGCCCAGTGGCGTATTTTTCTGCCACCTTGGATCCAGTGGCTTCAGCCTTACCTGGCTGCTTAAAAGCAGTAGCTGCTACTTGTATGAGTCTGGAGCAAAGTGAGTCCATAGTGATGGGACATTCTGTAAAGGTTTATGTTCCACACTCAGTTGAAATTCTTTTGACAAGAACAAGAACACAGCATCTCACTCCCAGTCGGCTGACTAAGTATGAAAGGGGGATTCTGGGAGCAGAAAATGTGACAGTAATAAGATGTGCGATAATGAACCCTGCCACATTATTGCCAGATCCATGTTGTGAAGAAGTGAAAGATGAGATTGATCATGATTGTCTAGATGTAACTGAATTGTGCACTAAGCCCCGCCCAGATATAAAGGAAACACCATTGAAGGAAGCTGATCATGAATTATTCATGGATGGGTCTTGCTTAAGAACTGAAGGAGGAGGATTAAGTGCTGCATATGCTGTATGTAAAGTAACAGGGGTGGTTGAAGTATCCTGTTTACCGGGAGTCAAATCTGCACAAATAGCCGAATTGGTGGCCTTAACAAAGGCATGCAAAAGTGGGAAAAATTGGAGAATAACCATATTTACGGACAGTCAATATGGTTTCGGGTTGTGCATGATTTTGGCCAACTCTGGATGCAGAGGGGATTTCTGACTTCTTCAGGATCTCCTATCAGAAACAGTAAAAATGTAAAGGATTTGTTGGAAGCATTACAATTGCCAAAAGAAGTAGCAGTTGTTAAATGTGATGCACATCAGTCAGGAAATGACTATGTGGCGGCTGGTAATAGATATGCTGACCAAATTGCTTGATACTGTGCAAGAAATACAATGGCAATTACAGAAAGATTGAAACGGGTGAAACCAGCTGCCAACTTATGTTTTTCTCAGTTCCAGAAACATGGGATGAGGTCAGACAGTTACAGGAAGAAGTTGAGGAAAAAGAAAAGGAGATTTGGATAAGATCAAGTTGTACAAGAAGGACAGAAGATGAAGTGTGGGTGTACTTAGATGGGAGACCAGTTATGCCAGACTGTCTACTCTCTCAAATGGCAAGAGTATACCATGGGACAACACACATTGGCAGGGATTCAATGATCAGATTATTCAGACAAAGTTGGTACAATCCAAAGTTTAGGGTAGTCGCAGAGAGCCTTTGCCAAAGATGCTTAATCTGTCAGCAGCAGAACCCAGGCAGGAAGACAGTGGTTAGTTGGGGAAAGATTGGGAAGGCAGAAGGACCTTTCACCAGATTGCAGTTAGATTTCATTGAGTTGCCTCCTTGCAACAGACTGAAATATGTACTTGTCATAGTGTGCCTGTTCTCAAGATGGGTAGAGGCATACCCCACTAGAAGAAACGACAGTCTCACAGTTGCTAAACTACTATTGAGAGAGTTAGTTCCTCGTTTCGGTTTTCCACTCACTTTGGAATCAGATAGAGGACCTCATTTTAATAATGAGATAATTTGATTAATCTGTGCTGCATTTAACATTGAACAAAAACTGCACTGTGCTTATCGTCCAGAGGCTTCTGGAATAGTTGAACAGCTAAATGGCACAATCAAATCAAGATTAGGGAAGGTGTGCGCATCCACAATGCTAAAATGGCCAGATGCATTGCCTCTTGTACTGATGGGTCTCAGAAGTATTCCTGACAGAAAAACGGGATTGAGTCCACATGAGGTACTCATGGGAAGGGCAATGAGACAAGCATATATTCCTGGAAATAGATTGATGAATATAACTGATGATCTGGTATTGGACTATTGCAAAGGTTTGGCTGAAATGGAGCGTTCTGTCTCTCATCAGGTTGGAGAAGACGCAGTTGAAAGACAGCCAGACCAAGCGCATGATTTGAATCCTGGAGATTGGGTGTTAGTGAAGAAACACGCAAGGAAGTCGTGTCTAGCACCCAGGTGGGATAAACCACATCAAGTCATACTAGTCACTACCACAGCAGTGAAGTGTGCAGGTTTACCCAATTGGATTCATGCTAGTCATACCAGAAGAGTTCCGAGCCCATCTGAACAACAAGAGCAGCCACTGACTAAACAAGCTGAGACGTCAGAAGTTGAAAGCTGTGACGCTGAAGAATCTAGAGTGATAGATTCTGAAAGACAACTATATGACGAACAGCCAAGTACAAGTCAGGAAGAGTGGATACCAGTGATTGAAATGCCTGATGCTGTTGTTGAAACAAGAAGAAGAACTGAACTAAGAAGACAGGAAGGTAGAAAGGAAAAGACAGGGAAAGAAGAATACACTCAGGTAAAACTAAACAAAGTCATTCAGAAACCTGAGCAGGGAAAAGTAGATCTAGAAGAACAAGTTCAGGCAGAAGAAGAACAAATTGAAATAAGACCTGAACAGGATCCGATAGAGTTAGAAGAACAAGTTCAGGCTGAAGAAGAACAAACTGCAATAAGACCTGAACAGGTGCAAGTAGAGGGAGAACAAAATACAGAAAATACAGAACCAAGACAATCAGAAAGAGAAGAGGAACAAGAACAGATTGTGCCTAGATTAAGTGAAAATAAAAGAACTTTAGAAGAAGAAGGTGAAAGTGCAGTTCAGGTCAAAAGAGTTAGAAAAGGAGACAATTGGCCTGTAGGAGTAAAAAGACTAAGATATCATTTAAGAAGAGCAGAAAAGAAACCAGAGCAAGTAAATGAGATTACGAGTCAGACACAATCTGAGCAAACATTAGTAAAACTTACAAGAAGAAGCCCAAGATTGAGAATTCTGAACAGAAAATACAAGGCCCCTGAGTGGACCTATGTTATTCTTGAAGAATTTGAAAACTTAGATTTATGTGAAGAATCAGAAAGAGTTCATGTTGCACAGATTGATGAAAGCAAATTAAGACCTCCTTAAAATAAAAGACTGGATTTTTTTAGAACGTTTAGAAAAAAGAAAGAGAATAGAAATTCTCTCTGATTAAAATGGCAGAAATTGAAAATACTGAAAGACCGAAACGAAGTTTAAAAAGAAAATGTTTAAGATTCTGTTTGTGTAGTATTATGTTAGTAGTATTGGTATGGTTATTCCTAACAGTAGGAGTACCTTTGTTGATTGAAACAAGTAACAAGAATAGTACAATTACTAATGAGAAGGTAGATAGAATAAAAGGAACTAAAATAGAAATAGGGGTAGAAGATGAGATAAACTATCATAATGAATCAGACAATGATTCGTCTTTAAATGTGTTTACTAAATTGTTATTTCAGTATGTTAACACGATGGAAATTAGTAATTTTTATGTTTGTATGAAGTTACCCACATCAGTGTCAGAAGGGGTGACGTATCACCATATACCTCTAACATATGGTGTATCATGTAGTGTTCTATCAAGTTTATTCTACGTAACAGGGAAACTTCAGTATTTTTATTCAAATTTAGATGTAGTATTTTCAGAATTGCCTATTAGAAAGAATATGAATCCAGTAGTTAGTAGTAAAAATGCACAGTTCATGGGTGAATTCTTTTTTACAATGAGTTCAATAGACATAGCCAAAGCACATAAGGATAATCTAACATGTATATTACGTGAAGAAGAAAACAAATTTTTGATTTAGTAGAAGAAAGGAGACAGGATTTAACAAAGAAAGCTGCTGAACAGAAATCCCATGTACCTCCATGGGCTGAGAAAGAGGGAATTTATGCAAAGGGCGAAGCTCATGCTGCGATGTCCCTAGACTTTATGAAAAGGGGAAAATTCTGCCTCCATAGGTTAAAGACAGATTATAATAACAATTTCATTGGTTCCAGTGAGTGTGAACACAACTTCCTAATTCTAGGAGGGTGGGGACTAAAAGGGGGAACTGATCCTGTATTTCCAGGAGTTTATTATGTATGCGGGAATAATGCCTATTATAGATTACCTGCAAGATGGTACGGGAGCTGTTATTTTGGAATAGTTTTTCCAAAAATCTACCATGTGGACAGAATCAATGGAATCAATGAAAATTCTAGTTGACTAACACGGAGAAGAAGAGCTAGTTTTTCTGAAATAGTAGGTGATATTTTTAGTGCATTGATACCCTCAGTTGGAGTCATTCTAAATTTGTGCAAAATTTGTAAATTATCAACCATAGTTAATCGTCTTGCTACAGATACTGCAGGAGGATTCTTAATGATTAACACGGAAATGGTTGCGATAAGGTCTATGCTTTTACAAAATCATCTTGCTCTTGATATTCTATTGCGATACAAAAGGGGATGATGGACGGAACGTTTGAGCCAATCAAACACTCACCCCCAGTCAACTGATCTGGGTTTAATCCATCATCATTCTTTAGCTCACTCCACCACCCCAGTTCAGACATGGCCATATGCAAATCAGTCTGACCCTGTACCTCATGGGAACAGTCCAGCCCGAACTGCCAAGCCATGTCTTCCCTGGACCAGAAACAAGCATCCTAGGACCGGTTTCTGGCATTTCAGCCGTCATCAGCCAGGCTTGCTTGAATCCAGTGGCAAAGTGAGCAAGGGACCCACGTCTGGGCATACCCCCGCCAACTTAGGGTGACCAAAGCGATACAAAAGGGGATGATGGACGGAACGTTTGAGCCAATCAAACACTCACCCCCAGTCAACTGATCTGGGTTTAATCCATCATCATTCTTTAGCTCACTCCACCACCCCAGTTCAGACATGGCCATATGCAAATCAGTCTGACCCTGTACCTCATGAGAACAGTCCAGCCCGAACTGCCAAGCCATGTCTTCCCTGGACCGGAAACAAGCATCCTAGGACCGGTTTCTGGCATTTCAGCCGTCATCAGCCAGGCTTGCTTGAATCCAGTGGCAAAGTGAGCAAGGGACCCACGTCTGGGCATACCCCCGCCAACTTAGGGCGACCAAAGCGATACAAAAGGGGATGATGGACGGAACGTTTGAGCCAATCAAACACTCACCCCCAGTCAACTGATCTGGGTTTAATCCATCATCATTCTTTAGCTCACTCCACCACCCCAGTTCAGACATGGCCATATGCAAATCAGTCTGACCCTGTACCTCATGGGAACAGTCCAGCCCGAACTGCCAAGCCATGTCTTCCCTGGACCGGAAACAAGCACCTAGGACCGGTTTCTGGCATTTCAGCCGTCATCAGCCAGGCTTGCTTGAATCCAGTGGCAAAGTGAGCAAGGGACCCACGTCTGGGCATACCCCCGCCAACTTAGGGCGACCAAAGCGATACAAAAGGGGATGATGGACGGAACGTTTGAGCCAATCAAACACTCACCCCCAGTCAACTGATCTGGGTTTAATCCATCTTCATTCTTTAGCTCACTCCACCACCCCAGTTCAGACATGGCCATATGCAAATCAGTCTGACCCTGTACCTCATGGGAACAGTCCAGCCCGAACTGCCAAGCCATGTCTTCCCTGGACCGGAAACAAGCATCCTAGGACCGGTTTCTGGCATTTCAGCCGTCATCAGCCAGGCTTGCTTGAATCCAGTGGCAAAGTGAGCAAGGGACCCACGTCTGGGCATACCCCCGCCAACTTAGTGCGACCAAAGCGATACAAAGGGGATGATGGACGGAACGTTTGAGCCAATCAAACACTCACCCCCAGTCAACTGATCTGGGTTTAATCCATCATCATTCTTTAGCTCACTCCACCACCCCAGTTCAGACATGGCCATATGCAAATCAGTCTGACCCTGTACCTCATGGGAACAGTCCAGCCCGAACTGCCAAGCCATTTCTTCCCTGGACCGGAAACAAGCATCCTAGGACCGGTTTCTGGCATTTCAGCCGTCATCAGCCAGGCTTGCTTGAATCCAGTGGCAAAGTGAGCAAGGGACCCACGTCTGGGCATACCCCCGCCAACTTAGGGCGACCAAAGCAATACAAAGGGGATGATGGACGGAACGTTTGAGCCAATCAAACACTCACCCCCAGTCAACTGATCTGGGTTTAATCCATCATCATTCTTTAGCTCACTCCACCACCCCAGTTCAGACATGGCCATATGCAAATCAGTCTGACCCTGTACCTCATGGGAACAGTCCAGCCCGAACTGCCAAGCCATGTCTTCCCTGGACCGGAAACAAGCATCCTAGGACCGGTTTCTGGCATTTCAGCCGTCATCAGCCAGGCTTGCTTGAATCCAGTGGCAAAGTGAGCAAGGGACCCACGTCTGGGCATACCCCCGCCAACTTAGGGCGACCAAAGCGATACAAAAGGGGATGATGGACGGAACGTTTGAGCCAATCAAACACTCACCCCCAGTCAACTGATCTGGGTTTAATCCATCATCATTCTTTAGCTCACTCCACCACCCCAGTTCAGACATGGCCATATGCAAATCAGTCTGACCGTGTACCTCATGGGAACAGTCCAGCCCGAACTGCCAAGCCATGTCTTCCCTGGACCGGAAACAAGCATCCTAGGACCGGTTTCTGGCATTTCAGCCGTCATCAGCCAGGCTTGCTTGAATCCAGTGGCAAAGTGAGCAAGGGACCCACGTCTGGGCATACCCCCGCCAACTTAGGGCGACCAAAGCGATACAAAAGGGGATGATGGACGGAACGTTTGAGCCAATCAAACACTCACCCCCAGTCAACTGATCTGGGTTTAATCCATCATCATTCTTTAGCTCACTCCACCACCCCAGTTCAGACATGGCCATATGCAAATCAGTCTGACCCTGTACCTCATGGGAACAGTCCAGCCCGAACTGCCAAGCCATGTCTTCCCTGGACCGGAAACAAGCATCCTAGGACCGGTTTCTGGCATTTCAGCCGTCATCAGCCAGGCTTGCTTGAAACCAGTGGCAAAGTGAGCAAGGGACCCACGTCTGGGCATACCACCGCCAACTTAGGGCGACCAAAGCGATACAAAAGGGGATGATGGACGGAACGTTTGAGCCAATCAAACACTCACCCCCAGTCAACTGATCTGGGTTTAATCCATCATCATTCTTTAGCTCACTCCACCACCCCAGTTCAGACATGGCCATATGCAAATCAGTCTGACCCTGTACCTCATGGGAACAGTCCAG
Source organism: Calotriton arnoldi (assembly GCA_963921515.1). Classification (NCBI taxonomy): domain Eukaryota; kingdom Metazoa; phylum Chordata; class Amphibia; order Caudata; family Salamandridae; genus Calotriton; species Calotriton arnoldi. Next base: position 248,435 of record CAWUFW010008705.1, read on the forward strand.
CCCGAACTGCCAAGCCATGTCTTCCCTGGACCGGAAACAAGCATCCTAGGACCGGTTTCTGGCATTTCAGCCGTCATCAGCCAGGCTTGCTTGAATCCAGTGGCAAAGTGAGCAAGGGACCCACGTCTGGGCATACCCCCGCCAACTTAGGGCGACCAAAGCGATACAAAAGGGGATGATGGACGGAACGTTTGAGCCAATCAAACACTCACCCCCAGTCAACTGATCTGGGTTTAATCCATCATCATTCTTTAGCTCACTCCACCACCCCAGTTCAGACATGGCCATATGCAAATCAGTCTGACCCTGTACCTCATGGGAACAGTCCAGCCCGAACTGCCAAGCCATGTCTTCCCTGGACCGGAAACAAGCATCCTAGGACCGGTTTCTGGCATTTCAGCCGTCATCAGCCAGGCTTGCTTGAATCCAGTGGCAAAGTGAGCAAGGGACCCACGTCTGGGCATACCACCGCCAACTTAGGGCGACCAAAGCGATACAAAAGGGGATGATGGACGGAACGTTTGAGCCAATCAAACACTCACCCCCAGTCAACTGATCTGGGTTTAATCCATCATCATTCTTTAGCTCACTCCACCACCCCAGTTCAGTTGATATTCTATTAGCAAAAGAGGGCGGAGTCTGCGGTATGTTGAAAATTCAACATTGCTGCACTTATATTCCGGACAAAAGTAAGGAAATTAAAGGGTATATTAGAAATATTACAAGAATGCATAATGACTTGACCCAACTGGAGGTTGACAGTGTATGGGGAAAACTAACAAAGAGTATAACTTCAATAGGGAATTGGTTTACTGAATTTGGGAAAAGTTTTCTAGGTCAAATAGTCTTACCAGTAGTTGTGATAGTAACATTAGTTATGATAGTAATAATCACATGTAAATATTGCAGAAGAAAGGAAAAGAGAAGAATACATTTAGAAGGTGAAGGAAGAGGAAAGAAACGAAAGAGAGAATATGAGGAAATCCAACTGGAAGAAATGAAGGGAAAACTATACAAAAAGATGAAAGATTTAGAAGGAAAGGAAATAGATGATGAAATAGGGAGAGAAAAAGGAGAAAACTAAGATGTGCTAAAGTTGGCATCTGGGAAAGGATGGGTAATTTTGTGATGGCTTAAAATGCCATTAGAGAGGGGATTTTCCAACAGCAGCCCTAGGCCGAGGTACTTGAGCTCAGCACTGCGGGTCGTTTTTTGTCAGCGCCGGGACACTGCTGGGAGTAGCCGTGCGCTTAATAAATACCTGCTAACATAACATAACATTGATGGAGCAAGGTCTCGTAAGAAAGAGACTTGCTCGGAGGCAATCCTCTCATTTAACTCATTAACAGAGTTACTAACCATGTCTTGTGAATAATTAATACGCACCACAAAAAACACGCGGTTTAGCGAAGCTTGCTTATGTGTGTACTAACGCAGATAACAATGAAAACGGACTAATACCGCTTTAAACGGGGAAACTGTTGTGCGCATGCGTCAATTGCATCTACGCAATATGACGAGCTAACGCTTGGAGGGAAATTCTAGGGCATGAGCAGAAGACACTAAAATGGAGTCTTGAAGACTCACGTGCATGGCATCTGCTCAGCTGAAACTAAAACAGGTTATTCTACTAATGCTAATGCGGGGAAATATTAATAAGAGAATCGGAATAGAGTAGAGGTGGGAGGTATACAGTGAGGCCATTTATTTCGTGAAAATAACATTTCTCTTTTGACTTGATTATTAGTGCGCATTTGGGCCTTTCTCGTATGACCGGACTTGATGAAATGACGCAACACTTGCGCATGCCTACTGAGTAAAGCTATGAAGGTCAATGACGAAGCATTTGAATGGAGGCCAAATCGTAGCGCCATGTCCTGGGAACGGATGGTGAAAAGTTCAGCGATGTGATATTCTATTCTTCATAGTGTCATTAATGTTGCAAGTTTGCTACATGTAATGGATGGGAATAAAATTTTGAATAAAAATTAAGGGCATGGGTTTGCGAACAATAGTCTAACAGAGTATAGAGATATGTAAGCATGGTGTGATGATCACCCCCCCTTGCCTGACCAATTAGATTTCGTATTTTTACGATATTGTAACTTTAGTGGGTGGAACATGAGGAAACGAAGGTATAATTAAGGTAGCTTTAGTTAGTTAGTTAGGACTTGAGGATTTGAGACTTGGAGACGATATTGAGATGGAGATGCTGTCTGGGGAGTCGGGGGTGCTGATGAAGACTCGAATGCAGACGCTGAAGAAGAACTTTCTATCCTAACTTAATTGGGTTAGATCAGAAGAGCGCAGAAGAATCTCGAGGAGGAAGAGAGTGTCAGAGAGGGGTGCGACGCAATTCGCCGGTATTCTAGAGAGGTCACCTATCCTGTCCTGAACCCTGTCCTGAAGTCTTTGTCTCCTGACCTATCCTGGGGACCCTTACCAGCCCTTTGGCCAGGGGGTTGGTCTTTCACACCATTCTTGGTAACTATAATTTCATGTTATTTGCAAATGTACTTTTCTCTCTGTCCTCTCCCTTTCTGAGCATTAATCATTGTATGAGTCCGAAGTATATGTTTGATGTTTAATCAAATTGAACTTCTTTCCTAAGAATGAGGGTGACTACACTGTATTTTTGAAATGGTTCACATGCACATTAATTTAGATAAAGATTAAAAAACTTTCCTGAGTCTTTGATTATTTTCGTCAAACCAAGAATAGTTAAGGGTTAAGTTAATTATCACCATCAACTAGTTCAACTAATGGTCCATCGACCAGAGGAAAGAACTTTTTGATCAGTGAAAGGTTAGTTAAGAGAATTAAATAACTAGTCCTGAGAAATATAAACTATAAACCACTCCAGCGGTTTACTCAATGTGTATGTGTTTTTATGGGCCCAGGTGAGTATATGGTAGTGGAGTATCTGTTGTTGGTTTACCGCTGGATCAGTAGTATTCGGGAATACCGCCTCAAGCTGAGTTATTTTCTGAGCTATCCAGAATGGGATTTGTTCGCGTTTTGCGGGCATTTTGCCCATTACCGCGTGTAATGTTTGAGGAGTAATTTTATTTCCTGTACCCTGACCTGGAATACTGTTTGCTGCACCTGTTGCAGGTTAGATTGTTTAAGTCCTCATGACGAATTGTGTCAGGTTTCTGTAGATTTTAATTAAATCTCTGTGTTGTACGAGTAATTCTGGCTGTGGCATTGTTCCAATGTCAGGGTGCGGTGTGTAAGCCGCTAGTATTGGCCATGTGGGCCCGTCTCCTCCGAGTGGGCCTAATCTTACTCTTCCTCATACGTGGGGTAGGGCGCCATTAAACCAGTAATAATGTTCCTGGTAAGTGAGTGGAATCTCTATGTCCTCAAACGGACCATATTCCAGTGGTGCATTTCCTTTTATATAGTAGTGAAATGTCTTTGTTATGGCATTTGCTGCTGGGAATGTAACCCATGAATAGAACACCTCTGTTTTGTTTGATTCGTGTGCCTCAATCACAAAAACTACCATGCCACCCCTAGCTTGTAAACCATTTTCTAATAGTCTTAGGGTGACTGTCATTCTTAATTTTGGTGCAATCTGTATTGCATCCGGAGGATCTTCTCCTCCTTCTAAGAAATTCAGGTCAACTCTGTCGTCCCCTGCCTCGGAATCAGGCATCTTTAGGGGAAGAAGTGTTTAAAGGGAACTAAGATGAGGTGTTATGCACAATTGAGGAACTAAATGTCCTTCAAGCTTGATTAACCAACAGCCGATAAATAGGATATCTCGCCTACTCAGCTATGGCGGAGTTTGTGCCCACCCACTCCAAACGTCTCTGGGGTTTTGTGAGTAGGTTCTCTGAGAATAGCACGACTGAACTACTCAGATTCTACTGTTTAATAAGTACCCAACCAACGTTGGCGGCGCCATGTCGTGTAGTTCCTATAGTACCCATGCAGGACCTGCGCGTTTGGATAACATAAACTGTGGGCTTGGTGTTAGACTGACTCTGTGCACCCCCACCGTATATGTTAGCCGGATTTGCATTAGCTAGCTCATAGTGCCACTAGAATTTCCTCTTATCGGGGAGAGATTAGTTTCTGGCAACCTTAGATCATGACAATCCAAATTCCTCAGAATCGTGGAAACAATGTACTACCTTTCGCTCAGTCACTCGTGCTTACTTATTCGGTTTGTCTCAGAGAGTTACACAGAAGAAACAGTCTGGGCGTTTCAATAAGTATTTATTGAACAGTTGTTATTCTAGTGTAAAATATATGTGCTGCAGCAATCAGCAGACAATAGCAGAGATATATTATCAGCAGTACGATAAAAGTGAAGGGATAGAATAATTCTACCATATTGCAATAATCATGAATACATACATGAATATAAAAAGCATTATGAAAATGTGCGTACTCCTACGATGCCTAACTAGATGTACCTGAGTGTACCTAGCATATGTGTAGGTCTAAAAGCCTAAGAGCCAAGAATCCCTCTAGGATTTAGTCGAACCCCCATACCTGAGTAGAGAGAGTGTGGGACCCCGTCCTGGTCTCGAGTTGGACACCCCGCAAGGGCTGTGTTAGACCGCTGTCAGCTGGAGCGACTGCATGCAGGAGCCTCAGCGTCTCTGGTCAGTGTGTCAGCATGGAAGTCTCGGTTCCCTCTATCTTACTGTGGCAAGATGTGGTGTATTTATACCCTAAAGTGTCTCGTCCCTCAGTATGGTTTGTATTGGTCTTTGTTAGACATGAGGAAGACGTCAGGGGTGAACTTTGTACATACATATTATGCGGGAGATGTAGCTGGTGGATGCTCATGCATAATTTATGAGTACATTGTAGGCCTGTGTTCTGGAAAGACCTTGCAGTATTCTAACCACAGACTAGATAACGTTCAACCCTCAGAGCTCATTGTGTACTGTAGGGAACTAATGTAGGTGAAAGATCATGCATATATTAGGAGCCATGACTATAATAGGGCATATACGATTATGACCATAACAGGGCATATACGGGTATGACCATAATAGGGCATATAATCGGGTTATGACCATAATAGGGCATATACGAGTATTTCTACATTAAGGCATATATGAACGGGTCTACATTAGGGCCTATATACGAAACATAACAGTAGGTCATGCCAATCACAGGGGTACCCCAACCCATAGTGTATGTAGGTGTTTTCACCGTATTCTAAGTGTTTTCAGCATAGCACTGGCCCTGGGCCTGGTTAGGTAAAGCCCAGGGTCAGTCAGAGTCAGTTACCACCAGTACCAGTCAGCAAAAAGTTGGGGGGTGCCCAGGGCACAGGATGACTTTGCAACAGAAATAAATTGTGTTATTCTTCCTTTTAAAGCGATAGTATTATCTGGTATGTGAAAATTTGTATTTCTGTATCTTCTAATACTCATCACTTCAGTTCCCCTCCCATCTTGGTTATGATGCTGCCTGAAATCCGAGCCGCAGTTTGCGAAGTGGGAACCATTGAGGTTAGCAAATAGTTGCATTGCACTTTGATATGGTCATTGGCAGATGTCAACTGCTTGTACAACTTGTAGCTCTAAGCAACAGACCCAGCACTGCAGTGGGCTTGTCAGCTATTCCTCTTCTTCACTCCTTGCTCTTCCTCCTGGCAGTATTCATCCACAGTGTCCTGGCTTTTCTGTGCTGTGGATCTGTTGTCCTGCATCTAGTCCCACTTGCTCAGCGTCCAGTACACTTTTTGGCTAGTATAGGCTAGTATTCATCAGATAAGCGTAGGCACACCATTTCTCTGGATAGCTGCCATGCTGAGCACTTCAATAGGTAGGATTTCACCTCTTGTTTTTCAGTATACATTGCGATGCAGTCTGTGTTCAAGTATTTAGGAGCAGTGAGGCGCTAATCTACCTTCCTGTAGTTTTCGTGTTAAGCCAAGGCCTGCAGCCACACTTGTGTCTTAACGTGCTCTGTCCTATCGCATTAGACCAAATAGACCCATGAATTCTAAAGCTTGTCTGTATTCAGGGTGCAATACTCTCATGCAGTGATCTCCTGAGGTTACCACCAAGGTCTTCCTGACACTATTGTTTTAAGATGCATATCATTTTTCCCCTAGATATTGATCAATTGCAGAATTCTAATGCTGCAGTGTGAGATGCATGACCTGTTTATGCTGCTGTCTGCCTTTTGCCTGTTTGGTCTTTCTAAGTCAAGGCCCCTGTTTCTTTGGTGAAAGTTTGTACTCTCGGGGGCATATTCTCAAGGACTTATCGTCGATTTATCGGCACTTTAGCGCCGCAAAAGTGGCGATAGACTCATCGCCCCATTTTCAAGCTGGTGTAAACTGCAGATATCGCCAGTTTACCAGCGATAGCTGTCGCAAAAAACATCGCCACGGATGAGTGCGACAACTAACGCTAATGATATGCAGAGTAGGCGTTCCAGTGCAAAAACTCACGAAAACACCACTTCGCGAGATTCTCAACGACCAGCCAGATCTGCGATGTGAACCAAGAACAGGCGATAAGGCGCATTAGCAGCAGGGATTTAACACCTGCCTTTTGCTAGTGTTAAGCAGGATGACTATCTGCAGTATGAAAGGGAGCCCAGCCCAGAGCCACATCTGAAGACCAACACATGTCATGGAGCCAATGATCATGCAGCTCGGAGAACCAAGAGGGCCACAACACCCACCGCCACCACTCCCAGGCCCCCCCCCGGACCACTCCCCCCGGATTACCACCTAGGCAGTGCAGGACAGCGGACGACCCTAAAACGCACCAGCCCCAGAGACTCAACGCCAGAGGAAGCCATTGGTCAACACAGGCCCAAAAGGACAACCATCCACCGCATCCTGACCCACATTGCCCACAGGCTGACGGTACCAACACAGCGGAGAACCAACATCCCTCCGCAGACAAAGCTGCTGGCTGTGCTGCACCTGTTGGCCTCTGGTACCTTCCAACAAACAACTGCCAGAGTCGGAGGAGTCTCACATCCAGCCCCATCAAACTTCCTCACACATGTCTTGGATGCATGTCCACAAAAGCAACGGCAGGCCCCTGTATCCGCACCACACGATAGTTCCAATTCGTACTGCACCTGCGCAACCAACCCAAACGCCAGCCGTGCTAGACGCCTCCGTGCCCCATGCCAAAGATCGTAGTAACCGAAATGTGGGTGCGCCAAGTCATGAAGTCCAGTAGTCAACAGTAGTGTAAAAACAGAACTTTATTACAAATACACAAACAAACAAAACGAAAAGCTCAGCCAACGCGTTCCATGCCCAACGGGGAACTTCAACAGGGCAACATGTCTTCAGAAACCTGTGGGAGAAATGGTGACAATGGTCAAACTTCTGTATAGTCACATGCCTAATCTGGAACAGTGTACTGCACTTGGACAAACTGGAATGCTCACAGGCATGATAAACCATTCATGAGAAGACCGTAACAGAACTACGTGTGGCCGTAACCGTCGTAGGAATGAAGAGGAAGGTAACGACCACACGAACTGCTGTTACAGTCACATCATGCAGGACTCATCATACCTGAAAGCATCATGGTGTGTGTCAGCTCGATACCCCTGCCTCTCACTCCCCCCACACTGCGCAGGAACATCTTGAGACCACGCAAGGGAACTACGCCATAGCTGGCGTCACGCACGTGTTGGGGGCAATTCACAGCACACGTGTATGACTAGAGCCCCCTGCCGACACTGCTCACAATCACCGCAACAGCAACCACACGCATGCCATCACTGTGCATACAGAAGTGGACCACCGTGGCCTGTTCACCAATGTCGTCGCAAACTCCCCAGGCAGTGTGCATGATCCCCACATGTCCGCAAGTCCGCCACCAACCAGCGCTTTGAGGATGGCCCCCATGGAAATGCACTGCCCATCGGCAAGTACCAACTGAACACACCACACACCTCAACTCCACAATCCCCCAAATCACAACTGTGGGAATGCACACGTCACCAATCCACCACCAAAGTGACTACTGGATGTGTCACAGTCTCCGCCACAACCTGCCCATAGCCCTACACACACGTGGCCGACCACCTTCAACGTGCACATTCACACTGGAGACAAGGTGGCTACATCCCAAACCAACCCACGCACATCACGTCATCGCATGCAGGGTCGTGTCAGCAAGGGTGGCACCCCCCACCCAGCCACGAGTCCGCCGCCGTGACCGGTGGTGCCTGTGCGATCCTGTGCGCCTGCTGCACCCCAGCCCTGGTCCCCAGACCGGTCCTCCGCCCAGCGATGACTGGCCGCCCCTGCGCACCCAGGCCTCAATGCTCACCTGCCGCCACCGGCGTGTCTCCAAGAGGGCCCACCACGTGCCGGTGCATCCTCCTCAGCCGATCGCTGGATTCCGCGCCACAGGCCCCCAGCGCACCCTGCGGCACCACACCGCGGAGTCATGTGTGTGCTGACTGCTGCCTGCGCGTACACTGCGGTCCAGCAGGGCACACTGTCCAATTTGAGTCTTGATTCACTGGACGCCGCATCGAGGCCAACGCATCATCGCAGGCTGCACACCCGCTCAGCTCTTCAGGTGCCACTAACCCTGTGCAACGCAAGTCATCGTCCCATGGCGGTAGGCCCGTGCGGGCCGCAGTGCAGCGGGTGCCACCAACTCAGTGCGCCACAAGTCATGGACCCTTCATGATTGGGTCGCGTGGTACGGACGCCATCATGTCGTCTCCGGCAGTGGAGAATGTGACGTGCTGGGCCCCTTTTATTGGCAGGGTCACATGTCCTGTGATGCTTGTGCTAGATGGGTGTGGTGTGGGTGTGAACCAGCCCTCAGGGAGTGGCTGTGGCATGCTGACAACTAGACCAGTGATCATCAGATCACTACAGGGAAAACCTGGGACATGTAGCTTTGTCATCCCCCCTCTGAGCGTATGCGGAGTGGACTGGCCTGGCGTATTGCAGGCCAGCGTAGGGGTGGGAACAATGAGCCCGGGGCTCTGGGCGTGCTTCAGTTCTGGCCTGGACATGGAAGTAACTGATGCTTGTGTCTCTGTTGTGGTGTCTACGCCACCCGGAACGCAATCGGCAATGTTGCACCCTGTGACTTAAGTCTAACGACATGAGCAACATGGACGTAAAGGGGAATCACTGACCCTACATTCATCCATACTCTCATACTTGAATGATCAAAGGCATGACACATCTGTGCGATTCTGAATGTTTAATTCACATCCAGTGGAGTGTTGCAGCTGGAGCAGTACAGGGCCATGCAAACCCCACTTCACATTATTGGCCCGTGGAGGGCCAGCCAGAGTCCTTCAGGGAAAGACAAGTACATCGGAAGAGGAAGAGTTCAGTCTGCAGTCTGATCGCTGTGTCATTGGTAACCAAACATAAAATGGCAGTCCATGTCGAGGTCCAAGGTGAGTGTCGTAAAGTGTATCGGGGATAGTGGAAGGTGATGATGCAAAGGGCAGAACCAAGCAGAAACAGGCCATATGGTGGAGATGAATGCTACTGCCTCCTCCTTACCAGTAAGGTTGATTCACCCGCATCTTCGTCCTCTGATGTCACATGTGCCTCACACTGGGTGATGGTGGATTGCCTGCCGCACTGTGAGGCACTGACATCAGGGGGCGGAGATGTGGATGTAGAAGCAGCAGCAGCATTCATCTGCGCAAGGCCTTGAGGCAGCAATGCCATGACGATGTGCTGCAGGGCATGGAAGGTCCCAGCCACATCTCGCTGGAGTGCAGCCGTGGCAGCCATTCTTTCCGCCGTCATCCGCTCCATGTTCTCCATGAGCCCCCGCATCTGTCCCAACTCCCAGCTGACATCGCTGGAGCCACTCTGACTGGACAGTTGTTCTTGTCTCAGTATCATGACGCCAGCGATGTCAGCCATGGATCATTGGAGAGCATGGAGCGGACTGTGGGTGTCCGTTAGGGACTGCAAGTGGTCCCTGATGGTACTCAGACACCCATGTATGGCATCATGTTTGGCTGCCATGAGGTCGAACCCCACCCGCACCTGATCAGCCATCTTCTCCTGCACCTCTAACACACGGCGTTGAAAGGCCATGTGTTGTCCGTGGGGGTCCTGGGAGACAGCCGGGGTGGTAGGTGCTTCCTGCTGTGTGGTCTGTGCAGGGGGTGGGGTCTCCTCGATGCATCTGGGCTGCCCTGCTCCTGGAGGTGAGGTGCCGTAGCTGTCCATGAACTCTTGGAGGGCATCAGTGTCGAAGGTGTGGAGGTCCTCTTCGTCATCAGTGAAGAGCTGTTGGGTCTGCTCTGCAGGAGGTGTTGGTTCTCCCTCTGCAATGTGAAGAGGAGGTGCAGTTTGACATTGTGTTCACATGTATGTTGACGCATTGTACAAGTTTACATACAAACTGCATGACAATGTACATTGTGACTGTGAGAAGTTGGCCTGGTATATGCTGTCCACTAATTAAAGTGGGCACCTTGCACCAGTCCAAACTACCCTTATTGATGATTAGGTTAAAGACAACCTTTATTGAAAGCTATCCTAGTGGTAGCTATGGAGAGCAGCCTTCAGGCTAAGTCTTGAAGGAATGTAAAGCAGCTTGTTTTACCAGTATATAACCTCCTGAATGACCAAATGAAAGGAGAACCACACAAGGTATATATAAAATATATATATTTATTACTAAACACTCTCTACTAACCTCTTTATGAGATTAGAGAACAAGACACACAATATTAAATCACTAGAACGACAGTAAATAGCACAATACACAGCGGGCTCCAGGGGGAGACCGAACCATATACTAAGTAAGTGGTATAAGAACCACGACTTGACTAGACACAGTGCCTAGAGCACATAGAATCGCTGGGACCCCAAGGAACCACCCAAGGTAGTGACACAGGGGACCCACGGAGGACGGGTGCAGTGTGGGAACACAGACGCGAGCTCCGTACAACTCTATGGGAAAGTCGCGGTTAGAAGTTTAAAGATTAAGGACACTTAGGAGAGGACTTTCAGCAAACCCTGCTAAACATAGAAGGTTCTAAGGCCAGCACCCTTGAGAGTACCGAGGTACCGTGTTACCTTTCCCAGAGGAGCCGGGTGCATAGGGGTCAAGTGGTGTCGGAAACCCTCGTCGTTTTCAATGGTGTAATGCGAAAAAGTACTGCTGCCGTGGAGAAGAAAAGTGTCCGGTGTGATCCAAGCCTGGATCGGAGATGAGAAGAACCTGAAAGCAGAGGGGACAAAGTCTGGGTCACTTCACGTGACCAGGAGCGGAGCAATCGAATGCCCACCTATGTTGGGTGCTTCAGGTGCGATAAGGTGAAGCTTGACTCTGCAGCCACAGGGACCAGGAGATGTCGACGATGACCACAGTCTGGATCCGAGCTGTCCCACAAAGGATGTCGAGTGCTGGTGGGTCAGTGTCCGGATTGAACACCAACAAGCCTTGGCAACGGCAACCCACGCGGTCAGAGGAAAGATGCTTCTGTGAGGACCAGCAAGGTCCTGGGGACTCACCAAGTGATGGAGAGTCAGGGCACATCTGGAGCAACCAGGGAAGTCCACTGAAAGTTAAAGTTGCCTTCTCAGGGACCCACAGGCCAATGGACCAGGGATCGAGAAGGGACCTCAAGAGGAATCACAAAATACCAGCCCACGGAACACTCGTGGAGTATAGGCCGGAAATCTTCAGTGGAATTACTGCTCGGGGTCAGGACTACAAGTAGCCCAAAGCACAGCTTCAGGGATTGCCGAAAAGCATATGCTGCTGCAAATGTGCACGGTGCCCAGGGGTACGGGTTTCATGGTCCCCACGAGGGATACGGGCCTCAGACTTTCTGAGGGAGATTCTTCAGTCATTCAGCAGAGCGTAGATTGTCGAAGGATACTTGGTTTCTGTAGCAGAGTTTAGTCCAGGTAAATCTAAAGTCCTGTAGTCAGGGGTTCCTACTTTATACCCAAGGAAGGGGTGGGACAAACTCTGGGGACCCACCAATGGGAGGGTCAGGACAGAGGGGTGGCTACACCCATGTCCTTTGTCCAGTTTCGTGCCAGAGCAGGAGCAAATGGCTCCTGCAACCGGTTTGAGCTGGACCATGCACAGGGACACCAAATGTGCCCCCAGTGCAGACATCAAAGCACTCTGAGAGTGCACCCACCCAGCCCCAATACACTAAAGCCTGTCTGGGAGGTGGTCACACCTCCCTGTGACAGGAAACCTATTGTCAAACCTTCCCCTGCCGGAGTTTCGTCCAGCAGCAGGAGGGCAGACTCGTGTCTGTGGCTGGCAGCATCCATTTTGTGATGCCAGGGTTCTGTGAAGCTGGTACCGGGTGTACCGGTGTTGTCATATTTCTCCTCTAGGAGGGTGGAATCATACCTCCCACACCAGTTACTGGTGTGGAGGTATGATTCCAAGGTGTTTGACACCAAACACGACATGTTTCCATGCAGCCATATTAAAGTTAGCATTTACCGCGAGGTTATAATGCACTTAAGTATATATGGTTGGCTGCATCACAAACAACCCCGGAATATAGGTTCCAAAGGCTGCAGAGGGGCTCTGCTCATGCATGGGCAGCCTCTCACATAAAACCCAGCACCCTGCCTTCAGGATTGATAAGGCCTGCTATAGGGGTGACCGATAGGTTTATATGTGCAGTGATTAGGATAGATATAGTGAACCTATATCTAAGTAAGGGGTGCATGCACCACCTTACACAGGCTGCAGTAGCAGACCTGTGGTGTCATTTTGAATGGTCTCTCAGGGGTGGCATAATACATGCTGCAGCCCCTGGGAGGCCTCTGGGGTACCTATGCCCTGGGTACATAGTATACCATATACTAGGGACTTAAAAGGGTACCCCAGAATCCAATCTGGGGTGTACCTAAAGTACATGCAATCAATTTAGAGGAGAAAGCAGATAGACTGGGGTCCTGAATAGCAGGATCCCAGTCAGACTAAGTCGAAAACAGTGAAACATCAGCAAAAAGTGGGGGTAACTATAAGAAGCAGATCCTATTCTCCTACAGTGACTGTTTGGGAGGAGCTGCCTATTTGATGCGGGACAGTGGACATTTTCGACAACATCACGGATGTGTGTTTGTACTTGTACATTATCATCTCACATTTCCCTGCTATGCCAAATGTGATTGACCAGTTTCTACACAAGCGGCACCAGTTGTGTCCTCTGTTCTGTTGTGAACGTGTTGCAGTTTGTACCACATTGTTGTCAATGTTGATGTGCTCTGAATGTCATGTGTGTGTGCTGCATTTTGGGAGAGTCGCCCCTGCAGCTCTGATTTGGCTGGCCCTTATCCCTTTCAGGCGGTGTGCCTTTGACTTCTATGCTTATACAGTGCTGAGATGTTGCATTCTTAGGTAAATTGGGCTCTTGGTGGGAGTTGGGACTCTGGGGCATGGTTTGTCCGCCGATGTGTTGTTGACGTCAGGGGTTGTTTGTGCAGGTGGCTGTGTCAGAGTGTGACCTGCTCCTTTGCGGATGTGGTCCACACTCAGCCACCTCAGTGTGGTGGCGTGCACCATGTCATGATGATCGGACTGCAGCCATGCTAATCGTCATGCAGTGTCACTTGCTTTGTCAGTGTGGCTCACGGACCCGCAGCTTTGCTGGGTTCAGCACATGTGCATGGGTTGGTTGTGAGATTGGTGATGCATGGGAAGGGCCCCCTCTGGGCACATAGTCGATGGGGGCCTACTTGCTGTTTCTATGTGTGCTGCAGTGTGCCAAGGGGATCAGGGACATGATCCAGTCATTGTGGGTGTGCACTGTGCTCCGCTTGATTGTGCATGTGTGCCATTGTGACCATCTCCCCCCGTCCCCCCAGTCCCTGGTGGTTACTCACCCAGTTGCTGTTGTGTCAGGTCATGTTGAGCAGTGTCCGGTCCCCCAACTCCTGCCACCGTCTCCCCACTGATGACTGTGACCACCATTTCCTCCATCTCATCCAGCTCCTCCTGTGGCGCTGGACTCCCACCTCCAGTCTGCATTGCTGCCTTCTGGTTGTTGGCGAGTTTCTGCTTGGTCTTGCGCTTCACATCATTCCAGCTCCTCTTGAGCTCTTCCATTGTCCTCCTCAGCACTCCGACAGCATTCACCTTGTCCAGGATGGACTGCCATGTTGCATTTTTTGTTGCCAATGACACAGTGGAGGTGACGAACAGTTGTTGATGGTGTTCTATCACCTCCGTGATCAGGATCCTGTTTTCCTGCGGACTGAACCGCATCTTCCTCTTCTTCTTGTCCTTGCCCTTCCCTGTCCCCGAGGTCCCAGGCTGCTCCTCCTGGGGGCCTGTGGGGTTCTGGCCGTCCTCTGTACCTGCTCCGGCTGCCTCCATTGTGCTTCGCTGTAGTTTGGGTTTTGTTTGTGTCTTTTTTTTTCTGCTTTTGTAGTGATTTTTCCCGCCTGACGTGTGTGATTTGCAGGCCTGGCGCTGCTTTTCGCTGATTGTCTTATCGCGGTTGGGCCCATCGCAACTTTTTTCGTGTTCGGGTTTGGATTTTCATCGCCGTCCCGGTAATGTTATCGGGAGACTATCGCATGTTACCGCCGTGTTGAGAATACGACGTTAAACCGGAGTTATTTTCCAGCGATAGACGGCAATATGAAAACTTGTGTTAACCTATTTTGGCGATGTTTATCGCACGTTCTTGAGAATATCCCCCCAGGAGTACTGTTTGATAAGAAGCTGTCCTTAAAATCTTCGGCAAGGGCAATCTCAAAGGCAGCATATCTTCACTTATGATTTCCCTCTTGAGCCTACATAGTCATAGTGAGTAAAGGCAAAAATGTTTTGTGGTCTCAAAAAAGCAGACATTGCCACAGTACTTCCTGGCACTGAAGGGAACCACTTTGTGTGTGGATGTGCTCATTGTGAAATGGAAGCATGCTGTAACTCAAAGTAGAAGCAAAAGGAACAAATAATGGACGGAATGCTGAAAAAAGCAAACATTCACCCCCAGTCACAAAGATCTGGGTTTAATCCATCGTTTTTTTGCTCACTACGCCACCCCAGTTTGACATCAACCAGGCAGAACATAACATCAATAAAAGCACGAACGAGAATGAGCTTAGAAAAGAACAAAATACTGGCACTTGGACTTCTCTTTTAAACACAATCCAACTAGCCGTCGAAGCATTGCAATACCAATCAGAAAAGATGGAGATACAACTAACACTTCTGAACACACTGGCAGTTTTTACTGCAGGTATTGACGAAAAACTGGGAAACCTGAACGGCTTGATAACAAGAGCACAAACAAACACCTATCTTAGCTGTAATTGCAACCAGGTTGTCGACAAATTATCTACACTGCCCTCAATGCTAACTGGCCTCATAAGCGATATCAAACACTTAACAGCAGAAAACGCAACAAAAGACCTGGGCTCCGCCGAAAGCGTAGAGGGAACAACCAACAGTAAAAAACTCGGCAACGTGCTAAAAGACAATCCTGAGGTGCAGACTGAGGAGACGGCATAGTCTGGAGATGGAAAACTCCAAAAACTCAACGCTAAACAACGTCGTCAACAAAAAAGGAAAGGGCGTAATCAAAAGTTACAAACAAACTCAACAAAATATTTTTCTATTTTTTCAGGCGCTCAGAATAAATACGAAACCGACGACAGAGATGTAGGGCAAATACATCAGGTACAAATGCCCTCACCCATTTCCGACCAACAGCAAATAGTAAAAAGGTCAAGTATGGAACCTGGAGAAACAAAGGGACAAGGATCGCTATTAAGGGACATAATAGCACAAAAAGAAGAACAAAAACAAGAAAAAGAAAGATGTGTCCGTCTTTAAAAACTGACAGAGGCAAGATCAAACAGTGGAAAAATAGTCAAGATCTAAGGGGAGAATTAAGTCTCTCGTCCAACGATCCTGCACTTGCAGGTCAAGCACGCGGACAGAGGTGCAACTCAGAGGCAATAAGCTCGCTTGAAAGCAAGCAAAAAATCTCCAGTCCAAGCTCCAACATAGGGGCCAGAAGAAAAATTCATGGATCAACAACTAGGCCAAATCAAGAATTATCATCTAGAGAGACAGAAACGACGATTACATTAACCACAAACAGCCCTAGTTGGAAGCTACCGGAAAAAAGGGCACAGGACAGGGGGCAAGAATTAAAGCAAATTCCTCTAAAGCACATAACACCAAAACTAGATACAAAGAACTCCATGGTAGCAGGAGCAAGTAAGCAATTGGAAATACAGCTAGAAAAACCAAATAATGAATCAACGGTTACAATACATCTACAACCAGTGTTACAAAAAATATCAGAAAGTAGACAGCAGGAAACAGAGGTTTTGGTCTTCTATCCTCAATACACTTCAAAGGGACAACAGGACTTGCTAAATCGAGGAAATATCCTCAGATTAATGAAATCTATTCCAAAGCTGGATAGCATAAGCTCAAAGGATCTACTTTTTGTAGAATTCATACCCGCTGCTAATCCCCAAAGCTCAGAGGCAACAAAGACAACTTGGTCCTCAAGCAAAATTGTAGACTCGATTTTAGCTGAGCTGGAGTTATTAAAAAACTGGGGCATCAATATGGCCCCCTTTCAAAAACCAGCCTACCCTCTCCCATTTCTGAGCATGACAAGCTCAGTAATAGAAAAACACCAGGCACACTCAAATAGTGTACTTAGAGGTGCACGGGGAAGATCGCCAAAAGGAGCACCAGCAGCCAACGGGATAGACCAGATTTATGGACGAGGGCAGTCACTCATCCAAACCAAGGCCCAACAAGGGAAGTATTGTCTCGTACGATCACCATACGCTCCGAGGAGGATTGACGCTACTTACAAGATAGAGTTCACAGCAAGGGAAAGGAACCAACCCTAGGCCTATGCTCATGGAACGTTAATGGTTTAACCACAAAAATAGAAGATCCAGAGTTTCAGCATTACGTCTCCCTCTTTGACATAATAATGCTGCAAGAAACTTGGCTCAAGGACCCACAGCACATCGAGGGTTACACATGTTTCGCCACACCAGCTACCAGGACCAGCAGATTTGGCCATCACTCAGGAGGATTGGCTACCTATGTTTCCTTAACAACAATAGTGTCAGCAACCCTTATGGACTCAATGACAAGTGCAACATTAGCAGTCAAAATCAGCATTGTCCTTGATGGAAAAGAAATGGAGCTCTGCATAATCAATTCGTATGTACATCCAAAAAGCAAAGCGAAAGACTCGACCAAAATTACCAACCAATTGGCCGAGTACGCTACTGAGATGGAAAATCCATTATTCATCCTGACAGGGGACTTGAATCATGATCTCATTGGCTCGGCAGAAGGGGAGGAGGTACTGGCTTTAACTAGAATCTATAACATACCTTCACAAAGTGTCCCACTAGACAGGATAAAAAAATGCCGCAACAGTCGCTTTCTTGACGACTTAGAACATCAAAACCTCCGTGCACTGAACGGTAGATTTCCGGCAGACTCTCCTCCAGTTAATTCTTTTTATTCCACAACAACAAGCTCCATACTGGATTACACCTTCGCAAGCCTAGCGCTGTTCTCATACATTCTTGGGTTTAGAATGGGCGATATGGGTGACAGCGATCATCGCCCCCAGGAATTTCATATAACAGCAACTATGCCGAGCTTAATCAGGCCAGATACATCTATGGGGCCGATCCATTCCTTGAACCAAAAAATCATCAAATGCACGATAGCTAATACTAACCTCCAGGCCGAAGCTGCAATACAACTTTTCAATATGCAAGCATCGACCACAGATGGCCGTATCACTTACTGGGGTCACTTCATCGCCATACTGCTAAAAAAGCTTGCAGTTACTCCCCCCTCAAAAGACAACTTTCGGAAAGAGGGCAGTAATAACAATGTAAAGAAGGAGCAGAGAGTACAGTTAAAAAAACTCAAAAGATCAATAAATTCGACTCTGCGCAAGCTGAGAAGATCCCCTGAGAACACTAGCGCACGAGTATCTCTGAAACATCAAAGGGCAGAGCTCAAACGATTAAAATGGAATATCAAGAGAGATGGCGAGAACGAAGTTTGGGCTAAACTCTTATACGATATAAATAGTAACAACAGTGCCCGCTTTTGGAAAACATATAACGGGATCATGCGTCCACAACACAAAGGTATAGGGTCTCACATCTCTGAGGCAATTTGGATAAAATATCTCTCCAGTCACTTCAACAACCATACAGAAAAGGCAGGAGACCAAATTGTTACCAGTTGGATTCCGGAGAGACAATGGGAAACAAGCGCTTCAGAGAAATGGGAGCAGGTCTATCCAGACACAAAAAACAATCCTTTGGTGGTAGCGAGGTGCCAGCAGTTAGACTCAATTAAAAAACAGATAGCTAAAGGCAGGAAAGAAGGTGCCCCGGGACCAAATGGCATTCCACCTGCCCTCTATAAAGCAAAGAGCAAAGAGTGGGCGGACATCCTGCAACCTTTATTCATGGAAATTAGGCTGTTAAATAGAATTCCAGAATCCTGGAGGGGCTCTACAATAGTCCCAATTTACAAAAAAGGGGATACGGCTGACCCAAACAACTACCGCCTAGTAGCTCTTATTGACAACGAAGCTAAATATTTTGCAGGCACCATATTGGAGGAGCTTACACTTTGGGCTGAGTCAAACCAGGTAATACCGCTGAACCAGACCGGCTTCCGTAAAATGACTGGAACGTCAACAAATATTCTCGCAATCTCATTAGTAATTGACGCAGCAAAATCATCCAAGATTCCTCTACATTTGTGTTACAATGACTTCAGCGCTGCTTTTGACAACATAGAGAGAGGCAGATTGTGGGGGAAATTGGCGCGATGGGGTATACCACGGGCTACTTTAAACATGCTGATGCTCTTACACACGGATACCTGGGTGCAGGTGAAACTAGGTGGCGGTACTCACCTGTCCTCAAAAGTGCCCACTACAAAGGGATTGAAACAGGGATGTGTGCTGGCGCCAACCTTGTTCAATCTTTTCATGGCGGACCTCCCAAAAGTGCTTGATGCCTGCAACTCCCACTCACCAAGGGTAGGTGGGAAAACCTTGACCAACCTCATGTATGCAGATGACGTAGTGCTGCTCAGTCACACTTACATCGGCCTTCAACGACTATTGACTGAAATGCAGAAATACGCCACAGAAAATAATCTAAAAATAAATCTTAGTAAGACACGGACAATGTCGATAAACAACAAAAAGAACCCACAGAATATCTGGTTCCTCGGCGGAACAAAAATTGACCCAGCTTGTGAGTACAAATATTTGGGAGTCACATTTGACAAAGAAGGGTTTTTTGTGCGTCAGAAACAGGAAATAAGAAGGAGAGGCTTATTGATCGCCATGACGATGAAAAACCTGGCAAATCAACTGATGGGCCCGACTCTGACTCCGTTACTGAAGGTGATTCAGGCCAAACTGCTCCCCTCAATCACCTATGGTAGCGAGGCAATGCGGGGAAGAGACGCTAAAGACCTGGATAGTACGCAGGTTAAAGCCTATAGAACCATGCTCTCCCTCCCGCTTTACACATCACCGGCTCAAATAAGACTGGAGTTTGGCCTGCAAAAACAAGTCTTAGCCAGGTATGGGGCATATATCATCTGCTGGCATAAGATAAGATGCGCCACTACAAACACGCTAAACTATCTGCTGTGGCGCGACATAGAACACAGGGATTTCTCTGAGGCGAGAAATCATCTTCGGCTAGCTTTGGAAGTCACTAAACTCTCTGATCTTTGGGATGCACAATTTGGTCACCCCAACTTTAAAAAACTAGTTTGGAAAAATGTAAAATTACTCTAGTTACTGGAAGATAAGGCGATCTTCTCAAAAAGATCTCACGCATGGATGACTTTAAACTCCTACAAATCATTAACTCCACAAACATACTTTAATCAGGGCTACCCCAAAGCCATAAAATTGAATTTCTTAAAGTACAGACTAGGGATTCTTCCATGTACAGGGCACTTACCACCATGGCTGAGGAAAATTGGACAAGAGACTTGTAGGCTGTGTAACTCCAACAATGGCGACATCCTTCACGTAATCTGTTTATGTGAAGAGCTGCACCAAGCACGGCAACAGCTCCTTATAGAACAATTCAAGCAAAAAGGCATTCGCACCAGAAGGCAAGCAGTGCTCGCCTGCTTAAACCCGTCAAACATCAAACTAAATTGTAGATTTGTAAAATTTCTGATGGCGGTCGAACGGAGAAAGCCAAAAACAGTGAAAAATGCTCCACAAAATTTGCCGATCCAAGCTGACCAGCAGATGGGCAAAAGGACTTAGCGGAACCTTATTAAAGATGTCCCTTTAGCACCAGGGGGACAACTTGTGCAATAAGCAGAGTCCATGTGGAAAACATAACAAATGGTCAAGCTGGACGAGAGCAAGTGAAAACTGGGATAAGTAATTTCCAGCAGTCAGTGTATAAATGTTTGTCTTTAATTAGTTTCATTGAACTATTATTTTTAAACTGTAATGAATTTTTCATGCTTGACTTTTTATCGGTTTTAAACAAGGATGTCTTAAGAATCTTGAAATATTTTATTGCAATGGTTTTAATTAGCTATGCAAAATAAAAATAAACTAAACTAAACTAAACTAAACAGTTTGAACCCAGCCATCTCCAATCAGTCTCGACCCTGTGCCTCATGGGAACAGTCCAGCCCAAACTGCCAAACCAGGTCCTCCCTGGACTGGAAACAAGCATCCTGGGACCGGTTTCGGGGCATCACCCCTCATGAGCCAGGCTAGCTTGAATCCAGTGGTGTAGTGAGCATGGGACCCACATGGAAGGAAAGAGAGAAAGAAAGAAAGAAAGAAAGAAAGAAAGAAAGAAAGAAAGAAAGAAAGAAAGAAAGAAAGACTGATAGAAAGAAGGAAGGAAGAAAGGATAGAAGAATGAAAAAAATAAAAAGGAAAGGAAAGAAGAAATGAGGGAAACAAAGAAGAAAAAAAAGCAGTAAAACAGCAGAAAAGAAGGAAGGCAAGAAAGATGGAAAGAAAGAAGGAAGGAACAATGGAAATAAAGAATTGAGATAAGGTGGAAAGATAGATGTAAGGAAAGAAAGAAGGAAATAAAAAAGAAAGGTAAAGAAGGAAAGATGGAAAGAAAAAAGGAAAATAAGCAAGACAGCAAGAAAAAGATAAAAATCAAGCAAGCACGCAAGAAAGAAAGAAAAAATAAATTTGACATTTTTTACAAATGCTTTAAATTACACATGATAAAGGATGATTTTATTCCTGAGCAAAGTTTATTTTAGAAACATTAGTGAAATTGAGTGCAGAATAAACGTGTTCTGAAGAATTGCCCTCTTATGAATTCACATAAATAATATTGAAGCTTTTGGTTTGTGTATTGCATGCATAATAATAAAAGAATAGATTAATAGATAACAGTTTCAAATGGATGAAGTCTGTTATGCTGTGAAATACCAACATGCAAATAAACAAAGGACATAACAAAAGGAATTTGCAACAGCATTGGAATGAGACAGGAACTGATAAAACTGGTAGAAAGAATCCTGGTATCACCACAGGCTCTAAACACAAGGGCAACACTAAAATAACAATAAAGTAAAAACAAAAACACTGGTACTGAAAGGAACTACCTGGTGTGCCGATGTGCTCATTGTGAAAGAGCAAAATGCAGTCACTCCAAGTGAACGTAATTAACCAGTAACTGAAGTAGGCTGACCCATTGCCCCATGCTGTATGCTGTAGTGGGTGGAAGCAAAATGTGAATTACACAACAGACCAACAGATCAAGAGAGGTGGCTGTAAGCACTCCTGTAAGTAAGCATATTATGCATATAATTTTAGTAAATCAAAAGGTCTTGGCCAATACCAGCCCTACAAAGAGTCCAGATGAAGTTGTGTCTGTTATAAACTGATTTCTAACTTTATTTGAAGACATTCTTCCAACACACATTTGATGTCACTATAAACGTCTGATTAATAAATTAAATTAGGTAAATGCAATCCCTTGGAAAATTAGAAAGCTCTCTTCCTGCCTACAGCCCATAAACACAATTGTCTGACATAAAAAGTATGTTATAATTCTCTAAATCATTTGTGGAAATAGGTTCACAGCAAATAACACAGACAAGACTCTAGTTCAAATAAATGTAGAGATTATTCCAACCAAAGTGTGCATGTTGCATATGTGACTTCTATCCCATTGCCCAAAATATTTTAATTTACGTTAGTGCTTGAATACCTTGACCAACCAGAACTCTACAAAAATTGCAGATTGCAAAGATTGCCTGCAAGATCACAGTGTATCTGTACTTTGGGGGTTACCCAATACTGCAGGTAATAAATTCTGTAGGCAATATATGAACAATCTCATGGTGTTCTACACCCAAAAGTATTTAACATGACTACAAAAAACATGTAATAATGCTTAAGTTAAATTAATATGAATAATTTTCAAAACATTTAAATGGAGTTAAAGTGGACAATTATCTATATTTAAGGGATGAAACCTATGCATGTATATTGTTTAATAAATATTTATTGTTTTCTGTATACAATAATGCATGTTAAAAAACTGACTTAGAGCCAGATGTACAAACATTAGGAATACCGATTTCCTAATTGCGATTCTCTCCAAACCACAATTAGGGAATTGATATTCCTACTATATGAAACTCTTTTGAGTTTCATTAACAATTCCTAGTGGGTCGCAAATAGGCCTACTTCATGCATAATAATGAGGTGGGTCGCAATTTGCGACCCATTAGGAATTGCAGTGATCACAGGGATGGTGCTCTGCTGAGGTCCTCAGACCACCATGTCTGTGATTTCTTTTTAATAAAGCAATCTTTTTTTTAAAATGCAGTCTGGTCTCTTGAAAGGGAAAACGGGATGCGTTTAAAAAGAAAAAATGAAACTTTGCAGTTTTATGCAATGGCAGCGTTGTTATTGGTTTGGACGCCGACAACACAGGCGTCTATGGGAGGCCATTTTCTCCATGTAGCCTACGTGGAGAAAAGGGAGAGTGCGCATGACTGGTTTGGTCGGCCCCAGAGGGCTGATCAAACAGTCAGGTCCCACAAATTGGGCTAGCCACTCCTCCCCTGCCCTCGAGCAGACCTGAACCAACCAAACCCTTCTGCTTTCTCGCAGTGCGAGAAGCAGAAACGTAAAATGGTATTTATAATACCATTTTATGTTTCTGCTTCTCGCACTGCGAAAAAGCAGTGGGGCGACGCTCCTCTGCCCACATGGAGGAGCCGTCCCTGGTAGATACCTATGCTGTTAAAGACAGTAAGAAACACATAATTGGGTGGATTAAGAAATGACTTCTACAGCTTAAGTAAATACATAGCCCTTTAAGCATTTTCAGTACACTTCAGTACAGAGCAAAAACATTTTCACTTTTGACTCCTAAATATCTCTAGTTATTTGAAGTTTGTTGTATCATTGTGAAATTGTTTCACTAAATATGCTGGCTTTCGCTGTAGTCAAAAATTTGTAGATCATCACAGTAATCATTAAATACACTGATTCATATATAATAATTACTTCAAAGATTCAAATGGAAATCACAATATGCAACATACTACAACTTGATGCATTTCAACATTTGCCTCAATGAGTCATGAGTTTGGCTTGATTCTCAGTATGGCACACTCCTACATACATATATGTGATGGAATATTCCATCCTCCAAAATCCCATTAAGTTTCCCATTTTTATCCATCATTGATTTATCATCTGGAAATGACAAAGGACATTGAAAAATGGTTTTGGCTATCTGTTACTCTGTCCAGCACTGGCTCCTGTATATGGGCGCAGGGGCTGCGCCCCCTTCCCTTTCATAGGTTCCTAGTATAGAAGGTTAAGTAAATAAACACATTTAAAATGAAGGTTATATTAATAGGCTTTTTTGCAAGGCATGCCCCTTTGTGAGGATGTGCCTGATTCAATACTAGTTGGGCTTATTCACGCAGAGCCCTAGTCTTTCCTCACAGCACCGTGACATCACTTTAATTTCTTCAACTTCTTCTTGAGGGTCCATTAAAAACAGCCTCAGGCATTTAGCATTCAAGCTTGGGTTGTACGAATTTGCATGCACTCAGCATCATTTACCCCACCTTTTAGTATCTCGCCAGAGGGTGGGGTGTGGCCGGCTAGCTTCACTGACCACACCCCACCCTGTGACGAGATGTGAAAGAGTGGGTTTAGAAAGAATTTCGACTAATGCCACAGACAAACTTATTTGGTCAGTCTGTGGTGTTAAGTCAGGCTTGATTTATTGTGTTCACAGCCAGGACGAGCCCATTCATACTTAGCACTGCATGTATGAGAATCCAAGATTCAAACCTGCACTGCAAGCTGACAGAACACGGGAAAAAACGTAGGCAAATAAATGTGTTCACTGATGTCACATAAGGTACGGAACGCACAGCCAGACAGTACAAGTATCACAGAATGTTGAGGAGAGTTTCACTTGTGAATCAGAAAAGGCCCTGGAAACTTTGTTATATAGGTATCAATGCAGATGAGTAGAACAAGTATGTCTAAGGTGAAAAAAGTGCAAACCTGCATTCTGGACATCTTAGTTTAGAGAAGATAGATAGGCTTGAAACTGGATATTTTCATCTCTCTGCTATGCTACATGAAAAGTTGTAAAGTTTGTAAATATAAAGAAAGATGTGGTGTAATGACTGTGGAACTGGGGAGCCAGGTTATAGTTTTGGGGTCAGCTTAACATCTGTGATTCTGGGCAAATCACTTACTCACCCGTGCCTAAAAAAACTAAAACAAATGTGCTCCTGTGTAATGAAACTGATGCTCATGTTAAGGGATAGAAAATGCCTTTGGGTCGAGTTCATTCTAAATAAAACTGCAAAAAAGAAATCCTGATGAGTGTGACCTAACGTAACCTTTTTAAGTAAGATGACTGGATCAGCAGCTGCCTTAAAAAAACTGCACAAATAAGTTGGGAGAAAATAGTAAAAATCTATTCCTTTCTAACTGCTGTGGTGTCCCCTCTGCAGCACCAACGGGGTCAGTGCAAAATGCTTTACTGTTACAACTACATACGGTTGTTTTATCTCCCTTGCAGATCAATTGGGCTTATTGTTGTGGCATTAGACCTCGAGATGTAATCTGCTGGGAGAATAAAACAAGCACTAACAAGGCCACTTAGTGTAGCGTTTTATTAATGAAATTGCTGCTTACTCAATGAGTGATGTTTGGTGTGTGTGAATGGCTAAGTCATTGAATGTGGAGATGACTGTGTGGATAGGTAAACGTGATGACTGGTTATATGAATTGGGTGAATGACAGTGGGAAGCATGATGCGGTTGGGTGAATATGAGTAAGTAGGTGAATGATATAAGATGGGAAAAAGTGAAATGATTGTTGAATGTGGGTAGGTAGGTAGGGGAATGATCTTAAGTGAGTATTTGAGTGAGTAACTGGGGGGATGACTGTGAGAATGATAAGGCGGGTAGACGAAGGTTTGTTAACACATGGCGAATTGACTGAAACGCAACCTGCTACCTTCAGTAACATATCTCAATAACTAAAAATATAACAGTGAGTGGGTAAGGCAATGTACATTAGGTGAATGAGTGGGAGAGTAGTTAGATGAGAATGTATGAGTGAGTGTGTGAACAGCAGCATGGGTGTGTGGGTAGGAATATATAGTTCAATAAGGGAACAAGAGTGTACGGGTAGATGGATGAATGTGAGTTGATGAGAAATTGTGCTGAACATACACTGTTAATACTGGTGAAGGTTGGAACGGATTCTGGCCAGTCTCAAGCCTATTGCCTCTCAGTTGGGTCTGAAGGCTCATTGGACTAATGTATCCACTAAGCCTTCCAATAAAGCTGATGATCTTTATTTGACCCTAAGGTTTGAACTCTGGCGCTCCACTCAGCCTTTCACCCTCTCTAGGTCGATAAAAAAAACTATTGAGTTGTGTAAAAATGAACATCTGTGTTCACCCTCTCTTCCCAGTCAGTCTCTCCCTGAGAAAATCAGGCATCGGGTTTGCTCGCTATGCTACATTGTGTAGTACAATTCTGTGTATTGATTTCCGCTGCACCACATTTTGCAATCACCAGCCGCCACTGGCAAGGGAGATAAAACAACCATATGTAGTTGTAACAGTAAAGAGTTTTGGGCCCTCAACTGCCCAACAACTGCCTGTTAAGCTCCGGGTAGGCCATCGCAAGAATGCAGGCCATTAGGGGGGGGGTCAGGGTGCGGTGCGCGCGCTTCCCATGCTAGGAGGACTTTCTGAGCTGGACTTCGGCTGACTTTCTGGTCCAGCGTCGTAGGTCCTCCCACCTCTTGCGGCAGTCGATGCAGCGTCGCTTGTAGACCCCCAGGCTCCACACCTTTCTGGTGATCGCCTTCCAAATGTTCCACTTCTGATGGGCGCTGACCTGTATGGATAGAAGAAATGAAAGAAAAACAATGGTTTTGTGACTTTTTGTTTGTCTGTATTGATGTAACAAAGTTTTTCGACACCTATCACTAGCATGACTCATAAGTTAGCATAAAACCTGAGTATTTTCACATGCTGACAACCATCTTAATACACACTTTTGTAGTGACTTGTTGACTACCCTCATCTCATGTCATGGCCTAAACTCACTAATCCAGGCCTTTATTATTATTATTATTATTAATTAAATTTGTAAGGCTCAACAGCTACCCAAAAAGGGTTTCCCGGCGCCGACCAGATCTAGGAATGGATAGCAGCTTAAAGATTATTGGTTGAAGAGCCAGGTTTTTAAGGATTTGCGGAATTGGATATACATCGTTTCATTCCGAATTGAGGTGGGGAGGGAATTCCATAAGGAGGGACCGAGGTATGCAAACGATCGTCCACCCATCCGGGACAGTTTGACTCTAGGCACAGTGAATTTCCCTTGGGTAGATGAGCGAAGGCAGCGAGGAGGCACATAGGGACAAACCAGAGACTGCAGATACTGAGGGGCCACACCTGTTTTGATTTTAAACATGTAGCTCAGGGCTTTGAACTTAATACGGTTCTCAACCCTGAGCCAGTGCAGGTCCCTCAGGTGACCGGAAACAGAGATAGCTCTAGGAACCCGGCAGAGAAGTCTTGCAGCAGAGTTCTGAACCATCTGCAGCCTACGAGTCACCTCCTTATTGGCCCCCAGATAAAGAATGTCACTGTAGTCCAGTCTTGAGGTGGCAAGCGCCTGGACTACTGTTCTCTGGGCGGGCTCCGACAGCATCCAAATGATCTTTTTTAGCCATTTCAGAATGGCAAAACATGTGGCAGCTACCTTAACAGCTTGATGTTGCATAGTCAGTGAATCATCAATGATGACACCCAAGCCTTTGACATCATCTAGCCCAGGGGGCTCCTACATATTCTGTGATGTGACCTACTTCTGATCAGTGCAAAACATTGTGAACTACTGAAGGCTAAACATAAATACTTATGGCACAATGAATACTGCCCACTGTAAGTAAGGGGCCTGAGGATTGAGCATGACACACTTTGAAATGGGAGTAAAACAAAATGAAGTGTTAGCTCAAGAAGTTAGGTAACTCTCCATTTCAACTGTTGTCCATTTAAAAGCATTCAGGGGCATATTTTTAAACACACCTCAAAATTGACCTGTCAAGGATCTAGGTTTATGACAAATATACCTCAGTGTTTCAGTTGTTTGTCCCTGCAATTCAGCCCCAGTCTGGCCCATTATTCTGACTGACCACTGCCCATTGTCAGGCCTTGTTATCTGCAGTCTGATGAGCAAAATGTCTCATGAATACAGAATTCCCCTAACTTTTACATGAAAAGATTACCTTGTGCCCATCTAATAAATGACCTCAAGGATGTGTGCTACTTTGAAGAAGTCTGGGAGCAACTGGTAGCTACCATACAATTGTTTGGAGAGCCCTGATCTAGGCTGAGTGATTTGTGGGACAATACACATAGCTAACATCATTTTCATTTGGTTTGTACAGAAATCCTTTTTATGTACAGTTGTAAAGAGTTTATAATGTGTTTTTTAATTTCCATGATTTGAGTTTTCAACGTATCACATGTAATGCAAACATATACATAGATATATACATACACACCAATTAGAATCTAGGGCTTTAAGCACACAGCACATACTAATGGTGTTGTTTTTTAACATTGTAAAGTGCTTAGAGATCTCCAACATCATTGTCCTATATAAGGAACAAAATATATGAGACTTCACAACACTAACTACGCTTCACTCAGGAACTCAAAGGGACATTGTAGCCTGTGTTAATGAAAAAAATCCAGTTAGTCAGATTCACATATATATTTCAAACATGAACCTATTCCTCTGGTGAGCCATAGAGGGGGCAATACATGGTGAAGACCTCCTGTACAACAACTCCAGCTCCTCTGGCGAGAAGGCAGGTTCCCTCTCTCTTTTTCGACCTCCCATCGTTTCTCCCAGTGGCCAGTAACAGCAGCAAAAGTGGAGGAGATCTTGATGGCTCTTTAATTTCCTCGTATGTGAAAAAAAATGTGCAGAACACATTAGCAACAGCTAACTTGTAATAAACAGGACATTTAGGTTTAGCGATACATTGAAAAGTGGAACTTACCAGTCTCGACTCCACCAGGGATTCCTGTCAAGCCTTTAGGATGTAGGATCTGCTAGACCTTCTCATTCCAGGGCATGAGTTGTAAGGGAGGCCTGGGAGAAATACCACCAGTCCTCTGGGACTCCAGGTGATGCTTGGAGGCGGGAACACACTCTCCCCCGCAGGTCGTTCCACCTCTTCCTAATTTCCTCCTGTGTGTGCAGGTTGTTTGCTACAGCCTTCACTCTGTTGACTATTCTGGCCCACATTTGCCTTTTCTGAGATAGGTGTGTATTTTGGACTCCAAACAATTGTGGCTCTACTCTTCTGATTTCATCCAACATGACTGACAATTCTCCCTCAGTAAAATAGGAATTTTTGGGCCCAGGCATTGTGCAAAGAGATATAATAAAATCAAATTAATTAGCCACAAGGAAATAAATTAAAGTAGATAAAGGGACAAGAAACTGGGAAAAGCAACCAAATAACCTCATTTAACTGTCAAGAGTTCTGCTAGAAAATGTTGTAGTGCAGTGGAATGGCAAAGGATCATGGTCTGAAATGGAGTGTGTTTTATAGTGTGGTATGCAGGTACAAACAATTAGCCAAAACACATCAGGTGTGCAGTGCTAACATGCAGCCTACAGCCACAGGAATAGTCCAATGCTGAGCGTGTCCCGGGATGGATTCACTCCGTCGACAAACTGCAGCTAGAACACCCCCAGGACAACTAGGAAATCTAAATCAGCTTGGCGCATTCCCACTAACCTGGCGACAATGGAGTACTATTCGCCGGCATTGGAGTCCGCCATGTTGGCAGCGGTAGAGGCACGTACGCGGCGGTGAACACTCTGTCAACGCGAACGGAGGGTCAGCCAACATACATCTAAATAAGCAGGGCGGACCGCTTTCAGCTTGACGGAGTACTTGGGATCGCCACAGCAGTGGGCCGGCTGTAGTACCACCAAGATCTAAATCAGGCCGTATGTCATATTGAGGCGACAGGAAATACTAAATCAAGTTCTCAACTTGATACTTGAATCAGGAATGAGTTGTGGTTTACAGAATATTGTTCATGGTGGTAATATTTCTAAAGTGATGATTAAGTGGAGGTGTTATATACATTGTTAGCATGCCGGATGCATGGGGAAGCAGCACAATACTATTCATCTATAAGAAAGGTTCACATAAGCACCATCGAATAACCGTCGGATTGCACTTTTGAATGCATTGGGAAAGTTTTTTGCAAAAGTTATTTTGAATTGCATGTATGCATGGGTGAAAGAAGCAGACTTGATTCCATTGCAAGAAGGTAGCTCCCTGTTGTAGCACGACGGACAATGTTTTGGGACTGCGTTTAATGCTGGAGAAGTATATTACACATAAAAAAACAGAAAGTTCACACAGACCTCTGTAGTGCTTTTGGGTCTGCCAATCGTAGAACACCATGGGCTTAACTACCCCAATGTGGAATCTTCAATAGGCTACTGAACATAATTATCACTTTGCACACTGTTAATTGGGGTCAAGTGATGTATAGTTTAACACATGAGCTCACAAAATGATGCTGTGAAGAATGGGTTAAGACAAGGGTATGTTTTAGTGTCCTTGTTGATTTATAAACATATGAATTGCTTGCGTGTATACTTTACTGAAAGATAATTTCCTCCCATGCCGGGATACACTGCCATCGCGATTAATATATATGTCAAGACATAGCATAACTCAATTTAGAACAAATTGGGCAAAAGATGCAGTCAAAAATAATCTACAAATAAATTACCAGAAGCAAAAAACATGCATTTTGTTGGACATACTAATGTGCCTTTGGGGGCTGGTGGTTAAATGGCGCAAGATTGCAGTCCATTAAGGAGTACTGATACCTTGGGGTTACCTTGACTTTTAGCAAAAGTTTTATAACATCTATTCAGGTACTCCAGACTTATACAAGCTCCAGTGAGCGGATCCCAGGCCAAGATTGCATGGATGCATGGTTTGTAGGACCCAAAATACTGTAATAATAATAATAATTATTATAATTATTATTAATAATAACATTATTATCATCATTATTAGTATTATTATTATTAAAATAATAATAATACTGTCTCTCTAGGTTCAAAGCAAAGCATACCCATTCCTAGTGAAACCTGCTGTCAGGTCGAGGGAAATCAAAGATCAAAACCACCCAGGACCGTAAATACCATAATATCCAGAGGAAACATGACAAATCTACAATATCCATGTGTAACATGGTGGAATTCTGAAATACTTTATAATGAAAGCAGTGTTGTTCAAACATTCTACTGCAGCTCCCATACTGAAATCTAACTAATACATACAATAAAAAACGTGCAATAAAAAATAAAATAGGTGTGTGTGTGCGTGTGTGCATGCCTGTGTGTGTGTATGTTTATGTGCGTGTGTGTGTGTGTGTGTGTGTGTGTGCAGAGGTTTGGGCTAATTACATGCTTCTCTGTTTCATAAATGATGATGCTTACCTGATCCTTAAAAATACTATCGTTGCCTGGAAACGAAATCAATTTCAGATGATGATGTAATGATGATCTTCAAAACACAGTGCTTTTTAAGCACATCTAATATTTTAAATCTGATTTTTAAGTGTAATGCGTACTTAATTAGTGGTATGCCTACTATTTCAGTTTCTTCTAGTGAGTTGCTGGTATAATAAAAAAAATTACACGACTCTTGAAAAGCTTGTTTTATACTACCTGGTATCAGTTTTAAACTGACCATTTACCCTGAAAATTAAGATGAATAGGATGACGAATTTTCGAGGTAATGAAGAGGTTGGAAGAAGTTGGCATGGGGTTTAAAAGTCCGAAGTAGCAAGTAAAGTGAGTGAAGTTACAGCTGTTGGTCATTTGATCCAAAACTGTATGTTGGCAATCTGTTATGAAGGCCCCGGAACCGAAAAATATGGCCCAATTATATTCCTCCAATAAGACCTGGAGAATCATGCTTTACATTTAATGAGGAACCTGGAGAACCAATAAAAGAATTACGAAGGTTTACAGTTTGAAATCTAAAACTATACCCATTGCTAAGAGATTTTGCATACACTCTTCCATACATATTTAACATGACATTAAGTAGAATTACCTGTTGTGTGTTCAACATCATTAACATTTATTCATAATACAGTTTACGAATTAGAATGGAAAATATCCTTTCACGAAAGAATAAAATCAGTTTCTTATAATGCTGAGACGTGAAACAGTTTCACAAGTGCAAAGTGCTATAGTGTATTGGTGATACAGCAGCCGGGTTATCCACCATGTTTTAACAGAGTATGTCTTCCGCAATATTCTAAATGATGCCCTTTGCCTTTCCTAGTAGAATGACTCATTTTACAGTTTTTCAGGTACCAATGAAGGAAAAAGAAGGACTATGTGACAATAATTTTATGGAGGGACATTATGTCAAATGGATAGAGTTGGTTCATTCTTACCCTATCTGGCACAATCGAGCGGTTCACATTGAGATCATGAATAGCTCTGTTGTTCCATGAATGAATCCAGTCTACGAGTCCTGATGTCAGTGTACTTCGCCCAGGGTAGAAGTGGATTTGTGAATTACTCCCTGCTCAGTGGAATGAATGGGGCCATGCTGGTAAGCTAAATGTTAGATGAAGTCATTCGACACAATGGAGTCCTGCTAGTCCACAGAAAGTACAATAGACAATTTACACTACACTGTCTGCTTGTCCAGTCTACATGAGCACTATGTGGACAACCGGTTATTTTGCCACATTAGGTGAGCCAAGGTAGATTTTGGAATGAGAGAGGAAACTAAGCGCGGCTATAATTTTTCAAAATGGTTTCCTGTTTGAAACGCATACTGTTAATATTCTTCGAAAAAAACAACTTACAAGTGAAAGAGGCAATGGATTAATCCATCGGTTTTGGAGTCTCATCACAGACTAGCCCTGGAGAAAAATGCGTACAATGGGAAAGACATTGACTGCGTCACAAACAACAAATCTTGGACGGGAACCAACAATTGCATTTCCTTGGACTTTTATTTCGAGACTGAAAAGAGAATTGACAGAGAAACTCACACAGTCATTTAATTTGTGGGAAATATTTCCAGAGTTCCCTAGTGCTTGAGATATGCTTTCTCATTTTTGTTTTCAGAAAGCTACAAAGCAAGTTATTATGATGAACTGAAAGGACATTAATGAACAAATTATCACAAATTAATGCAGTTTACTATCAAAATAATTCATTAGAAATATTTGAAAATAAACTTATGTTATGAAGGCACATTGGAATATTAACTAATGTTACATAATGTGTTCCTACATTTTTTAAGTCCGATTTTTGAAAACAAAAATCAAATCCTATGTCTTGATTTACTTTCCAAGCTTTGTGCTACATAATGTAAAAAACACTTAAAATGTTACATATGAAAGTTTTTATCAGAGGGCCTTTTCCTCGGCCTATTACTTTCTGTTTGCAGAGCGCTGTGTCTGGAATGATGCAAATCAGATAGGTGCTCTAGCTCTGAAGCACAAAAGTGGATGAGTGAGTGACTGAATGTCTAAACGACAGCCACCCTCAGCGCTGCAATGGGTAAGTTGCAATGCACATTTTTTTTTACTAGTTTCTGTTGTGCAGAGTTTTCTCTCTCCTTCCACAGGAATGTTATTTATTTATTTTATTTTGGGATTTTTATCTAACGGGAACAAGAGCCTTTCGCGTGACAGAGCACTTTACAATATAAGAAACAAAGGATATTATAATACAAACTGTGGCAATTTACAAACATGGTATCGGGCAAGAGGAACAATAATAGCAAACATAAATGGTAAGAGAGGGGATGGGAACAAAAGGTCGGACATGATGCTCGGTTGGGCAAAACCGACGAGCAAGATCCTATCAGGTGACAAAGCGATATACAAGAAAGGACAAAGGAGAATACGATACAAACGGTGGCAATGTACAAAACATGTTGTAGTGCATGAAGATCAATAATTGCAAATACCTGCAAACGTAAATGGCAAGAGTGAAGATGAAAACAAAAGGACCAGACATAATAATCGATCGGGCACCTCAGGTGAGGGAGGTAATCCCTCAGAGTGAGAAGAATTTGTTGGAAAGTAGAATTTTTACTTCATTCTTGAAGAGGGATGTGGATGGGTTTCTTCTGATCTATGGAGGGAGAGAGTTCCAGATTTTGGGAGCAATTCCTGAGAAGGATCTGTTGCAAGTTTTCTTTTTCTTAAATTTGTGTGGCTTGAGTAGTAAGGAGTTTGTTCTTCTGAAAGATCTGTTTCCATCCGATAGTGTCAGTTTCTAGGTCAGTTAGGTGGTGCAGCACTTTATGAGTCATACATGCAATTTTATGTTGGATACTAGACTCATAAGGTAGCGATTTAAGTGATTGGAGGTCAGGGGTGACATGATCAGGTTTTTTTGAACCAGTCATAAGCTTAGCTGCTGCATTTAGGGTGGCTTTTAGAGGTGCAATTGAGATTTTCGGTAGGCCCACCAGTGTGGCACTACCGTTATCTAATTTCAGTAATACTTTGCCAAAGAACCTCTCTCCAGATCAACATGGTTGTGGGCAGGACCCCTGACCTCCTGGCCAGAGTCCCAGCTCCCCGCCCGTGCAGCTCCGCTGACTAAGCCTCACCGCTGGTGCCCCGGCCTCCTCGTAGACAGGTAGTGGTTCATGGCTGCTATCTGCCCCTGTTCCCTGCCTCCTCGAGCAGAACAGTTGCAGTGTTCCTGTGTCACTGCCCACCCGCATATTGTCTTGCCTTAACCTGTTTTTTTCTCACCTTAAATTGGTTTTTGTCTTTCCTTAAACTCTTTTCTGTCTTTCCCTAAATTGTTTTCTTGCTCATATTTGTATTGCCTGATTTTGTTTTTTCCCGCCCGTTCTATCGCCGCTTCTGCCCCCGCGGCCCCTGCCCCCTCCAGTCCTCCCGCGCCCGCCTCCCAGCTGCACTTTCCCTTCTCCTATGTAATGGTGGCCGCTGTGCGGCTGCGCCGCTGGCGCGCCAAAGGCAAGCCTATCTGCGCCCGACCGCGACCAGCGCAAGAGACCCTGGATCTCCGACCATCCACCGCTACAACTCCGCTGCCCTCCTCTCACTCAACCCCGGTAGAAACAACAACTGCCAGCAGTCCACCCCGAACACAACCCACGGCCCGTTCTCCTGCCACCACTGCCGCCAGATCTTCACCACCGCTCCCGCCGCCAACACCACTGATGCCCTGAAATGCATCCTCCTCAATGTGCGCTCCTTGCACAGACATGCCATAGAGATCTGGAACTTCCTCGACATCCACTCACCAGACGTCGCCTTCTTTACGGAAACCTAGACCAACGCCTCCTCCGCCCCTGACATCACTACCACCATCCCGGACGGATACAAGATCCAGAGGAAGGACCGCCCCAACCACCCGGGAGGAGGACTCACCATTGCACACAAAAACCCTCTCCGCCTCTCCACCTCTAGCGACGAGTTTGACGCCGCCGAACACCTGCACTTCCAGATACAGACCAACCCCAACTCCATGCTCCGCGGCAGCCTGGCCTACAGACCCCCCGGCCCCCGTGCCCCTTTTGCCTCCACCATCACCGACCTCATCGCCCCCCACGCCATCGCCTCCATGGACTACATAC
The DNA here is from genome assembly GCA_963921515.1 of Calotriton arnoldi. NCBI lineage: Eukaryota > Metazoa > Chordata > Amphibia > Caudata > Salamandridae > Calotriton > Calotriton arnoldi. Next base: position 283,640 of record CAWUFW010008705.1, read on the forward strand.
TCATCGGAGACCTGAACTTCCACCTGGATAACCCCAGCGACCACAACTCCACCACCCTCCTCGACAACCTCACCAACATCGGACTGAAACAACTCGTCACCACGCCCAATCACAAAGCAGGGCACACCCTTTACCCCATCTTAGCAGGAAGGAACAGAACCCACTTCAGCCACACCACGCAACCCCCGTGGACCGACCACCACTGCGTGCACTTCCTGATCAACAAACATAAGCCACCCAGACCTGCTCAGCGCCCTCCGCAAAGAAACTGGAACAGAATCCCCGAGGAACAGCTCAACTCCACCCTCAATCACAACACACCCACCGCCAACCTCGCAGCCAGGGAACTGCACACATGGATCTCCAGCTGCGCAGGCAAGCTCACCCCACTACGCAACTCTGACAGACAGCACCACAGAAAAGCCACCTGGTTCACCACCGACCTCCAAGAAGCCAGGCGCACCTGCAGATGCCTCGAGAAGAACTGGAGAAACAACAAAGTGCCCGAGAACCACACCACCTACAAAAACGCCATGACTGAATACCACCAATGCATCAGAACCACCAAAAGAACCTTCATCCACAACAAAATCCTCACCAACGCCGACAACTCCAAAGAGATTTTCAGCGTCATCCAGGAATTCACCAAATTCCCCAGCGAAACAACGGACATCGCCCCATCTCAGGACCTCTGCAACAAAAGCTCAGTTCGTACTTCCATCTGAAAATTAGGAACCTCTACGAAAACTTCAGCGACCACACTCCGGACTCCGCAAACAACACGCCTTCTGATAACACCAGCCAGCCCACCATCGCCACCTGGACACCGGTCACGACCGAAGAGACCGCCAAGACCATGAAAGGCATCCACTTAGGGGCCCTCACAGACCCGTGCCCACCACACATCTACCACAGATCCGCTGCCGCCATCGCACCAGAACTGCAACGCACCCTCAACACCACCTTCACAACCGGCACCTTCCCCAACGACTGGAAATGCACAGAAGTCAGACCCCTGCTCAAGAAACCCTCAGCAGATCCCACAGACCTCAAAAACTACCGGCCCATCTCTCTCCTCCCCTTCGTGGCAAAGGTCGCGGAGAAGATCGTCAACGCACAACTAACAATGTTCATCGAAGACAACTCCATCTTTGACCCCTCCCAATCCGGATTCCGCAGCAACCACAGCACTGAGACGCCCTACTCGCCGCCACAGATGACATCTGCACCCTCCTCGACCAAGGCCACACCGCAGCCCTGATCCTACTCGACCTGTCATCAGCTTTCGACACCGTCTCCCACCGCACACTCGCCACCAGACCTCACGACGTCGGCATACAAGGAACCGCCCTCAACTGGATCTGCTCGTTCCTTACCAACAGAAGCCAAAGAATCAGACTGCCACCCTTCCTTTCCGAACCAATGGAAATTAACTGCGGAGTGCCCCAGGGATCGTCACTAAGCCACACCCTTTTCAACATCTACATGGCCCCCCTCACCGCCATCGTCAGACAGCACGTCCACAGCATAGTATCCTACGCTGACAACACCCAGCTCAGCCTCTCTCTCACCAAGGACCCCACCACCACCAGGCTCAACTTCCAAGAAGGGATGCAGGACGTTGCATCCTGGATGAACAACAGCTACCTGAAGCTCAATGCGGAGAAGACGGAAGTCCTCATACTCAGAACCACCCCGTCAGCATGGGACCTGGTAGCCCACCGCCCTCGGCAGCCCCCTGACCCCCACGGACCACGCCAGAAACCTCGGCATCATACTCAACTCCTCCCTCTCCATGAACAAGCAAGTCAACACAGTCGTCTCAAGCTGCTTCAACACCCTCCGCATCCTCTGAAAGACCTTCAAATGGATCCCCCCAAGTCACGGAAAACAGTCACCCACGCACTCATAACAAGCAGACTGGACTACGGAAAAGCCCTCTACACTGGCATCAACAAGTCCCTACTGCGCAAGCTCCAGATGGTACAGAACACCGCAGCCAGACTCGTCCTCGGCGTCCCCCGACACAAACACATTAGCCAACACCTACGGAACCTCCACTGGCTCCCCGTCAAGAAAAGAGTCACGTTCAAGATACTCACCCACGCCTACAAATGCCTACACAACACAGGACCCCAATACCTCAACAAGAGAATCACCTTCCACACACCCAACAGAAACCTCCGCTCCGCCAACCTCGCCCTCGCAGATACCCCACGCATCCGCAGAGCCAGAATAGGGGGAAGAGCCTTCTCCTGCATCGCGGCCAAGACCTGGAATGAGCTCCCTATCAACATCAGATGCGCCCCTTCCCTGAACTCCTTCAGGAAGGCTCTCAAGACCTGGCTCTTCGTCTGAACAGAACTGCTGCACCCCCCCCAGCACCTTGAGACCCTCACGGGTGAGTAGTGCGCTTACAATTCCCCTGATTGATTGATTGACTATCTGTGTTCAATCATGTGATACCTCCTTGTATGTAGCTAACCATCAACTGCATTTCCTACCACCAAAAATGTTGCTATGTTTTTTCTACAAGAGGCAAACATGTTGGCGATGGGAGACTAAATTATTCAGGCATACAACAAAAATATCTTTCTTGAGGTATTTTTGGTAGCACGTGAAGCAGTTTGATACTCGCATTGTTAAACTCTCCACGATATTGATACACATTTGAATCCCAGTGCTTTAGATATTACAGATAGGCAAAATAAGCACATCAAGTTGATAACATTCAGAACAGAATTCACCAATAATTAAGACATGAGGTTTTGTCGTTTTATGGTTTTTAATGATAACTAACGTCACAATATACAGATCGAAGCCCACAGTAGCTCTTCACAATCATCTCCTTCTATGTTGCCTCCTTTTGACAACATAAACACATAAACTGAGTTCTCTTGATAATTCAGTGAATTCAGATCTCACATATACTATAAGTAAATATAGTAAGGACCATGCCCATAGAAAAAGCGTTTTTTGACTTGCCTAAATCTTTGGCGTCGTTTGACGAATCTTCATGAAATTTCCCCCCAAAAGTGTCATAGTGAGTCTTGTTGTCCACGGAGTTTTGGGGTGATCCATAAAGCAAGGGCTGAGAAAAACAGGGGGGTAAAAAAAGTGTGTTTGCCATGTTAATTCCCATGGGAGCTTTAGACAAGACTGCAGCCCGATCCACTGGACGGAATTAAGCCAAATTTGGGAGACAGCTAGCTTTTGGTACGCAGATTGTGCTTTTTGTTATTTAGTGTAAATCTGTTCAGCAGTTGTGGTGAAATTTATGGAAATCCAAATAAAGATGTCTGCGATTGCAACGACTTCACAAATTATAACAAGCTCGTGCAGGGAAATGCAGAGCTCTGATTGGCTGCCAACACTTCAACCAGGAAGTGTTGGCAGCCATCTTGGGACTTGGCTTCAGCCGAGTCCCACAAAAATAAAAATGGGAAAAAACGAAAGGGGGGCAGGGTAGGAAAACTCTGACTCCCAAGCCTTGGTCTTGGGGTTTCCCTGGAACTCCAACATGGAATAAAAAAATTTTTTTATTCACAGTGATTTTCTCAAAATATTCACGAACATCAAGCACGGACTCCCATGCTTGTTTTAATTGTAGACCCCGGGTGGGCCAGGCTAATCATATTAAGAAGCAGGGGGACCGGGCGGACCCTCTGGGCTCAAGGGACCACCACCTTCCCAGGGCTACATATTAAGTGCTTGGGGGTCCTCGCAGACCCCCTGAGCCCCGTGGACCTTTACCTTCCCGGGGCTTAAAATAAAATGCTTAGGGGTGGCTGCACGGATTCCCGAGCCCTGGGGACAACCACCTCCCTGTGGCCAACTTAAATAAAGAGCTGGGAACTTCATGGACCCCCCCACACCCCAACGACCACCACCTCCCTGGGGCATTCTTTTTTTAGAGAAGGAGGGGGGCTGCGCAGCCCCCTCCCGGGCTGTTGTTGGCCCCTGGGATCACCACCTCCCTGAAGCAGGCCCTTGAAAGTGAAAGGGGTGGGGTCACAAACCCTCATCTTGGAGCTAATAATGGCCCTGGGTACTGCCACACCCCAGGGCCAGCTCCTGGTATGCTCTGGGGTGCCCACCCCCGGGACCTAGCTATTTTCTTTGACTTGGTGGGAGTTTTTTTTTTTTAACAACAGATTTTATTGAATTTTCACCGTACCAGAAGGGCAGAGCCCAGCAAGCAAAGTACAATTGAAATGCAGAATGAAAGGTCATTAGGTACTGTATAACACCCACCCCAAAGGTCTGCAGAACATCAGACCGAGGGAAACACCCATCCCCCCACCCCCCAAGTGCGCACCACACATATTTTGATAATATTATATGTACAAACCAAAGGAATGCCCATCTACGTCTTCTTAGCACCGGTACTTTACACAGGTAAGTCATTCACCACCAGTCGTTCTATAGGGTCCCGGGTGGCTGTCTGCGACATTAGGGACAAATCTATACCCCTGTACTTGGCCCACCTGGACCAAATCTTCCCATGCTTCTGTGGGCACCCCCTCGCCTGGAACACTGCAATCTCCGCTGACAGGCACCTACCCAAGGTCTTTTTCCAGTTGGTTATACAAGGCGGGGACGTATCCTTCCATTGCTGTGCTATGTCCCGCTTAGCCAATGTGAGACCCAAAAACAGCAGGTGTCTTTTATACCTGTTCCCCCCGATGTCTTCTGTGCTGTGTAAGAGCGCTAATCTAGGGTCCGTCAGGACATCCCATGCCAACACCTGCCCCATGCAAGATAACACACCCGACCAGAAGAGCTGCAATGCTCCGCAGCTCCACACCGTGTGCAGGAACGACCCCTCGTCTGCGCCACATCGGAGACAGACAGGAGACTGAATTGCCCCCATTTTCCAAAGACGGAGACGTGTGTAATATACCCTGTGGATGTATTTAAATTGGATTAGCCTGTATCTGGTAGAGACGGCGGCGTACCGAGGACTGCCAGCGCCTCAGCCCAATCGCCGTCTGTCAGAGTTGGCAGGTCCGCCTCCCAAGCCGCCCGGGTTTGGTGAATAGTGGTCTTGGAGTGTGTAGTGAGAGTTTGGTAAATTTGCCGGATTTTGTGGGCCCCTAGATCCCCCATCAGTAAGCGACCTTCCAGCGGGTGGAACTCAGGTAACGACTCTAGCTGCCGAATCAGAGGGGTCAGTGCGTGACAGAGCTGCAAATAGCAATGGAACTGTGATTTATGAAGGTCAAAATCTGCCTGCAGTTTTTGAAAGGATTTGAGGTGGTCCCCTGCATTATGTCCCCAAGTGTAGATATACCGATATCATCCCATCTACGAAACCCCACCAACGACGTGACAGGCCGAAGACACGTTCCCTGCCAGAGGGGAGTGGCGCCGGTCAACGTACACCACCAACCCATGGACCTAACTACCCATCTCCATATCTGAATAACTACTCGGCAGGCCGGGGGAAGCGCTTCCAGGGAGGAGCTACTGTATAGGAAATGGAGCAGTGGGGTACCCTCCATGGCCGACCGCTCCACGGCATAGGCCGGATCTGTCTGAGAACCATTCCACCACTCGTTGACCACCAGGAGATGCGAAGCCCAATAGTACGCACGGACATCTGCCGCCGCAATGCCCCCACAGTATGTGTACTGTATGCAGGTTGCGAGCGCCACGCGAATCGCGTCCCCTTGCCAGAGGAATCTATTCAGGAGAGCATTGATTTGGAGAAACCACGACGGGGGGATAGGGTGCGGGTAGTTCTGGAGCCGGTAGAGTAAGCGCGGCAGAGACACCATTTTAAAAATTGCGGACCTGCCGTATAACGATAGAGGCAGTTGAGACCAGATCGTCATCTCGTCTCGGATGGCAGGAAGCAGCGGAGCTATGTTGTGCGCCCAAGCGTCGCTGGGACACCGTGTTATGAAGACCCCTAGGTACTTAAGACCCGCGTCCGCATTGAGCAGTTGCGAAGCCCAAGCCTGGCTTCTCTGTTCGCCATGAATAGGGAACAGTGTAGATTTGGACGGATTGGCGCATAGGCCGGAGGTCTCCCCGAAGACGCGAAGAATTTGGAGGACACGAGGCCCGGAGGACCAAGGGTCGGACATGAAGAACAGGACGTCGTCGGCATAAAGTGCGATCCTGTCTGAGTACTCTGGCGTCCAGTCCAATCCCCTGAGGACAGAGTCTAGGCGTACCCACACAGCTAAGGGCTCGATCGCTAAGGCAAATAGGAGAGGGGATAGGGGGCACCCCTGTCTTGTGCCCCTGCGGATCGGAAAGGGGGCCGAGCAGCATCCAGCCGCACGAACCGAGGCGGTGAGGTCCGTATTCAGTAGCTTCACATATGCCAGGAACCTGGGCCCCAGGTTAATGGCTTCTAGGAGTTTAAAAAGGTAGGTCCAGCTCAGGGAGTCAAACGCCTTGTCAATGTCTGCCAACAAGATCGCCGCGGGACGACCCAAGCGAGGGGCCTCCGTGACAGCGTTGTGGGCCCGCCTAATATTGTGCCTGGTGGAGCGCTGTGGCATGAAGCCTGACTGATCCGGATGCACCAGATCTTGAATGCAGGTGCGGAGGCGATCTGCCAGGACCTTACCCAAAGGTTTGGGCTCAAAATTCAACAGGGAGATGGGGCGATACAAGCCCGGATCGTCCGGGGGGCGACCAGGTTTAAGAAAAACCACAATTTCGGCGTGCCGCCAGTCAGGAGGCAAAATGCGCTGCTCCAAGGCTTCATGTAGCGCCCCAAGCATGTGAGGTCCCAGGGTCGCCACATGTGGGCGCAGAAACTCACAGGGGAACCCGTTCGGGCCCGGAGCACGGCCCGGATGTATATTGGACAACGCCGCCTGCACTTCGTCTAGGGTAATTGGTTTATCCAGTTCGTCACACACAGCATCGGGCAAACGGCAAGGGGGAATATCCGTGAAAAAGTCGTCTATAAGGGGCTCGGCTATTACCTCACGCTCCTCATATAGAGCTGCATAGAAACCGGCAAACGCTCGGACCACAGCCTCGGGGGAGGTACACATACTGCCGTCTGGGGACTTCAGGAGGGGAACTTGCATCGGGGACATCCGGACCTGACATAGCCTATGGAGCATCTGACTGGACTTGTCGCCCCATTGATAAATCCTGTATTGGGTCGCCAACCACGCCTCTTTGGCACTGTCAGTATGCAACTGATGGAGCTGCTGTTGGACGTGTAGGAGATTTCGGCGGGTACCGGAGTCGGAGCCCTCTACCAGTTGGGCCTGCAGGAGGACCTGACGATCCTCCAGTTCCCTCACCTGCGCCAACCGCCGCCGTTTTTCCTCGGAGTGATAACTGATGTCCGCCCCCCTAATCGTGGGCTTAAGGGCTTCCCAGAGGGTGACCTGGGATGGAGAAGTACCCACGTTAAAACTGATGAAGTCCGTGATCGCGAGATGGAGCATCTCCTGATAGTCAAAGTCGCGGAGAAGCCATGGGGACATGCGCCACCGATAAGGGGCTCGATGAGTCTGCAGGCGCAACTTGAGTTGGATCGGTGAATGGTCGGAGAGGCCTCTAGGCATGATGGATGTGTGTGCCACTCTGTGTATGTAGCTATGTGGGAGGAACAGATAATCTAAGCGTGAGAGGGTGGGATGAACCGACGATGCGTAAGTAAACCCTGCCTCAGAGGGGTGAAATGCCCGCCAAGAGTCCGTCCAGCCCAGTGTATGTGCCAGTACATGCAGTTTGGATCTGGGGGAGGGTGTATCAGGTGGTTGTGCACGCCATCTGTCAAGAGGGGTCATGATATCATTCCAATCTTCGCCTTGAATCGTCAAGCCACTTGGAAGGTCCCCCCAAAGCTGTGTAAGTTTATCTACAAACGTCTAACCTAACGGTGGAGGGGCATATATACTCCCAAGCGTGATCTGTTCGCCGGCTATAGTGCCGGAGAAGATCGTGAAGCACCCGCCTGGATCTAACCAATGTTGTGTTACCTGAAACGGCACCCGGCGGTGAATAAGTATCACCGTGCCGCGAACACCCCTCGCAAAGCCGGAGTGGTACACTGTGGCAAACCCATATCGGGACAGACAGGGGGCTTTAGTGCCCAGAAGGTGAGTCTCCTGCAATAGTAGGATGTCAGCCGAATAACGCTTCGCTAAGTGAAGCACTGCCCCGTTTGATTTTGCTTAGCAGTCCCCGTACATTCCAAGCCAGAATATTGAGTTCTCCCAATGGAGATTTACCTGTGTCATGGGTCATCCCTAATCTTTATAGTGTGCAATAACCGAGGGTGCATTAGTGACGTAGCATGGAGTTGTGTGTCTGGTGCGCAGAACAAAGAACAACAACAAACAATCTGAAACCCAGCATGACCCCCCCACTCACCCCACCCCCATACTTCCAATAACGAGGAGTATCTGTCGCAGTGGAATCCTGACCCAGGCCCCCAACATGATGACCCAAGCAGTTCCCCCAATGGATCCCCCCCACCCAACATCACCCAACCTTACCCAAAACGTCTGGGGTGGACATCGTCCGATACCCCTCAGAGCAGGTGAAGAAGACCCCAGCACGCCAGGATCTGATGCTACCCACCATGGAACCCCAGCTTCAAGACAGTGCTTTGTGGGAAAGGAAGGATAGAATATGCCCTTTAGCCAGGGCGATCTCAGTCAGCATTCCCTGATGGACCCTGGGCACGCCAATTTGAACGGGATCTGTGGCGCCTTGCTGTAGCGTCTCTGTCTTGCCGGCCACTCCGATGGGATCCTTGCGAAGAGTCCGAATCAAGCTGCGGCGGCGAGTGCGGCTTAAGATTACGTCTCTCATCAGTCCAAGCAAAGACCTCCTCCGGGGAGTCAAAGAAAAGAGTCTTGGTATTATATATCACCTTCATCCGGGCGGGGAACAGCAGCACATAGGATAAGTTCAGCTCCCGAAGTTGCCGCTTGGCCACAACAAAGGACTGACCCTTCTGCTGCACCAGCCGGGTGTAGTCAGGGAAGACCATGATGGGATGAGAGTCGAAAGTCATTTTGTCCTTGTGAAGCTGGGCATAGCGGAGGATCGCATCATGGTTGGCGTAGTTGAGAAGCCGAGCAGTCACTGGCCTCGGACGCTCTCCGGGAGGAGGCTTCTTAGTCAGAGCCCGACTTGGTGGGAGTTTTGACAGCTCCCACCAAGTCAACACTCTGCTTTCACCAAGCGGGAGCTAAAAAATTGTTCTTGCTTGCTGAAAGTGGAGGTTTTGTCTGTTTCCCTGACCGTTGTCAAGCGGTCAGGGAAACAGACAAAAGGATTGCTCTCACAGACAGGGAGCTGCATGTTTAGCAGCTCCCTGTCTGTGAAAGCAATGCCGGCTCCCGCAGGAGGTGGGGAGCCGGCAGGGACCACGAGGGCCTTGAGGCTCCCCTATGCGGTCCTGCAGGAAATGAGCAGAAAGAGGCAAAATAAAGGAGAGAAATTAGCAGAAAGAGGCAGAATAAAGGCCAGCAACGAGCAGAAAGAGGCAAGATAAAGGTGAGAAACAAGCAGAAAGAGGCAGAATAAAGGTCAGAAGCAAGCAGAAACAGGAAAGATAAAGGTGAGAAACGAGCAGAAAGAGACAGAATAAAGGTCAGAAACAAGCAGAAAGAGGCAAAATAAAGGCCAGCAAAAAGCTGAAAGAGGCAAAATAGAGATAAGAAATTAGCAAAAAGGCAAAATAGGTGAAAAAATAAGCAGAAAGAGTCAGAATCAAGGTTAGAAACGAGCAGAAAGAGTCAGAATAAAGGTCAGCAATGAGCAGAAAGAGACATGAGAAAGATGAGAAACGAGCAGAAAGAGGCAAAATAGAGGGCAGAAAGAGGCAAAATAGAGGTCAGAAAAAAGCAGCAAGAGGCAGAATAAAGGATACGAAGTGAGCAGAAAGAGGCAGAATAACGGTCAGAAACAAGAAGAAAGAGGCAGAATAAAGGTGAGGAATGGGCAGCAAGAGGTAAAATAAAGGTCAGCAATGAGCAGGAAGAGGCAAAAAAAGGTGAGAAACGAGCAGAAAGAGGCTGAATAAAAGTCAGAAACCAGAAGAATGAGGGAAAAAAAGTTGAGAAGCGAACAGAAAGAGGCAAAATAACAGTCAGCAACCAGCAGAAAGAGGCAAAAAATGGTGAGAAATGAGCAGAAAGAGGCAAAATTGGGGTCAGAAACGAGCAGCAAGAGGCAAATAAAGTTCAGAAACTAGAAGAGTTAGGCACAATAAAGGTCAGCAATGAGCATAAAGAGGCACAATAAAGGTGAGAAACGAGCAGAAAGAGGCAGAATAAAGATCAGAAATTGTCAAAATAAAGGTGAGAAACGAGCATAAAGAGGCAGAATAAAGGTCAAAAACGAGCAGAAAGAGGCAAAAAACAGGTCAGAAATGAGCAGCAAGAGGCAAAATAGAGATCAGCAACGAGCAGAAAGAGGCAAATAAAGGTCAGATATGAGCAGGAAGAGGCAAAATAGAGGTCAGCAACAAGCAGAAAGAAGCAAAATAAAGTTCAGCAATGACCACAAAGAGGCAAAATAGAGGTCATAAACAAGCAGAAAAAAGGCAGAAAACAAGCAAAGAATGAGCAGAAATCCATCAGGCACTCACAGCCAATCACAGATCCATTCAGACACTCATGTACCCACTTTCAGAATCACTCATACTCTCGCTCACCCACTCACAGACTTAGTGAGAGACTTAAGCACCGACTCACAGCCCCACTCAGAGACTCGGAGGACCTACTTAAGACCCACTCAGAGACTCACATACCCACTCACAGACCTACTCAGACACTCATGTGCTCACTCACAGACTGACTGACACACTCATGGAAGCACTCGCACACTTATTAAGTCACGCTCACACCCATTCACAGACCCACTCAGACACTCACTCAGGCACTCATTCACCCACTCAGACATTCACACACTCACTCACAGACCCACTCACACACCCACTGAGACACTCATGCACTCACTCACAGATATGTTACAGATTACATAACATTAAAAAAGTAGAAATTCACTGAAAAATTAAAGGTTACAGGGATGTTATGGTTAGGAAATAGAATTTTTAAAAACCTTAGAAATTCACTAAAAACTCAAAAGTTATAGAGACATTATAATTAGGAAATAGAATTGAAAAAACCTTTGAAATTCATTAAAAAAAACAAATACTATAGGAACATTACAGTTAGGCTCAGATTTCCCTCGTACAAAACCATAGAAATTCAGCAGTTATAGTTACCGGAGCTAACTATAATTTACGCCCCACAATGTACTGCTTATGACCTCACATATTATATCACTCATGGTATGGTCAGTGACATCAGTGATTACATCATCCACAGAACCACTCACACACTAACTCATAACCCCATGTAACTACTCATACGCTCACCCAACCACACAACCACTCACATACATATTCACAGACCCATACAAGTACTCACACAACTACTCACTTATCCATAGTGCCACTCACACACTCGCTCACATAGTCACTCATACAACCACTCACTCACCCATACAGCTACACAGTGACACACCCACACAGGTACTACACACCCACATTTTCACCTATACAGTATCTCACACACCTACTCACTCACCCATACAGCCTCTAAACACAGCCACTTACTCACCCATGCAACCACTCACACACTCACTCACACACCCACACAACCACTTACATACCCATTCACACATCCATACAAGCACTCACACATCCACTCACTCACCCATACAGCCATTCACACAGATACTTACTCTTCAATACAGCCACTCACACACCAACTCACTTAAATAAACACCGACTCAAAGAGCCAATCACTCACCCATACAGCCACTTACATATCCAGTCACTCACTCATACAGCCATTCAGACACCCACTCACTCACTCGTACAGTCACTCACACTTCCACTTACCTACCCATGCAGCCACTCACCCATGCAGCAACTGACACACCTATTCACTCACCAATACAGCCACTCATTCACCCGCACAGCTACTCACACACCCACTTATACACCCATGTAAACACTCACAAACCCATACAGCCACTGAGACACTCACTCACACTCGGATACACACAGCCACTCACAACATATATGTTAGAAGTAGTATCACTCATTAGTAGTACACCTAGCATACTAATTAAACTATTGTAGTAGCTTAGTATATATGTTTAACACTCATAAACTCTTAGAAAACACTTACAATCATCACTGGATGATGTCATCAGTGATGTCATTACCAGTGATGTCACTGACCAATATAATATGTGAGGTCATAAGCAGTGCATTGCGGGGGGAGTTATAGTTAGCTCAGGTGTAAATCTTTGGTATAAATCCGTTCAATAGTTTTCAAGAAATTAAAGGAAAATCAAATTTGTATATCTAGGGTTGTGGATCCTCCGAGGATCTGACAGTCCCTGTGCTGATATCTGATTGGCTGCCAACACTTCAACCAGGAAGTGTTGGCAACCATCTTGGGACTTGGCTTCAGTCAAGTCCTAAAAAAACACCTTAAAAAAAAGAAAAGGGGGCAGGGTAGGAATACCCTGACCCGATAGTCCTAGTCCTGGGGTCCTCTTGTGATCCTACCAGGGCAAAAAAGCATTTTTTGTTTTTGATTTTTTGGTGGAAATCACGACGGATTTGCGACTCCGGCAATTTTTTTTTTTAAAAACAAGCGTGGGTTTCCTCACTTTTTTTATGAGCCCCAGGTGGGCCAGGTCCCTGGGCCATTGTTTTACAAATTATAATTGGAGGGGGGTGCATGTGCCCCCGTCCGCATGGGGAGCTTCTACCCCAGGGACCGCCACCTCCCCAGGGGTAATATTAATAATAGGAAGGGGCGCTTGGCCCCCCTCCTTAGGCCTTTAAAGGACCCAGGGACCACCACCTCCATAGGGACTTTTCAATTAGATCAGAGGGGGCCAAGCAGACCCCCCTCAGAGTTCCTAATTGCCCCATGGACCGCCACCTTCACGAGGCACAAAAGAACTGAGAAAATGGGAGGGGGCCTGCACAGCCCCCCTCTGGGCCATATTTGGCCCCGGAGACCACCTGTCCTGTTATTGGCTTATCCTCAGGGTCGTGCCGATGCTCAGAGGGGTCCACCTCTCGACAGCCCCAAGTCTGGATTATTGTTATAGAGCAGAGTCTTGGGATGGTCAAGCGGGGGAAGGAAAGGTTGGGAACTGCAGGAAGGGAGATCTGTGAATGTAAAGAGAGACTTGTAAGATACTCTTTATGCGTGATAGCAACTATCAAAACCAGCAAGCAAGGTTAGACTTGTATATGAGACACTTATGAGCTACCTGTAAAAGAAAATAGTCAACCCAGTAACAGGGGAGGTGAGAGGGTGTATTCTAGTTTCCAATACGAATGCTGCAAAGGGGAAAAAACAGAGAGTATAGATGAACACCTTCTTCAGCGATAAAGCCTGTTATACTCAAGAGATTAATAAGCGGGGTGGAATGAATCACAGAGGACAGGAGCCTCAGACTTCCAATCACCCACTACTGACCCCCCTATTAAAGAACACAGGAAAAACAAATGCCACTGCTTATTAAATCTGTTCTTGGTGTAGATCCATGAGTAACAAGGCAGCAGAGTAACATGAATAGATCAGGCTGTATGAGCTCTGAGGCAGTAACTTTCAACACCTCCAATAATTAGCCAGATATCCACTTAGGGAAGTACCTCCTAAAATGTAATCTCTTAATGTAGCGATGAGATGGGAGTTCCCTCACTCCCTCTACGTCAAATAAATGTCACAAGTAATCTCCTCCGCATGAGTCGCATTCAGGGACTCACCAACAGAGGAGACAAGAAAGAACGTCCCTGCTCTCTTCAAGGAGAGAGAGGGATTTTGTAGAAGCTTCCGCTTCTCCTGCCGAGTGCCTGTAAATTTCTCCCCCACAACAGTCCGCAACACAGCCGGTCTCCCCAATGGGGGAGGAAAGCTGTGCCAGCCATGAAAGCACAGCAGATGAAGGGAGTTCAGGTTAAATACGGCACATCTTTAAGAATCTAAAAGTTGGTGCTAAAAGCACCCTTACCGGACCGCGACTACTGCCATGAAATCCAAACGCCGGTCGTGACTCGAATAATTGGCAGTCCGGTGGAATCTCTTTCCTGCTTTATCAGGGTTTCCTGACGGCACACACAAAGCAGTGTGTTGCGTCAGGAGAGCGAGTCATGTTGTGTAGTAGAGTTCCCAATTCACAGGGATGGCTCTCTTGTCGTCCGACTCCCGCTACACAGCCTGTCAGTGTTCACTGGGACGATGCGACCTGACACCACCACCTCCCCGGGGTGTGGCCAATTTGCAAGTGGACCCCCTCCCTGGCCATATATAGCCCCGGGGACCATCATCTCCCCAGCGCCGGCCCATGGAAACAGATGGAGGGGGGCCACCACCCCCCAGGGCTGGTTCCCTATGTCCCGGGATGCCCAGCCTGAGATATAGCTGTTTGTTCTCACTTGGCGGGAGCCTCCCCTCGTCCCCATCATAATACATCGGGTGCCTGGGGGGGCTCCAGGGCACCAAGGGAGACACTTCCGCCCTCCTGGGGGATGAGGTCACAGGAGCCGAAATCGGCCCGGGGAGAAGGGCCGTGCACGCTTCCGCTTCCCCCATTGAATTATGGCCGAGCTTGGGGAATGGGGTCCTTGGGGCCGAAATCAGCCCAGGGAGGGGGGCCATGTAGCCCCCCTCGCCATTAAATTATGGCCGGGCCCTGGGGGATGGGGTCCTCGGGGTCGAAATTGGCTCAGGGAGGGGGACCTCTCCCCATTGCAAAAGAGGGGAAACAGAGGGCAGAAAAACAAACAAGAAAGGCAAAACAGAGGGCAGAAAAATGAGCAGGAAAGCCAAAACAAAAGGCAGAAAAACTAACAAAAAAAGCCAAAACACAGGGAAGAAAAACTTGCAGAAAAGGCAAAACAGAGCAGAAGAGGGTAAAACAGAGGGCATTCAGACACTCACACACCCACTCACAAACCCACTTAAAGACTCACGCACCCACTCATAGACCCATTGAGACACTCATACACCTACTCACAGGCCAACTCAGAACCTCAGAGACTCATGCACCCACTCACAGACCCACTCAGAGACTCATTCACTCACTCACAGACACACTCAGAGACTCATGTACTCACTCACAGACCCACTCAGAGACTCACACACTTTTAGAAAGTCATCCTTTTGCCCTGTTCACCCCCATTTTTTGCTGAATGATACTGGTTTTAACTGACTCCGACTGTACCCTGGGCTCTGCTAACCAGGCCCAGGCCAATGCTATGTGTAAAAAGGTACATGTAGTAGGATACACTTACAATTGGCAATGACAGACCCTATAAGTCCCTAGTAGATAATAGGGCTAGGTGGTTCAAACTATCTATAAGTCCCTAGTATGTAATAGGGCATGGAAGTTTAGAGGCTCAGCAGATTTCCTGCAGTTGCAAGTGTGCACTGCTGAGTGCCTGCTGTCATTTTAAGGGCAGCCTAGCTTTGCAGACTGGTTTTAAAAGTGAATTGTGTGCAAACTCGACTTTGGTGGTATGGGCACTTTAAAAGTGATAATCTATCCTATTTTTACATATTAGGTACCCACCAGGTCTCTCCTAGGTGTCCCAGGGGTGGGGGGCATGTAACTATAAGCAGGGACTTTATAACAGATGTTTTATATGCCCTGATGAGGAAAAACTGCCCATTTCATTTTTCCCCATTTTAGATACTTATCTCCATTGGCTAACATTGCAATATTTTATGTAGATATAACTATTGCTAGGAAAGGAGTGAATATATCTTTCAAGGACTTAAAAGTTTGGTGTTAATAAGTGCAAGAACTTGCCACTGTTGAATATTTCATAACTAGTGCAGAAGAGAAGTTATGGAACTTTCTCTTTTGTAAGCCAAAATCCAGCCTTCTAGTGGGCTCTGCTGATTGGTCAGCAGTAACAGGTTTAGCAAGGCTGCTTTGATTAGGTGATAAGTGGCCTGGCCTGAGCACCCTTATCTGATGGAGAGAGCTCTGCAGCTGGGGAGAATGGGTCCTGCAGAGGGGGCTGGGTAAATCAAACTGAGCTCAAAGAGAGAGAGCAGATCAGTAAGGCATGCCAGGTGTACCTACCCCCACATCCTGTGCCCCAGCCAGATGGAAGGCTTAGGCCAGGCATTTGCAGAGGTTAGGGGGAGGAGAGCTAATGGAAATGAGCCACACTGTGGGTTGGTTTAGCTAGCTCTTACTCCTCTGGAGATAAATCATCCATGTTGGATTTTGAAAGTGCAGTGCTTTGCGGGACAAGAAGATGCCACACTTTGGAGGAAGTTGTCATGCTGTTGAGTATCACCCAGCATCTCATTGGACAAAGTTGCCCCATGCTTGTCACCACAGAACACTGAATACATATGTGAGCACTGCAGAATCTCTGGACTCTGCTGCCTGAAACTACAAGGAAAAGAAGGACTGGCCTGCTGGAATCTGGATTTACACCCAAAGGCCTGTACTCTGAATGACTGAACCTGCTGCTCAATCTGATCTTTTTCCTAACTCTCTGAAGGAATTGCTTCAATGCGTAGTTCTCCTAATGTCCGTTGTTTCAAAACAGGCAATCACTGCCTCCCTGCAAGACCTTATGCCTTGTTCATTACATGATCTGCACAGGAGCTCTCACCGGTCCTCCACAACGGCGGTGCACAGGCAGAGGGTGTGAATGATGTCTTGATGGCCCTGATCGCATAGCTGACAATTATCTTGTACTTACCATCTAATCCATAAAGGATAGTGACTTGAAATTGGTAGTACCCCCAGCCTATATTTCAGGAACTGGATCTTGGTCCACTCGCTGTAGAGTTCACTTAGGTAGCCCTGAGGTTTCCCCCTGGTGTAGCTGTGCAACGTCATTCATCCATGTTTACGTCGAGACAGGGAATCCTTGCCCTCAAGCAATGACAGTAACTCTGTACTTGATTTAACCAGCTTATTGAACTCCAGATGGCTAACAGATAAATCCCAAGCTCTGGTTAAGCCAAGAGTATGTAAAGCTTGTTACAGATAAGTCCTAGCCGGGTAACTAGGCTTTACTTCTAAATCGAACCAGAGAAGAGGAGCCCTCCTTTGATAATTTGAGTTTGTGGCAGCACAGAGGGAAAGCTGCTTTCTGTGCAAGTGATTGTTTGACAATCCCAAACTCCAGCCTAATCTGGGCAGGCGATGAGTAAGAGGGTAGCTGGAAAGTTGACCTGTACACCTTTGGTAGCATTTTATCCTGTAGTGCACTGTCCCACCCTCTAAGGGCCTCGCTTCCATAGGTCAGGGTTGGAGGTACCTTTGCCTGGGCCAACTGCAGGATCTCCATTAGCGATGGCCCTTTCAGTTTTCTGTAGAGTGGCCTTAGGCCAAAAGACAGGGAATTGCCCTTCCTCCTGATTTCTTCAAGCTGCTCACTGTGCTTCCCATTCTTATTGAAGAAGACCCTCAGGTACCTAAAGCTTTTTGCCAACCCTAGTTTTTCTTAGTAACGGTAACCCGAGCCCTGAAGTAACTCTAACTCACTCCCCCACCAAAAACAGTGTGTCATAAATGATGCCATTTCAAATGACATCAGTGATGTTATCAATGCTGTCATGGTACGTCATCAGTGATGTAATATGTAAGGGTATAAGCAGTGCATGGTGAGGGCACAAGTTATAGTTGCTTTAGGGCTCAAATATAGTTACTTAAGATAATTATATCTGGTGTATTTCAGTGGTTTTGTTAATGTAAAATGGCATGTTTTAACTGACATTTTCACCTAAGTATAACGTCCCTTTAACCTTTGATTATTTTTTAAAGTAATTTAAAAAAGTTTTTTTACTATAAAGTGAGATATTATTACCATTATAAAACTATAATGTCACTTTAACCTTTGTTTTTCCAGTGATTTTCTGTGTTGTTTTTAATGTAAAGTAATATTCATCACCATGTACGTCATGGGGTTATGCTCCCAAACTGCTGCAGTGCACAGCCATTGGCCGTGCGGGGGTTCGTTGACCTACTGCCAGCTGCACATGGCCTTTGGCTGTGCTCAGCATGAGTTTGGGCACAGGGCCTTTCCCAATCACAACTCCCAGAACCTTGTGCGCAGTGTGGGGTTGGGCGGCAATCCCTTTTCAGCGCACAACCTTTGGCCATGAGCAGCATGCAGTTGTACCACTGACTATGTGATAAAATAATATAAAGGGTGTCATTTTAAAGTAAGGAGACCAACTGTTCTGACGGTCAGAACGCCAAAATATAAAAGTGGTCTTATTGGCTTCATCAAGGGGCCAACATATATAAAGCAGACCTCTTGTCTTTGTCAGGTAGTCACCAATAACCATAATCAAATGTATATTTTATAAATTTACACATAGCAAAGTTTAATAAAAATGGATTGTCATAAAATATTTTCAATAATCCTCGACCCCACCCTCTCCATGACTAAGCAGGTCAATGCCGTTTCCTCATCCTGCTTCAACATCCTCCGAATGCTCCGCAGGATCTTCAAGTGGATCCCCACCGAAACAAGAAAAACAGTCACCCAGGCCCTCGACACCAGCAGGCTGGACTACGGAAACGCCCTCTACGCAGGAACGACGGCTAAGCTCCTGAGACGGCTGCAACGCATCCAGAACGCCTCTGCACGTCTTATCCTCGACATCCCCCGACGCAGCCACATCACACCCCACCTGAGAGACCTGCACTGGCTCCCTGTCAACAAGAGGATAACCTTCAAGCTCCTCACCCACGCACACAAAGCACTCCACAACTCCGGACCAGCCTACCTCAACAGACGACTCAGCTTCTACACCCCCACCCGCCAGCTCCGCTCGACCAGCCTCGCCCTCGCCACAGTCCCCCGCATCCGGAAAACGACCGCCGGCGGCAGATCCTTCTCCCACCTCGCCGCCAAGACCTGGAACACCCTCCCCACCAACCTCCGACAGACCCAAGACCTACTGGCCTTCAGAAGACTCCTCAAGACCTGGCTCTTCGATCAGTAGCAGCACCACCCCCTCTTCCCCCAGCGCCTTGAGACCCTCGCGGGTATGTAGTGCGCTTTATAAGTGACATGATTGATTGATTGATTGATTGATAAAGCCTTTTAAAAAAAGCATCTTTGAGTCTTATTTTTTAAACATTTTTAAGCCACAAAATGTAGCCATAGAACCACCCCAGAGAAAAATATATTGTTGAATCCCCCCCAGGTTGTGGCCCAACCTAAGTTTTTTTTTTTTTTTAAATGGGCAGGAGCCCACTTTAAAACAAAATAATTTGATTGTGGATCCACTGCAAATTTGCTGCAAAATAAAAAAAAAGTGTTTTGGCCACATGGTGGATCACTATGGGATCCCCCCAACAGGTCTGGGGAGGGGCAGGTCATCTCTACCGTGCCCCCTATATTTTTTTAATGCTTATTGTGAGGAGAGGGGACTGAGCTTTTTTTTCCTAAAATGGCTGTCATCACATCTTTGTTGATGCTGTGGCAGCCAATCAGGTCTTATCTCTAGATTTGTCAGCTCCGTGGATCCTCCACAGCAAAATATATACATATATTTTATATGTTTATTTCTTGAAAACTACTGAACGGATATACACCAAATCTAGACCAAGATCGTGCTTTCTGCCAAATTTGATGTAATTCTAGGGGTTTTTGTGTTATGGCTGTTTGATTTTTGTATGGAAATTTGCACGGGGAAAATGTGTTTTAGGACCCCCCTTTTTCTCGGCCGCCACCTGACTGATCACCTTGAAACTTTCCAAGCAGTTGCTGAGGTGGATGAGGCTTTTTAAAAAGATTTTTGTGAAAATTTGTTGAACTGCGCCAGTTATAAACAAACCCAAAAATGTTTTTCCGAAGGAAACGTGGTGTCCACCACTGGGTATATATATATATATATATTACCTACTGGCGGTCGCCAGTAGGTAGTTATAGTTAGGACCTATTTTCCATAGGAAATTCGCAACATTCTATTTCCAATAACTTTGGCGCCGGTTGACGAATCTTCGCGAAATTTTCAAAACTCGTGGGGTGCTCCGGTCCGCTCCTATCCTGAAAGTTTTGGGGTGATTCGGCAAGCGGGGGCCGAAAAAAAAGGGTGTTCCCAAAACATATTTTCCCCATGCAATTTTCCATAGGAAACTTTAGACACTGCTACAGCCCGAACTGCTGAACGGAATTACACCAAATTTGGCAAAGAGGTAGTTCTTGGTTCAGAAAGAACCCTTTTTGTTAAATGGTGTAAATCCGTTCAGTAGTTGCTGAGAAAATCAAAAGTAAAAACACATATATATCTATGACCGCGGAGGATCCGCGCACCTCCCGATCACAAGCTGTATGCTAATTGGCTGTCAACACTCCAAACCAGGAAGTGTTGGCAGCCATCTTTTGCCTCGGTAGAACCGAGGCACAAGAAATTAGAGAAACAAGTGCGCAAAACGCAAAAGGGGGCAGGGTAGAAACACCCTGACCCCTAGGCCTAGCTTAGGGGTCCCACAAGGACCCCAGGGCCAAAAAAGCATTTTTTTTTTTAAATCGGCGAGATTCGCGCACCCAGCGCGAATTTCGGCCGAAAATTTAAAAAACGAAGCGCGGGATCCCGCGCTTCGTATTCAAAAAGCTCCCGGGTGGGCCAAGCCCCGGGGGCACTGGAAAAATGTGTGGGGAGGGCCCCAATCCCCCCCACACTGCCCCGGGGACCACCACCTCCCCGGGGCTTGATTTATGAGTTGCGGGGGGCATGCAGCCCCCCCACAGCCCCGGGGACCGCCACCCCCCAGGGCTAATTTTTAAATGTGTGGGGGGGCCTCCAAGGCCCCCCCAAGCCCCGGGGACCGCCACCCCCCGGGGCTTTCATTAATTATTTGCGGGGGCACATGGCCCCCCCACAGCCCCGGGGACCGCCACACTCCGGGGCTTCTTTTTTTAAAAAAAATAAACCTGTGTGGGGGGGCTCGAGCCCCCCCACACGCCCCGGGGACCGCCACCTCCCCGGGGCACTAAAAATGTCCGGACCCCCGAGCCCCGGGGACCACCACCTCCCCAGGGCTGTGCATTGGATGGGAGGGGGGCCGCGCGGCCCGCCTCCTGGAGCCTGTGATGGCCCTGGGGACCGCCACCCCCCAGGGCCGGCTCCTGCAGTGTCCCGGGGTGCCCACCCCGGGACACTGCTGTTTGCGATGACAGGGCGGGAGCCTCGCGGCTCCCGCCCTGTCATTACAAACTCTGCTTTGCTCTCATTGAAGCGAGAGCAGGAAACCTGCTCTCGCTTCAATGAAGCAGCAAGCATGCTTTCCACATGGGGAGCTGCATGTCAGCAGCTCCCCATGTGGAAAAGCAATGCCGGCTCCCGCAGGACGCGGGGAGCCGGCGGGACCGTGGGGGCATTGGGGACCCCCCCATGGCCCCCAACGGAGAGGGCCAGCCCCGGGGGATGGGGTCCCCGGGGCTAGAAGTGGCCCGGGAGGGGGGCCACGCGGCCCACCTCCCCAAAAGTAAAAACATTTTTTAATTAAAAAAAAAAAAAATGTTATTGAGCAGAGCATTAGGTTCACAAAGCACAAAGCATATTTAAAATCATTATTATTATTAAAACCAGTTTCTACAAAATATCAAAAAGACAGACTCTCAATAAACTAAAGCAGCTAGTCATATAATTATTCACAAAACAAAGTGCAAATTTATCTTACAACGTAGCAGCAATAAGAGAAGAAGAGCCAATACAGTACTAATGCCATCTTGTCGCCTAAAGCCATCATGATTACAACATTTTATTAAAAAAACAAGAACTTTAGGCTATCGCGGCTCCTTACATTATTGGTAAAAATACAAAATACATCATTCTATAAGATAAAAAGCTATGAAAGTGCTAGTGCTACAAAGTGCAAAAATGCAATAAGAAAAAAGTGCTAATGCATTCTAATAAAAGCTGCTTCATTGATTTACCAACCCTAGTGTTGTGAATTCTCTTTACACTTTTCTAGGTCATTAAAAAACTTCCAATTTTTTTCCAATTTTTTAGTAGCTCCTACCCTCCTAGCATAGGCTTCCTCGAATTTTCAGGTTCTTTTCATTTTATTGAGCCATTTCAAGTGAGAGGGAGCTTCCCTAGATTTCCAATTTTGCAAAATTAGGGAACGAGCCACCGTGCAAGAAATAAATACAAAGGCTTTTTCGGGTTCGGATAGCATCGTTTCATCTCTGCAGATTCCAAACAAAGCAGCTTCGACCTCAAGCAAAATACTCTTTCCGATTGCTTGCTTAATGTCCGAAAAAACTGCCTCCCAAAAAAGTCCTGAACATGCAAAAAAAGTATGATGCCACCCGCCTTCCCCATCTGTCTGGCAACAAAAGCACTTATTTTCAACTCTAGGAAATCTTTTTTTTAAGGCAGCCGGAGTTAAATAAGAAAGCCATCTTGATAGGAAGGCCATCCTTTTGAAATTTGCAGCACGCAATGATTTACTTCCTAAATAGCAGATGGACTCCCACTCCTTCCCAGCCAGCCTACATCCGGTCTCCCGAATTATTTTATCCAAATGATTTTCTATCACAGGAGCTTGTCCCTGCTTATGTAGCAGCCTATACCAGTTTCCCACCCCTTTAACATTAGCCCCATAAAGGGCCGCCACAAATTGGTTAGGGGTATCCAAAATACCACTGGTGTTTTTTAACAAGTAAACGACACGTAAATATTCAAGAAAGGTCGGCTTCCGATGGGTCTCCGCCCTTGCCATTACCTCTTGCCAGGAAATCGGCCTATTTTGAACTACAAAATGCCTTAGCTCAAAAGGTCCACAGCCTTCCCAAATATTTCTATGCCTTGATTGCAACTGGAGACCGAGACTAGTACATTCTCTTAGTTTTAGATACTGGAAACCCGACAAGCCTGTTTTTTTTAAAAAGGACTGAAGTCTAAAAAAATAATCTTTTAAAGTCTTATAACGTGTTTTTTTTGGAAATTTGGAAGTTTTTAAAAACACTCGAGTTAGTGATCCAATTTCTTGTGTCATTTTATCTAAAAAAAAAGCTGTCTCTGGTAGAGTTAGATCCCATCAAGCCAGCCACTAGATCTAAAAAAGCGGCCTCATAGTAAGTTCTCAAATGAGGCAACGCTAACCCCCCTTGTACTATTGGTAATTGTACCACATTCAATTTAACCCTTGAAACTTTCTTACACCAAATGAATTCCCTAAGTAGGGTATCAATTTCTTTAAAATATGACTGGTTTATTTTAATCGGGACATTAGTAAACAAAAAAATAAGCAACGGAAGTATGGACATTTTAATCAATGATATTCTACCCACTATCGATAGGGGAGTAGTGTCCATTGTTCCAACAACTTCTTAATCTTACCCTTCATTCTTAAATAATTTAATTCAAATAACTGATGATACTGATTAGATACATATATCCCAAGATATCTTATAGGGTCAGTTTTTATTGACTGCATCTTCAGGCAAGGTGGAAAAGAATTCAGATCAGCATTAAGAGCAAGAACCTCGGTTTTATTGGCATTTATTTTATATCCACCTATTTGTTCAAACTCTAAAAATTCCCTCAAAACTATTTCGAGGTTCTCTCTATCAGGGGTCAAGTATAAAATAATGTCATCTGCAAAGAGTTTGAGCTTAGCCATGCTGGGGATCGGTGGTTGGATAGCAACATTATTTCGTATCTTTAAAACCAAAGGCTCTATAAAAAGGTAAAAGTAATGGCGAAAGCGGACAGCCCTGCCTGGTTCCGCGGTTTATTTTTATGGTTCCTGCACGATTTGAGTTTATTATAACCTGGGCTGTGGCTCCCTGGTAAATATTCCGTAGCATATTAACCACCTGTGCAGGAAACCCAAACCGACCCAAGGTGACAAATAGGGTTCTCCAGTTCACGAGGTCAAAGGCTTTCTCCGCATCAACCATTACAATACTTGCCGGGATGAAGTTTGTATTAAAGTAATCCAGTGCGTGTATTAAAAACTGGGTATTAGCCGCCATTGATCTACCTGCTATGAAGCCAGTTTGATCTCTATGGATTATCTCTTGAGCGGCAAGTAAAAAACGTTCTGCCCATACCTTCATCAAGATTTTATAATCGGAGTTCAAAAGGCTAATAGGCCTATATGAATTCACATCTTCTGGGTTTTTATCTTTTTTAACAAAAGAAACAATTAGAAAATGAATCCTGAGGGACCTTGGGGGCCAACTAGCCCACCAGGTACCTCCAGTAAGCGCCACAGCCCTGCCTTGCAGAGAGGTGGTCCGAGGCCACGCCCCTTTTTACAGAGAGATGTAAAAAGGGGAGTGGCCTTGGACCACCTCTCTGCAACACAGCTCTGTGGCGCTTACTGGAGGTACCTGGTGGGCTAGTTGGCCCCAGGGACCCGCAGGATTAAAGGGGAATTAATCCCCCAACTTAAAACACGCCAGAGGGCGTGTTTGCACAGTGGTGGAGGGAGGGGGCGGGCCTGATGTGACATGTGTGTACTTATCCAATCACTCCGCCAAAACCCAAGCACTTATAAATTCACCAGGCATTCTCCTTGCAGTATTCTAATCATCCAGTTAGTACCCATGCACTCATGCAATGATCCATGCACTAACTCATGCACTGCTACAATACCCTGAGCAATACTGATGCAGTCCAGCCATCGCCCTGTCACTACCCATGCACTCCTCCAATCACCCAGCGAGCACCATGTACTTATCCAATCACTCCGCCAAAACGCAAGCACTTATAAATTCACCATGCACTCTCCTTGCAGTACTCTAATCATCCAGGCACTACCCATGTACTCATGCAATGACCCAGGCACTAACACATGCACTGCTACAATCCCCTGAGCACTACTGATGCAGCCCAGCCATCTCTTTGTCACTACCCATGCACTCCTCCAATCACCCAGCCAGCACCATGTACTTATCCAATCATTCCGCCAAAACCCAAGCACTTACAGATTCACCATGCACTCTCCTTGCAGTACTCTAATCATCCAGTCAGTACCCATGCACTCATGCAATGACCCATGCACTAACTCATGCACTGCTACAATACTCTGAGCACTACTGATGCAGTCCAGCCATCGCCCTGTCACTACCCATGCACTCCTCCGATCACCCAGCGAGCACCATGTACTTATCCAATCACTCCGCCTAAACCGAAGCACTTATACATTCACCGTGCACTCTCCTTGCATTACTCTAATCATCCAGTCAGTACCCATGCACTCATGCAATGACCCATGCACTAACTCATGCACTGCTACAATACCCTGAGCACTACTGATGCAGTCCAGCCATCGCCCTGTCACTACCCATGCACTCCTCCAATCACTCAGCGAGCACCATGTACTTATCCAATCACTCCGCCAAAACACAAGCACTTATAAATTCACCATGCACTCTCCTTGCAGAACTCTAATCATCCAGTCACTACCCATGTACTCATGCAATGACGCAGGCACTAACACATGCACTGCTACAATCCCCTGAGGACTACTGATGCAGTCCAGCCATCTCCTTGTCACTACCCATGCACTCCTCCAATCACCCAACCAGTTCCATGTCCTTATCCAATCACTCCGCCAAAACCCAAGCACTTATAGATTCACCATGCACTCTCCTTGCAGTACTCTAATCATCCAGTCAGTACCCATGCACTCATGCAATGACCCATGCACTAACTCATGCACTGCTACAATACCCTGAGCACTACTGATGCAGTCCAGCCATCGCCCTGTCACTACCCATGCACTCCCCCAATCACTCAGCGAGCACCATGTACTTATCCAATCACTCCGCCAAAACACAAGCACTTATAAATTCACCATGCACTCTCCTTGCAGTACTCTAATCATCCAGTCACTACCTATGTACTCATGCAATGACAAAGGCACTAACACATGCACTGCTACAATCCCCTGAGCACTACTGATGCAGCCCAGCCATCTCTTTGTCACTACCCATGCACTCCTCCAATCACCCAGCCAGCGCCATGTACTTATCCAATCACTCCGCCAAAACCCAAGCACTTACAGATTCACCATGCACTCTCCTTGCAGTACTCTAATTATCCAGTCAGTACCCATGCACTCATGCAATGACCCATGCACTAACTCATGCACTGCTACAATACTCTGAGCACTACTGATGCAGTCCAGCCATTGCCCTGTCACTACCCATGCACTCCTCCGATCACCCAGCGAGCACCATGTACTTATCCAATCACTCCGCCAAAACCGAAACACTTATAAATTCACTGTGCACTCTCCTTGCATTACTCTACTCATCCAGTCAGTACCCATGCACTCATGCAATG
Organism: Calotriton arnoldi; assembly: GCA_963921515.1. Lineage (NCBI taxonomy): Eukaryota > Metazoa > Chordata > Amphibia > Caudata > Salamandridae > Calotriton > Calotriton arnoldi. The sequence goes on from CAWUFW010008705.1 coordinate 309,970, forward strand.
ACCCATGCACTAACTCATGCACTGCTACAATACCCTGAGCACTACTGATGCAGTCCAGCCATCGCCCTGTCACTACCCATGCACTCCTCCAATCACTCAGCGAGCACCATGTACTTATCCAATCACTCCGCCAAAACACAAGCACTTATAAATTCACCATGCACTCTCCTTGCAGTACTCTAATCATCCAGTCACTACCTATGTACTCATACAATGACAAAGGCAATGACAAAGGCACTAACACATGCACTGCTACAATCCCCTGAGCACTACTGATGCAGCCCAGCCATCTCTTTGTCACTACCCATGCACTCCTCCAATCACCCAGCCAGCGCCATGTACTTATCCAATTACTCCGCCAAAACCCAAGCACTTACAGATTCACCATGCACTCTCCTTGCAGTACTCTAATTATCCAGTCAGTACCCATGCACTCATGCAATGACCCATGCACTAACTCATGCACTGCTACAATACTCTGAGCACTACTGATGCAGTCCAGCCATTGCCCTGTCACTACCCATGCACTCCTCCGATCACCCAGCGAGCACCATGTACTTATCCAATCACTCCGCCAAAACCGAAACACTTATAAATTCACTGTGCACTCTCCTTGCATTACTCTAATCATCCAGTCAGTACCCATGCACTCATGCAATGACCCATGCACTAACTCATGCACTGCTACAATACCCTGAGCACTACTGATGCAGTCCAGCCATCGCCCTGTCACAACCCATGCACTCCTCCAATCACTCAGCGAGCACCATGTACTTATCCAATCACTCCGCCAAAACACAAGCACTTATAAATTCACCATGCACTCTCCTTGCAGTACTCTAATCATCCAGTCACTACCCATGTACTCATGCAATGACGCAGGCACTAACACATGCACTGCTACAATCCCCTGAGGACTACTGATGCACTCCAGCCATCTCCTTGTCACTACCCATGCACTCCTCCAATCACCCAACCAGTTCCATGTCCTTATCCAATCACTCCGCCAAAACACAAGCGTTTATAAATTCACCATCCACTCTCCTTGCAGTACTCTAATCATCCAGTCAGTACCCATGTACTCATCCAATGACCCAGGCACTAACTCATGCACTGCTACAATACTCTGAGCACTACTGATGCAGTCCAGCCATCGCCCTGTCACTACCCATGCACTCCTCCTATCACCCAGCGAGCACCATGTACTTATCCAATCACTCCGTCAAAACCCAAGCACTTATAAATTCACCATGCACTCTCCTTGCATTACTCTAACCATCCAGTCAGTACCCATGCACTCATGCAATGACCCATGCACTAACTCATGCACTGCTACAATACCCTGAGCACTACTGATTCAGTCCAGCCATCGCCCTGTCACTACCCATGCACTCCTCCAGTCACCCAGCGAGCACCATGTACTTATCCAATCACTCCGCCAAAACACAAGCACTTATAAATTCACCATGCACTCTCCTTGCAGTACTCTAATCATCCAGTCACTACCCATGTACTCATGCAATGACCCAGGCACTAACACATGCACTGCTACAATCCTCTGAGCACTACTGATGCAGCTCAGCCATCTCTTTGTCACTACCCATGCACTCCTCCAATCACCCAGCCAGCACCATGTACTTATCCAATCACTCCGCCAAAACCCAAGCACTTATAGATTCACCATGCACTCTCCTTGCAGTACTCTAATCATCCAGTCAGTACCCATGCACTCATGCAATAACCCATGCACTAACTCATGCACTGCTACAATACTCTGAGCACTACTGATGCAGTCCAGCCATTGCCCTGTCACTACCCATGCACTCCTCCGATCACCCAGCGAGCACCATGTACTTATCCAATCACTCCGCCAAAACCCAAGCACTTATAAATTCACCGTGCACTCTCCTTGCATTACTCTATTCATCCAGTCAGTACCCATGCACTCATGCAATGACCCATGCACAAACTCATGCACTGCTACAATACCCTGAGCACTACTGATGCAGTCCAGCTATCGCCCTGTCACTACCCATGCACTCCTCCAATCACCCAGCGAGCACCATGTACTTATCCAATCACTCCGCGTCAACACAAGCACTTATAAATTCACCATGCACTCTCTTTGCAGTACTCTAATCATCCAGTCACTACCCATGTACTCATGCAATGACGCAGGCACTAACACATGCACTGCTACAATCCCCTGAGGACTACTGATGCAGTCCAGCCATTTCCTTGTCACTACCCATGCACTCCTCCAATCACCCAACCAGTTCCATGTCCTTATCCAATCACTCCGCCAAAACACAAGCGTTTATAAATTCACCATCCACTCTCCTTGCAGTACTCTAATCACCCAGTCAGTACACATGCACTCATGCAATGACCCATGCACTAACTTATGCACTGCTACAATACTCTGAGCACTACTGATGCAGTCCAGCCATCGCCCTGTCACTACCCATGCACTCCTCCGATCACCCAGCGAGCACCATGTACTTATCCAATCACTCCGCCAAAACCGAAACACTTATAAATTCACCGTGCACTCTCCTTGCATTACTCTAATCATCCAGTCAGTACCCATGCACTCATGCAATGACCCATGCACTAACTCATGCACTGCTACAAATCCCTGAGCACTACTGATGCAGTCCAGCCATCGCCCTGTCACTACCCATGCACTCCTCCAATCACTCAGCGAGCACCATGTACTTATCCAATCACTCCGCCAAAACACAAGCACTTATAAATTCACCATGCACTCTCCTTGCAGTACTCTAATCATCCAGTCACTACCCATGTACTCATGCAATGACGCAGGCACTAACACATGCACTGCTACAATCCCCTGAGGACTACTGATGCAGTCCAGCCATCTCCTTGTCACTACCCATGCAATCCTCCAATCACCCAACCAGTTCCATGTCCTTATCCAATCACTCCGCCAAAACACAAGCATTTATAAATTCACCATCCACTCTCCTTGCAGTACTCTAATCATCCAGTCAGTACCCATGTACTTATCCAATAACCCAGGCACTAACTCATGCACTGCTACAATACTCTGAGCACTACTGATGCAGTCCAGCCATCGCCCTGTCATTACCCATGCACTCCTCCTATCACCCTTCGAGCACCATGTACTTATCCAATCACTCCGTCAAAACCCAAGCACTTATAAATTCACCATGCACTCTCCTTGCATTACTCTAATCATCCAGTCAGTACCCATGCACTCATGCAATGACCCATGCACTAACTCATGCACTGCTACAATACCCTGAGCACTACTGATTCAGTCCAGCCATCGCCCTGTCACTACCCATGCACTCCTCCAGTCACCCAGCGAGCACCATGTACTTATCCAATCACTCTGCCAAAACACAAGCACTTATAAATTCACCATGCACTCTCCTTGCATTACTCTAATCATCCAGTCAGTACCCATGCACTCATGCAATGACCCATGCACTAACTCATGCACTGCTACAATACCCTGAGCACTACTGATTCAGTCCAGCCATCGCCCTGTCACTACCCATGCACTCCTCCAATCACCCAGCGAGCACCATGTACTTATCCAATCACTCCGCGTCAACACAAGCACTTATAAATTCACCATGCACTCTCCTTGCAGTACTCTAATCATCCAGTCACTACCCATGTACTCATGCAATGACCCAGGCACTAACACATGCACTGCTACAATCCCTGAGCACTACTGATGCAGCCCAGCCATCTCTTTGTCACTAACCATGCACTCCTCCAATCACCCAGCCAGCACCATGTACTTATCCAATCACTCCGCCAAAACCCAAGCACTTATAAATTCACCATGCACTCTCCTTGCATTACTCTAATCATCCAGTCAGTACCCATGCACTCATGCAATGACCCATGCACTAACTCATGCACTGCTACAATACTCTGAACACTACTGATGCAGTCCAGCCATTGCCCTGTCACTACCCATGCACTCCTCCAATCACCCAGCGAGCACCATGTACTTATCCAATCACTCCGCCAAAACCCAAGCACTTATAAATTCACCATGCACTCTCCTTGCATTACTCTATTCATCCAGTCAGTACCCATGCACTCATGCAATGACCCATGCACAAACTCATGCACTGCTACAATACCCTGAGCACTACTGATGCAGTCCAGCCATCGCCCTGTCACTACCCATGCACTCCTCCAATCACCCAGCGAGCACCATGTACTTATCCAATCACTCCGCGTCAACACAAGCACTTATAAATTCACCATGCACTCTCTTTGCAGTACTCTAATCATCCAGTCACTACCCATGTACTCATGCAATGACGCAGGCACTAACACATGCACTGCTACAATCCCCTGAGGACTACTGATGCAGTCCAGCCATTTCCTTGTCACTACCCATGCACTCCTCCAATCACCCAACCAGTTCCATGTCCTTATCCAATCACTCCGCCAAAACACAAGCACTTACAGATTCACCATGCACTCTCCTTGCAGTACTCTAATTATCCAGTCAGTACCCATGCACTCATGCAATGACCCATGCACTAACTCATGCACTGCTACAATACTCTGAGCACTACTGATGCAGTCCAGCCATTGCCCTGTCACTACCCATGCACTCCTCCGATCACCCAGCGAGCACCATGTACTTATCCAATCACTCCGCCAAAACCGAAACACTTATAAATTCACTGTGCACTCTCCTTGCATTACTCTACTCATCCAGTCAGTACCCATGCACTCATGCAATGACCCATGCACTAACTCATGCACTGCTACAATACCCTGAGCACTACTGATGCAGTCCAGCCATCGCCCTGTCACTACCCATGCACTCCTCCAATCACTCAGCGAGCACCATGTACTTATCCAATCACTCCGCCAAAAACACAAGCACTTATAAATTCACCATGCACTCTCCTTGCAGTACTCTAATCATCCAGTCACTACCTATGTACTCATGCAATGACAAAGGCAATGACAAAGGCACTAACACATGCACTGCTACAATCCCCTGAGCACTACTGATGCAGCCCAGCCATCTCTTTGTCACTACCCATGCACTCCTCCAATCACCCAGCCAGCGCCATGTACTTATCCAATTACTCCGCCAAAACCCAAGCACTTACAGATTCACCATGCACTCTCCTTGCAGTACTCTAATTATCCAGTCAGTACCCATGCACTCATGCAATGACCCATGCACTAACTCATGCACTGCTACAATACTCTGAGCACTACTGATGCAGTCCAGCCATTGCCCTGTCACTACCCATGCACTCCTCCGATCACCCAGCGAGCACCATGTACTTATCCAATCACTCCGCCAAAACCGAAACACTTATAAATTCACTGTGCACTCTCCTTGCATTACTCTAATCATCCAGTCAGTACCCATGCACTCATGCAATGACCCATGCACTAACTCATGCACTGCTACAATACCCTGAGCACTACTGATGCAGTCCAGCCATCGCCCTGTCACAACCCATGCACTCCTCCAATCACTCAGCGAGCACCATGTACTTATCCAATCACTCCGCCAAAACACAAGCACTTATAAATTCACCATGCACTCTCCTTGCAGTACTCTAATCATCCAGTCACTACCCATGTACTCATGCAATGACGCAGGCACTAACACATGCACTGCTACAATCCCCTGAGGACTACTGATGCACTCCAGCCATCTCCTTGTCACTACCCATGCACTCCTCCAATCACCCAACCAGTTCCATGTCCTTATCCAATCACTCCGCCAAAACACAAGCGTTTATAAATTCACCATCCACACTCCTTGCAGTACTCTAATCATCCAGTCAGTACCCATGTACTCATCCAATGACCCAGGCACTAACTCATGCACTGCTACAATACTCTGAGCACTACTGATGCAGTCCAGCCATCCGCCCTGTCACTACCCATGCACTCCTCCTATCACCCAGCGAGCACCATGTACTTATCCAATCACTCCGTCAAAACCCAAGCACTTATAAATTCACCATGCACTCTCCTTGCATTACTCTAACCATCCAGTCAGTACCCATGCACTCATGCAATGACCCATGCACTAACTCATGCACTGCTACAATACCCTGAGCACTACTGATTCAGTCCAGCCATCGCCCTGTCACTACCCATGCACTCCTCCAGTCACCCAGCGAGCACCATGTACTTATCCAATCACTCCGCCAAAACACAAGCACTTATAAATTCACCATGCACTCTCCTTGCAGTACTCTAATCATCCAGTCACTACCCATGTACTCATGCAATGACCCAGGCACTAACACATGCACTGCTACAATCCCCTGAGCACTACTGATGCAGCTCAGCCATCTCTTTGTCACTACCCATGCACTCCTCCAATCACCCAGCCAGCACCATGTACTTATCCAATCACTCCGCCAAAACCCAAGCACTTATAGATTCACCATGCACTCTCCTTGCAGTACTCTAATCATCCAGTCAGTACCCATGCACTCATGCAATAACCCATGCACTAACTCATGCACTGCTACAATACTCTGAGCACTACTGATGCAGTCCAGCCATTGCCCTGTCACTACCCATGCACTCCTCCGATCACCCAGCGAGCACCATGTACTTATCCAATCACTCCGCCAAAACCCAAGCACTTATAAATTCACCGTGCACTCTCCTTGCATTACTCTATTCATCCAGTCAGTACCCATGCACTCATGCAATGACCCATGCACAAACTCATGCACTGCTACAATACCCTGAGCACTACTGATGCAGTCCAGCTATCGCCCTGTCACTACCCATGCACTCCTCCAATCACCCAGCGAGCACCATGTACTTATCCAATCACTCCGCGTCAACACAAGCACTTATAAATTCACCATGCACTCTCTTTGCAGTACTCTAATCATCCAGTCACTACCCATGTACTCATGCAATGACGCAGGCACTAACACATGCACTGCTACAATCCCCTGAGGACTACTGATGCAGTCCAGCCATTTCCTTGTCACTACCCATGCACTCCTCCAATCACCCAACCAGTTCCATGTCCTTATCCAATCACTCCGCCAAAACACAAGCGTTTATAAATTCACCATCCACTCTCCTTGCAGTACTCTAATCACCCAGTCAGTACACATGCACTCATGCAATGACCCATGCACTAACTTATGCACTGCTACAATACTCTGAGCACTACTGATGCAGTCCAGCCATCGCCCTGTCACTACCCATGCACTCCTCCGATCACCCAGCGAGCACCATGTACTTATCCAATCACTCCGCCAAAACCGAAACACTTATAAATTCACCGTGCACTCTCCTTGCATTACTCTAATCATCCAGTCAGTACCCATGCACTCATGCAATGACCCATGCACTAACTCATGCACTGCTACAAATCCCTGAGCACTACTGATGCAGTCCAGCCATCGCCCTGTCACTACCCATGCACTCCTCCAATCACTCAGCGAGCACCATGTACTTATCCAATCACTCCGCCAAAACACAAGCACTTATAAATTCACCATGCACTCTCCTTGCAGTACTCTAATCATCCAGTCACTACCCATGTACTCATGCAATGACGCAGGCACTAACACATGCACTGCTACAATCCCCTGAGGACTACTGATGCAGTCCAGCCATCTCCTTGTCACTACCCATGCAATCCTCCAATCACCCAACCAGTTCCATGTCCTTATCCAATCACTCCGCCAAAACACAAGCATTTATAAATTCACCATCCACTCTCCTTGCAGTACTCTAATCATCCAGTCAGTACCCATGTACTTATCCAATAACCCAGGCACTAACTCATGCACTGCTACAATACTCTGAGCACTACTGATGCAGTCCAGCCATCGCCCTGTCATTACCCATGCACTCCTCCTATCACCCTTCGAGCACCATGTACTTATCCAATCACTCCGTCAAAACCCAAGCACTTATAAATTCACCATGCACTCTCCTTGCATTACTCTAATCATCCAGTCAGTACCCATGCACTCATGCAATGACCCATGCACTAACTCATGCACTGCTACAATACCCTGAGCACTACTGATTCAGTCCAGCCATCGCCCTGTCACTACCCATGCACTCCTCCAGTCACCCAGCGAGCACCATGTACTTATCCAATCACTCTGCCAAAACACAAGCACTTATAAATTCACCATGCACTCTCCTTGCATTACTCTAATCATCCAGTCAGTACCCATGCACTCATGCAATGACCCATGCACTAACTCATGCACTGCTACAATACCCTGAGCACTACTGATTCAGTCCAGCCATCGCCCTGTCACTACCCATGCACTCCTCCAATCACCCAGCGAGCACCATGTACTTATCCAATCACTCCGCGTCAACACAAGCACTTATAAATTCACCATGCACTCTCCTTGCAGTACTCTAATCATCCAGTCACTACCCATGTACTCATGCAATGACCCAGGCACTAACACATGCACTGCTACAATCCCCTGAGCACTACTGATGCAGCCCAGCCATCTCTTTGTCACTAACCATGCACTCCTCCAATCACCCAGCCAGCACCATGTACTTATCCAATCACTCCGCCAAAACCCAAGCACTTATAAATTCACCATGCACTCTCCTTGCATTACTCTAATCATCCAGTCAGTACCCATGCACTCATGCAATGACCCATGCACTAACTCATGCACTGCTACAATACTCTGAACACTACTGATGCAGTCCAGCCATTGCCCTGTCACTACCCATGCACTCCTCCAATCACCCAGCGAGCACCGTGTACTTATCCAATCACTCCGCCAAAACCCAAGCACTTATAAATTCACCATGCACTCTCCTTGCATTACTCTATTCATCCAGTCAGTACCCATGCACTCATGCAATGACCCATGCACAAACTCATGCACTGCTACAATACCCTGAGCACTACTGATGCAGTCCAGCCATCGCCCTGTCACTACCCATGCACTCCTCCAATCACCCAGCGAGCACCATGTACTTATCCAATCACTCCGCGTCAACACAAGCACTTATAAATTCACCATGCACTCTCTTTGCAGTACTCTAATCATCCAGTCACTACCCATGTACTCATGCAATGACGCAGGCACTAACACATGCACTGCTACAATCCCCTGAGGACTACTGATGCAGTCCAGCCATTTCCTTGTCACTACCCATGCACTCCTCCAATCACCCAACCAGTTCCATGTCCTTATCCAATCACTCCGCCAAAACACAAGCGTTTATAAATTCACCATCCACTCTCCTTGCAGTACTCTAATCATCCAGTCAGTACCCATGTACTCATCCAATGACCCAGGCACTAACTCATGCACTGCTACAATACTCTGAGCACTACTGATGCAGTCCAGCCATCGCCCTGTCACTACCCATGCACTCCTCCTATCACCCAGCGAGCACCATGTACTTATCCAATCACTCCGTCAAAACCCAAGCACTTATAAATTCACCATGCACTCTCCTTGCATTACTCTAATCATCCAGTCAGTACCCATGCACTCATGCAATGACCCATGCACTAACTCATGCACTGCTACAACACCCTGAGCACTACTGATTCAGTCCAGCCATCGCCCTGTCACTACCCATGCACTCCTCCAGTCACCCAGCGAGCACCATGTACTTATCCAATCACTCCGCCAAAACACAAGCACTTATAAATTCACCATGCACTCTCCTTGCAGTACTCTAATCATCCAGTCACTACCCATGTACTCATGCAATGACCCAGGCACTAACACATGCACTGCTACAATCCCCTGAGCACTACTGATGCAGCCCAGCCATCTCTTTGTCACTACCCATGCACTCCTCCAATCACCCAGCCAGCACCATGTACTTATCCAATCACTCCGCCAAAACCCAAGCACTTATAAATTCACCATGCACTCTCCTTGCATTACTCTATTCATCCAGTCAGTACCCATGCACTCATGCAATGACCCATGCACAAACTCATGCACTGCTACAATACCCTGAGCACTACTGATGCAGTCCAGCCATCGCCCTGTCACTACCCATGCACTCCTCCAGTCACCCAGCGAGCACCATGTACTTATCCAATCACTCCGCCAAAACACAAGCACTTATAAATTCACCATGCACTCTCCTTGCAGTACTCTAATCATCCAGTCACTACCCATGTACTCATGCAATGACGCAGGCACTAACACATGCACTGCTACAACACCCTGAGCACTACTGATTCAGTCCAGCCATCGCCCTGTCACTATCCATGCACTCCTCCAGTCACCCAGCGAGCACCATGTACTTATCCAATCACTCCGCCTAAAACACAAGCACTTATAAATTCACCATGCACTCTCCTTGCAGTACTCTAATCATCCAGGCACTACCCATGTACTCATGCAATGACCCAGGCACTAACACATGCACTGCTACAATACCCTGAGCACTACTGATGCAGCCCAGCCATCTCTTTGTCACTACCCATGCACTCCTCCAATCACCCAGCCAGCACCATGTACTTATCCAATCACTCCGCCTAAAACCCAAGCACTTATAAATTCACCATGCACTCTCCTTGCATTACTCTATTCATCCAGTCAGTACCCATGCACTCATGCAATGACCCATGCACAAACTCATGCACTGCTACAATACCCTGAGCACTACTGATGCAGTCCAGCCATCGCCCTGTCACTACCCATGCACTCCTCCAATCACCCAGCGAGCACCAAGTACTTATCCAATCACTCCGCGTCAACACAAGCACTTATAAATTCACCATGCACTCTCTTTGCAGTACTCTAATCATCCAGTCACTACCCATGTACTCATGCAATGACGCAGGCACTAACACATGCACTGCTACAATCCCCTGAGGACTACTGATGCAGTCCAGCCATTTCCTTGTCACTACCCATGCACTCCTCCAATCACCCAACCAGTTCCATGTCCTTATCCAATCACTCCGCCAAAACACAAGCGTTTATAAATTCACCATCCACTCTCCTTGCAGTACTCTAATCATCCAGTCAGTACCCATGTACTCATCCAATGACCCAGGCACTAACTCATGCACTGCTACAATACTCTGAGCACTACTGATGCAGTCCAGCCATCGCCCTGTCACTACCCATGCACTCCTCCTATCACCCAGCGAGCACCATGTACTTATCCAATCACTCCGTCAAAACCCAAGCACTTATAAATTCACCATGCACTCTCCTTGCATTACTCTAATCATCCAGTCAGTACCCATGCACTCATGCAATGACCCATGCACTAACTCATGCACTGCTACAACACCCTGAGCACTACTGATTCAGTCCAGCCATCGCCCTGTCACTACCCATGCACTCCTCCAGTCACCCAGCGAGCACCATGTACTTATCCAATCACTCCGCCAAAACACAAGCACTTATAAATTCACCATGCACTCTCCTTGCAGTACTCTAATCATCCAGTCACTACCCATGTACTCATGCAATGACCCAGGCACTAACACATGCACTGCTACAATCCCCTGAGCACTACTGATGCAGCCCAGCCATCTCTTTGTCACTACCCATGCACTCCTCCAATCACCCAGCCAGCACCATGTACTTATCCAATCACTCCGCCAAAACCCAAGCACTTATAAATTCACCATGCACTCTCCTTGCATTACTCTATTCATCCAGTCAGTACCCATGCACTCATGCAATGACCCATGCACAAACTCATGCACTGCTACAATACCCTGAGCACTACTGATGCAGTCCAGCCATCGCCCTGTCACTACCCATGCACTCCTCCAATCACCCAGCGAGCACCATGTACTTATGCAATCACTCCGCGTCAACACAAGCACTTATAAATTCACCATACACTCTCTTTGCAGTACTCTAATCATCCAGTCACTACCCATGTACTCATGCAATGACGCAGGCACTAACACATGCACTGCTACAATCCCCGGAGGACTACTGATGCAGTCCAGCCATCTCCTTGTCACTACCCATGCACTCCTCCAATCACCCAACCAGTTCCATGTCTTTATCCAATCACTCCGCCAAAACCCAAGCACTTATAGATTCACCATGCACTCTCCTTGCAGTACTCTAATCATCCAGTCAGTACCCATGCACTTATGCAATGACCCATGCACTAACTCATGCACTGCTACAATACTCTGAGCACTACTGATGCAGTCCAGCCATCACCCTGTCACTACCCATGCACTCCTCCGATCACCCAGCGAGCACCATGTACTTATCCAATCACTCCGCCAAAACCCAAGCACTTATAAATTCACTGTGCACTCTCCTTGCATTACTCTAATCATCCAGTCAGTACCCATGCACTCATGCAATGACCCATGCACTAACTCATGCACTGCTACAATACCCTGAGCACTACTGATGCAGTCCAGCCATCGCCCTGTCACTACCCATGCACTCCTCCAATCACCCAGCGAGCACCATTTACTTATCCAATCACTCCGCCAAAACACAAGCACTTATAAATTCACCATGCACTCTCCTTGCAGTACTCTAATCATCCAGTCACTACCCATGTACTCATACAATGACGCAGGCACTAACACATGCACTGCTACAATGCCCTGAGGACTACTGATGCAGTCCAGCCATCTCCTTGTCACTACCCATGCACTCCTCCAATCACCCAACCAGTTCCATGTCCTTATCCAATCACTCCGCCAAAACACAAGCGTTTATAAATTCACCATCCACTCTCCTTGCAGTACTCTAATCATCCAGTCAGTACCCATGTACTCATGCAATGACCGAGGCACTAACACATGCACTGCTACAGTCCCCTGAGCACTACTGATGCAGCCCAGCCATCTCATTGTCACTACCCATGCACTCCTCCAATCACCCAGCCAGCACCATGTACTTATCCAATCACTCCGCCAAAACCCAAGCACTTATAGATTCACCATGCACTCTCCTTGCAGTACTCTAATCATCCAGTCAGTACCCATGCACTCATGCAATGACCCATGCACTAACTCATGCACTGCTAAATACTCTGAGCACTACTGATGCAGTCCAGCAATTGCCCTGTCACTACCCATGCACTCCTCCGATCACCCAGCAAGCACCATGTACTTATCCAATCACTCCGCCAAAACCCAAACACTTATAAATTCACTGTGCACTCTCCTTGCATTACTCTAATCATCCAGTCAGTACCCATGCACTCATGCAATGACCCATGCACTAACTCATGCACTGCTACAATCCCCTGAGCACTACTGATGCAGTCCAGCCATTGCCTTGTCACTACCCATGCACTCCTCCAATCACCCAACCATTTCCATGTCCTTATCCAATCACTCCGCCAAAACACAAGCGTTTATAAATTCACCATCCACTCTCCTTGCAGTACTCTAATCATCCAGTCAGTACCCATGTACTCATCCAATGACCCAGGCACTAACTCATGGCAAATACAGAGGAGGTCATGCTAATCACAGGGGTACCCCAACGCATAGTGTTCCCTAGTGTATGTAGGTGTTTTCACTGTATTCTAAGTGTCTTTTAGCATAGCACTGGCTCTAGGGCCGGTTAGTCAGAGTCAGTTACCACCAGTACCCGTCAGCAAAACGTTGGGGGCACAGGAGGACTTTCTGCTCATCTCTTGCTTCTTCTTGCACTTTTCTTCGTCTTTCTAGACTTCCTTTGCCTCTTTCTGCATTTGTCTTGCTTCTTTGTGCGCTTTTCTTCCTCTTTCTTCACATGTCCTACCTTTGTAGGCATAGTTAGAAATTAGCATTTAAAAAACCTTTGAAATTCACTGAAAAAACCATAGGTTTCAGGCATGTTATAGTTAGAAATTAGCATTTAAAAAACCTTTGAAATTCACTGAAAAAACCAAAGGTTTCAGGCACGTTATAGTTAGAAATTAACATTTAAAAAACCTTAGAAATTCACTGAAAAAAACCATAGGTTTCAGGCACGTTATAGTTAGAAATTAGCATTTAAAAAACCTTAGAAATTCACTGAAAAACCATAGGTTTCAGGGGCGTTATAGTTAGTTGGACATTTCACTCGTACAAAACCATAGAAATTCCCCCGTTATAGTTAGTTCAGCTAACTATAACACGCGCCCCCGCAATGCACTGCTGATGACGTCACATATTACATCACTCATGACATGGTCAGTGACATCACTGATGACATCTCAAATGACATCACTGATGACATCATCCATGTGATAATTTGCTGCATCTTCTCACACCCTAATATAACCTTTGATATACCCACTCTAAATTTCAGAGTGCCATTCTCAAAACCATAGACACTCCAACACCAATAACTACATACCCACTCACTGATTCTTAGGTCTACACACACCTTCCACTCACTCACCCATACAGTCACTCATACTTACGGTCACTCAGTACAGGACTATCATATGCACTCATACACCTATATAGACACTCACACACCGCCACTCATCCATAGAGGTACTCACACACCTAGTCAGTCATGCAAATATTTAATCACACTCCCATTTACTCACCTACACAGTTATACACACACCAGCTCACTTACTCATACAAATACTAGCACATTCTTACGCTCTTATACAATCACTGATACAAGCACACACTCATCCATACAGCCACTCTCACAATCACACACTCTCGCTTATAGCCATTTATATACTCTAACACACATATATACTGCCTTTCACATATGTAGTTACTCACACATGTACCACTGAGATATACATTCACTCACTAACACACCCATACACACACTCACCCACCCGTACAGTCCATCACAGATGCACTCTTGAAACCATGCACCCAGTGAATCACCCACTCACACATCTATGCACAGAGTCACACACACCCCACCCACACAAACACTCAGGCACCCATACAGATACTCAGACAACCAATCAATAACTCATATAGACACTCATGTAGCTATTCGCAAACCCATGCAACCGCTTACACACCAACAGACAGACGGATACAGACATTCACACAGTTTAGTCACTAACCCATGCATTCAGTAAGATATGTTTAATCACTCACTTATAGAGTCAGTCACGCACCTACTAAATCATCCATTCAGACACTTATACACCCAATCATTCTTCAATACGCCTTTCCCTATATATATTAAACATATTTAAACTTTACAGAAACACACAGTCACTGGATGATGTCATCAGTGATGTCATCAGTGATGTCATTTGAGATGTCATCAGTGATGTAATCAGTGATGTCACTGACCATGTCATGAGTGATGTAATATGTGACGTCATCAGCAGTGCATTGCGGGGTTTCGAGTTATAGTTAGCTGAACTAACTATAACGGGGAATTTCTATGGTTTTGTACGAGTGAAATGTCCAACTAACTATAACGCCCTGAAACCTATGGTTTTTTCAGTGAATATATATATATATATATATATATATATATATATGACGCTCCAACTTGCCTACAAGACGGGATGCACTCGGGCAGCAGTGTACATCCGAAAGCCATCCGTCACATCTCGAGCTGCCTGACACTTTTCGGATCAATCTTCCTTTTTCAAAGGCTCAGTAACACAGAGTTCACAGCCTTGTATGCAATTACACCTTTATTCAATGAAATGCCTCCTGATAGGCTGCTCTAATGAGTCTCCGGCATTCTGGGATATGAAGTCCCCAATGGGTGCTGCGGTCTCTGGGTACCCTTTCAAACCCTCCAATGGGCCCCAAGATGTGGCTGATGTTAATACACGGTGCTGTTGCCCCAAAATGAACTGGACAAGATTCCCAGCTGCATGGCCCGCTGTGATTCATTGGAGGGTTTGAAAGGGTAACTTGAATTACACCAAATTAGGCAGAAAGGTGGATGTTGTTACGCAGCTGGTGCTTTTTGTTATTTGGTGCAAATCCGTTCAGTAGTTTTTGTGAAATTAAATCTGAACAGCATAGTGATATCTCTGGCCACGAATATTTCGTGGCAGTTTTGCGGTGATCGCAGTCAAATCGTGATGTTGTCGCGGGATCTTGCAAATGTGTGCACCAGCAGGAATGCTCTGATTGGCTGGTCGCAACCTAAACAGAAAGTTGCGGCCGCCATTTTATGTATCCGGGACGGTCCCCGGAGTTGAATTTTTTTTTAAAGTGACCTAAGGGGTCAGGGTAGAGATACTCTGACCCCCTGTTTGACAAATGGATATATTAGTGACACAAGTTGTGTCCAAAATCAATTTTTTTACCACGCATGATGTTTGCGACAACGCTGCGACAGCCAGTGCAGCCCCCTGTCTACCATCGCGGGTATCAACGTATTTGCGACGCCCGCCGTCACCGCGAAAACGGAAGATCGATTTTAAAGATTAATTTTATACAAACTACCTAGAAAAATATGATTTTAAACAGTGCACTAATAAACCCCTAGTGTCTAAAATACTGTAAAATGTGTGTATATAAGTGTTTTACACTTGATAAAAAATGACGCAATCATCGCAGTTACCGATGTCTTCGCGATTCTGGGAGTACTCACGAACATGAAAAATTGGTTTTAGAGATTGTTTTTATAAAAACTCCCTATAAAAATATGATTTTAAACAGTGCAGTAATAAACCCCTAGGGGCCGATTACAATGCGGCCCGGAAAGGCTCCGACCATCTGTCGGAGCCTTTCCGGGGCGCATCTCGGTTTAATTTCCCACTGTCTCATTACAATGCTGGCGGTCGGATATTAAACCGACCGGTCATTCCGGCTGGTTTCCGACGCGATCAAGAACCCTGTCAGCCAGTCATGCTATCATCCAGACACTAGTCATGTACTCATCTAACATCCCAGGCAGTTCCTATGCCCTAATCCAATTATCCAAGGACAACTCATGAATTCTTACAATTACTCATGCAGTACTCATGCACTCATAGAATAACCCAGGGCACTAGCCATGCACTTACACAATTACCCAGGCATTACCTATGTATACGTCAAATAACCCAGGTACTACTCAGGCACTCATGCAATCACCCTGGCACTACCCATGCACTCATACAATCACTCAGGCAGTACCCATGCAGTCATCCAATCACTCAAGCACTACCCATGCACTCATACAATTACCCAGGCACTTCCTATGTTCTTATCTAATCACCCAGGCACTGCCCACTCACTTAACTAAAAACACATGGGTAGCAACCATGCACTCATGCAATCACTGAAACAGTACTCACGCACTAATCCCATCTGCAAGATGCTATGCATGCTCGTAAACAAACACGTAAGCACTATCCATGAACTCAACGAATCAGCTATATACTATGTATGTACTGCAATCATCTAGGCACTTCAGTTGTACTCATTTAATCATACAACCACTATCTATGCAGGTATTGAATCATTGAGGCATTAGTCATGCACTTATCTAGTGATTCAGGCACTACTCATGCACTCATCCAAACACCCAGACAGTACCAATATACACATCCAAACACGCAAGCAGCAACTATGCATATATGGAACCACCCAGGGAGTTCCGTTATACTCAGGGAAGAAAAGATTAGTCAATAGAACACATTTTTGTACAGTTTGTAGTGGAGAATGCATACATACTTCTAATATAGAGCCTTTCTTTAATACAGAAAACTATCTCCAGGATAACACATTAGTTGATGCTATTGATGAAAGAGAACAATTTTATGAAAAGAAAACTGGCACTCCTAAAGCAAAAGAGGTGATGCTGTCTAGAAATGTAGAACAAGTTATTGCAGAACAGGTACAGGTAATCTGTAGCCAGGCCATGTATACAAATAGAATTGTAGTAGTGTTTGTAGTGTTCGACAACAATCCATTGATACAGTAAGAACATATCTACATATCTTTCCAAAGCAAATTTAAAGCACAAAAGAAGTACTATGCAAGGGTGGGATCCTTGCTAAGTTAGAAAGCATACAAATTTGGATGGACACTCACTACCTTGTTTATCAAAGAAAGTGTGCCAAAACACCTTTCAATATTTCAGGATGTGAGCAGTACAACTTTCAATAATGTGAACTTTACTTATGAGGTTGTAGTATGTTACAATTCCTGCTTTATGTTTAGGAGAAAAGAATAGAGCACTTTTGTATGGTACAGTGGTAGAAATAGAAAAGTTTTGTGATGATGTGCAGATTTGTTTATTTTGTGCAGAACAGGACTCTATCATGAAGAGTTGCAGAACACGACACAGGTATTATAGTTGATAGCTCTGAAGAAGAGATTAGAAAATTTAACACAGTTTGCTATAAAAAACCAGAGTATGTTTGTATATGTTGTGGACACACTCTCTACAAGATTGAAACACAGACTGTTGACTTGTATTTAAATACTGAAAAAGAAAATAAAAATAACTGAAGAAAGTTTACTGTATACTTATTTGTAGGCTTTCTCTTTTCCACACAACAAGTTATATGTAAGTTATATGTAAGTACTGTTACAATAAATTAGCTGATAAAAAAATGCCTGGTAGAGCTGTGCATAAGAAGTTACTACTGGTTGCCTTTCCAGAACCACTTCAAGATTTAAATGTTTATGAGTGAATTATTTTACAAAGTATACTTCCATTTCACGCTATAGTTCTATATCGAGCGAAAGCGGGCAAGTTACCAACAACAGAGTGGCAGTGTTTTCTCAAAATGTTCAGCAGGATGCTCAAGAATTTTTAATGGTAATGTTATGACTATTAGACAAAGAGTATGTGAATATCAAAGAGTTATTTGGTTCAAGTTATAAATAGAACCATAATTTTGAACATTGTGAATTCACATCTACCACTGAAATTAATTTACAACGATTCTCTATTTAACGTTACCAGATTGTAAAGCTGTGGACTTTGAAAATTTAAGCAAAAATGCCCATCAAGAAATGATCTGTCCAAACTGCAGATTGGAACTTAAGTGTATGTTGTTACTAGAAACGTATGAGAAATATGTCATAGTCATGCTACAATGATGTAGAGTTGATGGTACAAAATTAGAAACTGAAATTACAAACTTTATAGCTGGACATATTTTCATTTCAAAAGCAAGTTTCACAAGTATAGCAAACATATGTAATGAAGGGGTAATATACCCTCTAAACACTACACAACATATTAAAGATATCAAAGTAGATGGACAGAGTGTATTGACATAGAAATCTGATTCAAATCAAAACTAAGTAAAAAGTTAACAAACCTATATCTGCTATTTCTAGAACCGAAGTTGTAAGGATAATTTAGGATATGAAATTGTGCTATTGTGTTGAAATGCATAAGAATTATGAGTTTCTGAGACATTATTCGGCCTATTAGGGGCATTGTCTACAGCAAACTGTTGGAAATTAAAGACTCTTTTTAACTGGAGGAAAGGAATTTCTAAAACATTACAGGACTACATTCTGTTAGTGCAGATAAAAACTAAATGGAGGTACTTTAATACCATCAGTCTTAAGTTGCACCTAAGAAGTCCCTTCTCCACTTCATCATTGTATCTTGTTTTGGTTGCGTAATGTTCAAAATGAAATCCTAATACATTTTTCTTTGGTTACATTTGTTCAGGGTGCTTGAACTGCTGCAATAAAAAAAGGAGCAAAAATTAACTTTTATGGTTTTTCAAATTCTGCAAAATCACATCTAGAGATTGCACCTCAGCTGTTACGATGGCGTTACAGTTCATGCAGATTAGCAAAGCATTTTAGTTGTGGTGACGTTTCACTGCATTTTCTTACCACTTAAGCTAGAACTTTGTTTTCTGGAGCAGGAACTTGATGTCTGGAGACTGATCATCCCTCTCCTTTTTTTTCTTTGTGGAATTTTAAGTTGCTCCTTTTCCTATGTTTTCAAGTGGTAAAACATGCTTTTTCTACCACGTGAATATTTTTTTGCTGTGCCCTGAGATAATGTCTTCTCACATATGCTGTACCTCCCCACTTTAATTGTGGTCTTTGATTTACCAGATATAATAGAGAAAAAATCCCAAGATATACTTTGTTGGTTTATTGCAGGTTCTTCATCAGAAGACTGTTTATGTACAGCTGAGTCAAGAACTTCAACCAGTTATAGCTTTTCTTCTGGTTCTTCTTATTCCATTTTATTTTTATGGAAATAGTTTTAAAAAGTTAAATACCAGCAACATTTTTAAAATCAGTTTGGATGACAATCCTTAGTTTGATGAGTGCTTGGTAGTTATGTTCTATTTGTTAGTTTTGATGTTGAAAGTTATTTTTTTGAAACTGTTGTTTTTTATATATGTGTTGTTAAAATAAAGTTAAACCAATATGTTACTAAGCAGCTAGACTCAAGGGTTCTGTAAAATATGTCTATATATCTGTTTTACAATTTGTCATTTGTATTTGTAACTATTTGTAACATCATCGCGACCTCCGCATGATGTAGTTTTTTCAACAAATAAATATAAAGGGGAAAGTTGAACAGGTACCCTGAAACCATATCTAAAATATGTCTATATATGTGTTTTACACTTTGTCAGAAACATGTGGTATTCGCAGTGTGTCCCTGGCAATTGCGACATCATTATAAAAATCAAAAGTATCTTGAAATGAGATGATTAATGTACTATTTAAATAATAGATGACAAATACAACAATAAGTGGTGCACCATGCAGAGGTAATGTTCAATGTCTAAGTTGGAAAAAAATACAGGGACATTATAGTTAGGAAATAGAATTTTAAAAAACCTTAGAAATTCACTGGAAAAAAAACAAAGGTTACAGGAATGTTATAGTTTGGAGTTAGCATTTTAAAAAAACTTAGAAATTCACTGAAAAAATCAAAGGTTACAGGGACGTTATAGTTAGGAAATAGAATAATAAAAACTTAGAAATTACATGAAAAAAACCAAAGGTTACAGGGACGTTATAGTTAGGCTGACATTTCACTTGTACAAACCCAGAGAAATTCAGCAGTTATAGTTAGCTAAGCTAACTATAACTCGCACCCTTGCAATGCACTGCTTATGACCTCACATATTACATAACTCATGTCATGGTCAGCAACATCACTGATGACATCACTGATTACTTAATCCACCTCATGCCTCTTTAATGCACTCCAGATGCTCCCTGTTCCATTATCACGCTCTTACATGTTCCTGCTTTTTCCCTTTGTGATGGATTTGCCAGCTTTCTCCTTCTCCATTCTTCTCATCTGTGTGTTTGTCCCTCTCTTGCGCTCAGTAAATATGAGTGCCAGTCTCCAAAAATAAGTGTTGGTGGCCCTCACCTACAACCACTGGCTCAAATTAAGCGCTGCCCCTCCCACTGCTGCTGTTGCGTGTCGGCATTTACTTTCCCCTCCATCCCAAACTCTCTACTGTTTTGTCTTTACGATCTTTTGTTTCTTTGCTCGTTTTTTACTTGTTTTCCTTTTTGTTGGATTCTGCGATTGCAATTTTCGACAAAGCCGCTCTTTCCTTTAAAAAAATGTGCTTTGGGAAACGTTGTATATTTATTTAATGTAGCACTCTGGTAAATTAAAACAAAAACAAAATGGCCACCATGTTATGATGTCTGCACACATGTATCAAATGGGTTCTGTCCATTTAACCCCCCTCGATTTTTTGGTTTTGATAACCCAGTTTTTGAATTTTTACTATGAGTGAGTCTCACTATCTGAGTCTAACAACTGAGTAAATTTTTGTGGAATGGAGTTAGGGTGCTAACTGCCAATATCCACCTTTTAAGATAAGGCCACTGCTGCACAGCTAGAGTCAGAGGCTCTGGGCTCGTTACAAGCGAACATGTGAGCACCCATGTCTGCAGGCTGCATATAGGAAATTACCATCTTGCCTGACACAAAAGGCACTCATCAAGGATTGGTACTGTCCTGGGGTAGGCGTTATAATGTGGTTGGACATTCATAGTATAGGTCTGTAGTGTTTACTGAAAGTCCATGCTATATAACTGAATTATACAGTAAAGGGAAAACTGCACCAAAGTAACGCTGCAATCCACTCTTGCCTACAGGGTCTAGTGAGGTATCCATCTTAGGGCAACTATGCATGCTGAGTGTAGATCCACGGTCCCTTTTATCAAATCAAATCTCCTTATGGCAGTTTGAGAATTGCGATGTTTCCCTGGCCCGGCCATAATCACATTCCAGGTCTTTGTCCCCCTTATTGGGCCAAATCAATCACTCTGCTGGCCAGCAGGAAAATCAAATGCCTCCCCACATAATAGAGCCATTAACAGTGCTTGACCCCATTCCTGAGAGATGAAGGGATGGGGAGGAATTCTGCATTTTGCTAATTAACTCCTCACACTGCACCTAGGCGTGGAAAGTCCAAAGCCCACAAAAACAAGGACGCCAGACATCTGGTGCCAAACACAAGAGGGACACCCCTTTCAGGTTTTTATGGAAAGGGATCAGGCCACTGTGTCAGCTGGGGGCAGAACTGAGGCTTGCACAGAAATGCTTTCATAGACCCCTTGAAGTCATCATGTTGGTTGAAATGTACCAGAATGCTGTGCAGGGGGGTTGGAGCAGGGGTAGCGTGATGATGTGGCATCCTTGGATTGTTCCAGGGTGCCTGGCTTCTACAACTTTCCATCCCCACTTAAAAACCCCTGCACAAGGTAGATACTTGGAGAAGACACTCAGCCTAGGAGCAACGCTGGTGGAAGAATGCCTAGCTGAAAGGGGAAGCCACGTGATGCCACTGCAAGGATGCACCAAAGCAGCTTAACTGTAGCTGCCCCCCAGGAATAGTTTGGTTCTCTGCAGGTCCAATGGAGCTGGCCCCCTTATAACCCCTGAGAAACAGTTGGGGGAATAGGCCTGCTGGGGGAGCCTGGGTGGTCCACCTGGGACTTCTGTGGACTGGCACTTTTCCCCACTGACACATAGGCGCCCTTCAAGTGGTCAGGATTCTGTGGGACCTGGGGAGTATCGCATGGATAGTGTTCTGATGGCTGACTGTGGAGGCCTGTGAAAGACGCCCCCCAAGCAGGAGAGAGCACCAGGAGCCCAGGCAAAGTACAGGTCTGGCAAAGGAGCAGCAAAACTAAGCTCCTTAACGAAAATCATATTTAGAGGCTATGGGGCTGGAGGTAAATGCTCCTGGTGGCAAGGTCTCATCACCAGGAGCAAAACAAGCCCACAATCATACAAATCAGTCACATGGAGCCCCTGAGAGACTGGGCACAGAATGAAGCGTGTGGTGCTCCACCAAAATTCTAAAATTGCCCAGGAAGCACAGGGTGTTGGTACTTCCTCATTAATCTACCCTTTATTTTGTGGGGGTCCCCTCTCCAACATACTCCTGGCCCCAGGGACAAAGTCACCCAGGACCCCTTCTCACTGGAACAGCAAACAGGAAGGAGCACCATTGTGCTCTAGTAGAGAGACAGTATACTTCTCTCCCCGGTCTGTTTGCCTGTGGCCTGGGGGAGAGCAGGGAGCACACTGCCTGAATCTCCCTGCCCACGTTGACTGTAGATAGGAGACACAAGTCTAGAGCCAGCTCTGCAGCATGTGTGGGGGGAACTAGCAGGGGCTGTGGGCTCCCCTCACAGCCCCTAAATGAAACCATAGTTTTTGGTGCCTCAAGTGGGGCTGAGGAACCCATATTTTTTTTTGAAAGGCTGCAGCATGAGGCAACCATATGGAAAAAACCAATGCTGCGCAAGGCTGCTACTTTAGTATTCAAGCCAGGGGCTATAAAGCCCACCATAAGCCCTTGAGAGGGCTTCACAATTTCCATATCTGGTTCATGTGGTTCCCCAGGAAGGGCACGTGCACCACTAATGTAGCTGCAAGGGTGTTTGGGGCGCTGCAGGAATGGAAGTGCAGCAGCCTCACCCAGAATGTTTTACAAACATGGTCCTAAGTCGCCCAGAGGATTAAATCTCCGACCCTGGGACAAATTTCCTGTTGGCTTAATGTGCTCCTGGAGTGTGTGCTTTTGTACCTGGGTTGAGTGCACCGGCCCCTGTTGGTTGGTCCTATAGCTGCATTAGAAGCAGTATAAAAATAGAGTGAAGCATGTTTTTCAATATAAATGCTTTATTGACTATGTTGAAGATTGCCAATCCAAAGTTTATGTTGCCATGAAAAGTATTGAAGGTTGGTATTGTTCTCTTTGATTTCAATGGTGTTGCAGTGATGTTATACAATATGATTTCTGCTTCTATTATTGTGGTGACACTCTGACAAAGCCAGTAGGCCTGCTTTATTGATAATGAAACCCCGTTATGTTGTGATATTGTATCTAGTATACGTGGGAATATTGTGTTGATAGGGTAAGGAACCACTAAAGGTGTATGGTGTTATGAGGGTTTCACCAAAGGTATTTCAGCCTAGCTAATTTTACATATTTGTAAATATATGCATAGTGTTAAGTAGTGTTTGTGTGATAAAAGTTATTTTCCTTTTTAAAAGCAAAAGTACTGACTGGACAATGATTTCATGAGTGTTGCTGTTGTGTGTCAGTGAGCCGGGGTTACAAGCCTATCCCAACTCCCCTGAGTAGGCCATGGACTGCTCTTGCTTTGCTCCCCTTAGAAAGTCAAGTGCTACTATGGGGTATTTGGTTCCCAGTAAAGAAAAGTTGCGGATGTATTACTTGTGAACGGCTCATATCTTTTACAACAAATAACCTCAATTTCTTACAGCGCACATACCTGGTGGTGCATGCACAAGCATGAGTGATCACACTAGATCTGCCGTAACATGATCACATTTGCATCACCATGCACCCACGCATATACATCAGCACATTGTTTTTCTTTCAGATGTTGTTCCCCATCAACTTGCAAAGAATACACCCATACATGGTTTGCATGCTCATTGTGCAATAGGACTCAAGCTGCACCCTACTAATGTGGCTGCAATAGGCAAACATCTGGGGTTGCTTGTGTGCCTTTTCGGAGGGAACCGTACAAGGAAGTTCAGGCTGAACTGTTCTGACTGGAGCAGAACCACGGCTGATTTGCATATGGCTGAGGGGGCATGATGGGCAAAAAAGACGATGGACTGGATTACGGCACAGAGTAATTACCAGTGACTGGGGTTATTTCAATCAATCCACCCATCACTTTTTGTTTTCTTTATCTCTAGAGTATGCATGTGGCACAAACAACAAACTCTATCTTACTAAGTTTCATCATGCTTATTGACCCTCATATTTATGCCTTGTAAACTGGATCACCCACAATACAACTCATTTATCTAAAGTTCGGCACCTAAAGTCAAAGGGCTGTTAGAGGCTATAAAGGATTTCTTGTGTAAATCTTCTTGTTTATACACATTTGCCCTGGCCTATGCTATGCTGCTTGATGAATACTGATCAACTAGCAGCTTAATTTCAGCGGTTAAATCTTATTTCATCCTCTATAGCTTTCAAATGGAAACAAATTAAGTAACTCTCAAACTCCAGGATGCCATGGATGAGATAGCAACATAACCAAGCGAAAGTCTGTGGGTGTCAATATTGCAAAATGAAAAGACTTTTTCACTGGGGACTTGTCTTAGGAAGATATAAACAATCCCAACAGACATGAAAGAGTGAAAGATAAATACAATTTTAGATAACAATAGGGCATATGCACAGAGGGGCATATTTATGTAGCTTTCATGCTTTAACTTAATACAACACATTCCTGTCCTTTCATTGTGCTGGCGCCCATTTGGCTGCCTAGTGCCAACACAGGCACCCTTGTAAGAATGATTGTTTTGTGCAGGAAGGGCCACCTTCCTGCACAAAAACAATTCCCTGAGGCATTTTTCTCTTTGTATGTGTACTGCAGAAAGCAATACAGTGTTGGTAAATCTGGCAAAGTGCAAAATGGGTGGATGCGTGGAAACCTCACACTCCACCCATGGAACGCCTCCCTGGGGAATTCCGCTGCGTTGCCTTAACCTAGATTTATCAAGCCATGCAGGGCCACATAAGGTGACCTTGTATGGCTTGATAAATCTAACTTAAGAGTTGCATCGCTCATGTGCCCCATTGCGTGGCACAAGAGCGAAGTAACCCTTTAATAAATATGCCCCACAGTGTTATAATGTAGAAAAATCAGAGTGTGCTATCTACATATAGTGAAAACAATAATACTATAACTATATTGCATGTGTGATATTGAAAAAACTGTATATTCTATAAAATGTCCCTGCTGGCTCATTTAAGTTGGGAAAATCCACAAGGAAGGCAAGAATAAGACGGGGAACAACAAAAGTAGAATAAAGAACAGGATTCTAAAACCACCGTTAGTGAGACATTTTTTTCAATCTGGAAACAATTTTCACCATATAAAATTTCCAATTTTACAATGGATTGAGACCCCTAAGCGATTAAGTGATCAAGGAAAATATCTCCTACACTTAGATTGAGAGAGATTAATGAGAGACAGGTCCTGATTTAATCTATGTGATTGATTAGACAGAATTAGAAAGGGCATAGAGGAAGTAATGTGAGAGGTTTAACAAGGACACATGATTTCACGTTATTCCTAAATTGAATTGTGGGTGGATTGTAAAACATGAACACTGATTGCTAGAAGAGGGATCTACAGCAGTTCGAAACTATCATATTATGTTTATACTTATATTATCTTGAACCTTCAATTTTCTTGTGAGATCAATTTTGTAAATTAAATGAATTGTTTGGTGCTCCTGTCGGAAAAACCACTAACGAAGTGTCTTATGAACAAAATGCATTCTGCAAGGCTAAAGAATCACTTTACAATAAGTAACTTAGGGCCAGATGTACGACCATTCACTTTAGAGAGTCGCAAATTGCGCCGAATTGCGACTCGCAATTTGCGACTCCCTAAAGTGAATGTTCAACAGTGTCTCAGACACTGTTTGCGATTCCCAATGGGGTTGCAAATTGCATGCCTCATCAGTATTCATGAGGCAAGCACAATTTGCAACCCCATTGGGAATGGCTAGCACTCACAGGGATGGTGGCCTGCTGGGGTCAGCAGACCACCATCTCTGTGACTGCTTTTTAAATAAAGCAGTTTAAAAAAAAAAATGCAGCCCGCTTTCCTTAAAGGAAAACAGGATGCATTTAAAAAAGAAAAATTTAACTTTTCTGTTTCATTTTTAAGGGCAGGCAGTGGTCCCTGGGACCACTGCCTGCTCTTAAAAAAGTATTTTCGCACACACTCACAAAGGGGAAGGGGTCCCCTGGGGACCTCTTCCCGTTTGCGAGTGGTTTGCCACCTACTTGAAGTAGGTGGTAAACTGCGAGTGTCTTGCAACCGCAAATGCGGTCTCAAAATAATAGTACATGGCATTGAGACTTGCTATTAGGAAGGGACGCCCCTTCCTAATAGCGAGAGTTGCAAACGCTGTTTTGCGAGTCAGTGACTCGCAAAATAGCGTTAGTGCATGCTTGGACCCTTTTTTGCGGTCGCAAGCGGGCCGATCTCCCGTTTGCGACCGCAAAAAAGGGTCGTACATGTGGCCCTTAGTAACGTGACATAAGAAAATTAAACAAGTAAAAAAAAATATCTCCTTCTCTGTACTTTCCTGATAGGATCTTGATTGAAACTATCCCCATAGCAAATTTTGTGAAAGGGATAGACTTGTTAAAAAACCTACAAGCCACCTATTTTCGAGCACCTAATGAGCAGTGGTATTTAGTTGGGTAAATGAAGGCGCCACTCGGGAGAGATAACACAAATATTTGATATTTACTTGCTGTATTGATCACGGTGCTGCAAGGTGAAGAGAACCACTGACCTCCTCAAAACACAAAATGGCCTTGGCCAATTGACAGATATACAAAGGAATTCCTCAGCACACGTCTGTTATGTCACAATATACATAAACATGCTTGATGTGAGCATAAGTAAAATACAAGTAGGTAAGTTCTTATTTCCTTTTTTCCTTTTTATTTTCCGATGTTCAGACAGCCGACACGTGTTTCGTCGCTTACATGGGAATTAATCCCGCGACTTTATCAAGGCTATTGTCTTCCTGTGTATAACCTTTATTAGTGGTGTTAATTCCAACCCACACTGGGATTCAATATCTCGCGACGTCTCACTTCTCAATGTTAAATCCAAGGGATCCCTGTATGTCCCAGAAGTCCAGAATCTTATTTCTTAGTAGTTTGATCCCACACACGGACGTCGCTCCTCGTGTTGCCGAGTACGGTGCAGGATTCTCAGTGCTATGATTAAAAAAACCTTCACCGTAATGAGAAGAGCTATATCATCCCTTGTTCTTTCTTATCATGCCTTCAGGGGCCTTCCCTAAGGGTTGGCTTGGATTCAACACTAAGCCAATATACAGCACAGGGAACAGGACTGATCCCTCTTCTTTTATTTAGATGTATGTCCTGTGTGGACATAGTTTCAAACAATTTCACTTGTTTCTTATTAAAACAACTTGAAATATGAGCAACAGGCAGATTTCATATCTTAGACAACAGACAGGCTACCACTGGGGGTCCAGTGAAATGCAGCATGTTTCCTCTTTGATATCTAGCTTGAAAGCCCATATAGGGGTGCAAAGTATAACTGTTCACGTGCTTTGTGGTTCTTTATGTGCCATTTGATGCAGTGGATCATACCCTGCTTTGGCGGAAGCTAAAATCCTGGGCTTTTGTTTCTTATACAGAGGTCTCACCAGGGTTCTGATACTCAAATAAAACTAAAATGCAATGGACAACAAGCCAAGGAAATGTTTACTGGTTTGGAACAGGGCTGCTTTATTCTTGGCCAGTCTACCAAAAGCTTTGGTTAACACAGAATCCTTCTCTGCAAGGTGCTATCCTTAATATGCAAATGGGCTACTTTATGCTGACTTTAGGACATGCCTAAAAGTTTTATACAGAAAAAACACAGATTCTTATTTTAGGCCAAAAGAAGATCAGATCTGTTTGGCACCTTGGGGCGAACGTCTAGCAACAGTATCTCAATGTTGATCTTTGGGTTTGCTCTTTTAATAACATATGTTTTGGTGCGCTAACTGGAAAATCGGGCATTTTGAAACATTAGCCTCGATGGCAGCTCAGAAGATAATAATCAGGCTTATGGGTGACTCACAAGGCACTTCTTTGAGTGCTCTTAAATTCACACTTAGACCTCAGTGGTTTATCAGGATGTCTGTACCCTAAAAGCCTGAGAAAATAACTATCTGGAGTTACATTGGTATGTTTTTGGCCTAGTGCGGAGTGCACAACGCTCTTTAGAATTAGCAGAGGGGTTAGGCAGGGTTGCGTGCTCACACCCTTCCTCTTTTCTCTCTATAATAATGCAGTAGATAAGGATTCTAGGCACTATGCACTGATGCACCTAGAGTTGGCTCTCGTCCGTTCCCATCCTACTACATGCAGATGATCGGTATTACTATGATTATCACAGCCCTTAATTGGAATGCAAAGCCTTCTTAACTCCTTTACCTCCTAAATTGAGAATAGAGACTTGAAGTTTACCTGAAAAAACATATACAATGGCCTGTGGAAAGGGAAGGGTGAAGTGTCGCCCTCACTACATCTATGGTGGGAGCATTACTTTTGTGCCAAATGTTTCTTATCGGGGAATACAATTCTCTTCTTGGGATAGCTGGACCAATCAAAAACGAGTGAGCCAGTCTAATTTGTTGAGAACTACCAAAGGTATGTTCAGGTTTGCTAACAACATAGGAACAAAGCCTACCAAAGAAATGTTGACTATCTATAGAAGTAAATGTCTCTCGACAGCAATGTATGGGGCTGGTCTGTGGGGCTTTGGTAATACCAATATCTTACAAAAACAGGAGAATAGATTTGTAAGGCGATTACTTGCAGTGCCACAACCAATCATAGAGTTTATTTATTGAGGATTCCTTACATATAAAACTGGTGCTTCTTTGTCATGCAATCTGGACTAAATAAGACACTTTGGGCCATATGTAGGTAATTTTTATTTACCGATTCTTAAATACCGAATTTTACCGATTCGGTATTTAAGAATCGGTAAATAGAATGTAGGTAAAAATTCGGTAAATGTTACCGATTCGGTAATATTCGGTATTACCGATTCGGTATTTACCGAATCGGTAATAAGGAATACCTTCCCATTCATTCCTATGGGCCTGGAGGCCCATAGGAATGAATGGGAAGCCATTCACTATTACCGATTCGGTAAATACCGAATCGGTAATAGGGGGAGCATATTCAAGGGTGGCAGGGTGTCAAATTGACACCCTGTTGCACCCCTGAATCGTGCATGTGTGCACATGTGGCGCACATACATGCCCTAAGGGCATGTTTGTCTGCCACATGGCACTTTTAAAAAAGCACAAAATTGCTTTTTAAAAGATATTCAGTATTTACCACCAACTTGTAGTTGGTGGTAAATAACGAATCCTGAAACCAAAAATGCACTCACTTGAGTGCTCCCTACATAGGATTTAAGGAATCGGTAATTTACCGATTCCTTAAAATAACGAATCGGTAAATTACCGATTCCTTAAATCCGGCCTCCTACATCTCGATTGCTTAAATACCGGTCGGTAACGGGAGATTTACCGAATTTCGGCCGTTACCGACCGGTATTTAGCTACCTACATATGGCCCTTTGTTCTTTACAGACTGTCTTGCTCTAGATCATGCCTTCAAAATTCCTTAGCTCTCATATATTAGGGATATTTTGAGTCAGATTAGTGACTGAGATTTCAACTGCTTACACTCCCAGAGTCCATAGTTTATTTAAAAAAAATGAATTAAAAGCTCTGCTCATTGGCATTAGATAGCACATTAGAGCCTTACCAGATGCAGGCAAAATGATGGTCAAAAGTTATTTATCCACCTATGAGCAAAACACAATCCTACCTTTACACTATTACAAATAAACATCCTAGGTATGTCCTCACATGCTTTCGTCTAGGGATCGTACATCATATGGTGCATTCCCTAGAAGGGTATATTGGTGTATGGATTGGCCGCCATGTCTATGTGAATGGCAGTCTATTCAGTCAACACTGCACACTTCACTTTTTTCCAAATTCTATATTAGCCAAAAGAAAAAAGAATTTATACTGTTAATTGTAAACATGAAATTTAACAATTATAGACTTGCCTTTTTTATAGTGTAAACTTAATATTTTGGAATGTAATGCAGTAGTGTCCTACTTCATCCAGGTCACATGTGAAAGGAAATGTTTAACTTATTATTTGGAAACCTGATTAATTGTGTGATGGTATTATTTTATTGACATGTATACTAATATTAGCTGTTTTAACTTATGTTTTTATGGTTTAAGGTGTATAGAAACTGAATAATGACTTTGAATTGAATTGATATAGTATACAATCAGTGTTAACAAACATAAAAAATTAACCAAAAATTGTAAATGAAATACAAATGTATTTAAGGATTTAGGGCCACATGTATCATGCATTTTACCGGTCGCAAACAGCCCAATCAGCAGAATCCAGCTGTTTACGACCAGTAAAATGCATTTTCGTGTGTATGAATTCCAATTTGCGATTCGGTATCATGTTACCGAATAGCAATTTGGAATTGCGAATACATACCGACTCAGTATTAGGAAGGGGCGTGTTTAGGGCATCCCTTCCTAATACTGAATCGCATCAATATGTAGGAATGTTTTACCACCGAAATGCGGTCGCAAAACATTCAAATTTTACCACTTACTTCAAGTACGTGGTAACCTATTCGCAAATGGGAAGGGGTCCCCAAGGGACCCCTCTGTGAATGTTCGTAAAAATGAATTTAAGAGCAGGCAGTGGTCCCACGGACCACTGCCTACTCTTGAAAAAATGAAAAGAAAACTTTTTATTTTTATTTTTTAAACGCAACCCTTTTTCCTTTAAGGAAAATCAGCTGCATTAAAAAAAAAATGGTTGCTTTATTTAAAAGCAATCACATGCTGACTTCAGCAGGCCACCATTCCTACGATTTTAGTGATTCCTAATGGCTCGCAAATTGTGACCCGCCTCATTAATATTAATGAGGTAGGTCGATTTGTGACCCATTAGGAAGCGCTACATAAAACTCATGGAGTTTCATACATTCAGATAGCGATTACTTAATTGCGCTTTGCAGAGAATCGCATTAGGTAATTGCTATTTGAAATATTGACACATGTGGCCCTTATAAATTTATTTGGGGACCTCGAATCCACAATATAGGATGCTACATTACAAACTGTATTGATTGTGCAGTGCTCATAAATATCAAATGTGAAAATGTACGGAAGAATATTAACAAAATTAAGTAGAATATGTTTTTTGTTGTCCATTATATTTCATTCTTAAAATGTTCCTTACCCAAATATAATTGTACTACTTACTTTGGCAATGTATTGGCCTGCAATGTATTTATTACTATGATGTAGTGGCCATAATGTTGTAGACAATTGATGAATTACACTCGATGAATTAGGATGCAGCATGCTAACATTTCAGAGATTACTAGCAGCAGTCAGTTATTATTTAGCTCAAAGGAAATAACACATTTCAAGTGAAATCAATTTCCCAGTCATTTAAGCACAGTCCATTGAAAATGGAATGATGTTAGCACCATAAACTATGTCATGCCCTTGGACAGGAGTGCCCGTTTACTTCCATCTTCATATGGGCACCCATAGATATCAACTAGGAGTAGCCAAGCATAGCAGCTTCTACCCTTGACGTATCATTGGCACTGAGCATCCTTTCACCTTAGTTCAGGGGTCATGAAGTCAGCAGCAGGAACAGAAAGTAAGCATTGCCCTAAGAACCTAATTGATTTCCTGTAGTTACTAACCTTTGATCTTCTATTAGCCCTCAAGAGTCTTCTATTAGCAAATAGGATGCTGTTAAGGACTAGGGGTGGGACTAGGTGTCAACACTGTGATGCCGTCAAGGATCAAACGGTGCATAATTTCAGGACCTCCAACCTTTTGATTTTTGTGGCATCAATGTGGTAGGTGTGTAATGTTGGGTTTTATGGATGGTCTCTAGTCAGACTTGCAGAGCAAAGGGAGCCTGTGCCAATGTCCTAAAGAATACCAGGTCCATTGGAGCACTGCTAGCTACAACGCCTTCATTGTATCATTTTCTTCAAATTAACCTGTGTATCACCTGCCTGAAACATGTGATGTAAATTGCTGTAGTGTATCATGTCACCTTTTCCTTCATTAAGGGCTAATGTGTCTGTAATGAAGGAAATTAGGGGCATATTTACAAGGGGTGTGGTGGAGTGAGGAGTAAGCCTTCCTGGTGATCCAGCGCGATATTAGCAAACAGCATTCATACACCAGATACTCACTTGGGCCCATACATTCATACTACGCTAATACTTACGCTGGGTTTTATCAGTTGTTACTCTCTATCAAAATCCCTGCTACCAATTACCTTCTGATTGAAGAGTAATGACTTACCAATGAATCCTTTGCTAATTGGGAAATTTAAAATGAGTGACATTCATTTATAGTAGAGAATGAATGAGCAACGGCGGATCTGAGTAACCGCACCTCCCTGCTTTATTCCTTTTCTTGTTTAAGAAATTGTAATGGATAGTATGATTGGGTGTGCACATACAGCTCCTGCACCTGCCGTTGTTGGATGCCAGCTGCCAAGCAGAGAGAAAACTGTGAAAATAGTGGAGCGGTGCACTACCAAAGAGTTTTCTTCAATAAATCCAAATGTTCATTTTGTATAGTGGTTTATCAATCCTTTATTTTCAATATCAAAATGTGCAAATTCCAGCCAACGCGTTTCGTTCATACATAAAATGAACTTCTTCAGGGCTGAAAGTTATAATACATAAAAGAAAACATAAGTATAAAAATATATATACATATGGTGTATTCACACAATATGCTTTTACTTTAAAAACGAGAGAGAAACTATATACAAAGGCAAAGGTTATTTCATTAGAAGGTGACTCTAAACACAAGAAAGGAAACCTAATGGGGGGTGGGAAAAATACAAAACAAAAATGGAAATTCATGGTCGACAATATGTCACTTCAAGTTGAAGAAAAAACAGACAAAATAGGGTGAAGGGGAAAAAGAAAATGGGGGGCGGAAGAGTAGGGGTTGAAGACAAGAATAGAGGGAGGAAAAAACATGGAAATATAAAAATATAAATATATATATATATAAAAAAAGGGCAGACATTAACAATCTTATACATATTTTGTAATGTAATGTCCAGTGAGCATTTGGTCTGTAAATAGATATGTAAATCAAAATAGATCAGTATCAGTTGTTAATTAATAGCAACAACGGTGTCTGGAGCTATTGTCACTAGTGGGTCTATACAGTTCACCCTAAGCGTAGCTCATAGTGTCCAAGTAAACAAATAACAGTTAGTCCAGGGCCTAAGTAACAGCACATGATTGGAGAAACCTTTGAGCCATACAAATACGAGAAAAAGAAGACCAAAATAAAACAGAGAAAAGGCACTACATGTACCTACCAAATGGTGATGTGAAGAAGACGCAGGAACACAGAGGCAATGAAGAGCCCTTGATCTAAGATATTTCAAATTCCTGCTGTCGACGCACAAGTATTTAAATTTTAAAGGCTACCATGATAAGTGCCTGATGGTTGTATCTCTAAGAAAGTAAAAGAAAATGTATTAAAAAACAAGGAGCGACATAGTGCGTAGACACTAAAGATTTATAGGGAATAAGCACCGGTACCTGAGAAATAATATGAATATATACAGGCACCAAAAAAGTGGCATGACATTGAGGTCATAATAGTTAAAGAAAAAGAAAAAGAAAAAACTGTGTCCAAGTGAAGGACGGCTTGCTGGCTGGGCAATAGAAGAGGATGGCAGTGAAAGGCATGTAACAATAAACCTATGGAAGGAGAGCAGACCCACTTGGCAAGCTTCATGATCAAAAACATGAAAAGCTGGTGAAGTAGTAAGATTAAAACATTACAAAGCGGTCTCCTGAATATATGCGCAGAAGCGCCAATTATACCAAAGGTATAAATAAAACAGTGACGCGCTGCAATCACCTATTTAAAGGCAATACAATCTAAAAGAGACTAAATGCTTAGGCTTGTAGTGATGTACAAATCACATCCACGTGGTTGCATTATTTGCAACCCAAAAGACAAACTTAAAGGAACAGTAAATAAATAAAGTGAAAGAGTTCCTTGAGTATAAACAAGCTGCTAAGATGAAAGCTAAGTAACAAATTAAATAATATGAAAATCACATTACAATGAATGCGCTGTAAATCATTCTTAGGCATAAGTTAAAGAAATAGAATAACAGAGTTATTAAACTAAAAGGAAGAAAGTCATGAAAAGTAAGGTTGAAAAACAAGCACCATAGCCAGAAACTAGTCATAGTAGCCAAGAGGTTCTTACAAGAACAGGTAGAGATCTAAATACCTGGGGACACAGTCCTGTTATTATCGTCCGGTCGGCAGTCAGTGTTGAACTGGCCGGTCCCACTTCCTGGTTAATATAAGCACCATGAGAATGGGCGGGAAAGTAATCGGTGAAAGAACACCGAAGAAAGACTATAAGGGAAGAACGGTGGCCAGCAGAAATGAGGATGAATCCGCTTTTCCAATAGGTGATAAGGCTGGGGGAAGTGTCAGCACAAGTGTGTGACATGTAAACAGAGGAGAGAGGTAGTGTCAGCACAAGAAATAAATAGCAAATAGGTTGCTCAAACCTTCCTTATTACAGAAAAAAGAGAGTCAGCACAAGTCATGGTTGAAATAATGTAATTAATAGCCAATATAGGAAAGAAAAAAAAATGAAAAAATGAAGTATCGAGAGGAATACAAAAAGAATGAAAAGATCAATAAGAGAGTGGCGGCTATATCATGAATTAAGCCGTCAAAAATAGTGAAGCGCGTTCCGCATAATTTTAGCACAAAATAGTGCATTGAGAGATATTTAATAAAAAAAGAGGCAGTATATTCAGCAAAAGAGAGATGGTAGTGCCTCAGGTCAAACCTGTTACGGCGATAAAAATAGGGGAAGTAGATTGCAGTGTGTGCTAGGTGGCGATATTAGTCTCAGCCTATCATGAAAAAATGGGATTGTTTCAAAAACTAAATAGCATACAAATGGTAGTGGGAGTCAAGGGAGATCCTGGTCCAAGCAAACCAGTTAATTAATGAGAGACGGTCAGTGACGCGTGGGGATATGAAGCTATAAAGTACGGCTAGAGTAGAATGTTTTGACAGAAAGAATTAAGAATTAACATGCTTAGAACTATAGTTGAAGTGGGATGATATAATAGGGAGGGTTAAAGATTCACTGGCAAAACGGGGCTGAGAGGTCTTTGACGGGCATCCACCGTGGTAAGATTGGTCTATCCTAGAAAATAATGAAACTCATTATCAGTATTATGCCCTTTGTTCACCGCGTCCAATCTACATATCCATTTAGCCTCCGTTTGTCGTAGAGTCAGATCCCTGTCTCCCCCCCTTGTGTTTAATGGAATATGGTCGATGCCCAAAAAACTGAATGTGGGGGACTTCTGGTGAGTTGTACGATAATGTTCAGTCATGGGGTATCTTTCATCACCATTGATGACTGCTCTGCGATGTTCCTGAATCCTGATCTTAAGACTACGTATAGTACTACCCACGTAAATCATCTTACAGGGGCACTCCAGAATGTAGATAACATACTGTGTATTACAGTTGATGAAGTGCTTGATTTCATGGGTAGTGTTGGTATTGTAACTAAATTCTTTCTGTTTGTTTTTGCCCAAGCTACAAATACTGCAATTGGTGCAAGTGTAAAAGCCATGGGGGGCCTGTGGTAACCATGTCTTATTGGTATTGGTTGTAATGTAACTAGGGCATAATGTTTTTCGCAGTGTGCGTCCTCTCCTGTATATAAGGGATGGATTGGCATTAATAAATGGGCAAAGAGCTGGTACTTCTAATAGGAGATGCCAATGTTTTTTAAAAACTTTAAAAATGTTATCACTGTGTGCCGTGTAGTTGGTAAAAAATGCAATATTTTCCCTCTGAGGTGACCTGTCTTTCTTCTTGCCTAGATTGTTGGTCAATGTATCTGTCCTGGGTAGGCTCATTACCCTTTGTTCTGCCTTGTCGAGGGTTCTACAATCATACCCCCTTTGTCTGAAACGCCCTTTGATATCAATGATGTTTGTCTTGAAGTTGGCTTCCTCACTACAGGCTCTTCGTGCCCGGACCATCTCCCCATATGGTATGTTGGAGATAACAGACTTTGCATGGGCGCTATCTGCATGTAGGATACTATTGCAGGATGTTAATTTCCTATATAAAGTGCTGTGTACTAGTGCCTCTTTTATGTAAAAATGGATATCTAAAAAATCAATATTATTTGTGTTGTGTTGCATGGTCAGTTCTACATTGAAAGCGTTGTTATTGAGGTAGACCAAGTACTCCTGTAAGAGCACTTCAGGGCCCGACCATAGACAGATGATGTCGTCTATGTACCTCCCCCAATAGACAATATGTTTAGTCCAGGGAGAGGCACATTTGGCCCAGGCGTGCTCCTTCTCAAACCAGCCCATGAAAAGCCCGGCGTACGAAGGAGCAAACCCGGAACCCATGGCAGTCCCCTGCAGTTGATGGTACCACCTCTCATCATGTTTAAAAAAGTTGTTGGTGAGGATAAGCTCAATCATGTCCATCAGCATGTTGTTGTATGCATAGTTATCAGCCCCTTCTGTGTCCAAGTAGTATCGGATTGCCAGCATCCCAAAATCCTTGCGGATGCATGTATAGAGGCCAACCACATCAAAGGTGACAAATCTCAGCTCTTCAGACCAAGGGAACCCCTCAAATTTCATCAGGATGTCTTTACTATCCTTCAGATAGGCCGGTAAGTTAGTAACATGCTTTTGTAATGACAGGTCTACAAATTCAGATAATCGTTCTGTTGGGGATCCTATCCCTGAAATGATTGGTCTACCAGGTGGAAATGTTCCTCCCTTATGTACCTTGGGCAAAATGTAAATACACGGATGACGTGCTTTGTCTATGTGTAGGTACCTAAACTCATCTTCAGTTAATAGACATTCTTGCCTCCATTCTGTGAGTCTGGTGTTGATAATTGTTTGTAGTGCTGGGGTGGGGTTGTGATTGACCAGTTCGTAACATTGCGAGTCACCCAATTGGCGTGTGATCTCCCCCATGTAGTCCTGTGTGTCCATTACTACCACATTCCCACCCTTGTCTGCCTCCCTGATCACGATTCCATTGTCATCTCGTAACCTTTGTAGTGCCTCCCTTTCTTTTTTAGACAGGTTAGGGAGTGGGCGTGGTGTATGTTTGTTGAAATATTCAAGTTTTCTCAGTTCTTGCGTTATATTATTACCGAATTTCTCAATGTTGGCATGGTGACCCCCTACTGGTACAAACTTGGATTTGCATTTCAGACCTGTATCACGGTTGTAATTTTCCCCAATGTCTAAATCATCCAGGATGGTCTGTATAGGCGTTATCTCATCATTTTCAATAGATAGTAGTGTTTGCACCTCCCGTATGGCCCCAATCGTTCTGCTTGTTGGTGATGCATGATGTGTATTAGGTACATATTTGACAGGTTGTTGTGAGAAAAATTCTTTTAATTTTAATGTGCGTAAAAATTTATACAGATCAATGTGGACATCCACTAAATCCCCAAATTGTGTTGGACAAAAGCCCAGCCCTTTCTTCAAAACATTGCATTCGGACACATCTAAATTCCTACATGACAAATTAATGATCTGTAAGTCAGATTGTGCAGTTGGCATTGCCATTAGACCAGTGGCTCCCCCCGTGGTGGGTTCCCCTGTCTGTTCCATCGTTGGGGAGGTTCCTAGTTCTTTTTGGGGCGCAGCAGCATTGAATGGCTGTCTAACTTTCCTCCCCGACCTTCCCCCTCTCCTGGTTTTTTTACGAACTTCTTTGGCTGTCTGTCCCCTATGCGGAATCTCTCCAGTTCCCTTTGGAAGTTGGAGGTCCCCTCGCCTAAAGGGATCTCAGTGTTTGTTGTGCTGGATGCAGCACTTTCACTTGATGCCAGTGAGCTGTTGCTGGCTGATTTATTTTCTGTACTGTCTTCCCTTACCCTTTTCCTATCATCTATGTTATTGGGATTGTCATATTTTTTGGCAAACGTATAGATTCTGCCATCCCTGTAATCCCTGTCATCTCTCTTGATTTTCCTCATCTTCTTGTCTCTAAGGTATTGCTGATGTCCTTCTATAACTTTGTTAAGAATAGCATAATTTTTCTCTACTAAATCCTGACATTCCATACTTTCTATCAGTTTTTCAAGCTCGTCCATTTCTGCCTGAAGTTTTCGGCCCTTTTCACTAGCATGTTTCACCAATATTTTCATCATTGTATATGATGCCCCTTCTAGGTTATGTTCCCATTCACTGAGGAGGTCCCCGCTCAAGTCCTCAAATGTTGGAAAGATAAGTATTCTAAGACCCCGTGGGATTTTCTTATTGTCTATATATTGTTGGAGGGTTATGCCGTCCCACCAGCGGGCCAGTTCTTGTTTCTTAACCCTCTCCAATTTCAAAAAACATGAGCGTAGTCCTGTATTACATTGTTCTTTCGGTGGAGCAGCAGCCGCTGCACTGAAACCTTTGCCGAAGAGATCCTGTGCCATCTCTTCTCTCGATCATTTTTGACATATTTCCAGGAAGCGCAGGGGTGCTGGTTGATCCAAATTGACAATAGAGAATGAATGAGCAACGGCGGATCTGAGTAACCGCACCTCCCTGCTTTATTCCTTTTCTTGTTTAAGAAATTGTAATGGATAGTATGATTGGGTGTGCACATACAGCTCCTGCACCTGCCGTTGTTGGATGCCAGCTGCCAAGCAGAGAGAAAACTGTGAAAATAGTGGAGCGGTGCACTACCAAAGAGTTTTCTTCAATAAATCCAAATGTTCATTTTGTATAGTGGTTTATCAATCCTTTATTTTCAATATCAAAATGTGCAAATTCCAGCCAACGCGTTTCGTTCATACATAAAATGAACTTCTTCAGGGCTGAAAGTTATAATACATAAAAGAAAACATAAGTATAAAAATATATATACATATGGTGTATTCACACAATATGCTTTTACTTTAAAAACGAGAGAGAAACTATATACAAAGGCAAAGGTTATTTCATTAGAAGGTGACTCTAAACACAAGAAAGGAAACCTAATGGGGGTGGGAAAAATACAAAACAAAAATGGAAATTCATGGTCGACAATATGTCACTTCAAGTTGAAGAAAAAACAGACAAAATAGGGTGAAGGGGAAAAAGAAAATGGGGGGCGGAAGAGTAGGGGTTGAAGACAAGAATAGAGGGAGGAAAAAACATGGAAATATAAAAATATAAATATATATATATATATAAAAAAAGGGCAGACATTAACAATCTTATACATATTTTGTAATGTAATGTCCAGTGAGCATTTGGTCTGTAAATAGATATGTAAATCAGAATAGATCAGTATCAGTTGTTAATTAATAGCAACAACGGTGTCTGGAGCTATTGTCACTAGTGGGTCTATACAGTTCACCCTAAGCGTAGCTCATAGTGTCCAAGTAAACAAATAACAGTTAGTCCAGGGCCTAAGTAACAGCACATGATTGGAGAAACCTTTGAGCCATACAAATACGAGAAAAAGAAGACCAAAATAAAACAGAGAAAAGGCACTACATGTACCTACCAAATGGTGATGTGAAGAAGACGCAGGAACACAGAGGCAATGAAGAGCCCTTGATCTAAGATATTTCAAATTCCTGCTGTCGACGCACAAGTATTTAAATTTTAAAGGCTACCATGATAAGTGCCTGATGGTTGTATCTCTAAGAAAGTAAAAGAAAATGTATTAAAAAACAAGGAGCGACATAGTGCGTAGACACTAAAGATTTATAGGGAATAAGCACCGGTACCTGAGAAATAATATGAATATATACAGGCACCAAAAAAGTGGCATGACATTGAAGTCATAATAGTTAAAGAAAAAGAAAAAGAAAAAACTGTGTCCAAGTGAAGGACGGCTTGCTGGCTGGGCAATAGAAGAGGATGGCAGTGAAAGGCATGTAACAATAAACCTATGGAAGGAGAGCAGACCCACTTGGCAAGCTTCATGATCAAAAACATGAAAAGCTGGTGAAGTAGTAAGATTAAAACATTACAAAGCGGTCTCCTGAATATATGCGCAGAAGCGCCAATTATACCAAAGGTATAAATAAAACAGTGACGCGCTGCAATCACCTATTTAAAGGCAATACAATCTAAAAGAGACTAAATGCTTAGGCTTGTAGTGATGTACAAATCACATCCACGTGGTTGCATTATTTGCAACCCAAAAGACAAACTTAAAGGAACAGTAAATAAATAAAGTGAAAGAGTTCCTTGAGTATAAACAAGCTGCTAAGATGAAAGCTAAGTAACAAATTAAATAATATGAAAATCACATTACAATGAATGCGCTGTAAATCATTCTTAGGCATAAGTTAAAGAAATAGAATAACAGAGTTATTAAACTAAAAGGAAGAAAGTCATGAAAAGTAAGGTTGAAAAACAAGCACCATAGCCAGAAACTAGTCATAGTAGCCAAGAGGTTCTTACAAGAACAGGTAGAGATCTAAATACCTGGGGACACAGTCCTGTTATTATCGTCCGGTCGGCAGTCAGTGTTGAACTGGCCGGTCCCACTTCCTGGTTAATATAAGCACCATGAGAATGGGCGGGAAAGTAATCGGTGAAAGAACACCGAAGAAAGACTATAAGGGAAGAACGGTGGCCAGCAGAAATGAGGATGAATCCGCTTTTCCAATAGGTGATAAGGCTGGGGGAAGTGTCAGCACAAGTGTGTGACATGTAAACAGAGGAGAGAGGTAGTGTCAGCACAAGAAATAAATAGCAAATAGGTTGCTCAAACCTTCCTTATTACAGAAAAAGAGAGTCAGCACAAGTCATGGTTGAAATAATGTAATTAATAGCCAATATAGGAAGGAAAAAAAAAAAATGAAAAAATGAAGTATCTAGAGGAATACAAAAAGAATGAAAAGATCAATAAGAGAGTGGTGGCTATATCATGAATTAAGCCGTCAAAAATAGTGAAGCGCGTTCCGCATAATTTTAGCACAAAATAGTGCATTGAGAGATATTTAATAAAAAAGAGGCAGTATATTCAGCAAAAGAGAGATGGTAGTGCCTCAGGTCAAACCTGTTACGGCGATAAAAATAGGGGAAGTAGATTGCAGTGTGTGCTAGGTGGCGATATTAGTCTCAGCCTATCATGAAAAAATGGGATTCTTTCAAAACTAAATAGCATACAAATGGTAGTGGGAGTCAAGGGAGATCCTGGTCCAAGCAAACCAGTTAATTAATGAGAGAAGGTCAGTGACGCGTGGGGATATGAAGCTATAAAGTACGGCTAGAGTAGAATGTTTTGACAGAAAGAATTAACATGCTTAGAACTATAGTTGAAGTGGGATGATATAACAGGGAGGGTTAAAGATTCACTGGCAAAACGGGGCTGAGAGGTCTTTGACGGGCATCCACCGTGGTAAGATTGGTCTATCCTAGAAAATAATGAAACTCATTATCGGTATTATGCCCTTTGTTCACCGCGTCCAATCTACATATCCATTTAGCCTCCGTTTACTGTTCCTTTAAGTTTGTCTTTTGGGTTGCAAATAATGCAACCACGTGGATGTGATTTGTACATCACTACAAGCCTAAGCATTTAGTCTCTTTTAGATTGTATTGCCTTTAAATAGGTGATTGCAGCGCGTCACTGTTTTATTTATACCTTTGGTATAATTGGCGCTTCTGCGCATATATTCAGGAGACCGCTTTGTAATGTTTTAATCTTACTACTTCACCAGCTTTTCATGTTTTTGATCATGAAGCTTGCCAAGTGGGTCTGCTCTCCTTCCATAGGTTTATTGTTACATGCCTTTCACTGCCATCCTCTTCTATTGCCCAGCCAGCAAGCCGTCCTTCACTTGGACACAGTTTTTCTTTTTCTTTAACTATTATGACCTCAATGTCATGCCACTTTTTTGGTGCCTGTATATATTCATATTATTTCTCAGGTACCGGTGCTTATTCCCTATAAATCTTTAGTGTCTACGCACTATGTCGCTCCTTGTTTTTTAATACATTTTCTTTTACTTTCTTAGAGATACAACCATCAGGCACTTATCATGGTAGCCTTTAAAATTTAAATACTTGTGCGTCGACAGCAGGAATTTGAAATATCTTAGATCAAGGGCTCTTCATTGCCTCTGTGTTCCTGCGTCTTCTTCACATCACCATTTGGTAGGTACATGTAGTGCCTTTTCTCGGTTTTATTTTGGTCTTCTTTTTCTCGTATTTGTATGGCTGAAAGGTTTCTCCAATCATGTGCTGTTACTTAGGCCCTGGACTAACTGTTATTTGTTTACTTTGACACTATGAGCTACGCTTAGGGTGAACTGTATAGACCCACTAGTGACAATAGCTCCAGACACCGTTGTTGCTATTAATTAACAACTGATACTGATCTATTTTGATTTACATATCTATTTACAGACCAAATGCCTACTGGACATTACATTACAAAATATGTATAAGATTGTTAATGTCTGCCCTTTTTTTTAATATATATATTTATATTTTTATATTTCCATGTTTTTTCCTCCCTCTATTCTTGTCTTCAACCCCTACTCTTCCGCCCCCATTTTCTTTTTCCCCTTCACCCTATTTTGTCTGTTTTTCTTCAACTTGAAGTGACATATTGTCGACCATGAATTTCCATTTTTGTTTTGTATTTTTCCCACCCCCATTAGGTTTCCTTTCTTGTGTTTAGAGTCACCTTCTAATGAAATAACCTTTGCCTTTGTATGTAGTTTCTCTCTCGTTTTTAAAGTAAAAGCATATTGTGTGAATACACCATATGTATATATATTTTTATACTTATGTTTTCTTTTATGTATTATAACTTTCAGCCCTGAAGAAGTTCATTTTATGTATGAACGAAACGCGTTGGCTGGAATTTGCACATTTTGATATTGAAAATAAAGGATTGATAAACCACTATACAAAATGAACATTTGGATTTATTGAAGAAAACTCTTTGGTAGTGCACCGCTCCACTATTTTCACAACATTCATTT
Source organism: Calotriton arnoldi (assembly GCA_963921515.1). Taxonomy (NCBI): domain Eukaryota; kingdom Metazoa; phylum Chordata; class Amphibia; order Caudata; family Salamandridae; genus Calotriton; species Calotriton arnoldi. The sequence continues at coordinate 353,997 of CAWUFW010008705.1, forward strand.
ATAGTACTTAATCCTGAAATAACCACTGAGTCAGGAAGTTTTAAAAATGTTTATCTAAAGATTTAGCAGAGTAAAATACAGAGCCACATGGTACTTAATCGCAATACCCAAGATTAAGCATAGAAATGATTATTGCTAATCAATGACGGTGTTTAAAGAAAAGGAGAAGATAGAGACAGCAGCGCAACTAAAGGTTGCATTATATTTACCTAAGTGCGAGAACCAAAACCCCTTAGCCAAGGAGTTGAAATAATAAAACCCAGGAAGGATGAAGAGCAAAGACCTCCTCCAGGATCAGGACAGGACCGGTGACCTCTCGACAACGACGCCTGCGTCGTTCCCCTCTCTGATACTCGGCTTCTCCTCGATTCTCCCGTGCCTTCCTTCTAATGGACTCTGCCGCCCTCTCCTCAGGACCTCTTCTGGACAGGGACTCGGTCTGCAATCGGTCAGCTTGGCGGTCTGGAGCTAAGCGCGCTCTGGCAGCATGGACGCCTGTTCTTCATGAACGCAAATGCTCTCTCCTCTAATTAACTAATGCTATATTCTATTATACCCTTCTACGCCCATGTACCTCCCCTTAATGTTACTCAAATATGGGGCCACTACTTCTGATTGGACAGGGACAGGGGGGTGGATTCACGCACCATATCAATTTGGCTTAAATTGTAAAGCCTATTGTCTTTACGTTCCCACCCCTTCAAATTAATACATTCGCTTTATTTCCCACCCGTCTTATGACAAATGTAAACCAATTTTCACAGACATTGTATCAATGTGCGACAGGAAAAGAAATAGTACAACATCTTCGGCCATCAGGTCGCGGCCTTGGACTTCGTCCAGGTTGACTTCATTTGGCAGGCACACAGGACACATGCGCAGAACCATTTGCCTCTCGAGTTTCAGAACACCAACCCAGGCCCAAGTTTACGAACTAATAAAAGTGCAAGAAGAAAATATTAGAATCACAAATAAAATGTTTCACTGTATACCCACTTTTTCTATTCTATTCCCATTTAATTATATATTCTAACCCGCGTTAGTAGCGTTAGGAAACAGCAATTTAGTAATGACATGAGAGCAAGCTGAAGCATGTGAAAACATCAAGCAGCCATTTTAATGCACACTGCGCAGAAGCAGAAGTTTCCCACCAAGCAAAGAAAGACGTCACACCATGTGATATGGTTGCGACATGCGCATTGAGCTTTCCCGCGCATAGCGGCCATTTTGAATTAAAAACAACCGTTATTCATTAGTAAAACACATAGGCAAGCATCCCTTTCTTTTGTGTCGTGAATGCAAAGGTTAGTATTAACAATACAAGTTTAATAAATTAATACTGTGAGGAGGATTGAATACAAGCAAGTTTCATTTATGAAACCTTGCTCCATCAATCCCCTCTCTGATGGCGTTTCTGAGCCATCAAAAACATTACCCTCAATCAGATGCCAACTTCTAGCAAATTACTTCATTCTCATCTTTACTCTTTCTATTTTTACAATCTCCTTTTAATTTCTTGTATAATTCACTTCTCCATTCTTCAAGTTCGATTTCATCTACCTTTCGTTTCTTTCCTCTTCCTGTCACCTTATACGTTCCATTCCTTTTACAGCATTTGCACCATATTGTTATTGCGCAAAATTATTATTGCTATCCCTGCTAAGGGTACTAATATTTGACCTATAAGTCCTTTCCCTATATTAGCAAACCAGGTTCCAATTGACGAGATACTATTTGTCAATCTTTCCCATACACTATCAACTTCCAGTGGTTTAAGTTCTTTCTCAAGTTTAGTTATATTCTGTATATATGTTCCAATTTCTGCACTCTTATCAGGAATATAAGTGCAACAATGTTTCGTCTTCAATAATTTACAGACTCCGCCCTCTTTTGCCAATATAATATCAAGAGCAAGTCGATTTTGCATAACCATAGACCTAATCGCAACCATCTCCGCATTAATCATTAGAAAACCTCCAGCAGTATCCGTTGATAAACGATCAACTACTGTAGACAATTTACATATTTTCCTTGAGTTCAGAATTATTCCCACTGAAGGTATCAATGCACCAAATATATCACCTACAATTTCTGAAAAACTAGCTCTTTTACTACGTATTAATTCGCTATTGTTTTCATTGCTCTCAGTATTTCTTTTTACGTGGTATATCTTTGGAAATACTATTCCAAAATAACAACTTCCATACCACCGTGCAGGAAGCCTAAAGTAAGCCTTATTCCCACACACATAATAGATTCCAGGAAAAACTGAATCTGTTCCTCCTTTGAGTCCACAACCTCCAAGAATTAAAAAATTGTGTTCACATTCACTGGTACCGATGAAAACATTATTATATTCAGTCTTTAACCTATGAAGACAAATTTTTCCTGTCTTTATAAAATCCAGAGCCATAGCAGCTTGAGCCTTGCCAGGTGTGTAACTCCCTTCTTTCTCCGCCCAAGGTGGCAAATGAGCCTTATGCTCAAAAGCTTTCTTTTGAAAATCTTGTCTTCTATCTTCTACTAAATTCAAAAATATCTTTTCTTCTTCAAGTAAAGAACATGTTAGATTGTGTCTATGTGCATGTGTTATGTCTATTGCTTTCATTGTTAAGAAAAATTCTCCCATAAACTGTGCATCTTGACTACTAAGCACTGGGTTCATACTCTTGCGAATCGGAACCTCAGAAAATATCACATCTAAGTTTGAATAATAATACTGAAGTTTCCCTGTTCTATAAAATAAACTAGACAAAACACTACATGATATGCCATATGTCAGTGGTAAATGGTGATATGTTAATCCTTCTGCTACTGATTCAGGTAACTTCATAGAGACATAACAATTACTAACTTCCATAGTGTCTACATATTGAAATAATAACTTTGTGAAAACATTCAAACTAGTGTCATTGTCAGCTACTTCATGATGAATTTCTGGTTCACTTTCTGCCATTAGTTCTACTCTATTGCCCTTCATGTTTGCTGTCCTCTCCTTAGTTTCATTATTAATCTTTTTATCTATTATCATAAGGTAAGGAATTGCTACAATCAGGACTAACCATACTATAAGCACCATTACTAGACTACATATGCATATTGCACAGCATCTTCTACAACAATTCTGTTTTGGTCTCCCAGTAACTCTATCGTCAGGCATTTTTCGACAAGGAAGATTGCTCTTCTTATCTTTTCTTCTTTTCTTTAGCTTATTCTTTTGCTTAGTCAGGGTGGTCTTGTTTCTTCTTCGTATGTCAATTCTGCACTTGTTCCTTCGCCACCACTGTCACTTGATTCTGAGCTTTCAAAATCTTCAAGGATGATATAAGTCCAGTCAGGACCCTTAAATTTGTTATTCACAAGTTTCAGTCTTTTACTTCTTCTTTTCTCTGTCTTTTTCTCTTGATCGGTTTGACTTGATACTTCAGGTACTTGATCTGGATCTTCACTTCTGGTTGTTATGTGGTACTTTACTCTTTTAATGATACTCGGCCAATGATCTCCTTTTCTTGTTTTCTTTGTTGGCACTGTTTCTTTGTTTTCGTCTTTAGAGATCTCGTTAATTTCACTGCTTAGCACTGTTTCGTGTTCTTCAATTACTGTGTTTCTTGTTTGCTCCTTTTCAGGTCTAATTGGTTTCTCTGTAACAGCTCCACTGTGAGTTTCCAATAACTGACCTTGTTCTTTATTTATTTCTTCAAGTTCATGTTTTTCAAGGTTTTCTTCTTCTGTGCACTCTTCTTGATCTAACTTGTTCTGATCAGGGCTTATTGCACTGTGAACATCTGCAGCCTGACCGGATTCTTCTAGACCTGTCTGTCCCTGTTCAAAGTCTATTAGGTCTTTACTGTTTTGAGTCCAGTTTTCTTTCCCTATTTGACCTTGTTCAGGATTTCTTAATGTCTTTTCTTCTTTTTCCTGAACTGCTTCTTCTTCACCTATCTGATCTTCTTCAATTTCTTCCAATTTCGCTTGACTTCTTGTTCTGTGGTATATTTCAGGAACTTCTACCACTGGTATCCAATCCTGACTTGTGCTCGGTTGTTCTTCTTCAGCTTCTCTGGAATCTCGAACTTGAGATCCTACAGCTGGGCAACCTTCAGCTTCTTCAGTGATTGGCGTTGTCTGAGGATTCTCTTCCTCGGGATCTGGTACTCTCTTGGTGTGACTTACATGAATCCAATTAGGAAATCCGGCACACTTCACTGCTGTATTCGTTGTCAGTATGACTTGACACGGTCTGCCCCATCTAGGTGATAGACACGTTTCTCTGGTGTGATTCTTCACTACCACCCAGTCACCAGGATTCAAATCATGTTCTTGCTCGGGCTGCCTGGAAACTGCGTCTTCTCCAACCTGATGAGAGACAGAACGCACTAGGTCAGCCAATCCTTTGCAATAGTCCAGAACCATATCATCAGATATATTTACCAGTTTGTTTGTGGGAACATGTGTTTGTCTCATTGCTCTTCCCATCATTATTTCATGTGGGCTCAATCCTGTGGTTCTGTCAGGTATACTTCTGAGTCCCATTAAAACGAGTGGTAATGCATCTGGCCACTCTAATGATGTTGATGCACACATTTTTCCCAGTCTTGACTTTATAGTGCCATTCAATTGTTCAACCACTCCAGAAGCTTCTGGACGATATGCACAGTGCAGTTTCTGTTTGATTTGAAATGCTTCACAGATTATTTGAATCACTTCACTGTTAAAATGTTTTCCTCTATCCGATTCCAAAGTTACTGGAAAACCAAACCTAGGAATGAGCTTCGTAGCAACAGTTTTGCAACTGTAATGCTGTCATTTCTCCTAGTAGGGTAAGCCTCCACCCACCTTGAAAACAGACACACTATGACTAGTACATATTTCAGCCCTCTACATGGTGGTAACTGTATGAAATCAAACTGAAGTCTCATAAATGGACCCTCTGCCTTTCCAATTTTCGCAAATCCAATTACTGTCTTCCTCCCCGGATTATGCATCTGACAAGTTAGACATCTCTGGCAAAGACTCTCTGCAACAGCCCTGAATTTGGGATTGTACCAATTTTGTCTGAACAGCCTAATCATTGCATCTCTCCCTATGTGTGTGTCTCCATGATGCATTCTAGCCATTTGTGAGAGAAAACAGTCTGGCATGACTGGTCTGCCATCAGCACTGATCCATACTTCATCATCTTCTCTTTGCGAACAACCCACTTTGATCCACAAATTCTTCTCACTTTCATCAACCTCATCTTGCAATTTCTTCACCTCATTCCAAGTTTCAGGTGGCATATACAGCATAAGTTGGCAGCTGATTCCCATTCTTTCCACCCTCTTATTGACTGACATTCTGGTTTTGGCACAATGTTGAGCCACCAGATCTGCATATCTGTTGCTGACTACCACCCAGTCATCTCCTGACTGGTGTGCGGCACATTTCACCACAGCCAATTCTTTTGGTGATTGTATTGCTTCTAGCAATTCCCTTACAAATTGTCCATTTTTAATGGGGGATCCTGAAGAAGTCATAAAATCCCTCTGCATCCATAGTTGGCCAAAATCGTGCACAACCCCGTAACCATATTGGCTTTCTGTAAATATGGTCACTCTCCGATTCCTCCCAATTTTGCATGCTTTTATCAACGCAATCAATTCAGCTACTTGTGCAGATTTGACTCCTGGTAAATAAGATGCTTCAACTATTCCAGTTAATTCACATACCGCATAGGCAGCAGTTAGTTTACCATCTTCATGTCTTTGACATGAACCATCTACAAATAGCTCCCTGTCTGGCTTTTTAAGAGGCTGTTCCTCTACATCTGGGCGTGGTTTTGTGCATAATTCTGTGATTTGTATACAATCATGTTCATCGTCTTCATCATCTTTAATTCTCTCATGATATGGGTCTGGTAGTAAGGTTGCTGGATTTATTATAGTACACCTTACCATGTTCACATTTTCAACTCCCATTATTATTCTTTCATATTTAGTCAGCCGACTAGGAGTAAGATGCTGAGTTCGGGTTCTTGTCAACAGAATGACAACTGCATGTGGAACATACACTTTTACAGGGTGTCCCATCACAATTGACTCACTTTGTTCAATGCTCAAACAAGTAGCCGCCACTGCGTTTAGGCATCCTGGCAATGCGGCTGCTACTGGGTCCAATGTAGCAGAAGAATATGCTATAGGACGTCTTTCTAGTCCATGTCTTTGAGTTAGGACAGAAAGTGCACAATTTTCTCTCTCATGACAGAACAATGCAAATTCTCTTTTATAATCAGGCATGCCTAAGGCAGGTGCTGAACATAGGGCATTTCTCAATTTTACAAAGGCTTCTACACTTTCATCCTCCCACTCCACAGGGTCCTTTGCTTTCTTTTTTGTCATGTTAATTAAGGGCTTAGCTAACATGGAAAATCTTGGTATCCATTGTCGACAGTAACCTACTATTCCTAGGAACATTCTCACTTGTCTTTGTGTTACAGGCATTTGCATTTTCTTTATTAAAGCTACTCTTTCAGCTGTTACTCTTCTTTTTCCTCTCTCAATTTGGTGTCCCAGATACTTAACAGCTGTTGTACAGAATTGCAATTTTTCAGGTGAGACTTTATGTCCTTCTTCTGCCAAAAGATTTAATAATGCTATGGAATCAACAACACAGTCCTCTCTGGTGTTCGATGCCACCAATAAGTCGTCGATATATTGGACTAAGACTGAGCTTCCTGGCATCACTAGTTTTTCAAGGCACTTTTTCAGTATCTGGTTGAAAATAGAAGGACTTTCTGTGTACCCCTGAGGAACACGATTCCACACATAAACTTTGTTCTCAAATTTAAATGAGAAAAGATACTGGCTGTCTGGATGTAATGGTTTTTAAAAGAACGCTTGACACAAATCAATTACTGTGAACCATCCCACACTCCACGGAATCTGGTATAGAATTACTGCAGGATTTGGTACTATGGGACAACATGGTTCTACAATCTTATTTATTTTCCTCAGGTCCTGAACAATCCTATATTTTCCACTAGGTTTCTTTAATCCCATTATTGGTGAATTACATGGGCTACTCATTACTTCTTTTAGTATGTTTTGTTCTACCATTCGATTTATTTCTTCAATGACTCCTGCTTTTACTTCTGCACTCATTTTGTACTGTCTGGTATTTGGGAAAATTGCACCTTCCTTTACAGTAATTTTAACTGGATCTATTTTAGCTATAAGTCCTACTTCTTTTCCGGTGAAATCCCATACTATGGGGTTTACTGTATCTTTTAATTCTTCTGGCAACTCATCTTTTGTTATTAACGAAAACATCTCGTCTACTTCTGTACCTTGTTTTGCAATCATAATTTTATATACATGATCTTCATCTGGTGTCTGAACTGCCACACCATCCGGTGTGCAGACAATTGTACAATTCATCTTGCACAACAAATCCCAACCTAATAAGTTTACTGGACTAGAATCACACACTACAAATTGATGCATTTCCCTGAAATTTCCGATTTTAACTTCCATGGGTTCGGTAAGAGGTGTTCTAATCCGCTGATTAGCTACCCCCACTACTTGGATATTTTCACCAGAGAGAGGAAGGTCTGGAATGTCTGCTGTTCTCACAGTAGACCGGGTAGCACCAGTGTCCAAAAGGAAAGTAATATTATTACCTTTCACATTCCCTTCAACATATGGACCTGACTGATCTACCTGTAAGGATGCGCCAAGTATGCACTCCTTCTTCCCCTCTCCTAGGCACCGTCATGGACTGAATTGACAAAAATCGTCCTGCAAAAGAAATTGTGATGTCATATAATCATTCTTACCACTTCCTCTTGGATATCCGATGTCTGTACCATGCTTTGCTCTGCTTACATTACCCTGAATAGGTGCAGGTGGCAACTGACTCTTGAGGATTTACACCCTGCTGTGAGTCATTCTGCGTCTGTGGATTTAAATTTTGATTTGGGCCATTATTATTCCGAATCTTTTTACATTCATCCTTCCAATGCCCCAATTTTCCGCATCCATGACAAGGAAATTTCTTTTTAGCTTCTTCTCTACTCATTCGTCCTCTAAACTTTCCACCATTCCCAGTATCACCATTCGTTCCAGAATCTTTTCCTTGATTTTCACTCGGATTTTCCAAATTGATTCCCTGTTTCTCAGCCATTTTCACCTGAGCCCACATTACTTTTTCCTGCAATTTCTTGTGTCTATCCTCAATATCGTCTCCACAATATTTTGCATACTTCAAAATCTCGTCAATGGGCTTTCCCTGCCAACACAGCATATGCTGTTTAATCATCTGGCAAATTTCTGGCTTCAAACCGTAAACAAATCGATACACAAACTGACTCATGTTCTTGTCTCCAATGTCCTCAAATCCACTATACTGTTTAAATACCTGCAATAGACGCTCATAGTAAGAATGTACTGATTCATTAGCTTCTTGGGTAGTTCGATCTATTTTTACCCAATCTGTTTCTTACGGTGGTATTTTCCCTTTCAGGTAAGTTATCACTTGCTGATACTTTTTCATCACATCATTTGACGGGGCACCTGTCTTCGGATCTCTAGGATAGTCATCACTAGGCCAATCGACTGTGATTTTGCAATCTGTCCATAAATCGGCAGGTACCACTATATCAAACAACCCATCCAAATCCTTCAACAATACCTTTGACACCTTCACAAACCTATCAACCTGCTTGTACCATTCAATTGGTTTTTCTCTCAATTTTGGAAAATTATTCGTAAATGACAAAATATCCTGTCTGCTCCATGGGACATGTACATATCCTCCTCCCGCAACTTCTCGCATTGGATACATCTGGTCTGCTTTCCCTGTTTCTTTCATCACATATTCTGATGCTGTTCTACTTGTTCGTGCTTCTTCCTTTTTCTTGGCCCACCTAGTTTTCCATTTATCTAGGTCTCCCCATTTTTGCAAAACTAACATTAATTCTCTTATTTGTAATCTTCTTCCAGAGGCATTCATATTTTCTAAATCTTTGTCTGAAAATTCTGCTCTATAGGGTTTCTGTAGTACCTTTGATCTCCCTATTTCTATTCCCATCTGTAGTGCTAAATTGGATAATTTTTCATGGAATATCCTTACATTTCTGGTGATACTCCTACACAAGAACAATAATTCTTCTTCATCATAGATATTTAAGCGTTCTAGTCCTACATTTCCTGCTATTATTTCTTCTAATTCGACTTTCAATTTATGAATGTCCATTATTTTTGGAGGTATGCACTGTTTAACTGACCCTTGCACCCATTTTTCTAGATCTTCAGGTGTTACTATGGTAGCACTTTTTGCTCCCGATGAAGTTATTAAACTTACATCTTTTGAACATCCAGGTACATCTTTTCTGGGAGTGCTATTTACAGAACCCCGAATAGGCAAGTCCATAAGTGATGTTGTGGATTCACAGTCACTAAATTGATCCTCAATTATAACTGGAGCTTCAGGTTTGGGATTATTCACAGGAGTAGGTGTAAGTATCGGTGGAGGACAGCTTCCCCGAGTACCATATAATGGAACTACTGGACCAATTGTTACTGGTATTGTCAACGAATCAGGGTGTACTTTTATCTGAGTTATTTTCTGTATTAATTCTGCTCTGGTCTTTTCTAGGGCTTCTTTTTCTTTGTCATGAAGTATTCTACTCGTGGTGAATTCATGCATTACCTGTGGCACTATGGAGTTTTCGGTGGTGCACTTGGGGTGCATCCACTTGTCCCTTCCTGATATGGTGGGGGATTTCTTAACATTTCCTCCATAAATTCATCTTCAGACTCCTCATTTCTCATTAAATGTTTTGTCTTTTCTGTGCACTTACTTCCTAATTTCTCCTCTGCTGAGAACAATAGATATAATCCTTCTGTAATCATTGCCCTTCTCCATTGTTTCATCTGACCGTCCCTAGACTCACTTCGATATCTGGGAAAAAATCCTGGATAACTCCTATTACTTCTAGATCTATCCCGCTCAAATGCCTCGGTTTCCCATTCTTCTAGAGCTTCGTACTGAGTTAATCTAGGTCTGGGTTCTAAGTCATTCATCCTCAATCTTAAGTTTTGTAGGATTCGCCCATTGAACGTGCCATTCTCGGGAAATGCTAGTATTCCATCATTTTTGGTATATTCTATCCAATTCTCCATCCATACACAAGTATGATAACCTCTCTCCATCATCATAAATGAAGCAGGCGTTTTAGCTGGTGGAATAATAATTCCTTCTCTAGTTTTAATTGGTTTGTCCTTTTTAAAATAATTCTTAATCTTTTGTAAAAATGACATTTTTCTCCTTTCTCCGTACATCTTGGGTAAGTACCGATGTATAAAATTATATTCTGCAAAGCCTAAATATCTCCTATCCTGACGAATTCCTGTTAAAGTCGGATCGCGTTTTAACATGCAATGCTTATCCACTAAGAATGTCGCTTCTATAATTTTGACCAATCAAATGTCTGCTATCTTTCATTTCCGAGCCAATCCTTGCGCGGCCTTTTGGTAACGTTTATCTGTCAACCCCTCCTTTACAATCTGCTCTTTCCTGTCCTTGCTGGTTCAACCAATCCCAGCGCGGCACCTGTGACATCAGTACTACTCCTGACTACTAACCCCTCCTTTACAAGGGTCTTTCCACACCCGCTGATTCAACCAATCTCAGCGCGGCGTTTAGTGACGTCAGCTCCCTCTCCGGCAACTGACCCTCCCTTTACAAAAATTTACGCAAACTTATTTTCTCTATAAATCTTAATTTCAGAAACAACATAAAACATTCGCTATCGTGCCAGTTTCTCTAAAATAGAAAAGATAGTTTTCTCTCACACTTAGTAAAACCTTTCCGTTTACTAAACATACACTACGAGTAAAACACTTCCGTCTACTCTTCACACAAGCTCCAGAAGTACCTGTTACTTCTCCAATGTTACCCTTTCTAGGTGATATAACATCAAATTTTTACCAGCGTACTCTTTTGCTATTACTCACACGTATAGAGTCCCTAACGAGTACTGAAAGTCCTGCTTAACTTTTCAGTACTATTTCTGCCTGGAAGATAACCTCACTGCAGTATGGCTTCCACTTACCATCCGCTATTCCTTTAACCCCGGGGTATTCTGGACAACATAAAACAAAACTTTGAATACACGGATGTTAGTTTATAAAAATACAAATAAAAATTCTCATTACCCAATTAACAAAGAGTAACCATCCTCTGATAACCAGAAAACTGATCCATCGCGATATTAGCAAACAGCATTCATACACCAGATACTTACTTGGGCCCATACATTCATACTACGCTAATACTTATGCTGGGTTTTATCAGTTGTTACTCTCTATCAAAATCCCTGCTACCAATTACCTTCTGATTGAAGAGTAATGACTTACCAATGAATCCTTTGCTAATTGGGAAATTTAAAATGAGTGACATTCATTTATAGTACTTAATCCTGACATAACCACTGAGTCAGGAAGTTTTTAAAATGTTTATCTAAAGATTTAGCAGAGTAAAATACAGAGCCACATGGTACTTAATCGCAATACCCAAGATTAAGAATAGAAATGATTATTGCTAATCAATGACGGTGTTTAAAGAAAAGGAGAAGATAGAGACAGCAGCGCAACTTAAGGTTGCATTATATTTACCTAAGTGCGAGAACCAAAACCCCTTAGCCAAGGAGTTGAAAGAATAAAACCCAGGAAGGATGAAGAGCAAAGACCTCCTCCAGGATCAGGACAGGACCGGTGACGTCTACAACGACGCCTGCGTCGTTCCCCTCTCTGATACTCAGCTTCTCCTCAATTCTCCCGTGCCTTCCTTCTAATGGACTCTGCCGCCCCCTCCTCAGGACCTCTTCTGGACAGGGACTCGGTCTGCAATCGGTCAGCTTGGCGGTCTGGAGCTAAGCGCGCTCTGGCAGCATGAACGCCTGTTCTTCATGAACGCAAATGCTCTCTCCTCTAATTAACTAATGCTATATTCTATTATACCCTTCTACGCCCATGTACCTCCCCTTAATGTTACTAAAATATGGGGCCACTACTTCTGATTGGACAGGGACAGGGGGTGGATTCTTGCACCATATCAATTTGGCTTAAATTGTAAAGCCTATTGTCTTTACGTTCCCACCCCTTCAAATTAATACATTCGCTTTATTTCCCACCCGTCTTATGACAAATGTAAACCAATTTTCACAGACATTGTATCAATGTGCGACAGGAAAAGCAATAGTACAACATCTTCGGCCATCAGGTCGCGGCCTTGGACTTCGTCCAGGTTGACTTCATTTGGCAGGCACACAGGACACATGCGCAGAACCATTTGCCTCTCGAGTTTCAGAACACCAACCCAGGCCCAAGTTTACGAACTAATAAAAGTGCAAGAAGAAAATATTAGAATCACAAATAAAATGTTTCACTGTATACCCACTTTTTCTATTCTATTCCCATTTAATTATATATTCTAACCCGCGTTAGTAGCGTTAGGAAACGGCAATTTAGTAATGACATGAGAGCAAGCTGAAGCATGTGAAAACATCAAGCAGCCATTTTAATGCACACTGCGCAGAAGCAGAAGTTTCCCACCAAGCAAAGAAAGACGTCACACCATGTGATATGGTTGCGACATGCGCATTGAGCTTTCCCGCGCATAGCGGCCATTTTGAATTACAAACAAGCGTTATTCATTAGTAAAACACATAGGCAAGCATCCCTTTCTTTTGTGTCGTGAATGCAAAGGTTAGTATTAACAATACAAGTTTAATAAATTAATACTGTGAGGAGGATTGAATACAAGCAAGTTTCATTTATGAAACCTTGCTCCATCACTGGCTTAATGCCTCACTCCGCCACTTCAGAAACGCAGGGTTGCACCATGTTGACAAGAATATGGTGCAGCCCTGCGTTTCCCCCTGCGCTGGCACTACACTTAGCAGCCTAGCGCCAGGGTAAGACCTCCCCTGTAAATATGGGGCAGCGTCAGAATTAATGGGTGTTGTGGTGGAACACACACAGCAACACCCATTGCCCTCCCCTTTCACGCTAAGTATAGCGTGAAAGGGTGCCTCATTTACAAGGCGGCGTTAAGCCATGTTAAGTGGCTTAACGCTGCCTTGTAAATAAGGTGAAGCCCCTATCACCACAGGATACTAATGTTGCACCTACTGTAAAAATTGTAGTGTGCATTTATTTGCAATTATGTACAAATGTATTCATTCAGAATAACCCGTTTCGGAAGAATATGTGTGTATTGGTGCAATTAAACCCTTCCTCGCATATATGCATAAAAACATAAGCAACGTTTTGCACACAGATCATAATTATATTTCATTTCCATATATATTTCACTAATACATACAAAGAGGCTGTTTTCATTTATCTCATTGGGAGTGTGTGAAACGTTTCAGTGCTCCGTCCATCATCTCCTTGTTTTTGCTTTGTTCGCCCTAACTTGGCAGGGTAGGCCCAGAAGTGGGACCCTTGCTCACTTTGCCACTGGATTCAAGCTAGCCTGGCTGATGAGGGCTGTTAGCCCGAAACCGGTCCCAGGGTGCTTGTTTCCGGTCCAGGGAAGACATGGCTTGGCAATTCGGGCTGGACTGTTCCCATGAGGCACAGGGTCAAGACTGATTTGCATATAGCAGTGTCTGAACTGGGGTGGTGAAGTGAGCTAGAGAACGACGATGGATTCAACCCAGATCTGTGACTGGGGGCGCTCTGTCCATCATCTCCTTGTGTTTGCTTTCTTTTATCTCATCTTCATCTTCTCTTTATCAGCACTGAAGAAACGTTGATGGATAACTTGCCTACTTGGGGAGGGTGAGGTGAGGGGGAGGTGAGAGAGCAGAATAAACCCCCCACATCAGTCTTCCAGGTCTGCTTTCAGGTGTAGTGCAGGCCGATGAGTAATAGCCTTAAAAAAAAAAAAGCAAAAGCCGGTAATAATTAAGCACATTAAAGCTCAGCCAGGCTGCAGGCTGTGGGATTATTAAACAGCGACCCAGCCGCACCCTCTTGAAATGGACGTGTGATGGGCTGAGCCATTCACTGCTGCGCCTGGCTGCCACTTAACGGCTGTAATGACTCCCCTCCTGCAAGGTGCATTGATTGTGGAAATGTTTAAAAAAGAGTGAAACGCTGCTTCTTATCAACCCTGAAATTACCTGGTATTTAGTGGCATTCACAAAACACGAGAACTGTGATCGTAGAATGCCACAGAAGGTAGCCAGTCTCAGTCCCAGCTCTGTTTTTAATTGCACACCTTTCCACGGTGAGTGCTTAATGCCCCAACCAGCCTTGTTGGCGAACTGACGCTCTACTCAGTGGAAAGTCAAACTGAGTTTTTTTTCTAAGCAGGTGATAATATTTAAGAATATAATACATTACTACCAACTTTAGCATATTTCTTGTGAGGACTATTATAGGGCATTTCTAGCATTATTTTATTCTGCCAATATCTTTTGTTTTGTATCTTTTTCTGGAGCACAGGCATTGTTCTAGTGGACCTTAGAGCGCTTTACAAGATGAAGATGGAAATCTCACTAAGAAAATTGAAAAGGTATTTCAATAAAACGACAGCACAGGTGACCACTTTTAGTTCCACCCCTGCCCTGTAGCTGCTTTAATTTAAAAGTATGTGAGAAGACAAGGCACTGTCGAATTTTAGAATAGTATTTTTTATTTGATCTCAACTTTCTGAATTTTAGATTATTAGTGAGAATCCATAAACTGTTAAACTTATTCTAACAAGATGCTGGTTTGCCATCACATGTTTTGTGACTTCATAAATTCTAACTTGTTGGTGCCTTAGGGCACCAAAAGTAGCACACAAACATGTTTTATATAGTGTTAACATTGATCAGAAGTGTTTTCAATGTAAATACAATTTTATTATTTACATAACATACATTTCGTTTTTTAAGTGAATACCACAAGTCAATATAATAACACACACAATACAAAACAACACAGAAACTCAACAAATACAATATGCGAAAATGAGAGAAAGCACAACAAACTATGTCATGGGAACATTAGTATTTAATTCAAATATTAAATATATAAAGTTGGTTAGTGTTTTCTACCTAATTATTGGGCAATTGGAATCAGAAATGTGGATTCATTGTTCATATTTGCTGTCATCCTACAGAGGGGAAATGATGGCTAAGTAAAGAATTTAAATCAATTTAATTAAATATATGACTGAAATTCAGTAATTTATTAGTGTGAGAGTAATTAAACACCTTATAACTCGTTGTTTCAAAGTTAATCATAGTCAAAACTAGTTTGAAGTTATGAAGTAGACATTGAGAGACAGATTTACGAACATTTTGCATCATGGTCACATCCATGACGCAAAATGCTAGTAGATATTTACAAAGCCACTCAGAGGGCGATTTGCGCTGCCTTACGTGATTTTGTAAAGCAAATGTAACGCAAAACAGCGGCTAGCGCTGCATTGTGCTACATTTCATTCTGGGAGGCGTTCCATGGGTGGAGCATGGGTGTTCTCATGCATCCACCCACGGTTTTCACCCAGTCCTAGATTTACAAAGGTTTGCAAGCCTGGGATTGCATGAAATTGCCACGCCTCCCAGAGGATGGCATAACAAGGAGAAAAATCTATTTTTCTCCTTGGTATTTCCTCTTTCAGCTGACCAAAAATACAAGTGCAGCAACTGCACTCAATGCCTAGCCCTAGCACATTGCCATATGTACCAATTGTGAATCGCATCCTGCAACCAAAGAAAAAGCAGTCACCCATTTTCAAACTATATGTATGTTGATACAATAGTTCATGAGTGATCCATTCAAAACACACATTGTAGGAATGACCATCCTTTGCGTGGTGTACCCACGATTTTTGCCTTGACTGTTTTTGCTGGCTGCATAACTTTGTGCACTTTATCCCTGCTAACTATCGATAAAGTGTATGTACTCCTCCTTTTAACATGATGAAATTTGTATACTCTTAATTGTTTATTTATCAAAAACAGTGGTTCCTAAACCTTTTAGAACCACGACTCAGTTTTTAGTACGAAAAACTTTCACGATCACCTAGCTTAGTAGATATGAATCGGGCGATTTTTTAAAGTAATAAAGCATATTATGATAGCGCTTTGTTGTTTGCAGACAGCACATTGCTCATTGAAATGGTAACTCTATTTGCACAGACATAACGTTTTATAGATAAAACTATATTGCATACAAACGATAATTTGTGATAATCCGGTTTCAGGGAATTTTTATTAATTGGGCATCACCAAGCAAAGTGTCATGATTTGTTCTGATCTTTGTTTCCATCACACTTCAGAATTACAAAACAAATGTGCTTCATTTTGCTCTCCTAGCTGCTGAATGTGTACAGTTAATTTAAAGGTATTTACATTTTGTTGCGAGTGAGGAAAAATTACATTCTCCAGCTTTCCTTTTCACTTCATGTACCTGAGCAGGCCTGTCACATAATTCATTTTTTTTGTTTCTCTGACTGCAAAGTAAGAGGACTTTATAAACACCAGTCTCGATTTTAAAAAATAAGCAGCAGAAGACATAGCCTGGCATTTGATCTCTGTATTAAAGCACAGAAAATGTGAACAAATAAATGGAGAATTTAAAGGCATCTTTATGTACTGCCTGGACGTTGGTGACCCACCAAAAAAAGGCTTGTGACCCCCCCAGTGGGTCACGACCCACAGTTTGAGAAATAGTGGTCTAACATATAAGTCCATACTATATGGCACAAAATGTACTGATGACCTGTAACTTAAATGTCACTAGCGGACTGCAGTACCTTTTGTGCCATCCACTGCAATTCACCCTATCACAATGAAAGCTTTTGACAGGCCAAACCCCCTTTTTAAAAACTAATTATTCACCCCAAGTAGGCCTTGTTGTTCAAAAGGCAAGGCACATGGTATTTAAAAGTATGGCATTTAGAAACTTAATGTTAACATGTTCTTACATTGTCTAGCACCCAAAAGCTATTTTTCACTGTGGCAGGGCTAGCTGTCCTATGTAGAAAACTAGAGTACAAATTAAAATTTCTCATACTATCCGGGACTGCCTAGAAAATAATTTAAAAACATTATTTTTAATAGTTATTAAAAATGCATTTCGATGCTGTCAGATTTTTTATAAATATTAAAGAAAAATAATTTTTTACAAAGCTACCTTTTCCCTGCCTAAAAGTTCCTGGAGGCTAATTTGCATTTGCTAGTAAACATCTCCCAGCCAGGGCTTAGCATCTGAATAGGTGTGAAAAGCATAGGAAATGATTCCCAGGAGCAAACAATAGAGTGACCTGAATGGACAGAGTTGACTCCTCTGAACCTCATTGAATATGCTGGGTGGGGGCTGTGAGTATCCTTTTTGACATTACAGTGTCAAATCCTGCTTCAGCATCAAATCCTGCTTGAGAGGTCTGCTGGGGTTACATATAACCCTTTGGGGCATACTTGAAAGGCAGGCAACAGGATGGAAAGACAATTCTTGCAAATCTACTATCTGGTTGCTGATGTACCCTGCTTTGTCCTACCCGTCTTCTGTCTCTAGGTTTTACATTTACTACTGGGGAGGCTGGAGGCTTGAAAGGAAGAGAAACTGCATGCCAAAACAATTCTTGGATATCCACTCACTGGTTGCTAGAAATCCTGACTTCTGTGTCTGGGTTTATTGTGGGTGTATTGCCTGCCTCTAACTGCAGATTACCATAGTATACTCCACACACACACACGGAGCCCTAAGAGCCCAAGTTGAGTGTGTCCAAAGATTTTTGCCATCTTGACAATGCCCAAAGTTGGTAGGGTTGGCCCCAGGAACTTTTACCACATTGGTTAGTGCATGCCCAGAAGTCTTTGCCATCCACTAGCTTGTGCCAGGAATACATTTGGCATCTCAGGCACCCACTTCAGAACACTCCTGGACCTGAGGAAGATCTGCCTGATGTCCTGGTGGGTTTTAAAAGTGTACTAATGTGGTGGATTTGGACTTAAAGGACTAAATTCAGGAGGTAAAATCCTTGCCCAGGACAATCCTGGTTGGTATATTTGTTCTGTGTTCCATCGCCTTCAGCGTCAAATAGTATCTAGGTCTCAGTCTACCCTGTCAATTGACTATCATTGCCATTTTGTGCTTCTTGGTGGTATTCTTGTTTCAAACTCTAAAAATTCATATCACCGGTTCCACTTATTGAATTTTTGGGAATTTGGTGTAATTTTGCTTATTACATTGTATTCTATTTTTCAAATTCGTTTTGGGAAGTTTTATTGTTTTGCATTTCAACGTTATTACTGTTTTGATTCTGCATAAATACATTACACATTGCCTTAAGTTAAGCCTGCCTGCTCTATGGCTTAGCTACCGGGGTTTGAGCTCAAAGTAATTTAGTGACTTTGAGGGTTCACCCTGACAAGGGTTGTGATTACTCCTTGAGGTGAGTAGTCATCCCCAAAATATTAATCCAATATCTTACACTCTTCATTTATTGTAATGACACATTTAACGGTCATAGACTAAATCAATGAGTGTTAGCCTGACGATATAGGAATACTAAAACAGAAAGTATCAATGAAGCACAATTGTTTATTCCAAAATGCAGTTATACAACAATTAAGGTGCAGTGCTCATATGTAATCACATTTATTGAAAAAGACCGACCTTGATCCTCTTTGCTGGTCAAATTACCGTCCTATATCCCTTCTTTCAGCCTTTTCCAAAGTCTTGGAAAGATACATCAAATCAACTCCCAACTCTCCTCACATGTGGCGTTGCACAATTTATTTCATCCGTCACAGTCAGGTTTTCGTTCTGGGTATAGTACCGAATCAGCTCTGCTTGGTGTTACAGAATATCTTAGGCAGCAGCTTGACTACGGTGGTACGGCAGCTCTCATCTTACTGGACTTGAGCGCGGCTTTTGACACGGTCTCACACTCCAGCTTGATGGATCGTCTTGAAGCCTCAGGCATTGTAGGAGTAGCCTTGAGGTGGCTGATCTCTTTTTTAAAAGATCGCTCGTTCCAAGTCTTCTTACATACCACTAAATCGAACTCAGTAGCTCTAACATCAGGAGTACCGTAGGGCTCGATTTTGAGCCCTTTGCTTTTAATCTTTATGTTCGCCCTCTGGCGGACATTGCAGAAAAGTCAGGGCTGACCATTTTTTCATACGCAGATGATACCCAGATAATTTTGTCTCTCTCATCTGCTCAGCATCAGGACCCTTCCTTGCTCCAGCTCGGACTGCGTAATATCTCCTTGTGAATGTCCAGTAACGCTTTGAAGCTGAACGGCTCTAAAACTGAAGTCCTCATTTTGGGAAACAATCCTGAACTCTGAGGAGTTAGCCATTCGCCTGTCACTTTGAGGCCTTTACCTGCTCCGGTCCCTAAGGTTAAGAACTTGGGTTTTACTATTGACAACAACCTCTCTCTCAGAGCCCAAGTGTCTGGAGTCACCGCAACTTGCTTTGCGGTTCTCAAGTGGCACAAAAAAATCCTTTGGTTAATTCCACCCGCAGCCCAAAGAACCGTAATGCAGGCATTGGTGATTTCCAGACTTGACTATGGCAATGTATTGTACCTGGGTGCAGATAATGCCTCCGTCTGCCGTTTACAGCTCATTCAAAATGCAGCAGCCCGCCTGCTTTTTTGGTTGCCTCGACACTCCTCTGTCTCACCTTTGCTTCATCAACTTCACTGGCTTAAGGTGAACAAGCGCATCGAGTTTAAGGCTTTTTGTTACATGTTTCAAGCTAAGCATGACTTGTCACCCCCTACATACAAAGCCTTGTCAAACCTTACGTACCCACCCGTCAGTTGAGATCGGCCAGCCTCTTCTTTTTTCTGTTCCCAGAGTCCGGCTTACTCGTATGAGAGGCCGCTCGTTTTCCTACCTTGGACCTAAACTGTGGAATTCCCTTCCTTTGGAACTTAGGATCTGTCAGTCCTTTTAGCCTTCCGTAAAAAGCTAAAGACCTTTCTTTATAACCAAGTATAATTCCTCTGTTTCAACTATCTGCAACCTCGGTTTGCAAGTTGTCCTGCTCAGCGCCAGGAAACCCTGTTGGGTAGCTGTGCGCTTTATAAATCTTTAAATAAAAAATAAATAAATAATCACTCAGTGAAATAAGTATCTATGTAAAAAGTCGGAGCAACGGACAAAGCCACTGAATAGTCAGCAAAAGGAAGCTTGAGCTTCTCATAAATAATTAATTCAAGGCCTATAGGTAAATTGCACGCTTGTCTGTTGACAGTGTTTCAGCACTATCTGAGTCATTTAAAGGTCATCATCAGGACTTTAGGAATGCTGCAGCAGCTGTAAATAAAATAACGGGTTAATTACAAACATTTTATGGAAGTTTTTGAAGGACTCAGAAATTGCTATAAGAAACTGAGGAGCTCATTTATGAGCCTCTTGCGCCGCAAGTAACTGCATTGCCTCACACTGCGATGGGTAGGTGTGCTATGGGTGTTACGGTGGGTTTCCCACGTAACACCCATGGCATTTGACACACTCTCAGATTTACAACATGCTGTAAACCTGGGAATTCGTCAAAAGCCTACGCCTTCCCAGGGGTGGCATAAGAGTTATATTTGTGAAGGAAGGTGTCCCTTCCCCCACAAAAACAACCTGATTTCAACGCAGGCACCCTTGCACCATGGTGCAAGGGTGCCTGCTTTGGTGCTCAGCAGCCATTTGAGCACCAGCGCAGTAGAACAGCACAGGAATGCACCGTATCTCATAGATACGGCACATTCCTGACCTTTTCTTTTGACGTAGGGCAGCACAGCAAGAAGGCTTGCAGCGCTTCCTACACCAAAAATTAGTAAATAAGGGTCTTACTGCCTAAAGAGTGGAGTAAATTAATTACTGTAACCGGATCAATAAAAGAAGCCCTGTTTTATTAGACAGGGCTTCGGTATTTAGATTATTACAACATCAATGAGCACATACATTACTCACTTATAAGCTCTTCAATGACGCCAAAGGTGACTAAAAAGAAGGATATGAAAATTCAAGTAAAGTTGTAGGTGTCAGAGTGTGCAGTGTCACATGTGGAGACACACTCGGGCATATTAACAATGGAAGCGACGGAGGGCGGCGTTAGCCTCCTTGGCTTAATGCTGCGCTGCGCCACTTCAGAAACGCAGGGCTGCACCATATTTACAATAATATGGTGCAGCCCAGTCTTTCCCCCTGTGCTGGTTCTAAATTTAGCTGCCTAGCGCCAACGCAGGTACCCTTGCACCACAGTGCAAGGGTGTCTGCGTTGCAGGGGAAGATTGATTATTTGCAGCACACATAGAAGTTGCAAAACATCCTTTTTTTAATGATTGTTTATGTGCAGGAAGGAACACCTTCCTGCACATAAACATTCAATGGCGTTTGCTGTTTCCATGTGTGATGCACAACACAGCACACATGGAAACAGCAAACACAAGGAGAAATTAAACATTTTTACTCGTTTTACCAGGGTAGGACCAGGTTTTCCCTGGCCTTAATTTTGGCGCTGCCCCATATTTACACCACCCTTGTAAATATGGGGCAGCGTAATAATCAATGGGTGTTGCAGTGGAACGCCCACCTCAACACCCATTGCCCTCCCCTTTCACGCTAAGTATAGCGTGAAAGGGTGCCTTATTTACAAGGCAGCGTTAAGCCACGTTAAGTGGCTTAACACTGCCTTGTAAATAAGGCAAAGCCCTAATCGCCACCACAACATCCAAAAAAGTGACGTTGTGGTGGCGATAGGGGCTTGTAAATATGCCTCTCAGTTACTTATGAAATAGATTTGAAAAGATTAATTAGAGGCTGCAAGATATTCAATGAGGAATCCATTGGTTGTGGAAGAAGGCAAGTTGCAAAAAGTTGATTAGGTGAAGGCAGGCCATGACGTACCTAAAACAGGTAAGCATCACCATCACTAACCAGGTTGTGCTCGCCCTGTGAGCAGGGGTGAGTTTTAAGTGTCAATGTCCATCTTCAAACAACTAGGGTCAGTTAAGCAGTTAGAACAAGTGTGTGCGTGAGGACCAGATGGCAGTGCAATCGTCAACTTCCATCTTTCAACAATGGCATGATCACGGCAGTGTGGGAAATGGCAGTAAGATGGCATCATGGCAAACTCGGACCAGAAGGATACGTGCAAGCTCAAAAACAAAAATAAGTAGCATTCAGCCTTGACCACTTAAGCTAATAATTACTGGTATGTGTACTGTTGAACTGAATTGAAGACACAGCTAATATCAGAAGACAATTGGCATAATGAAATCTGAAAAAATACACCTGATTCTACTCCAGTGTTGACTTATGGGCGTTGTACATTATTTGTGACGTCTGACTTATGTAAATTTAACCACAGGAACATTCAATAGAGTAAATAACAGGAAAATGGAGGAGCTTCTTAAGCATTGGAGAAGCTTCATAAGTACTAATGTATATCAATTTTTCACTGATTTTCCAACAATTATGTTCAAAGTTTTACCTTTATTATCAATTACTCTTAACCTTAGTCTTTCTTTTAAATATAGTCTTTTTCTTATTAATTAAGTCCCTGGTCAATTAATGTGACATTACAGTACCTGATGTGTGTTTGAGTCAGTCTCTGATGAACCACTGTATCAACATGCATGATTTACCTGAGGTTCACTTTGGCATAATGGTTTATCCTTGTTTTTTCAAAATATACACATTTGTGAATGAATGAATGAAAAAATAATTGTAGGGCGCAACTGCTGCGTCAGAACAAGCATCCTGGCACTTGCGTGAGACACTTAAGATCAAAAGGTTACAGCTCGCCAAACAGGACTGTTTTCAGCTGTGCCTTCACTAGGCTCTCACTGGAAATGGTAGGAAGGGAGGGTGAGAGAGCGTTCCAGAGACCGGGAGCTAGCACAGAGAAGGATCTTCCTCCTGATCTGGCTTTGTGGAATCTGGGGATGAGAAGGTTGTGGTTGGAAGGGTGAGGTGCCCTTGGGGTAGAGTAATGTTTAAGCTTATATTGGATGTATCTGGGGCCCTTCTGGTGGAGAGCTCTGTGAGTGTGCGCCCTTACTGTGGTCATATTTAACGCTGTTTTTCCCCCTGATATTTTCATTTCCTTTCCGTTCTGATTGGTAATTCTGTATGTTCTGCTTTTTTCTGTTTTTAATTTCTGTTTCCCCGCTGTGCCTGTGCCCTCCTGTTTTCCGGTCGTGTTTCCCACCAAACCTCTCCCCCCTACCCGCCCCTGCTCCCGCCTCCCAGCTGCACGTCTCTCCCCCCTCCCCTACTTAATGGCGGCCGCTGCGGGGGAGTGCGAGCAAGACCTCTGACCCTCGGTCAGAGATCTGCTTCCCCAGCAGCTCCACCGTGCCGTGCTCTGCCTCGGGTCCTTCCCAGGCAGGGTTCGAGACCGCACCTTGCTGGTGCCCGTTGCCGCGCTGCCCCTTGCTTGTGCCGGTATTGTTTGACTTTTATTGTGCCCGTACTGTGGTCATATTTAACTCTGTATTTCCCCCTGATATTTTAATTTCCTTTCCATTCTGATTGGTAATTCTGTAAGTTCTGCTTTTTTCTGTTTTTAATTTCTGTTTCCCCGCTGTGCCTGTGCCCTCCTGTTTTCTGGTCGTGTTTCCCGCCAAACCTCTCCCCCCTACCCACCCCCGCTCTCGCCTCCCAGCTGCACGTCCCTCCCCTACTTAATGGCGGCCGCTGCGGGGGAGCGCGAGCAAGACCTCTGACCCTCGGTCAGAGATCTGCTCTTCCCCAGCAGCTCTGCCGTGCTCTGCCTCTGGTCCTTCCCAGGCAGGGTTCAAGACCGCACCTTGCTGGTGCCCGTTGCCGTGCTGCCCCTTGCTTGTGCCGGTATTGTTTGAATTTTATTGTGCCCTTACTGTGGTCATATTTAACGCTGTTTTTCCCCCTGATATTTTCATTTCCTTTCCGTTCTGATTGGTAATTCTGTAATTTCTGCTTTTTTCTGTTTTTAATTTCTGTTTTCCCGCTGTGCCTGTGCCCTCCTGTTTTCTGGTCGTGTTTCCCGCCAAACCTCTCCCCCCTACCTGCCCCCGCTCCCGCCTCCCAGCTGCACGTCCCTCCCCCATCCCCTACTTAATGGCGGCCGCGCGCAGCGGGCATGCCGCTGGCGCGCCTAAGGCAAGCCCGTCTGCGCCCGTCCGTGACGCGACCAGCGCCAGGAACCCTGGCCCTCCGACCATCCGCCGCTACGACGCTACCACCCTCCTCGCACTCAACCACGGGAGACTCAGGAACTGCCAACAGGCCGCACCGAATATGACCCATGGCCAGTTCTCCTGCCCCCACTGCCACCAGACCTTCGCCACCGCCCCAGCTTCCAACACCCTGACGCCAGCTCCAGAGACTCCCTGAGATGCATTCTCCTCAACGTGCGCTCCATGCACAAACACGCCATAGAAATCTGGAACCTACTCGACTCTCTCTCTCTCCCGACATCGCCTTCTTCACGGAAACCTGGTCCAACGCCTCCTCCGCCCCCGACAACAACGCAATCCCGGACGGATACAAGATCCAGAGGAAGGATCGCCAAAACCACCCAGGAGGTGCCTTGCCATCGCCCACAAGAGCACCCTCTGCCTCACCACCACCAGCGAAACCTTCCTCGCCGCTGAACACCAGCACTTCAAGATCCAGACCACCCCCAACGGCACACTCCGAGGGACCCTCGTCTACAGGCCACCCGGACCCCGGACACTCTTCGCCACCACAATCACTGACTTCATCGCACCCCACGCCATCGCCTCACAGAACTACATACTCATTGGAGACCTGAACTTCCACCTCGACAACCCCAACGACCACCACTCCACCACCCTCCTAGACTACCTCGCCGACATCGGACTCAAACAACTCGTCACCTCACCAACCCACAGAGCAGGACACACCCTCGACCCCATCTTCGCCGCAGGAAACAACGTTCACTTCAGCCACACAACACAACCGCCATGGACCGACCACCACTACGTACACTTCACCGTCGACAAACCCAAAGCACCCAAACCCGCCACACGCCCACCGCTGAGGAACTGGAGCAAGGTTACCGAGAATCAACTTAACTCCACCCTCGCCCGAGGCAACCACACCTGGGCACCCGACGCTAACAGCTCAGCGAAAGGACTCCACACCTGGATCTCCAACTGCGCAGACGAGCTCGCACCGCTGCGCAACCCCGGCAAACAGCGCCCCAGGAAAGCCGCCTGGTACACCACTGATCTCCAGGAAGTCAGGCACACCTGAAGGCGCCTGGAGAAGAACTGGAGAAACACCAAGACAACCAAAAACTACTCCACCTACAAGGACGCCA
This sequence comes from Calotriton arnoldi, assembly GCA_963921515.1. Taxonomy (NCBI): domain Eukaryota; kingdom Metazoa; phylum Chordata; class Amphibia; order Caudata; family Salamandridae; genus Calotriton; species Calotriton arnoldi. Next base: position 379,324 of record CAWUFW010008705.1, read on the forward strand.
TGACAAACTACCACAACCAAATCAGAACCACCAAGAGGAATTTTATCCACAACAAAATCCTCGCCAACTCAACCAACTACAAGGAACTCTTCAGTGTCATTCAGGAATTCACCAACCCACGCAGCGAAGCCACAGACATCGCCCCATCACAGGACCTCTGCGACAAACTTGGAGCCTACTTCCACCTCAAAATCAAGAACCTCTACGACAACTTCATCGACTGCCCACCAGATACCCCAGCCGGACCCCCGCCCCCCAGAGACACCAGCCATCCAACCATCGACAACTGGACACCCATCACGACCAAAGACACCGCCTCGACCATGAAAGGCATCCACTCGGGGGCCCCCACGGACCCCTGCCCTCCTCACATCTACCATAGAGCAACGACCGCCATCGCACCCGAACTACAATGAGCCATCAACACCACCTTCAAAACAGGCACCTTCCCAGACGACTGGAAACGTGCCGAAGTCAGGCCCCTGCTGAAGAAACCCACAGCGGACCCCACCGACCTCAAAAACTACAGGCCCATCTCGCTCCTCCCCTTCGCAACCAAAGTTGCAGAGAAAACAGTCAACAGGGAACTAACACGGTTCATCGAAGAGAACGCCATCCTCGACCCTTCCCAATCCGGATTCCGAAGCAACCACAGCACCGAGACCGCCCTACTCACCACCACAGACGACATCCGCACCCTCCTGGACCAAGGCCACTCAGCAGCCCTCATCCTACTCGACCTATCGGCGGCCTTCAACACCGTCTCCCACCGCACACTGGTCGCAAGAATACACGACACCGGCATACAAGGGTTACAGCAAACAAATGATGGACGGAATGCTGACAATGCAAACATTCTCCCCCAGTCAAAAGATCTGGGTTAAATCCATCGTTCTTTTGCCCACTACGCCACCCCAGTTTGGACCCAGCCATATGCAAATCAGTCTTGACCCTGTGCCCCACGGGAACAGTCCAGACCGAACTGCCAGGCCAGGTCCTCCCTGGACCGGAAACAAGCATCCTGGGACCGGTTACAGGGTATGTCACCCTTCTTCAGCCAGGCTAGCTTGAATCCAGTGGCACAGTGAGCAAGGGACCCACGTCTGGGCATACCCATCCCACTTAGGGCAAAAAGTGTTACAGCAAACAAATGATGGACGGAATGCTGACAATGCAAACATTCTACCCCAGTCAAAAGATCTGGGTTAAATCCATCGTTCTTTTGCCCACTACGCCACCCCAGTTTGGACCCAGCCATATGCAAATCAGTCTTGACCCTCTGCCCCATGGGAACAGTCCAGACCGAACTGCCAGGCCAGGTCCTCCCTGGACCGGAAACTAGCATCCTGGGACCGGTTTCAGGGTATGTCACCCTTCTTCAGCCAGGCTAGCTTGAATCCAGTGGCACAGTGAGCAAGGGACCCACGTCTGGGCATACCCATCCCACTTAGGGCAAAAAGTGTTACAGCAAACAAATGATGGACGGAATGCTGACAATGCAAACATTCTGAGCAAAAAAACGATGGATTTAGGCCCAGATCTTTGTACTGGGGTGAATGTATGACATTGTTCTGCATTCTGTCCATCAATTGTTTTTGCATATGTCACCCCGAGTGGGACGGGTATGCCCAGACGTGGGTCCCGTGCTCTCCATGCCACTGGAGTCAAGCTATCCTGGCTGATGAGGGCTGAAAGCCCGAAACCGGTCCTAGGATGCTTGTTTCCAGTCCAGGGAGGACCTGGCCTGGCAGTTCGGGCTGGACTGTTCCCATTGGGCGCAGGGTCAAGACTGATTTGCATTTGGCTGGGTCCAAACTGGAATGGCATGGTGAGCAAAAAAACGATGGATTTAGGCCCAGATCTTTGTACTGGGGTGAATGTATGACATTGTTCTGCATTCTGTCCATCAATTGTTTCTGCATTTGTCACCCCGAGTGGGACGGGTATGCCCAGACGTGGGTCCTGTGCTCTCCATGCCACTGGAGTCAAGCTATCCTGGCTGATGAGGGCTGAAAGCCCGAAACCGGTCCTAGGATGCTTGTTTCCAGTCCAGGGAGGACCTGGCCTGGCAGTTCGGGCTGGACTGTTCCCATTGGGCGCAGGGTCAAGACTGATTTGCATATGGCTGGGTCCAAACTGGAATGGCATGGTGAGCAAAAAAACGATGGATTTAGGCCCAGATCTTTGTACTGGGGTGAATGTATGACATTGTTCTGCATTCTGTCCATCAATTGTTTTTGCAATTGTCACCAGCATACAAGGAGCAGCCCTGGACTGGATCCGATCATTCCTCACCGGAAGAAGCCAAAGGGTCAGACTGCCACCCTTCCTTTCCGATCCCACGAAAATCACCTGCGGAGTCCCACAGGGCTCATGTCTGAGCCCGACCCTCTTTAACATCTACATGGCCCCCCTCGCGGCCATCGTCCGACATCACGGCCTCAACATCGTATCCTACGCTGACAACACCCAGCTCATCCTCTCCCTCACCAAAGACCCCGCCAATGCCAAACTCAACTTCCAGAAAGGAAGGCAAGACGTCGCAGCCTGGATGACCAACAGCTGCCTGAAACTCAACGCTGAGAAAACAGAAGTCCTCATTCTGGGAACCACCCCCTCGGCATGGGACAACACCTGGTGGCCAACCGCCCTCTGAAGCCCACCTACCCCAACAGACCACGCCAAAAACCTCGGCATCGTACTCGACGCATCACTCACCATGAACAGACAGGTCAATGCCGTCACCTCCAGCTGCTTCAACACACCCCGCATCCTCCGCAAGACCTTCAAATGGATCCCCCCTGAGTCAAGAAGGACGGTCACCCACGCACTCATCACCAGCAGACTGGACTATGGAAACGCCCTCTACGCCGGCATCAACAAATCCCTACTCCACAGACTACAGACAATACAGAACGCCGCCGCCAGACTGGTCCTAGGCCTCCCCAGGCATGAACACACCAGCCAACACCTACGTAGACTCCACTGGCTCCCCGTGGGGAAAAGAGTCACCTTCAAGATCCTCACCCACGCCTACAAATGCCTACACAACAACGGCCCAAAATACCTCAACAACAGAATCAACTTCCACGTACCCAAAAGAAACCTCCGATCCGCCAACCTCGCGCTAGCCGAAACCCCGCGCATCCACAGAGCCAGAGCAGGCGGAAGATCCTTCTCCCACATTGCAGCCAAAACATGGAACGAGCTACCGGCAGTCACCAGGCGCGCCCCTCCCTGAACACCTTCAGAAGAACCCTCAAGACCTGGCTCTTCGGCTAAGCAGATCTGCACCCCCCCCCTCAGCGCCTTGAGACCCTCACGGGTGAGTAGTGCGCTTACAATCCCCTGATTGATTGATTGAGTGATCATAAGTGCCTTGAATTTTATCCTTGAGTTGATCGGTAGCTAGTGTAATTCCTTAAGCCCCAGTCTGATGGACTGATGCTTGGGGATATTCAGAATGATCCTAGCTGCAGCATTTTGTACTCGCTGCAGACGGGACAGAAGATTCTGGGGGGCACCAATATAGAGTATGTTGGGGTATTCCTACCTGAAGGTGATAAGCGCATGAAAAATCCCTTTGCAAGTGTCAAGGGGTAGGTACTTTAGGAGCTTTCTCAAGGATTTTAGCAGACCAAAGCAGGTGACTGCAGTGCAGAGCTTCAAACATGGTGCCTTGATGTGGGGTTTGAAGGAAAGGGCAGTGCCCATCATAACCCCCAGATTACTGACAGTCATGGAGGGAGAGGGGGCAGGCCCTAAACCAGAAAGCCAGAGGCACAGTGCATCGAGTGGGGAGAAACACCCTAACATCAAAATATCAGTTTTGTCCAAATTGAGTTGTAGCCCGTGTTATGCATCCATTGGGCAATGGACGCATGATAGCCAGGAAAGTCTTCAATTACATTAGCACCGGGATTCTGCCTCTTTCACATTTGTGGCCACATATTCCTGAATTGGGGCAATTTGTATTGTAGGTCCTAGGTGAATAAAGTAAAATATATTGTCAGTAAGAATGCACATTTCATATGTTGTATTAGGTTATTTTAGGGAATAAAAACACAAGCACTGGTTTCCGAAAATGTTTTTGTCTCCCAGTTTACAGTTCTATAACAGAGATTACCATATTTTGGCTGCTTGGTTATTTTAACGATCTCTCCAGCCAGTTATATCACAAGGGCCATCATGCAATTAGTTACATATTCCTTTGTCTAACTCACTTTGCCAAGGAATAGAGGCTGCCACTTTCTGTGTCACTCACGAGAACTGGGTACTAAAGAGGAGTACATTCATACTTCTGCTGCTGTATACAGCTGCCTTTCACTGAGTATTCTGGAGTTCACTTCCTCAGTGTTCTTCTTGCTAGAGGTACCGTAGTGACTCTTTCTGGATCAGACTGCAATCACAGATCCTGTTCCTTCAGTCAATATTCAACAATCAGGTCTCGTTTACATCCAGGAGATCTATTAGAGACAAACGGCCTTATTTAGAGTCTGGAGAATTAGGTCCACTGCCATAAATTAGCAGTGCTCCATCCCTGACAAACTCCTGTTTCTCACTCTCTATTTACAGTCGGGGCAGCACAAGGATTACACCAGCTGTACCTACGATGCTTCCTTTAGAGTAAACCTCTGACCTGGAGGTGGGTCTACCAAAAGGAAGCCAGGTGACAGTGGCAAACCCCAGCCCTTTTTTGGGGCGGGATAATTGTCCCTTATTTTCCTCCTGTGTTTGCCAGTTAATGCATGGCGGACAGAGGGTGGGAAAATATAGAACGACGCCCAAGAGCAGGTAGAAAATTCCTTAGGCATCAGGGCCATTTGTTTTTTGTTTAGAGAAAACAAACTTACACTTTCAGGGTTTGTTTTCTCAAACAAAAACGCTTGCAGAGTGGGAGCTTTAAACATGGTACCTGGAAGACCACGAAGGAAGCTTTTCTGTTCTTGAGACCTAAGATGTTGCAGGAAGGATGGGACAACACAGAAAGATGTCCTCCTCTGAGTAGTAGTTTATGGATTACATTCTTCTCTGCCATTCAGACAACATTTTTCCTTGGGATGTCAAGTTTATGGCTTTCTGAAGCATGCCCACTTGCAGACAGGTTTTTTTAAGTGAGAAATGGACACTTAAGCAGTTCCAACTTTTTTTCCAGCACATTTGTTGTCTGATTCTTTGGATTGCTGTTGTTAGCAGATTCACAGATTCATTTTAGGTCCTAATAACTTGGAGGGAGGCAGGAACAGATTGCCATTTCATTCCACAACTTTTTCGGGCTAACCTTATTTTTTAATTCCATCCTTTTGTATCCAACATTGCCTGCCAGCAATACCGAAGGACTCCCTTTTAGTATTTCAACCTCTTTTCCAGAATCTCCTTTGAGAATCCTGCCCCATATACTTTTTATGCAACTTATTTAATTCAATTGAGTGGGACAAAGGTTTTTCTCCATCACTTTTTGCAAACTATCACTTGCTTCGGAGAGACAATTATATTATTAAAGAGTAACTTTGCCTTTTTCTCTCTTTGGACAGATGCCCAATTTAAGGATTCTTTTAAACCAAACAGAAAACATGTAACACTAATTATTTCAAGTTATAGCATTGTAGTTGTGACAATATGGTCGAAAAGCTTTCCCATACAAAGCAAGCCTCCTTCCCAACTACCTTACGCATCATTCGTGCACAGTGGGCAGGCATCCCTTGGATTCTAGGAGGAGACATCAGCTGAGTTCTGGACGTTTCATTGAACAGGTCGTTCCCTTCTCTCCTGCAGGCCCTAACATCACATAATACCAGAAACGTAGCTTATTGGTTAGATCCCTGGTCCTTAGTTGACATTTGGTGACAACGTAATGCTGGTTTGAGGGTGTAGTCTTTCTGCTTCCCTCCACGTCAGGCTCGATCTTTCATATGATTTACAATTACCAGCCTTCACTATCTGGGCTGGACTGTTTCCGACCACAATTCCTTCTGGGTTGGGTTTACCCAGAGAAGGATCCATCTACAGATACTGAGGCAGTATCTTTTTCTAAATGTGCAATTTTGGGTGACAAATTATTTTTTAATACTAATGATTTTTATGATGAATTTAGTCGTAACCAATGAATTAGTAACATTGCACTTGAAGCAACTTTTATTAGGTCTTGAGAAGTGTGTTTATTAATGTAGTTTAGTTGTGGCACATTTTTGCAGCGCACCAATTTATTAATATGGATGCTGTTTAGGTGTTCTGTTCATCTTGTTCCTACTCATTACCCCTTCCAATCAATGTCCCCCTGCAGTCTTCTCTCCTCACTGCATTCGCAGAGCACACAAAACTGTGACGTAACTGGTTATTTTCCTTAGAGCGCATGTATTGTGAATGAAACTTTCTTCGTGTAGTGAATGTATCAATCCTAAGGACACTTTTGAAGAAGTTCTGATGTGACCTGCTAGAATACACTAGTGTAGGGGTCTTTGAAAAAAAAATCATAATGTGTTGGGCATCTCCAGACTGCGCTGTCGCTGCAGAAGCTGCTGGAGTTTCCCTTTTCTTAAAGTGGGTTAGTGTTATGTGTCTGTGACGATCTAATTTCTGACTTGCTCAATATGTGGTATCACCAGTCATGTCATGCTGAATTTGCAATTTTGCTTATTACCTATTCATAAAATCTGTATAAAAATCCTTGGATTTAAGGGTAAGCCAGAGACTTTTTCTCTGCACAGATCTCTGCCTGATTACCAGGGATTCTATTGATTTATTGAGAGCCTTTCCTTTTCCCCCAGGGATACTTCCTGTTACATTTATGTTTTTCCTGCTTATTGGGAAATAGAATAATTCTGATTTTTGACTATGCACTCTGTACCAGAGCCCTCATGGCTTATATTTTCATTTCTGTGTAATACCTTTTTTGAGATTTTTGTAATAAAACTCTTTAACTTTTCATTGATCTAGAACTCAGTTATTGAGTGGTCCCAGTCACTATTTTATTACTGGAGTGGAACCGCCGTAGGTAAATTGTGGGGTGCAATAGAAATGTGGGTTCTGCTCCCACACCAATAGGTTTACTTCTTACCTTCTTCACTTCAAGACCCAGCTTTTCAAACTGGGAAACTGCCTTAACAACGCGGGCTCAGCCACGTGTGCAGTTTCCCTGCAAGCCGAACCACGCTTGCCTTAACCACGCATATGCCCTAACAACGCATATGCGTAGTTAAGGCAATGCTGGGTCGGGGTAGTTTACAGGGGTAGGGGTCAGTTTTTAGGGCTCAGGATAGGGGGTGCTGGGGTCGAGGTAGTTTTTGGGGTGTGAGAACAGTTTTTAGGGCTCAGGGCGGAGTGGGGGAAAAGGGACAGATTTAAGTGCTGGGGCAGTTTTAGGCCTCATGGTGGAGGAGGCTGGGTTGGAGTGCTTTACAGATGCAGGGGACAGTTTTTAGGGCTCAGGGCAGAGGGGATGGTGTCGGCATAGTTTTTAGGGTGTGGGTGAATTTTTAGGTCTCAGGGTGGGGCGGGCTAAAAGGTACAGTTTTCAGGGCTGGGGACAAGGGTATGATCTCTAGCACACATGTCCCTTTACCAAACATGTATTTACCACAAAATTGCATGGTAAAGGCATGCATGGTAAAGGCATGCATGATAAAGACGCTGTTGTGGTTAAGACCGCGTGGTTCAGGCATGCGTTGTTCCATCATACAACCTTTCAAACTACTTTACATGAAAAAATTGATGCATATGTAGGCCTTAATCAAAATTCAGCCTCTTCCAATACAATCGAGTCGGAGGTATTCAAAGCTACGATCCGAGGACACTGTATTAGTGCAACGGTAAGGGTCCAGAACACACTCCACTTGGAATTGTGGGCGATTGATGAAGGGCTGCTCCAATTAGAAGGTTTGGTTGCAAATAGTGCTTCCCACTCCTGTGCCCTTACTTTGGCACACACTACACAAGCTGCACTGATGGAGCAGTTCCGCTGCATTAATTTTCCTGTGCAAGAAGTAAAAACTCATATAGAGTCTTGCATGATTGATTAAACTGGAGTGATGGAACACTGGGCCCTAAAACGTATTCTCTTATTCAAGTTATCAAAGATATTTCCCCATTGCTTGAATGGACCTATATTAGATGACGTGAAGCATTGAAAGGACGAAAACAGCAACAATACATTTCTAAATTGTGAAGTCAATGTGACCCCACAATAAGGACCAGGAATCACTGAAAACGGTTAAACAGTTTATTTCAGTCTGCTAATCAATCTAGTACATATGCAAACCAAGAATACGTTCAGTAAATTAAGCAATATAAAAGGTACGCTGAAAAATCTTAGTAGGGTAGGGCTAAATAGAATGACATATCTTATTGCGATAATCACAATTGTATAAACACAGATTAAAGCAAACAGGTGTTCCATAAAGAAACTTCCCTTCTCTCTCTAAACATGGATCAAATATAGGGTCATCTATCAAGGGTCTCTAAATCAGGAGCATAAAAGGAAAGGAAGGTGTCAGCATAATCAGACTTCAGTAAAAGTCCAAAAGCAAAAGGAAATAAGTGTTCCACAAAGAGCTTCACACTTGCAAGAATAAGGCAAGCAGAGAGGTCTGTACCTCCCTAAATCTTAAGGAAATCTTCTCTACCTTTAGCTGTGTGAACACCAATTTAAAAGTAATAAGAGATTCAGAAGCGTTCTTATCTCCTTCACACCACCAGGGACCAATCAGAGCACTACTTGAGTGCATCTGCAACATGGCTTCAGGTTCACATTGCATCGGGATAAACCTTCGGTTCACAACCTTGTACAACTTGCCATCCTGGTACATGATAAACAGAAGGCCAGCAGCGGCCCCTCCATTAGGTCGGAGGAGCATCATCCCCCTGCTGCAAGTGTGCAAAGGTGAAAAATAAAATGGTGATAAAAAAGGAATTTATTACCATTTTATTTTTCCCTTTCCCCAGCTGAGCCGTGATTGGGGGTGGGGCCACTGCTGCTGACTGGCAGCACGGGAGTGGTGCTCAATCCACCAGTTTAGAGTGGGCATGTCATTTTGGCCGGCTGACAAGGGCACTTTAAACCTCTCCACTCAGCTGCCTCTGACAACTGGATGAAGAGCAGGCACAGACCCTGAGTGCATGCGGGAGCGTCGTGGCAGTCTGCTCCAACCAATCCTGGCGCTGTTCTCATGCTGCTGATTACGCCAACCTTTACTCCTACTTTTCCCTACTAGATTTAATGCAGATGCTCTTTTATTTGCCTGCTAAAAGTGGTAGAGGGGAGGAAAACAATTCAAGATTATACTTCCGATTTAGCCATGCTGTAATAGACCACAGACTCCGAAGTTCAGTTTGGTGGATTTATTATAAGGCCAAAAATAATTGAATATAAACACACCTCAATATCAGAGTATATAGGTACAGAAAGATCAATACAGAGCCGATTTTACGAATATAAGTCATTCGGCACAGAAGGCATAATATGATGAACTCCAAAATCAAAATACAGCAAAGAATAGAAGCGGAGTCCAATTCTCTTTTCATTAAGAAGGAGCAAAATCTTTCCCTACTCTGCTCTCAATGAGAATCCTACCTATCTCCCTAGTATCATATCCAAAAGGTGTCAGCACCTGTTGACTTCCTAAGAAGTACTCACGTCAAATGGGTCTGATAGCTTAAAGCTATGGAGCTCGCTCTAAGATGCTCCTTCTCCTCCGAAAACTGGCAGAAGTCTCTCGAATCTGTCCCTGCGCATCATATAAAAAGACAATATTCAACCCACAATACATCATGTTCAGTAAGTTTCCACAGAAGCTTTAATTAAGTCGACTCTTCTTCCAGTGGCCTTGGTTCCCAGATAGGCCAGACACGAAAGGAGTCCTCCCTTCTCACCTTGCAGTTTTCTTCAAAGACATTCCGGGTATCTCCTTAAATCTAAGAATAACGAGGTCGGATTCCTGCACCTGCAGTAGGATGAGAACATACTGTCTTCGAGCACAACAGAATTTATTTAATTAATTCTTGAGCAACCAAGGAGAAACGAAACTCAAAACAACCTACAATTTGGGCCTACAAATCGGGTAACTTAAACTAAACATGGTTACATTATATGAGTATAATTTCATCCTGCGCATCACACATACAGGAATTATGTTTTCTAATACACGCAAATCCTACTTAAACATACTTGCTTCATTGTAATACTAATATGACGTGAATAAATGCATCTTAATAATCATAAAACACTGCACACGACAAAAATACATATGAGTGCGTTTATATCAAGAGTATAGTGTACCCCTACAATTTAGAGTGCTGTAAGCGCTCTATCACTGCTTAACATTATCAGCAGCATGAGAGCAGCGTCTGGATTGGTGTGGAGAAGGCAATTTCTGCAGAGACCAATGCCAAGGAACTGAAGCACGAGGACCGGAGGAGGCGAGCAAATGGACTAGGTAAGTGCATTTTTATTTTACGTTTTTATTTTTCTAATTTATTTCCCACTGACAGGCACTGCCTGTAGCCTCAACGTCAGAGCTCTCAGTTGTGGTTCGTTATAAGCACTGTTTATAATGAGCAATGACTAGCAGCTTTGGCATTGACCTTAAAGGCATGCTAGTCAGTGCAGTGGTCGGTTATCCCACTTAATATTTAAGGTACCAGTTGCCACTGCAGAAGGCCTCTTTTGACCTTTGTTTCTCCATGTTCACTGCCAAGATTCTCTCAGAGCATCTCTATCTGCTGTCTAATACAGACAATAAGCCTTTCTCTAGCTAACGTAAATCATAATAATAAACCTGCAAGGAAACGAGAAAGCATGCTGGCACAGCAAAAGGCATTTCAACCAAGGCCTGTAGTCAGGCTAACTTTAGTTAAGCATTTAGGGGCTTATTTATGAGAGGCTTGCGCCGCTGGAGCTTCACTTTTTTTGACGCTTTGACGGCGCAAGTCTCTCAATAATATCTATGAGGCGACGCAAAGTCACTCTGCGTGGCTTTGCATGGCCTCATAGATGTGGGGTAAGACAAAGTTTAGTTGCCTTGCCTTACTCTGCATCAAGGAGGCGTTCAATGGGCATTGCGGTGGGTTTTCCCACACAACACCCATCGATTTTGACACTGCCCCAAATTTACTTAATTACGTAAACCTGGGGCAGCGCGAAAACCTTACTCCTACCCAGAGAAGGTGCAACGAGGAGAAATATTTTATTTTCTTGAATTTTTACTTTTTTCCATGTTTACTGTATTCTGCAGTACACATAGAAAGAGGAAAACGCCTCTGGATTGTTTTTGTTACAGGAAGGTGCCCCTTCCTGCACAAAAACTATCCTGCGTGCAACGGAGGCACCCTTGCGCCATGGTGCACAGGTGCCTATGTTGGTGCTAGGCCGCAAATTGTGCACCAGCACAGGGGGAAAGGACAGCAATGCACCATATTTTATAAATACAGTGCATTCCTGCCCTTTCACACCGGTATAGGGCAGCGTAGCAAGAAGACTTACAATGCTGCCCTACACCAATTCCTCATAAATGAGACCCTAAATGTGCGCTTTGAATACATGGTTATTGTCACAAGCTGTGCGTTCCTCAGGAGCAGTACCCTCAAGAAGACCACCTTCCGGTAGCTCCGACTCTGCGTATTACACACCAGAGTGGCCAGACGAGGGGAAGGGAATTAGGGAGTGTACTGCTGGGAGGGAGATCTGGAACAGAAGATTCAAAAAGGTGAGGGCTGATTCCTTATCGATGAAAACAATACTCAATGCTTGTATTTTGCTCAAACAATAGAACTAGATGCAAATATCTTTACGGTAAAAGAAAAAACAAGATGCCAATGACAGTCAACAGACTAGGTAGGCCTGCTGGTAATCGTAGGGAGACACATAGGAAATCAAGTTCCAACTCTGTACCTGTGACTCTGTTCCTGTTCTTTATGTTTTATGTTATTGGCAATAAGCCATAGCTGGGAGAGATTTGCCACAAGGTTGATGTCCTGATATTTATTTCCACAACCAAGAATGATGTCCTGATATTTGTGACGTACTGATATTTATTTCCACAAACAATTGGAAATAATCCAAGATATAATTAGCCACTAGTCTGTGAGAGCGTTCCAATACTCATGCACACAGGAATGCTCTCTATATCACATGTCCACGTGTCCATGCACTCCACAAAACATAGCGATTGTCGAATAACCTGATCGCGCTGTCCAAGTACCAGATTGGGCTCAGGAAAGCATTTAAGGCCACAAGTATAAAAGAATGTTGCTCTCCTACCTGAAATAACCTCTCTACGGTGTCTCTAATCCTAACAGGAGCCACCAGGAATGAAGGATCTCTTCTGCTCATCGTTCGAGAATAATCTGCGTTCAGCGTATGGGTGCAGCTGCTTTTATTGCGCTTGTACGTTGGACGGTAGCCGCATCAGGTCAAATCTTCAGAGCTGCGGTGGAAAGAAAACGGCAGCCGCGCCATACCAAATTGATTGGGACCGCAAACATAACTGCAACTAAAAAAAATAACGACAAACAAAAAGAAAACCATAACAGGATACAAACCTATAGCCAAGCTAGAGTTGCTTGTGGATGCACAAGCATTCTGAGGTCAACATACAGGGTCTTTCGCACCTACCCACTGAAGTATTGTCTAGTACCATTAGGTTGTGTCATTAAAAATACCAGTATCTTTAAGCATATCAGTGCACTACTAGCATTTCCTGCATTTCCATTGTGTACCAAGCATGCATATGTTCATGCCCTATTCGCACATGCAATGAGGGTCATGCTCCAAGCATGCTTATGTTCATGTTCTAAGCGCACATGCGATGGGTGTCACGTGCACATTCAATGGGTGTCATGACAGTTATACATGCACACGTGTCACCTTTAAAAAAACTGCAAAATGTGAGCAAAAGAATACATGTTTACATAAGAAAATATATCTGGAAATGTGAGTGTAAAACGTGAATACAGAAATACATCTCTTCATAAACTGAAAATTAGTGCACACATATATAAATCTCTAGTTTCTACAGTGAATATATTTCAATAATGCATTTAAATGCTGCACACACGTTAATAAAGTTTAGGCACACAGTGGATATAATGTCAGGTGCAGGAATATAATGGCATCTCTGTGATGACTAAGAGTGGATCCAAAATTGTGCTACTCCAGTTCCCCCTCTGATGGCGATATTAGCCATCACAATCAACATATGAATCTTATCAGATGAGATTAAATCAAAATCCAGAAGTTTTCAGCATTTTCTGTTTGGAATTTTCTAGGTACTTCATTTCATCATAGAATTTTTACTGACTCTGTTCTATTTCCACATCTTTTCTTTTTCTCCTTATTTCACTCTTTTCCTGCTGTTCCTCTCTTTTTGGTTTTAAACGCTTGTACCCCTAAATATCACAAACAGACATATTGCACAAAGGGCAACTATCATAAGGGTTTTGAATTTCAAAGGTTTCCAAACCATTTGCTTACTGCAGCAAATCCATTTTCAATTGCTTCCCAAGCACCTGTATCTTCAAACTCCTTTAAATCTCTCTTTAAGTATGTCAGATTCTCAATTTATTTCTTCACTTTGTCACTCTTGTCAGGTATATAGTGCAGCATTGCTGAACCTTCAACAGCTTGCAGATGCCACCCTCATTCACGAGAAGGATGTCTAATACAAGACAATTCTGCATTACCATAGACCTTATAGCTATTATTTCAGTGTCCACAGTTAACAATGAACTTGCAGTACTAGTAGGTACCTCATCAACTATAGTGGACAACTTTCTAATTTCCATATCATTCAGAAATTCTCCTGCACAAGGAATTAATGCATCAAATATATCTCCTGCTATTTCAGCACCACTACTGCTTCTTCTGGATCTCATATGTGAACTCCATATTGGATCATCTAAATGCTTTACATGTTAAATCTTCAGGAAGACTATTGCCAAGTAACATCTGCCATACCAACCTCGAGTTAAGGTAAAATAGGCTTGATCTTGGCAAAAATATTAAACACCAGGAATAACGGGGTCTTGTGCTCTCATAAATAATGTCCAATTCCCTTCACATTAAAAAATGTGATCATTAACAGCAGATTTGATTTTATGCACACATAACTTTCCTTTGTGTTTCCAATCTAAACTCAATGCAGGCATAAATCCTGACTTTTGGTGATTTGATTATTCCTTAGTCCATTGGCTTCTATACCTCTGATCCCACCCTGTTATCCAATGAGCATCCATTGACCTTCTCCTGTTTCTACCAAATCTAAAAATGTATTTTCAACATCAGTTAGGATAAAAGTAAAAATTCTCCTGTGGGCATAAGCAGTGTCTAACGTTAAAATGGGTTGATCAAAACTATCAGCAGTTTCCATCTCTTTAGCTTTTGGGGTGGCGATTCAAATATTTAAACAAAGGGACTTCAGAAAGCACTAAATCATAATTGGAAAGATAATACTGAAAATGACCCTTTTCATTTAAAAGGCTCATTAATAGACTACATGAAACACCATATGTAAGGAAACTGCATACATACTTAGCAATCCGTTTCATCCATAGTATCAATGTACTCATAAAGCAACTTGAAATAAGTGTTTGAGGAAAAATCTCCTCTTGATGAATCTACATGCAGTGTTTTAAAGTCAAATGCATGTAAGCTATTATCAGTAGAAATTGAGGCTCTAGGGGAAATTCTAGATCTAATCTCAACTGAATTGGGAAATGTGGGTAAATATAGTACTAAATGCAAAACAATTAGTCCTACAGTTACAGCTACCAATACACCTACTAATATAAACCTACGTCTATTATGATTAACAGTTTCCATGACTTCCCTAGCATGAGACCGTTGAGCTGACATTAGCAGAAAGCAGATTTCTTTGTGCATTTGTACTTATGCAGATGACAAAACAAAGTCCATAAATTGAATGATGAAATTATTTTACGAAGTCTTCGTGAGTCTTTCCTAGTCCTCCTCCGCCTTCTTCTAAATGACACCCTTACGCTCCTTCTGCAGCCTTGGGACAAGGGAATCTTCTTAATTCTTTTTAACAAAGTCTATTTGATTGTCTCTAGTAAAAGCACATATCAAATTTCAGTTTAGAGAACATAGCAATGATAAATTATGTCAAGCTATTCATTAGCAAAGCAAACACAAAAGGCAGTTCAACCACAAGTTACAGTTCAGCCACAAGTTTTAGTTCACGGATGTTTAACTGGAATTGCACTGTTATACTCAGAATCCTGAAGTTCTCTCTCTTTGTCATTTGCGGCAAAGTATGTCCATTCAGGAGGTGAGTACCTCCGACGGGGTACTGTAGTGCTCATTGATCTCCTAAGTACAGGTTGTTCATCTTCACTGTTACTCAGACCAGAATCCTCAGTTTTCCCTGGGATAGTGTGGGGCACACATTCTGTAGGCAGACTCAGGGGCATATTTACAATGAAATGCTGGAGTGTGGAGCTGCGCCACATTTAGCAGCGCCACAATCAAACATTTCCCAAATGCAGGGATGCACCATATTTACAATAATACGGTGCACCATTGTGTTTCCCTAGCACTGGCGCTAAAATTAGCTGCCTAGAGCCAACGCAGGCACCCTTGCCCCATAGTGCAAGGGTGCCTGCGTTGCAGGGAATGATTGTTTATGTGCAAGAAGGTGCCCCTTCCAGAACATAAACAATCCATATTGGCGATTTGTTACTTCTATGTAGCAGCATTCTGCAGCAGACATAGAAGTAGCAAATCATCATTATTTAATTATTGTTTATGTGCAGGAAGGGATATCTTCCTGCACATAAACAATCATTAATGGTATTTTGCTCTTTCTATGTCTGCTGTAGAGTGCAACAGACATAGAAAAACAAAAACGGGAAGAAATAAAAGTATTTCTCCTAGTTCTGTCATTCTAATGCCTGCTCTTACATGGCGTTAGTTTTTTATGCTGCCTCAGATTTAAACATATTACAGTAAATCTGGGGCAGCGTCAAAAAGCAATGGGTGTTGAGGTGGAACGCCCACAGTAACACCCATTGCATGCCCCTTTCACTGTAAGTGATGCGTGTAAAGGGGAAGTATTTACAAGATGGCGTTAAGCCACAAAAAGTGGCTGAACGCTGCTTTGTAAATATGGAGAAGGGCATAGCGCCACCAGAACGTTGCCAAAAGTGATGTTCTGGTGGCACTATCCCCTTGTAAATTTACCCCTCAGTCTCTCTCCTGCCTTCTCGGCCAACTGTCTGCAGCTCCTACTCGGCTTGTCACAGCACTAGGCCCTTTTGTCAGGGTCCGAATATGGCTCAGTCAGCGCCACCGCACTACAAGCCAAGACTCTCCTCTCTCAACCTCAACTGACGACTCATCAAGATCCCCCGCAGGCCAAGCATTTGCTGTTTCAGGTTCTTGCCGATTTTCTGTGCCTTGTTCAACCTCTTCCCGCTGCCTTTCAGTTGCAGCTTGCACTTCTGGGAGAGGTACTGTCACATCATCAAGGGGACACTCCATTCTGTGGGTAGCATGTATCCAGTTTATGAAACCTCCATGCTTAACAGTAGTGTTCATTTTAAGTATAACCTGGTAAGGACCATGCCATTGAAGTTCCAGACACCTTTTCCAGACCTGTTTCTTCACCAAGACCCAGTTGCCGGGACTGAGGTCATGACACTGCTCCTTATGCGGTAGAGCGGTAGCAGCTCCATCCTGGTGAGACACAGAATGCACCACATCAGATAGTCATTTGCAATTATCAAGAATCATGTCATCTGTAATGATCACAAGTGCATTTGTAGATACAGCTGGCATTCTCATTGCTCTGTCCATGATTATTTCATGGGGGGGACAGTCCTGTCTTCAGATCAGGAATGCTGCAAAGACTCATTAACACAAGAGGCAAGGCATCTGGCCATTTCAGAGATATTGAAGCACATACTTTGGCCTGTATGGAATTCAAAGCACCGTTTACTTGTTTGACTATGCCTGAAGCCTCAGGCCAGTAACTGCAATGTAGTCTCTGCTCCTCTTGTAATGCTACACACTACATTTTAAGGACTTTATTATTAAAATGAGCCTCTTGTGCTGACTCCAGTGAAGTCGGAAAACCAAACCTGGGGATCAGTTCCCTCTACAGCAACTTAGCTTCTGTGAGACTATCCTTTTTTCTGGTCGGGTAAGCTTCAATCCAATGTGAGAAGATATACACAATCACCAGGACAGATCTCAGCCCTTTGCACAGGCATCTCGATGAAGTCCAACTGCATCATGTTGAATGGCCGACCTGATGTTCCTATGTGACTCAGTGTCACTGCGGTCCTTTTCCCTACGTTCATCTGTGGCACAATCCTTCAGCCATCAGCTTAAATCGGGGGTTTAACCAATTCTGTCAAAACAGCCTGACCATTGTATCCCTCCCAACATGTGCTAGACCATGGAAATGGCTATCCATTGGAGACAACAAGCTATCTGGCAATACAGGTCTTCCATCTGTTGAAACCCAAATGTCATGATTTCTTTTGACAAAATCTGCTCTGACCCAACTCTGCTGTTCTGCCTCTGACACTTCCTCCTGTAATCTCTTCACTTCCTCCCAAGTATCAGCTGTTGTCAATGAAATGTTGCAATTGGTCTCATCTTCAGATTCATTTACATATTCACTATTGAATGTTTGGGCCCCATGGTCACAATACCTTGCAACCTCCTCAGCATATCAGTTGCCAACTGTCACATAGTCATCTCCGCTCCGATGGGTAGAACATTTGACAACTGCAATTTTGGTAGGCAGTTACAATGCTTCCAACAATCTCTAGACATGTGCGCCATTACAGATTGGGGATCCTGACAAAGTCATGAATCCTCTCTGTGACCATAGCTGACCAAATTCATGAACAACACCAAAGCCATACTGAAAATCAGTGCAAATTGTCACTTTCAGCTGTTCAGAAACACAGCATGCCCTAGTAGGAGCTATCAAATCAGCCACTTGTACGGATGACACCCCTTGAAGCCAGGAGGTTTCGAATACCTCTGTGACTGTACAGACTGCATAGGCAGGTTCCTCCATCATCTCCCATTCAGGACCCATCAACAAACAATATGAGATCAGACTCATTCAGTGGCTCATCCTGTATATCTGGTCTTTTCTTGGTGCATAGTTCAGTGATATCGAGACAGTCATGCTCTATTTATTTCTCATCACTTTCAATTTCAGGTAGGGGTAAAAGGGCAGCAGGATTCAAGGTACCACACCTTTTAAGTGACACATTCTCTGCAGCAAGAATAATCTGTTCATACTTAGTCAATCGACTATTGGTCAGGTGTTGAGTATATGTACATGTCAACAAGATTTCCACAGAATGGGTCACAAATACAGTAAGGGGGTGACCCATGACATTGCTTTCACACCGTTCTATGCTGATGCCAACCGGTGTCACTGCTATAATGTCATCCAGGCAGCCCTGCGGCTACAGGATCAAGGGATGCAGAAAAATAAGTCACAGGTCTTTGTGCATTTTCATGCATTTGTGTCAGCACTGAGAGAGCACAGCACTCCCTCTCTCTGCAGAAAAGAAAAAACGCTTTGTTATAATCAGGCATTCCTAATGCCTGGCTGTTAGAAATTGGGCTTCTGGTTGGTTAGGGTATGCACCTAAGCCAGACAGAACCCACCACTCTAGTCAGGGCAAGTAAGTTACACACCAAAGATAACCTATGCTCACCCCCTGGTAGCTTGGCACAGAGAAGTCCGGCTTATCCCTAGAGGCAATGTGTAAAGAGTTTGCGCAACACACTCACACCAGTAACATAATGAATACACTACAAAAGAGGCTGCACACATGATTAATTTTTTTTATGTATTGTACATAAAGATAGACCAAAATGGCATGAAACATGAATTACTTTACCAACTAGGCAATTGTCGAACATCACAATGAGGCAATATGCGATAACATTTATATGTTGCAAGCATCATGAAGAATACCATTATTGTGCATTCTATGCAGTCACCTTATTGAGTAATCATTATTCTGAACAATGTAAGGCATAAACCGACATACACGAACATATTTGTGCTGGTAATGCAAATGAGAATGGTCCAAAACACACAAAATCCCTAATATCTCCCTAAACACCAAGGGTGCAGCATCCCTGCACTCCTACCGAGCTTTAGGTGATAAATTAGGCACACTCCGTAGGGCCTAGCAGCACCTACGTGCCCATTACAGGGAATACAGTAAGTTTGCAAGTTCTGGCATGAGGCAAAGCCACTCTCCGGTGGTGGACGGGGTCTCTGCTGAGTACTTGCCCAATCCTGACAGTGCACAGAAAAGAAGGGTTAGCATATTGGGGCCCCCTTTGGGCTGGGGAGGACTAGGGTGACCCGTCACCCACTAGCCAGCCTCAAGCAGTAGTGCAGGCCGTTGGAAGTCGAGCAGCCCAGTCCGTCACCTTCATGTCCCTCCTCTGTGTTGGGCTGACCACGGAGCCGGAACACCACAGGCGCCGGATGGAACCTTCCTCAGCTGGTGTGAAACGGAGCAAAGTCTACGTCAATTGTGGCCCCCTTTGGGCTGGGGAGGGACAAGGGTGGCCCATCACCCACCAGCCAACCTCAAGCAGTAGTGCAGGCCTCGCCGGGGGAACACACACATTAAAGGTCAAGCAGCCCGCTCCTTCACCTTCATGTCCCTCCTCGGCGTTGGGCTGACCACAGAGCCGGAACACCACAGGCCCCTTCAGGCACCCAATGGAACCTTCCTCAGCTGGTGTGACATGGAGCGAAGTTTCCATCAACTCAGTTCTCCTTGCTTAGGTCTTCCCCGACAGCTGGGCCCCAACCACGATGACGTCAGCCTTGCTATGTAAAGCAGGAACTCCGGACCGTAACAAGCACCGGCTGCCAGGGAAAGGGAGAGCACGTCCACATGCGTTGATCCAGGTGACTCCTCTTGGCCAGGGGATGTGCCCCCTCATGCACTTACCCAGCAAAAAGCTCTCTCCATTCGCTGCTGCATCAAGACAAGTGGGGGGAGCAGAAAGGGTTCAGCATGCACTGAATTAGAGCCCTAGAGAAGGATCACACACTCCAAGGTGCTGGGAAAGTGAAGCGCTCACCCCGCTGGATACACAAGTGCAGAAAAAGCCTAAAACACTCTTGTTGCGCTATGTTAAGGAGTTGAAATCCATCAGCCAGAGACCCCCACAGCAATTCCAATGAAACATGGACTCTGAAGGAGATTGGGTCTTCCAGCAAGCCCCTGGATAACACTAGGTGCAGGGCACAGAGGGGACTAGCAATTCAATTAGCAGGCCAGCACGTAGGGCAGGTAGTCCTGGTGGTGGTTCCTCCTAGAAAACAGAAGTCCTCAGGCAAACCAGAATCAGGGAGCAGCTGGCAGGAGGGCAACAAACAGAAAAGCAATCCAGTGAGTACTTTATACCACCCCGCACTTAGCAGGGCAACAACAGAAGAGCAGTCCAGATGACTCCTGACCAAGCACCGAAATGGCAGCTTGATCGTGGAGCTCTGGAGTGGCCGCGTCTATCTAACTGCCTTTTGCTGTTCCACAGCGGCAATCTCCACTGCCAATGACTGCTGCGCGCCGCTAGTACCCGGCGGTGTGTGCGGGGACTGATGGGAGAGCAGGAAGCAGCGCTGTATACGGCGGGGGCCCCGCCATGGCGGTTGCCTGACGCGGCCTCCGGAGGCCCCGCAGCGACAGGGGCCACGGGTCAGCCTGGAGGCGGGGCTGCGGCCGCGCGGCGTGGCTCTCGCGGACACCTGAGGCTGGGGATTCAAGGCCTGGTGTGATGCGGAGGCGAGCCCTCTCCCCCGATCCTCCGTGCGGATGTGAGGCGGTGCACCACACGCTTGGCTCCTGGACGGCTGCGGCATACCCCTTGCTGGCTTTCAGGTAACGCGCAGGGCAGGGATGTTTTTGCTTATCTCCAATTCCCGCGTGGTGACGCTCCTCGGCGGAGGCAGCTCTGCTGCGGTCTACATGCTGGGCTCCTGGCACCATGCAGCTGCACAGTGCTGCTGAGGCCCATTGTTGCTCTGGCCTAGGCGCTAATCCCCCAGCGCTTGCACCTAGGGAACACTTGACACAGCTCGCACCTTTGGCTTGGCCTTGTCCCATCGCTCCCTAATCATGGACATCTCGCCACTGTAGCTTCACAGCACCATTTCTGCATTGCGGTTTGGAGGCGGCACCTTTCACTCTTGATTTACAGGAACCTAGACCATAGTCCATCCAATTGTGGTGATCCTACTCAGCACTACTAGAGTTTTTTGTTCATCTGCTGCCTGTGTTTCACGACCATTGCCAAACCTTACCTGCCTCGCTATGGGTCGGGGGGGACCCCAAGCAGCGGCAACTGCCATTCAAGCCCACCAAGACCCCTAGGCGGGGGGGGCGGAGATATTGCGATGCATGGGGAACCCCTGGATCACGCTGATCCACCTGACGATGAACAGCCCCATACGGAGGGGATGACAGCCATAATAGCGGAGCTACGTGCTGGTTTTTCGACCATCGACGCACGCTTTGATAATCTGGCAGCGCGACTTGACACAATGCATGGCCGCCTGGAACACCACAAGGCCCGCCTGGAGTCCACCGAAAAGCAAATTTCGGACACAGAAGATGCACAGAAAGCCATGGTAAAGTGTCTGGACTGTGTTGAGCGCCTACTCAAAACGACAGCCTCCAAGGCAGAAGACCTGGAGGCAAGATCGCGCCGCAATAATCTGCGAATCTCCGGGGTGCCCGAACCCAGCAACACGGGCCCCATGGAGGCATATTTGGAGCGGCTGCTCATGGATCTCTTTGGAAGGGATGCCTTCTCTGGGACGTTTGCAGTCGAGCGGGCGCACCTCTCACTCGCTCGCTCCCAGATTGGCCCCCGGAGCCCCAGCGTATGATTATTGTGCGACTTCTTAATTATCATGACCGAGATGTGGCACTTCGCAGAGCCAGGGAGGTTGAGGACCTACAATATCAAGGGATGTCACTATCATTTAATCCTGACTTCACGCCGGTGGTGCAGGAGGCCTGAAGCAGGTTTCAAGACATTAAGCGGGTGCTGAAGGGTGCGAACATCCGCTATGCCATGCTGTACCCAGCACGTCTTCGTATTCAGGTCGATGGAAATACCCATATTTTCGACACTCCCACGGACGCTACTACTTTCTGGAACCATCACAAATTGAACGCAGCTCTTCCCCCTGGGAAATGACTTCTGTTTTTTTCTCCCCGCTTGTGCTTGCTGTTTGTGTGACGAACCAATTACCTACAAGTTGATATTGAGTCCCCATCATGTCTGCATTTCTCTTGTCTTGTGACAAGTCAACGGAATGGAATATCCTTTATTAAAGTCACTTTGTTCTCTACTTTTCTCAAATTGCGGTTACGTATAATCAGTACAATATTTGTGTGATACTAAGTGGCCCGCTCCTGGCGTTGCCTTCCCCCTAGGAGATCTCCTACGTTAATTGTGGGGTATGGGGATTCACCGAATGCATGTTGGGGGGCTATCCGATGTGAGTGGGGAGTGGTAGGGGGGAATGTTATTGTATGGTTTAAAGTTTGATTTGAAAATGCAGGATATTACGCTATGCAACTGCCGGCTGCCCTATAATGTATGTATTGATATTTGTACAGGCTCGATAACATAGTTTCTGTGACAGGGTCAAGCGGAGGGGCGGGGGCAATGGAACTGCGCTGCATGATATGGAATGTGAGGGGGCTATCGAATCCTTGGAAGGGGAGGCAGGTCTTGGTGTATTTGACCCGGCATAAGATGCATATAGCTCTACTGCAGGAGACTCACTATGCACCACTCACCAACAATCGCTTTGCAGCTAACTGGGGCGCTAACAGATTCTTCTGCAGTTACAGCACCTACTCCTGTGGGGTTTGTATTCTAGTACATAAAACACTGTCATTCCAGGCCCACAAGGTAGTTAAAGATCCTGAGGGAAGATATATCCTAGCGGCAGGCAGCCTAGGTGCGAAGCAAATACTCATAATCAATGTATAGGCTCCTAATGTCGATGCGCCTGTGTTTTTTACCAGTCTATCCTCCCATATCTCCAGCATTCCAATTGACCATTATATTCGGGGCGATTTTAATTTGACTTTACAGCCTTCCTCCGACACTACTAGCGCAGGCCACATTACTAAGTCACAGTCTACGTATGAGCTTCAGCAGCTGCTGCACCATCGCCTGTTGACTGACGCCTGGCGGCACCAGCACCAGACAGATGCATGGTACTCCTTCTACTCTGTGCCACATTGTACATGGTCTTGTATAGGCCACTGGTATTTAACTCCAGACCTTTTGATAAATTTGCAGGTGACAGACTATTTGCCCTGCACACTGTCTGACCACTCACCAGCTACATTAACACTGGCTCTGCCCAGTATTGCGCGTCCACACAGACTATGGTGGTTCCCAGCAGATGCTCTGCTCGATGCTGTGTTCGAGAGTGAGGTGCAAGAGGCGATTGTAGAATATTTCAAGATTAACACAGGCTTGGTGTCCCAATATGCTACTCTATGGGAGGCATTCAAGGTGTACATCTGAGGCATCTGGATTACCAAACAGGCGGGAGTTCTGCGCTCTATACGGTGGGACCTAGATGTCACAGAGGGCGCTGCTGGAACTGTTGTTTTTGCATTTGTCACCCAGAGTGGGACGGGTATGCCCAGACGTGGGTCCCGTGCTCTCCATGCCACTGGAGTCAAGCTATCCTGGCTGAAGAGGGGTGAAACCCCGAAACCGGTCCTAGGATGCTTGTTTCCAGTCCAGGGAGTACCTGGCTTGGCAGTTCGGGCTGGACTGTTCCCATGAGGCACAGGGTCAAGACTGATTTGCATATGGCTGGGTTCAATCTGGAATGGCATGGTGAGCAAAAAAATGATGGATTTAGGCGCAGATCTCTGTACTGGGGTGAATGTATGACATTGTTCTGCATTCTGTCCATCAACTGTTTTTGGAACTTGACGCTCAGGCAGCCTCGGAGGGATTGCCGCCTCCGCTGCATCGGAGTACGAAGCTCCTGGAGGAGTTCCAGGAGCTTGCCACTCATGAGACAGCCTATATGGGGAAGTACACGCGTGCCCGGGTGTACGGTGAGGGGGAGAGACAGGGGCGGACACTAGATAGACTGCTCAGTCCTCGGCAACAGGCCGCATACACCACCCAGCTGCAATTACATGATGGCACCCAGGTCACTCAAGGCGAGGACATACACACTACTTTTCTTTCTTATTACACCTGGCTTTACGCTACGAGCTCCCCGCCGGTCGACCACACCCTCTCCGACTACTTGGGGGAGGTAGCTATGGTATGGATCGAGGGCGGTAACCAGCAATTCCTAGCCTTACCCATTGATGCCAATGAAATATCCCAAGCCATAGATGACCTTGATGACTCCCGTGCCCCCGGTACAGACGGACTCACGGTGCATTCTACAAGACTTATAAAACCCTGCTGGTTCCCCATCTCTTGGAAGTTTATGCCGAGGCTCTAGTTACGGGTGTGCTTACTCCCTCTATGCGTGAGGCTGTTGTATCTTTGCTGCTCAAACCGGGCAGGCCGCCTGATAGGTGTGCCTCCTATAGGCCCCTATCTCTACTAAATCAGGACTACAAGATCTTGGCAAAGGTGCTTGCGACACGTATATCGCTCCTAATCGATCAACTCATCTCCCCACTTTAGACGGGATTTTTCCCCAACAGGTCGACCGCAGTTAATTTACGCACGATATTTGCAGTCATTAACCAGATAAACTCAGAACTTCCCACCGGTGCGATATTACTTGATGCCAAAAAGGCTTTTGACTCTTTGGAGTGGCCCTTTTTGTATGCAACACTTAACAAGCTGGGCTTTTCTAGGTACACCCACCCTGTGGCGCGCCTCCGCCTCAATGGTGAGCTCACAGAACAGTTTCCTCTGTTGCGCGGTACGAGGCAGGGGTGCCCCCTCTCACCCCTTTTATTCATAATCACCATGGACCCGCTGGTAAGGCACCTGCAGGAACGTCATCTCCAGCGGGGAATTAGATTTCACGAGGGTCCCCTTCTGGCCTCGTTATATGGGGACAACATTCTTTTTTCCGTACGTGACTCGACTATTAACCTCTCTCCAATAATACGGGAGGTGATCCGCTTCGGAGCTTTCTCTGGGCTGACCATTAACTGGGCTAAGTCGGAGGTCTTCCCATTGACTGATGCCACTTTGCCCTTCACACTTGATTTCCCGCTGCATTGGTGTGACGAACCCCCTAAATATATCGGTGTCCTACTCCATCGCACGGCCGCTGAAGTTATCCGTATTAATTACGGCCCTGTAATGGACCACTTATCCACACAAATTGACTGCTGGATAACGCTTACATTGTCAATTGCTGGCAGAATAGCTATTATCAAGATGGTTGTTTTGCTGCGCTTGCTTTATTTATTCTTAAATATTCCCATTCCGCTTACCACTAAATTTTTTGCTACACTTAGGGGCTTGTTGACTCGGCTGGTCTGGGATGGGGGGCGGGCCCGGGTGGGATGACAGACCCTCACAATGCCTTTTTTGCGGGCGGTTTTGGAGTGCTGGATTTTGACTTGTATTATCTCATAGCGCAGGCACACTATGCTTATTTCTGGTACCATCCTGACGCGCGACTACAGTACTTAAGACCCAAGCAATCCCAGCCTCACCCCTGACACCTCTCTGCTATTTTGCTGCAGGGTCTCACGAGAACACCAGCGGAAATTCACACATTACAAACCACTTGCTGGGCCTGGGAAAGACTTCGCCAATATTTGAAGGCTGATCGTCTATATTCTCCGCACCTACCATTACCGAACAATCTATGGGTGCCCCCGACCACTGAAAGGTTAACACAGCACGCGCTCTCCCACTGCTGACTTCAGATGGTGGTAGATGTGTTTAAGGATGGTCAGGTGCGATCGGTCGTGGACATGGTGGAGAATCGCGAAATATCCACACTGGACACATTTCTTATAAACAGAACTAGGTCCTCTCTGATTGCTGCCCGACGCCCTTCACTGCTGGAACTGCAGGAATTCCCTCCCTTATCCACAATAATTACATAACCCGATAGCACACATTTGGTCTCCTGGTTGTACCACCTGGCTCAGGCTCTTCGCCCGGCGATGGGCAGGGGCATGGGTGGCTTGGGAGGTGGATCTGGGGAACCCATTGACAGACAAAATGTGGCATTTTGCTGCGAGCAAACTCGCTATATTTCCAACTACAAGCACAAATTTATGCACTTTAAATACATACACAGGGCCTGTGTCACCCAGCACTTCTTGTTAAAATGGATCCCACCAGGCCTGACACCTGCCGGAAATGTGCGGTGCCACGTGCTGACTTCATCCACCTGGCATGAAATTGCCCCCGGTCCTAGCGTTCTGGGAAGCGATCTTTGGTCATCTGACATTGATGGTGGACTCAGAGCTATCGCCCGCCCCACTGCTGGCGTTGTTGGGCTATGTCCACCCACTCGGGGTGGGAATAAGTCGCTTTACTGCTATTGCCTTATTGCTGGCCAAGAGGCAGGTTTCCTTGCACAGGGGGGGGGCACACCCCCAGACTGTGAAGACATGGCTGAGAGACCTGATGTCCTGCGATACCACCAGTGATGTTTATGCAACATTAATACCCCTCGCCTCCCGACCCAAAAACATTTGGCAACCACTCCACTCCTATCTGCTGTTACACCCCGAACTCACAGATCAAAATATTTTTGCCCTACTTTTACGAAATTTACCAGCTGGCACATATTGTAACCCATCACGCCTGGGTTTTTCGCTTCTGTAACCCTGCATTGCCGTTGTTTTTTAGAGATTGTTAGCGAATTTGCCATTGATATGCCGCATGCTTTCTGCCGAATTGACATGATATGTACTATTTTATTATGGCAACTGTGTGCTCATTTCTTTTTTCTTGGGTCTCAGTTTTGTGTTTGAGAAATGCAAATAAAAACAGGTATAGAAAAAAAACATACATAAGGGAATTCCCTTTAAGAGGAGTAGGCCTCACAGTGGTGAGAGATAAAATAGGGTGTTTGTCACTACCGGGAAATGCCACACAATAAAGGCACATGCCTTACCTTTTACTTAAACAGCACCCTGCTCATAGGGCTACCTAGGACCTACATTAGAGGTGACCTATCTGTAGTAAAAAGGGGAGTTTAAGGCTTGGCAAGGGGTTTTAAATGCCAAGTCAAAGTGCCAGTAAACTGCACATGCAGGCTCTGCAGTGGCAGGCCTGAGACTGGTTTGAAAGGCTACTTCCATGGGTGGCACAAGCAGCGCTGCAGGCCCTCTAGTAGCACTTAATTTACAGGCCCTGGGTATATGGGATACCACTTTACAAGGGACTTACAAGTAAATTAAATATGCCAAACAGGTGTAAACCCATCATACCATTTTTTAAGGAGAGAACACATGCTCTTTAGCACTGTTTAGCAGTGGTAAAGTGCCCAGAATCCTTAAGCCAACAAAAAGGTTAGAAAATAGGAGGAAGAAGGCAAAATGTTTGAGGATAACCCTGCCAAAGTGACCAGGTCCAACACAAGGCATGACAGCGACTTTCTCTCAGCTCTAGGACGGCAACCAAGCAATTGTTATCACATGGTACCGGATCAGACACATCATTGTGTGTCAGCCTCTGCAAAAACTTGGCCACTAGGGAAAAGTTGAGTATCCACTGTCGACAGTAGCCCACCATTCCCTAAAACATCCATACTTCTCTCTGGGTGGTTTGCAGATTCATTTGCAGAATCACCAAGATTTTTTTTGCAATACTTTCTTCGCTCCCTTCTCAAAATGATGCCTGAGATACAGAACCTCTCTCTGACAATACTGCAACTTACTTGGGGACACTTTATGTCCATTCTCAGCCAAATACTTCAGCAGAGTGATTGTGTCTTCTTTACAAGCGTTCTGAGTATCTGATGCTTCCAGGAGGTCTTCAATATACTGCACTAGAACTGAATTACAAGGTATTATCAAAGACTCAAGGGGGCATATTTACAAAAAAAATGTTGTAACACGGAGCTCAAGAATCACAAGAATACGGTGCACCCCTGTGTTTCCCCTAGCAATGGCAGAAGAAAAGCTGCCTAGAGCCAGCACGGGAACCCTGCTGCCATGTTGCAAGGGCGCCTGCGCTGCAGGGACGATTGTTTATGTGCAGGAAGGTACATCTTCCTGCACATAAACAATCAATAATGGCAATTGCTCTTTCTATGTGTGCTGCAGAAATCAATAATTTCTCCTTGTATCGCCATTCTAATGCCTGGTATTCCATGGTGTTAGCTTTTGGCGCTGCCTCCGCCTTGTAAATCTGGGGCAACTTCAAAAAGTAATGGGTGTTGCGGTGGAACGCCCACAGCAACACCCATTGCATGCCCCTGTGCCGCAGAGGACTGCAGTGAAAAGGGGCATATTTACAAGATGGTGTTAAGCCATGGTAAGTGGCTTAGCGCCACCTTGTAAATATGGAAAATAGCGATACCCCACCGTAGCGTCAAAAAAAGTGACGCTCCAGTGGCGATAGGGGCTTGTAAACATGCCCCATGTTTCTTTTTAAGGATCTGTAAAAAAATTATAGGACTTTCTGTATACCCCTGTGGGACTCAGCAGCATGCCAAAACATAGTTCTGGAAACAAGAGGATAAATGCCAGGGAATCGAGAAAAACGCCTGTCACAAATCAATTGCAGTGAACCACTCAGCCATGCATGGAATCGGAAAATAAAATCACAGCTGGATTGGGTACAACAGGACACCAGGGAACAACAATGCTATTAATCTTTCTTAAATTGTACGTGATGCGGTATATACTGCTAGGCTTATGCAAGCCCATGATGGGCGAGTTACATGGACTTCCTATTATCTCTTTCAAAATGCCTTGTTGCATTATTGACTCGATCGCTGGTGTGATTCCAGCAATCGTTTCAGGATTCAACTGTATTGAGGGGTTCTTGGGTGCCCACCATTAAGTTTAACATAAATGTGGACCGGTTTAACTCCTTTTATGAGACTTATATCCTTTCCTGAGAAGTGCCAGACTTCAGGCTTTGCCATATCTCTAAGATCTGGTGGCAAATAATAGTTTTTCATCAACATTTGTCCCTTTATTCGCCACTTTAAAGGCGACATCCTCATTATGAGTCTGAAACTCCACACCTTTCAGCGTGCAATAGATGGTGCAATTTAATTTGCACAATAAATCACATCCTAAAAGATTTACAGGACTAGAAACACACACCACAAACTGGTAGTTCTCTTCAAAGGACACCATTTTAACAGGCACTTCTCGTGTTACTGGATTTGCCATCTGTTTATTTGCAACTCCTACAACTTGGATTCTTTTTCCAGAGAGGGGTAGGTTTGGACCTTCTGCTGTTCTAACAGTGAAAGGGTTAGCACCGGTATCAATCAAACCACTTCACCTTCTACGAATGGATCACTGTGGTCTACCTCTAGGGGTGTGCCAAGCATTCAATCTTCCTCTCCCCTCAGGCACCGTCAAAGTGATTGATCTAAACCATAACACTTGAATGTGTCAAACATGAGAAACTGCTGAAACGGGTTTTGGTTCTGGAAGAACTCTGATTAAAATTGGGGTCTGGTTAGAATTAAATCTGGGACCAGTTACATTTTGCTGTGGAATCAGGGTTTGCAGAACTTGTATCACTTGAACTTACTGCACATTAAGACTCTGCATTCTCTACCTTGTCACATTTTGTTGTTAAGCTGTGTCTGTACAAACCCTGAATTTTGAACTTGATTCTCATTCATTACTCTGTTGGGATTAAGACGGCATTCCCTCTTCCAATACCCTAACTTGCTATAATAATGACATGGATTCAACTTATTTAATTTGGCAACTTCAATTCCAGTACTCAGGTAAATCAGAACACCACGTCCTCTACACTGTTGTGGATAACCATTTTCACCTTGCATCATACGAACTCCCTTCTGATATACACATTGCATGGCAACAACATTCCCTATATACAGTTAAATCTGACTTCCTCTCTGTGCTGCTTTTATCTGGACCAGCATCAACTTCTCCTTCAATTGTTTCTGTTTCATTTCCAATTCATCGCTGCAGTATTTTGCGTACCTTAAGATCTCATCAAATGACTTATTTTGCCAACAAAGTAAATGCTGTTGAATCATGCTAACCTCAGGTCTAAATCCTGTCAAAAACCCTGACACAAAACTTTCCATATCTTTGATTTCCGGATTCTCCATTCCACTGTGATGTTTAAACACCTGCAACAATCTCTCATAAAAGAAATGCAAAGTTTCTTTAGACTCCTGAGTTGTTCAGTCAGTCTTAACCCAATCAATGTCCTTTGCCGGTATCTTTCCTTTCAAAAAGGTAATCACCTGTTAATACTTTTTCATTACCAAAGGCATTGGTGCATGTGATATCAGATTTCTCTGTAGCTCCTTCTCTGGCCACTGTACAGCTACTTTACATTCTGCCCACAAGTCGCTCAGTACCACAATGCCAAAAAGGGTGTTCATATCTATCCACAATACCTGTGAGATCTTCACAACTCGATCAACTTGGGTGTTCCACTACACTCGTTTATTTCTCAATTTAGGGAAAAGATCACTCTTACTCCATGGTATATGAATGGAACCTCTGCCAGGCAATTCCCTTAATGGGAAATTTTAAGCACCTTCCCCATCTATCAAAGACAGAGGTGGCTCTCCCTTCGTTTTCTTTGGGTCTTTCATATTTGCCCATCTGCCTTCCCAATTGTCCAGTTCACTCCATTTTTGAAGGGTGCCAATTAATTCTCTAATTTGCATTTTCATGCCTGACGTTCCTACACTATTTGTCATTTTCGTCAAAACATACACAGTAACTTTTCTGCATATCTTGGTCCCACTTAAATCCACATCATATGTTCGAGCTAATTCAGACAGTTTTTCATGAGCTTGCCCTGCACCTTTAGCGACATCTTTACACATGTATATAAGCTCATTCTCTTGATAAGTATCTAATCTGGTAAGATCAAGATTTCCTGAAATCATCTCATCCATTTCTAACTTTAATTTGGCCACATCTAATGTATTCTACCTTATTGGAGATTGAATTTATCTGCTCAATTCTGAACCTTCAACTTCTCTTGGGACCCATTGAAACAGCTAATCAAATCTAATTCCCGTGAATTAACACTATTTTGGACTCCAGAGATATTGGGCATAACCCCATCCCCGGGGACTACTGCTCATGATACACTGAGGTAAATTCCAAATGGACATGTGAGAATTTTGTGACCTCTGAGAGGGTGCCTTTACAGGGGCAAGCCATCTTTTCTTTATTGCTGATGGTACAGGGGCAGAGTATAGTGAAGTCCCCACACTCGGGCCAAAAGAAGTTCTTTTGGTGTCTCCCCATCCGGGAGCAACAGGAACATTAGTTGACATATTTACTCCAGTAGGAACCAGTCAGTCAAAATAACTTTATTCGGTTTCAGAAGAAAACCATAAAAGTGCACAAGATCAACAATACCATTTGTAATTGCGATGACCTATTTACAAAACAGCATGAAAGACAATTTATACAGTTTAATTATTAAAAAAGGAATAAAAGTAGATTTAAAAGATTGCATGCCTTAAAATACAGTCTTAGGATTTATCACACTTTAGGAGATAAAACACTTAAGATGTGCGGTGATAGATCTAACTAATCCAATACAAATACAGCTACTAGTACCGTTTCCTAATAGCCATGGCAACTTTGATAAAATTCGAGACCCCAATGCATAGATCAAGAGTGGCCAGAGAATGCAGAAAGTTAAAACCATCAATATAAGAACAAGGCCTAATATTTTTTGAAATCGGGACTAAAAATGTTCTCCTAGGCTCTTTATATAAAGTGCAAAATAGCATAAAGTGCTGTGTGCTTTGGGCTACCAAATTATCACAGGGGCAGGGCACTAAGTTGTCAGCCCAGCCAGTTTGCTTCGGGAATGCCACTAGGAAGTGCAAAGTAGGAAGACGAAATCTTGCTAGATAAAAACGTGTCTGACTATTTGTGGAGAACGTTAAGTAAAATTGCTGCTGAGCGGGGAATAAGCAAAGGGGGCCTGCTACCTCAGGTTGAGAATGGCGAGTGTTTACCCCTGAGGAGTGCAACTCTTTGATGATCTTTTTCGCATTCTCATTAATACTAGATGGGCAATCAAAATAGTGTGCCAAGCCTAACTTATAAAAACTATTTCTGACAAAACGGAGCCAAGGGATAGTGAGAGCACCCTCGAGGTTAAGACAATCTTTTATAAACTCAGCTCTTCCGATAGCCAAATTTGAGCCCATAGAAGTAAAGGGGCAATATTTATACAATCCTCTACAAAATCAAGCCCCAGCTTATAGTGGCAAAAGCTAGTGGGGGCACTGATTGGGGTCATCAGTAGCCTTTTTATAAATTTATTTTCCATGATTTGCAACTGATGACTATTGTGATACCCCCATACGCCTGCTCCATGTGTTGCCACAGGTACGCATTTAGCTTTGTAGAGTGTAACTAGCTCGGTCACCGGTTTGTGTCCCAATTTGCTGGCAAAACGAAAAAGACCCTCAGCCACCCTACCTACATTTTGCCTCCTTGTAGTAACAAGCGGATCCCAATTCAACTTGTTCTTAAAAATATACCCAAGATAATTAAAATTATTCATTTTATCAATCCTCTTCGTACCCACAGCAAAGTTTCTAGTTTTAGTCATTTTAGGCCCGCAGACCATAACATAGGATTTAGTAAAATTAACCTCTAGATCAAGTGACAACATAAAATCAGAAAATGCATTAAGTGATTTTAGGAGGCCATTAGCTGTTGGGGCCATTAAAACAGTATTGTCCGCATATGAGAGAAGCGGTACCCGAGAACCCCCAATGCGAGGACAGTCGAGATCTTTATGTGACAAGAAGGCATCAAGTCCATTAGTGTATATTACAAAGAGAAATGGGCTAGGATGCATCCCTGCCGTACGCCCTGTCGATGCGATAGGCTATGTTTTTTCACCATTAGTGCCATATCTGATAGTTACGGATGTAGAGGCGTGAAGCCTACGGAGAAGAGAAATTAAAGATTCCTCAACTCCCATTTTTTCCATCAGTGCCCACAGCTTGTCCCGATTTACAGTATCAAAAGCACTGGACAAGTCCATGAAGGCCAGATGAATAGAACCCTTCCTGGCCCTCATGTACTTGCCCATAAATCAGGGACAAGTTGAGGCACTGTTCAATAGTGCCCATCCCCCTCCTGAACCCGTACTGTGATCTTGCAATTACCCCTGTGTCTGTTGCCCAAGATTCAAGACGAGCAAGGACGACCCTTCCTAGCATCTTCGCTGTAGCATCGATGAGGGAGATTGGTCTGTAACAGGAAGGGTCACGTCTGTTACCTTTTTTAAACACGGGGACCACTATAGCCTCCTTCCAAGATGCCGGGATAGGGCCAGTCACCACTGCTTTGAACACATTTGTTAATAATGGGGCCCACAACTTAGAATTAGAATTAAAAAGATCTAATGGGACTCCATCCGGGCCAGGGGCTTTCATACTGATTCCTTTGGTTAGGGCTTCCTCAACCTCAGCTACTGAGATTGACGCGCTTAGGAGAAGAGCAGAGGTTAGATCTTGGGGAAAATCCTCACCTGGGGCCTCATGTTGGCGGCCTTTAGGATTAAAGATGGCCGCGTAGTGGGCTTCCCAGACCTCCCCCAAAATCAGGGAGTCCATCCTACCCGTCTCCTTGTTGAATAATGGGCGATTTATAGCTTCCCAAAATCTTTTCGAATCCTTAAGGGAGCTAGCTCTTTCCAGATCATCCCAGGCTGAGCGTCTCAATTCTTCTTTCCTCTGCTTCACTATACTTTTGTATGCTTTCCGAGCAAGCTTAATTTGAGCCCATTGCCGAGGGTATGCGTGCAATGCCAGCTTAAGGGTTTTATGCGCTCTTGTACATTCTTCATTGAACCATCGTATATCCGGGGGGTCCCTCACCTTAATTAATTTAGTCAGATTTTTAGCTACTTCCGAACAAATCAGTTGGAATTCCTGAATGATCTCTGCTGGGGGCAGATCAAGGGCTAAGCACTTCAAAATAGAGTGAAAATTAGTTTTAACAATTTTTGCTTCAAACTCAATGGGGTTAATTTTATTCCATTTGAGTCTTACCCCTTTATTGTGATTAAAGGAAACTTTATAGCCAACAGCATTCCTCGGCTGAGCTAGTACACTAAGGGATGCTGTGAGGGGATTGTGATCACTTGCGTTATTTGGATCCACCTCAAAGTCACCAATAAGTGGTAGGAATTTTCGTGATATGAGCATAAAATCAATAGAGCTCTCCCTGCCCCCACCAATAAAGGTGGGGCACTGTAATGATGAGTTGCAAGCTAAATCAATAATAAAGCATAGATCATTCTCCACGATAATAGAGTTTAGAGCCTCTCCATGGGGAGTATGATTAAAATGCCTCAGGGGCTGCCCCTCAATGTTTAAGAGCCCACAAGCATGGCCAGAGGTGTGGGGGCAGATTGAATAATTAAAATCTCCTACCCAAAGAGCACATAGGGGTTGCCATTTCTCTGAGATTTTATTAATTTCTATCTGCAATGCCTCAATAACCTGGGAGGTGTTGTGATTAAAAATATTATAATACCAGTTCACTACTAGTAATTTAACTTGTAGCAGGTTAGAGATCACGACTAATTGAAACCATGGTGTAGGACCAGCAACAGTAACTTTTATAGCCTCGTATTTTACTGAAATTGGCATTGCTAGCCCTCCTTTGGCCCTCCCTGAGGACTAGGGGGTTGCATTAACTGTATAAGAACAATAGCCATTCAGAACAATGTCCTTCGTGTACCATGTCTCCTGAAGGCAAATAATATCAAAACCTTGGAAGTTGACCAGGCCTCATCATTCAATTTAGAGCAGATGCCTGCTATGTTCCATGATATAAATTTAAGTAAAGACATTTGATGGCTGTGCTCTTCCAAGCCCATAACCTCATTATTAATTGCTTGGTTAACTATAGTAGTGGGAGGGCCTAAGACCGCCCTCATCTTAATATCACTTATAATAATATTGTGGGGTGGGGAACAATTTTCGCAAATATCCTGGTCCATCTCGCTAGTAATTATTTTAGGGACATGATTTTCAATATAATCCAGAGTATCCTTATTGAAGAGTGCGTCAGTATATGCACCCGTCCCTTGAATACTAAGAGGCAATCCTACTCTCACTGAAGCAGCTGGTGGGCTAAAACACTCAGTCAATCAATCTCTGACAGCCCTAAAAGGACATCAAAGCGATTATGGTGGCTGAAAGAAGGGGGCTGTGTGAACAGATTTAGACCAGAGCCCACCCCTGGGGTCTGTTTTCTCACCAAATGATCAGAGGGCTGAGGATAGAAAAATCCCAGCGGGTACACCTCTATAGGGTCTCCGTATGAGCGTTGAAAATGCGTTAGGGCAAAATGGACACACCATGCATTGTTAATATTTAGCACAACGCAGTCCCCACCCCCATATTTAGTGGTGTAACCCAACCAACTCACTCGCCTGGCCATGATAATGTTATCCAACCATTTTATCATCGATGAAATTTTCTTAGAGCACCAGTGGGCGGATTTATTAATAAGGCTTTGTCAAGTTTCTTCCTGACCATCTGCCAGACAGGCGACCCACTTCAAAATCAGGGTATATGGGGTGCATTCAGGTGGCAAATTCAACACGCTTTTAGAGCCCCTCCCACCCCTATGATTTCGACCTGACCCCTTTATGGTTGCGTGACCTTGTGGCAGACCAGCCCTGTTATTTGTGGGTACCCTAGATAGATTAGTGTCCCCCTGCCCCACTCTCATAATGTTCCTAACGGTGTTCCTAGCCAAAGAGGAATCTTGGGTTGCTGAACCACAGTATTGATACCAACATTACTAGGCGATGGATCTATGGGAGGAACCTGGTCCATTGCAGAGGATGTTATACTTGTGGGAGTCAATTGACTTGGCGGGACACTAGAGGAGATGGTGATTACATCTGAGTTTCTAGGGCAAACGGTGCTATTAATCTTATTTATGGTTTCCTGGACATTGCCTAAGCCTGTTAGGACTCGGGCGAGCTGTTGTTCAATACTAGTAAGTCTAGCAAGAATGGGTATCAAAGCCTCTTGTACAATTCTACCAAATATGTCTATGTTGTTATGAGCATTATTATCCGAGTCATTTAATACTTTAGCTCTCCCTGCTCCCGACCCGGTCCTTGAGGTATTACCTGCTAAGTAAGTTTTCTTCGTTCTTTTGCCCCTTGGTGAATTGCCCCTAGGTTTACAATCAGTTCCTGCAGCTGTACGTTTTCTTTTCCCTCCTTTTGCAGCTTGAGTTACAGAGGGTTTCTCCACAGGACCGGTGGACGGGTCAGTTCCTTAGTTGGGGGCATGTATATCACACTGACTTGAAATAATTACGGTAGGTGATAGAGGAGGTTGCAGTCTCTGCTCAGCAGCATGTTCAGAGGTGGAGAATTGACAGTCAGTTAGGGCAGATGGAGTTGGGCAGGGGGCTAAGGACAGTCTGCGTTCAGCTATCTCAATCTCCTTCGAGATCACCCCTACCACTTTTTGTAAATAGCCATCCAATGTTTTGTCTGTTGTTTTTGGCGTAGGGGTAGGCTTCCGTTCCCCCATTATGCAAATTACCGATAAAGAATAACAAAGAAAAAAATATATAAAATTGTAAAATAGTTTACCTTAACGCAACCTTCCCTAAATTGTGCCCTATCCGGGTAATAAATTCCAAGGACTAAATGCGGAGCAAAATGCTGGCGAGCCAAGAGGGTGGGCCCAGCCCAGCCTCCTCCGGGCTCTGACGGGCGCAGATGGGCCCGCCCTTGGCCCGGGCACGCCCGCGCGCGTCCCGTGCTGCAGGAGCCCACGAGGAATTTCAAAGCGCCTCCGGGCGCAGGAAATTGGCGGCAGCAGCTGCTTGGGAGGCTGGGACTGGTGGTCTTGGTCCCCCTCTACCCGGCTGGTGTCAGGCGGCAGGCAGCAGCAACAAGACGGGCATCCCGCGCTGCGGGAGCCCGCCAGGAATTTCAAAGTGCCTCGGGCACAGGAAATTGGCGTCGGCAGCAGCGGCCGCTTGGGGGGCTGGGACTGGTGGTCCTGGTCCCCCTTTCCCCCTCTGGTGTCAGGCGGCAGGCAGCAGCAACAAGACGGGCGTCCCGCGCTGCGGGAGCCCGCGAGGAATTTCAAAGCGCCTCTGGGTGCAGGAAATTGGCGGCAGTGGCCGCTTGGGAGGCTGGGACTGGTGGTCCTAGTCCCCCTCTCCCCCTCTGTTGTCAGGCGGCAGGCAGCAGCAACAAGACGGGCGTCCCACGCTGCCGGAGCCCGCAAGGAATTTCAAAGCGCCTCTGGGCGCAGGAAATTGGCGTCGGCGGCCGCTTGCGAGGCTGGGACTGGTGGTCCTAGTCCCCCTCTCCCCCTCTGGTGTCAGGCGGCAGGCAGCAGCAACAAGACGGGCGTCCCGCGCTGCGGGAGCCCGCGAGGAATTTCAAAGCGCCTCCGGGTGCAGGAAATTGGTGTCTGCGGCAGCGGCCGCTTGGGAGGCTGGGACTGGTGGTCCTGGTCCCCCTCTCACCCTCTGGTGTCAGGCGGCAGGCAGCAGCAACAAGATGGGCGTGTTGTGGTTCCTGAAGACTCAGGTTTATATAAAGGTACTGCTGGACCGATAGTAACCGCAACAGTTATTGCATCTGGGGCATTAGAAACAGTAGAGTTAACAGGAGCACAAATCCCTGAGCTCTCTCCCATAAGGTTCTGACTTATATTCGCTGGGGTGGTGGCTCCCTCAAAGCTTCCACTGGTAGCCACTCATTCATACAGGTTGGGTCCCATTATAAGGTGGTGGATGGGTTGACAACAACACATCCAAAAAGTGATCACTAGAATCACTATCACTATCTTCATCTATTCCCTCTTTGCTCCCTACTTTATCCTCCTTTTTCTTTTTCTCTTTCTGAGGTTCTTCACTCGTCAATGCAGGGTATAACCTAGTTCCTTCAATTGTGGCAGGTCTCCATTTTTGTTGTTCTGCATCCTATCTAGTTTCAGCACAACTATGTACTGCCTTTCTGACTCTACCCTGATATTGCTCTTTCTCTTTGACATGAGCTACACGCTCCCTGGCATTAAGTGCCTCATACTGTGCGGGTCTGGGAGGTGGCTTCATCTCATACAATACCCTTCTCAGAGTTTTAGTGATTATAAAATTAAATGTGCCGTAGCGTGGAAACATCAATGCATCCTCTTTTTCACTTATCCTATGCTATTGAGTCAACCAAATGCATATATGGAGCCCCACATTTATGGCCATATGATGACCTGCAGTGCCTTCTGGTGGCAACGGTTCTCCTCCTCTAACAAAGACTCTCAAATCTCCCTAAACAGATCTCATATAGCCTTAAAATATTCATTTTTAAGGGGAAAAGATATGGGGGGGGGGGGCGTGGGCAAAGTATAGAGGCCAATGGGCAGTGCCATAAGGAATGTACCAGAAACTGCCAGGACGATGAGATGTTTATGTACCCCTCGAATGTATGGATGGTAACAGCTAGTAATTGACATAGATATGTGCCAGGCCTTGGGATACCTGCAACAAATGTTTACCCTGTATTGTAAACATGTATATGATGATTATCTGAAGCTTGTTTTCATGTTTAATAAAAAAGAATTAAAAAAAATATATATATATTAATTTTTCAGCAATAATATCAACAATCACAAGTAAAATTTTCATATCAAACCAGGAAATAGTTTTGTTACCCACAGTTCTTGTTCGGCAGTAACAACCAATAGCAGTGCAGCACTCAGTGACATATCACCAATAAAAGCGCAGTACAAGTGCCAACCAACCAATCTCAGCGTGGCACACTATGACACAGTTCTCATTCCTCGCAGCAGTTAACCTTTGTTTACAATTATCACGAGCACGCTCTTTTCTCAACACTAAAGAAGCATAAATCGATTTCAACAAATACCTTTTGTCTGCTCCACTAAGGAAATCAAAGTATACAAGAAATGGTCTGGAGCGACACTTTCTGATCTACTCAGACACACACTTGAGTGTAATCTCGACCAGCGGGAATCACCCAGATCAGTGCAGATTGTCCTTTGCACAAACAGGATCCACTATACCAACCACACCTTACTCTCACACAAAGGTTTATGTCCCTATCTCAATTGTGCATCCGTTGGTACCTCATAACACCACAAAACCTAGCAGGTAAATTGCAATACAGTGCATTCCACACTTTAATCTCTATCCAAGGATCTTAGGCTATGTCGAGCCCAATAACAACTTCAATTTCTCAACATTAAGCGCATTCACATCTATACCACAACTAAAACATCATCGCACCCCCCAATCTCAGCAAAATACTGCAAGCTTCACATTCACAATTACAAAGCGCAACCCTATTAATACTCACTCCTCTGCTGTTACAACTCTTTATCTGAACCTCTGGATCTCTGCTGATTCACCGAATCGAGACATTGGCATTAAGGGTTGGGGCAGGGTTTGGGCAAGTCTAAATTTTCTCAAAGAGATACACTAACGCCTTTTGCTTCTGTAGCTAACCATCCTCTGCTACCATCTAATGGAGCACTGCGCCCTAAAACGTAATCTCTTAGTCATCAAAGATTTTTCCCCATTGGTTGTATGGACCTTTATTAGCTGACACGAATCATTGAAAGGGAGAAAACAACAATACATTTCTAAATTGTGAAGCCAATGTGACCTCACAATAAGGACCAGGGATCACTGAATATGTTTAAAGAGTTTATTTCAGTCTGCTAATCAATCCAGTATATATGCAAACCAAGGATACGTTCATTAATGTAGCAATACAAAGGGTAAGCTGAAAAGTCTCAGTAGGTTAAGGCACAATAGAATGACTTATCGGATTGCAATAATCACAAATACATAAACACAGATTAAAGGGAACAGTTGTTCCATAAAGAAACTTGCCTTCTCTCTTCTAAATATGGATCAAATATAGGGTCATCTATCAAGGGTCTCTAAATCGGGAGCATACAAGGAAAAGAAGGTGTCAGCATAATCAAACTTCAGTAAAAGTCTGAAAACAAAAGGAAATATGTTCGGCATAAAACTTCACATTTGTAAGAACAGGGCAAGCAGAGAGGTTTGTACCTCCCTAAATCTAAAGGGAATCTGCTCTACCTTCAGTTGTGTGAAAACCAATTTAAAGGTAACAAGAGATTCAGAAATGTTTTTGTCTCAAAACCAGGGACCAATCAGAACACTACTTGAATGCTTCT
This sequence comes from Calotriton arnoldi, assembly GCA_963921515.1. Lineage (NCBI taxonomy): Eukaryota > Metazoa > Chordata > Amphibia > Caudata > Salamandridae > Calotriton > Calotriton arnoldi. The sequence goes on from CAWUFW010008705.1 coordinate 419,703, forward strand.
GCAACATGGCTTCAGGTTCACATCGCAACAGACTAAAACTTTGGTTCTCAACCTTGAACAAATTGCCATTCTGGTACATGAGGAACAGTGAACAGAACAATTTGATGCACACAGAGGTCAGTTTTTGACATACCAGACCCTAACATGTCCTCCATAGTGACTGGAACATTACATTAACTGAACCACAGACTCATACAGTTTTACAACGTCTCCACAGGCACTTCCGCTGGTTGACCAGGACTATTGGCGAGTACTCTCAGGCTAGTTTGACTGGCCTTCGAGACAAGTGGGAGTCTGATATAGAGGGAGTGTTCCATGCTGAAGAATTGGGAAACAATATTGGCCTATACAACTATTGTTTCAAGAAATGCTAGATTTAAACTCATTCAATTTCACATACTTCACAAGGCCAATCTTTCACCGTCCAAGAGAAATTAATTATTTCCAGTCATGAATGCTCAATATCCCATCTGTAGATCGCCCGACGCTGACTTGAGACATATGCTATGGTCCTGCCCATCTATATCCTATTTCTGGTCCACAATCACTGCACAACTAAGACAGACTACGGGTTGTGGTGCCTTACATAAGTGGAAGGTCTGCATCTTGGGTTTGTTCAAACATACAAAGAAAAGCAAATTAGTTTCAAGGCCCTTGATTTAGCACTACAGCTTGCAAAACAGTCACTGGAGGGCCACACCATCACCGCTTGTGTCTGCTTGGAATCAGCTACTAGTGATTTAGGTGGAAGCAGAGAATTAAGTCTTGCAGAGGGAAAAAGCTCAGGGACTATGAAAATATCCCATTTCTCAGGACTGGGATGAATTTATGATATGATTTAAATCTACAGCGGCTTTGGTTGATGAATGAATGAATGAAAGATTTATAGAGCGCAGGAATCACACCCAGAGGGGTATCTCCGCGCTATAGACGGAGGGACAGAGGTTGGAACAGGCGATCAGTTGTTAAAAAGTTCAGTTTTCAGAAGTTTCCTCAACTTAAAAAAATTCAGCCACTTGCGTAAGTGGACGGGAGCGAGTTCCGGTATCGAGGGGCCAAGTAGAAAAAGGTTTTGCCACTGGCGTGTAGTTTGTTAAACCGAGGGATAACCAGCAAAACCTTCTCTCCAGAGCACAGCGATCTGCTAGGTAGGTAATGAACCAGTTTTTCCGCAAGGTACCTAGGACTATCATTGATTGTTTTGTGGACCAGGCAGCAGATTTTAAACTTAATTCTTTTAGGAATGGGGAGCCAATGGAGGCGTCTCAATAATGGCAGAGATGCAGTTCTAGGGGGCATATTGAGGGCCAGACATGCTGCCGTGTTCTGGACCACTTGAAATCTATTCAGCACAGTATCGTTTGCTGCTGCCAAAAGTGCATTACAGTAGTTGAGTCGACTGACTACCAGAGCTTGAATCAGGGTCTTACGTACTGATAAGGGGAGAAGATGGAACTCTCTCCATAGAAGCTTCAGCATATAAAACCAGGTGCCTGAGGTAGTTGCTACTTGATCTTTCATAGATAGGGAGTGGTCCAGATAAACTCCCAACTTTTTTGCCTTCGTTGTAGGGGTGGGAGCGGGGCCTAATTCTGAAGGCCACCAATCGGGGGACCACAAAGTTTGTGCTTTGACGAACAGTAGTTATTCCGTTTTATCGGCATTCAACTAGAGAAAATTCTTCGTCATCCAGGCGGAAATTGCTCACATACCTTCAGCAAAGAGATTTTTGTCGCAACTGAATTATTGTCAAACGAAGAAGGAGTTGAGTTTCGTCCGCATATGAAAAGGGAATGAATTCATGATCTCTAATAATATTTGCAAGGGGGGGGGCACATATACATTAAACAGTGTGGGACAAAGGCACGAGCCCTGCGGTACCCGCTTGTAAGAGATCTAGCGCAGGAGCGGAAGGGACCCAAATTAACGGTCGGTGTGCGCTGCTCTAAAAAGCTTGCAAGCCATTGAAGGGCCGGCCCCTCAATACCAATTTCAATGAGTCTTTGTAGCAGTTTATGGTGGGCTACAGTATCGAAGGCTGCGGACAAGTCCAGAAGCACTAACGATACTGCCTTGTTATTATCTAGGGAGAGATTAATAAAGTCTGTGACACCTATGAGGGTAGATTCAGTAGAGTATTTTGGTCCAAAACCAGACTGTGAGGGGTCAAGACATATTTGGGATTCAATATGTTCCATAAGCTTCGAATTGATATATCCTTCAAGAAGTTTGCTCATGAGCAGAAGGAGTGAAATAGGGTGATAGTTGGATAGCTCTGTTGAAGGTACATTGACCTTTTTACAAATCGGAAGCACTTGAGCTGCTTTCCAAACACGGGGCACTTTCCCCTCACTCAGGGAATGGTTTAGTAAGGCGCAGCTTGAAGGAGCAAGATGCTTGGCTAATAAGGCAAACACTCTGGCTGGCATAATGTCGATCGGAGAACCTGACTTAGCCGTTTTTAGCATCTCTTCAACTTTAGAAACATGCAGAGGTGGAAAGCCTGCTAAGACGGTGCCTTTCTTTCTAGGAACTGCAAAAAGTTGGGTGGAGGTGTCTGGAGTACTGGAGTCCCTAAGAAATTTGTCATATATTTTGTCAATTTTTTCTTCAAAAAAGTTGGAGATATTGTCACACAGAACTTAAGAGACAGGGATAGGATTGCACAGGCAATTGGGGACGTAAATGATTTAAGAATATTATAGAGTTCCCTAGCTGAATTGCGCGGAGATATATCCTTTCCGTGCTGTCTTAATGTTTTTATGGTAGGAAGTTACAGCTGTTTATATGTTTCTTTCTCTGTATGCAATTGAGTTTTTCGCCAAATCTTTTCCAATTGTTTACACTTGGATTTCTCCCTACGTAGTTCTGGTGTGAACCAGACTGCATGCTTTCTTTGGGAGTTGGACTGCTGTTTTTGGAGTGGGACCAGAGTATCCATAACTGCCATTATAGCTTGATGGAGTTCGTTAAGCTTTGTATTAATATCCCCGGGCTTATCAAAAGTAGGCGGTATGAACTCCTTTGAAAACGCGTCTTCTGAAATCTTATGCCATTGTCTCTTAGTATTCCCAGTGGGAGGGATAGGGGAGCCAATCAGTTGGCTACTATTAATCTGGAAGTTAATCAGAGAGTGGTCAGACCAAATGACTGGAACGGGGGGGTCGGAGTGTATATGAGGTATGTTAGTGAGAATAAGATCTAAAGTATGACCTGCAGAATGGGTAGGCCCATAATTAATCTTTTCCGACCCTAGGGAGGCCATGTCTGCCAAAGAGTGGGCAGCGTCCACATTCTCACTACTATCACTGTGTATGTTGAAGTCCCCTAATAGAAGAAATTGTTTAGAAGAGATGACATGGGGAGCAATGCTTTCCATTAGTTTTAAAGAAAAGTTCTTAAGGGGCCCTGGGAGCGATATACTAAGGCAACTTTCCAGCAATCCTGGGATGTAATTTCAATCTTAAAAAAACAGATCTCTATCGTATCAACCAAGAATGTGTCAGTTATAGCAATATTCAGAGATGTTTTATAGACAATAGCAACACCTCCACCTACTTTGCTGTCTCTATTTAGATTCAGAATTCGATACTTTTCTGGGAGAGCTAGCGTAATAGCCGGAATAGAAAAGGGTTTAAGCCATGTTTCTGTTAGAAACCCTACATCGGGGGAATGGGAGTTCAATAAATCCCAGATTTCAGTAGAATATTTTGGCAAAGATCCTACATTTATTAGAAAGGCTCTCCAACTATAGGTGGGGCTATGAGAAACCTGCCTACCTGAATTCATAGGAGCGATTAGTTCAGGCTCCGAGTCGTCTAAAGGGTCTTGGAGGGTATGTTGCACACCCCCCCCTTGATCTTTCTTTAAGGCTCTGGAAATGGCAGTGTTTACAAGAAAACGGTCCTACCAAGTTGTGAGAGAGAACGTTCCCATGACACCCATTTAAATCGCCTACCGTGTTCGCCAGCTGGCTAATGTGTTTAAGTTCTGTCACAGAATAAGTATATTTTGGTAAGGAGCCAGTGCTGCACGGGGCAGGGGTCCTGGCGACAGCTGGGCGTGGATGGGCGCAGACGGGCTTGCATTTGGCGCGCCTTTGGCGCGCCAGCGGTGCGTCCATTGCGAGTCCGAGGGATCATGGTTTTTACATAGAATGGCTGTAGACAACTAGCCTGCCAACCCAGGAGTGCCACAACCGGAGGTGCCGCAACCTGAAATAGGAAGGAGAATGTGAATTAGTTTGCTCGCCCTCTCCACTCAATCGGGAGTGAACCCGCGGTGGACCGGAGAGCCAGCGAAGGGTAAACTGTGAAGAGAGATTGGGCACTTTAAAAGGTATTGAGTGTAAAATTTTAAGATTAAGGAAAAACGTTCCGGCAAGAGCTGCATGCACGGCTTGCTGCTCAACACTCGTGCAGCGTGACCCACACCATGACACACACACAAAATCTCAACATATAACAAAGAAAAATAAGATTAAAATAGTAATAAAAGCAAGTAGACACGCCACTAGCCTCGGTATCCGCCCTTGATATGATCTCAGTCTGGGGGCAGTGAGGGTTGGAAATCAATGGTAGCATTGCTCGCCCCTCAGCCCTACTATGCGTTTATGCTATCCCAGATTGGTCTTGGCAAATGTCTTCCCCAGCACCCACCCGCCGAACCATTGAAAAGCGCCTTCATGCCCACAGCCAGAATCTTCCTAGCTATTCCCTTGATATTGCAAAATGCATTCAGTGGTCCATTAACATGTAATCTCTTCCGAGTCTCTACATGTTCTTGAGTGCAATGATGTTCTTTCTATCCTGCACCTGCCATAGTACACATTGTCATCTGAAGCCTGCTAATGGTGTTGTACTGTTTTCTACTGCGGTTTCTCTTTTGTATATTTCCAACATTATATGTGAAGCACGTGCAACTACACACTACACCAATAGTTTTGAATTGCATACCTAGGTGTACTACTAATAAATAAAAGTTTAATAAAGAAATTCTAAGAAATGGTAGGAAAACATCCTCGGCTAGTTCTCAAATAGTAATGAAACTGTTACTTACCTGTAATCTTCATCACAAATGTGAAACTAACTTTTGTAAATTGCAAAAGTTAGTTCGCGTAAATTGCGCATGGAGTTCAAACTATAGAGGAAATGGCTCTGTAATTGACGCCGTTCCTGCTGGTCCAGGGCTGTGGATCACCATGCCTAGTTGTTTTGCTTTTTCTGGATCCCAGATACAAAGGAAAACGGCAAGTTTAACTAGCGCCGAAACCAGGGCATTAACAGCAGTTCCAGGATGGCCAGGATCCTAAGCCAGATTTAAAAAGGTAATCACTGTTGATGTAAATAAGGTCGAGTTAGTTTTGTTGTATGTCAACATATTTTATGTGGATTTCCTAAAAATCTGTCATGCGTCCAGACTTCCTGAACCTACCTTGGACTCCCTCTCCTCATCCTGCCCTTGAGTTAGAACTGGCTGCCTCTTCGTATCACAGAAGCGCCTAGAAATTCAGACGTTTTGAGCATTATATCACTAACATATTCCGTTTTTATTAAACCCCTCCTTGCAGCTAATGGAAATGTAACTCCCTTTGCCAATAGTGCTTTAGTTTTGTAGCTGAAGGCCGGGATTGTTAAGTGAGAAACAGTAAATTACCAGGTTGTGGGGCAGCTGCCTACAAAGAGGCCCTTCCTGTGTGTCCCCTTTGTTGGAGGCAACAAGGAATCAGATCATCCAATTTTCACAGAAAATGGAATAATCATCTAGGATAATATTTCCCAAGAGAGACGATGGGCAGCAGGAAGCCTGCAACCCGCATTCATTGTGACCGCGCAGAACGCAACTAATTGCATTCACTATGGCTCTCAGTGTGTCTCGTTTGGAGTATCCTTAATGGTGGTTTTTCATATCATTGCCATTTACCTCCTTTGTTTTTTTTTTTTTGCTTTGTAGGTGAATGTATCCTTTTAAGTACTGACGTCAGCTGTCCTCATCACGCATCCCTATCAATAGACTACAAACAAACGGAGCAGAGCAGCCAGGCCCTCTAAACACAATAGGCTTCCGCCTTATGTCATCAGTGCTCCATGCTCTCTGGCCTGTATTTCACAGCAAGGCTGATGTGCATGTAATGTACACTGGTGCATTTCTTGTCATGCAGAAGACCACAGTATGAAGCTTTGCAATGGGAATGATTTTGCTAACGAATAAGGACAATTAATGAGTATTAATTATTATTGCTGACTGGCTTGATTTCGCACATTTGTATGCATTAAGGTTTTTCTGGGTTGAATAAAAATGTCAGTGGAGTTTGCCTCAGTCAGTAATTGGATTGGAAGAGGTGGCAATGCTCACTGTCCATAACTGCTTCACTATCCCTCCTTAAGTAGGCCTACAGAATCACTACTATAACACTGTTGCATGGTGTGTACCTGGCTAGCAACTACTGCCCATCAGACACTGTCCTTTTATTTTATTTCTGTTGGTATTTTTATGAACTACGTTGATATTTAGCATGCTATTTTGCTTGTGCTTTTTCCTATCCCTATTTTTTCCTCCTCGGTTTCATTTTTAATAGTTTATGCTTCTTTATGTTTTTTACCTGTATTCTTCTTGGAACACTTGTTTTTATCAAGTGTGATTTGTTTCTGGTTTTTAATCATTCATTACCCCCAAAGGAGCATGTAACTCTTCGAAGAGTAGGGCTCTGTATTTTACACGTTTTAAATATAAAACAAACAAAAGAAACGTGAACAAAGCCAATATTTATGGCATTCTTATTTTTTGAGAGGAAGTTCACTAATTTGTAAGTTATGTGTATGGTTGTGTAGATGGTTGAGTGGATGAATAAAAGAACAAATCAATGGTTAGATGGAAAATGAGTGCAGATATGGTTGAATGAGTGACTGAGTATATTGGTGAAATAGAGCATGGACGGATGTGTAACTAAGTGCGTGGGTGAGCAGGTGAGTGTGAATGAATGTGCAAATGAGTGCAAATGCATGGATGAATGTTTGTGTAAGTGTGCACTTCAATCAATTGTTGAATTAGTGAGTGCTCTTAGAGGAATGAGGGTTGAAGGAGTGATTGCATAGATGGATTAATGGCATATGTACCTTTTAAGTAAGGACATATCAATATGGTGAAAGGGTCACCCTGTCATAAAAGCTGAATGTCACGTATGGGCTACAATGTAAATTTGCACTACCCACATGAATGAATTTAAAAGCATGGCTTAAGACCCCCTACCAGTAGGGAAGGGATGGGCGGATGACACAAATAAACAAAAGAAAAACAACTTAACTGCCACATCGCGCTCTTCTAAGCTCCTCTCCACTGCAGGCACAGGCTCCCAGACTCCCCTGCAGCCAGTCCTGACGCTGCTCTCATGCTGCTTGTGGCAGCATGAAAGCAGCTTCAGGATTGGCCTGAGTGCCTTGAATTTGCACTCCCAGTTAGACTGGGAGCCTGTGCCTGCTGTCTCCAACCCAGCAACGCAGCTTGAGTTGGAGACAGCTTCAGTGCGCATGTCAGTTTGGCTGTCCTGAGATTGCTGGCCAGACCCACATGCGCACTTATACCAGTGCAAAACACTTCCTTTCATGCCTGCCCCCCTCTTCCCCCTGCGATTGCCCCATCCCCAAAACCTGGGCACTATAAAAAAAAGAAAACGGTAATAAACCTGCCATAGCGAAGGAGCCGCCGCTGCGGGGTAACATACCGCAAGCACATATCAAAAGAATCTGGTTTGACAATTAAAAGTTTACTTTTGAGTTTAGTCGCTCTGATAAAAAAAAACTCAGTAAATTACTTCACTGCTCTGTTCAGGCTGCCACTCTGCCTAACTCTTGGAAATTAGCAATGGTATCTACGATTTTGAAGAAACCCAGTGCAGATTCCAGCATCTCTGCGAACTTCCCATTTCCTTACTCCCTGCTCACACCATGATGCTAGAAGCACAAAATCTTAGATTCTAGACAGTTTTACTTCTAAGCTGCTCATAGCATGGAGTCCATACTCCTCCCGACCTTGGAACATCTTAGACAGATAATGGATGCCGGGGGCATAACCGCCCTCATTCTCCTAGATCAACACCACATTCCATACTATTGTTATCCATCGTTTAGGTGAGAATGGTGTCAAAGGCATTGTACTTGCTTGGATTACCAACTTCCTTGTGGATAGGTTCCAGGCAGTCAGACGCCCTCCTTTTTCTTCCAATCCCATCTCATTGGAATACGATTCCCAGCTCAGCCTTGAGTTGTTATTTTATACGGATGAAATGCAACTGATCGTGTCTCTAGTTGAGGATGATCCCGACAGCCAAAATTGGTTCAAGGAATGCTTAGTCCCCATTGCGACTTGGATGAGTAAAAACCATTTAAAACTAAATTTAGATAAGAACGGGGGGCAGATTTACAAGCCCCTTGCGCCACTTTTGCGTCATTTTTAACATGGGAAAAGTGACGTGCGGGTGGCGCAAGGGGCTTGTAAATAAGCCCTGAGGTATTTATCTTGGGCAATAACCAATGAGTATGGAACGATCAATGGTGGCCACCTGAACTTGGCTCTCCACCTTCACTAGTGGAAGTTGTTAGAAATTTGGGCGTGAAGTTAGATTTACAACTTTTCTTTAAACATCAGATTTATGCTGTCACTTTGATTGCATCTGACTTTTAAAAATGCTTTGGGAAAATCTTCATTTTTTTACCTCTCTGAGCCACAAATGTGATCCAAGCACAATCACTTCCGGGCTGGATTACTCCGAATTTTCTGTGCCTGGGGCTTCCAGACAAACGAATCAGAGGACTCCAGCTGGATCCAAATTCGGTTGCTAGGCTATTCCACAATCTTTCCAGGCATAGCTTAAGCTCAGCTATTCTTAAAAGATATACCCTGGCTTCCCACATTTAAAAAACATGAAATTCATAACTTTGATGGATGTTCAGAGAGCCTTCTATCTTTCAGGCCCTCAAGCTTCCAGAATTTTTTTAGGCCTTATGTGACTCGAAGGATTCAGAGATCAGCAAATTCCTTTTATCCCCCCCCCCCACTAAATTTCGTAGGGTAAGGAAGGGAGGAAGTAAAGTAGCAGTTTTAGGGGCTAAATTATGGAACAGTTATGTCACTTTTGTGGCAGGGCTGTGGCCCTTTACATAGGCCGCAAAGACTTGTTTTATCCTTTGGATGATCTTGTTCAGCGAAAACCATCCTACTGCTTACTCTTCTTGACATGTTTCCAAATATGGATGTAATGTTGTGATATTTTATGTTCTGCTTTGCAGATGGAGTTACAGGGTGACACAAATAACTTTGGTGTGGAAGACAACTACAAGAACGAGCCCAAAGGGTGCTTTATGCCAATATGGCCGGAGTCCTTATGGAAGCACCCAAGGATGAAAGCAACGGTACCCCACTATTCCCATCGACAGTTGTAAGCTTGAGCAACTGAGGACTGGCCCGTAATGCCACCTCTGTGCTTGAGTTAATTTCCATGGACTTTGGGGACCAGATGTGGGCTGAACCCATAGGTTCAGCACTAGATATTGTATATTCCAGGTGCTCATTGGCTAATCAGGTGGGCAGTCAGTTTCGGTCATATTGTCGCTGGTTGCCCTTTTATCGCTCGTAAGTTAACCCATTAGCTTACTAAATAAACCTGCAACCTAATTCTCTCCATACAAAACTGGTGTGGTCTCAGTCATTGGCCTGTGTACTTTTCTTTTGCATGCGCTCATTCAGTGTATTAGGTGTATGGAAGCCTTGCTATGGGATATCGGACATTTGGTACCTAAAGGTAGACACGATCCTAGTATGAGGGTGACATTCAGTGGCAGCCCCTCCATTAGGGCGGAGGAGCTCCGCCTCCCCCAGCCACCAGCTGCAAATACGATAATGAAACGGGTTTCTAGCCTGTTTTATTATCGTTTTATTTTAATCCCCCTGGACCCACGCTAAGGACTCTGGTGAGTCTTGGGGGAGGGTCCAGGTGGATGACACTGTGGTGGGGGAGTGCTAGTGCACTCCCTTGCCCTTCACTGCGCATGAGATGTTTGGCCAGTCTTTTCAGGCCGGCAAAACACCTCATGCGCAGTGAAGCTTTCTTCAGCACCAGGTGCATTGCTGGGGCTGGAGAAAGCAGGCCCAGGCTCCCAGTCTGCCTGGGAGTGAAAAGTTGTAGCACTCAGGCCAGTCCTGACGCTGCTTTCCTACAGCGTCATGATTGGCCTCAGTGCAGTCTAGGAGCCTGTCCCATAAGCAGGAAGAGAGGGATGGAGTGGACGTTGGAGGCGGCGGCGATCAGGTAAGTCCCTCTTCGCTCCCTCCTCCAGCCCGCCCCGCCACTTTGGTAGGGCACAGGCCGTGACTGATTGTGATTTGTTTTCATCCTGTTTCTGCACTGAAAGGGATGGGACAATTCCTCAGGACAAGCCAGAGTCAACTAAACAACCTCATGAAAGATATCACAGGCATCACAATGCCTTTGACCTCCACAGAAATACTCCAACGCATTCCAGGTACCCCCTACACACTCCTCTAAGTAAATTGGTGTCATATTTTCTCCTGGAAGGTAGACTAATCATGGCACAGTTTTGGAAACAGGAAATCCCAACCCCAAAAGGTTTTGGTGTTCCAAAATATGACACTAAAACTGCATAGTACTTTGTGTTTTCTCTCACTCCCCTTCTCATAAGGTCAAACCAGTGATTGTTCTCCTTTGCTCGCTCATCTTCTTCTGAAGAGCCTGACATTCTCTGCATCCCTCCCTTTCTCTCCATGTTTGAGACATGTCCAACCTCATTTTAGCCTTTATATAGGTTTCAAATCGTTTCCAGTTCTTTTCAGGCAGGGGATCTTATTGGTGTTGACATATCATATTTTACAGAGTAATATGGTGCAGAGTGGAGTGGCGTAGAGTGGAATGGCGTACAGTGAAGTGGCATACATTGGGACAGCGTAGAGGAGAGTCGTGTAGAATGGTGACACAGAGTGGAGTGGGGTAGAGTGCAATAGCTTAGAGTGGAGTGGCGTAGAGTGGAGTGCTGTGTAGTGGACTAAAGTGGAATGGCGTACAGTGAGGTGGCATAAAGTGGAGGGCATAGAGTGGGATAGTGTAGATTGGAGTTGCATAGAGTGAAGTTGGGTGCGTAGAGTGGAATATCATACAGTGGACTGGCATAGAGTGGAGTGGGGTAGAGTGGAATCGCGTTGAGTGGCATGCCGTACAGTGGAGTGGCGTGTGTTAGACTGGAGTGGGCTCTTGTAGAGTGGAGTGACGTGTCGTAGAGAGTAGCATGGACTGTCATACAGCGACGTGGACTGCCGTAGAGGGAATCAGCATTTTGTACAGTGGAGTGGCATACAGCAGATTGGCATACACTGGAGTGGTGTAGAGTGGAGCGGTGTAGAGTAGAGTTGCGTAAAGTGGAATACCATGGAGTAGAGTGGCGTAGAGTAGAGTGCCATAGAATGGAATAGTGTACAATGGAGGGCTTAGAGTGGAATAGCACACAGTGGAGTGGCATAGAGTGGAGTGGTGTAGAGTGGAGTGGCATAGTGGAGTTGCATGTTGTAGAGTGGAGTAGAATGTCGTACCGTGGAGTGGCATGGAGTATCATAGTGCGGAGTGGCATGTTGTTGAGTGGGGTGGCATTTGGTAGACTGGAGTGGCGTGTCGTAGAGTGGAGTGGTGTTTTGTAGAGTTGAGTGGCATGCTGTGTCATAGAGTTGACTGTCGTAGAGTGGAGTGGATTGTCTTAGAGTGGAGTGACATGTCATAGAGCAGAGTGGAGTGGCGTGTTGTGTGGTAGAGTATTGTTTAAACAAAGGTAGCATGAAAATGGCTGAACGGATTTAGATGTAATGTGTGAGAAGTATAGAATATGGGGTGTAAAAGGTCCTTTTTTGTAGTAGTAGATCTAAATTGTTTCAGTAGTTTTAAAGTTCTAGTGCCTGATTTTTTGTGGGCGAGAAGGGCATGTGGGCCCCCCTTCCAGAGCATTTTTAGGCACTGGGGACCTCATCCCCAGAACTGCTTTATAATGATTTTTTGATGATTGTGGCAGGGGCTCGTGCTGCCCTCTTCCTGAGCTTTTTTAGGCCCTTGGGACCCCATTCCTTAGGAACATTTCATTTTAAAATTGGGAGGAGGGCATGCAGCCCCCCTACCTGAGTCTTTTTAGGCCCCGGAGACCCAATCCCCGGGCCAATTCTTTTTTAGGGGGGGGAGGGGTGTACCCCGTTCATGAGCCACTTTGAAACCCCGGAGACCCCCATCCACCAAGACTGATTTTTTTGGTGGGGAGCAGGGTGTCAGGTTCCCCTCCCTGAGCTGTGAATCAGCCCCAGGATCCCCTTCACTCTTGGCCGGATTCTGGTGAAGTGTCTCAGGGACACCATCTTTCGGGACTCTGGTGTTCCCTAACCAGGAGAGTACAGGCAGAGAAATAATCTTTAGTCCCTGCCCACATGTTACAAGAAGGGAACACAGCTTAAAAAAGGTTATATTATGGGTTCCCCGGGAGGGCACTGGCGCATCCTCTTTAAAACAAAATACAGACTTTCTCCAGCACCACATTGGGTGCTGGCTGAGGAACTTGCTGGGGCCGCAGGGGCCCTGGAGCTTCCCCCACAGCCCCTAACAATGCTATATATTGTGGGTGCCCCAGGTAGGCACCGAGGCATTCACCTTTTTCTTTAAATGTCAGCATCCATCAACAGCACAATGTGTGATAGCTGGGAAGCCGGCTGGGGTCACAGGGGCCTCCAGCACCCCTCAACACCTAGCAATGGGGCACCTAAAAAAATATATAAAAAGAATAATAAATGAGCATCAGGAACCACTCATCTATTATTCACTGCTCTATGTAAGGAGCGTCCCATAATGTCCAGTAAGGGCTTTTTAATAATATTTGTAGATCTTGGTGGTGGCCCTAGAAGGGGTAGAGACACCATTAAGCATTTTTTTCTGTTTTGGAGGGCTGCTGCGAGTGTAGGCCAGGTCCGCCACCCAACCACCCGCCGGGCATGGCGTTGGACATCTTACTTTACATTAAACAAACATAGAAATTCACTGAAAAAAACAAAGGTTAAAGAGGTTTAATAGTTAGGTGAAAATGGCAGTTAAAACATAACATTTTAAATTAACAAAATCACTGGAATTCACCCGTTATCTCAAGTAACTGTACAGGCACTGCTGATTACCTCCTATACTACATCACTAATGACATGTTCTATAACATCATTAACATATCTGAAATGACATTATTGATGACAACAATGTGCATGGCAGGGGTGCGAAGTATAGTTACTTTAGGGTATGAGCTATAGGCAATTTAGATAACTATAACTGATGAATTTTGGTGGTTTAGTTAATTGAAAACGGTATGTTTTACCGGACATTTTCACCTAACTAACGTTTTTGGTGAAAAAAAAAAAAATATATATATATATATATATATATATATATATATATATATATATATATATATATATATATATATATATATATATATATATATAGACACACACACAAATTACACACTGGCAGTCACCACTGCACTGTGTAGTCATAGTTAGGTCAGCATTTCCATAGGTAGTACGTATTTTGTTTTGCTTATAACACTGGCGGCACTTGACCAATCTTAAAAAAACTTTCCAAAAAAATGTTCATCCATCTCAGCTCCTTCCTGTGTGGGCCAAGAAAAAGTGTGGGTCCCAAAATAAATTTTCTCCATGCACCTACACCCTTTAGGTGGCCAACCCCTTCTATGCACACTCTTGCTCTGTACCAGACCATTTGAGGGTAAGCCATCTCTCTTGTGGAATCAATGAGCTGCGAGTGGCCAAGCCGCTACAACACACAGACTATGCCTTGTACAGAAGTCATCACAGAGAGCTCACTCCCTCCAGACAGCCAAGCCCTATTAGGTGGCCAAGCCCCCACTACGCATACACTTCCCCTTGTACAGAATTCTTTTTGGAGAGCCGGCTCCATCCAGACAACTATGCCCCTTAGGAGACCAAGCCCCTACTATGCATAATCTTCGCCCTGTACCAGATCCTTTGCGGGCAGGCGATATACTTTTTAATATGTTCTGGAAAATGTACAAATGGAATGGAGCTTTCTGAGGTAAAGTAGTCAGAAGTAATACCTCTTAATTTAAAGGTTTTGGCACACATATGTTCTGCTACATTAGCCACATTTCTGCTTATATTGCAAATGAAATAAACTTTGAGCAGTAAAACGTTATACCTATGAAAGCCTGTGAGGTATTTCCATTGTAAAATTGCATGAAGATGTAGGGCCATATTTAGAGTTTGGTAGATGTGGACATCCTCCTCAAGTAGTGGATGTCACACACATTCTAAACAGGGTAGACAAGACATCCACCACTTTTTGGTAATGTGCCACATCCGTTAAACTTTAAACCAACCCATTTGTAAGTTTATGAAAGTCATCATTATTTCTTCCTCACCTATTGCTTGAAGAGGATGAAGTAATTCCACCTTGCTGTGTGATCACTCTGGATTTTTCACCTTTTGCTGGATTCTCTACTTTTGCCTGCTTTTGAACTCTGTGCTCTACTCTTACTTCTGGTAACCAGTAGTAAAGTGCCTGTGCTCCTCATGATTGAACATGGTTGAATTCATTGGCCTATTCCTAATCAGTATATATAACTTGTCTATAAGTCCCTCGTATATGTGTGTTGTGTACAAATAGTATACAGGGCATGCAAGTTGAGTGTCACTGGTTGACGGTAGCACCTATTGGACCATCCATTATAGTGGCAGTGGAAATATGGCTTCAGGCCTAACCTGTATAGCTTGACTGTTGCAGCGTAGCCATGCACTGCAACCTGTCAAAATAAACCCTTTGTGACAGGAAAAAAACTAATTTTCAAATATTAGTAAGTCACCATTATTAAAGCCTTGTAACCCCAATCTAGAGTGCATTGTATTTAAAAGTGGGACGTGTAAAAAGTTAATGTTACCATGTCCCTATAGTGAAATGGCCCTAAAAGTTATGTTCATTGTTGCAGGCCAAGCTATCCTAAGTAGAAAACCAGAGTACTGATTAAAATAATAATACTGTTATGACTACCGGAAGGGCCGGTGATTCTACTAGGAGACTTCAATCTGACTTGGCATGACTCCTTGGACAGCTCACATTCACAGAGGGCGACTGCCAACAGTTTCTCCAAAGGGGTCAAAAGGAAAATGCTCACCCTGGTCTTACGTGATGCCTGGCGGATATTACATCCCACCACCAAAGATTACGCATTCTTCTTGCATGTCCACCAGACCTATTCTAGGAGTGACTATATCTTCATTAGCCAGGCACTAGTGGGGCCCCTGCAGGATGCGCAGATACTGCCAATTTCCATTTCAGACCACAGCCTCATATCGATTGGCCTGGACCTAGATCTGGCACCTCAAGGTGGTACTTCCCGACAGCGATTACACGAGACAAGACCTCACGCGAGGAACTGAGAGCCTCCATCATCGAATACTTTACCCGTAACAACCCGCAGGCCACTTCCCCACAGAATAACTGGGACGCTTTTAAAGCGGTGCTGAGGGGCAAATGTATCCAACTTAATTCGGTCCTAAATAAGCAGAGGGCAAGGGAACGCATCGCCCTTGAAGCGGAACTTCGAAGTCGTTGAAAAGGCACATAAGGAGACACCCACACGGGCACTACAGCGGCAACTCACAGCGGTAAAGGGCAAATTACGCGCCATTTACAATAATAGGGCTGAGTATACACTGCTGAAGCTGCGCCAGACATCATACACCCAAGGCGATAAGGTAGGCCCTCACTTAGAGCGCCAACTCCGAGCGAAGAGGGAACGCAAATTCATTGGAGGTATCTTGGATGGGGAGGGCCAGCTCACTCACACGGATGATATTAAAGCTAACATCTTTGGCGACTTTTATGGGCAATTCTACCGTGGTACGCCTACGGATACACAACAGCACTATTTAGATTCGGTGGATCTCCCCCACATTTCCCCAGAAACTGCGGAATCCTTAGATGCGCCTATCACCTCAGAGGAGGTCAGGCAGGCCATTTCGAGCCTCAAACTTCACAAAGCCCCGGGACCAGATGTTCTTACGGCACAGTTTTATAAATGCTTTGCTTCCGAACTCATTCCCCACCTCACTGAGCTATTCCGAGCGATCGCAGCAGATGCCGGGGTTTCTGCGTCTATGTCTGAAGCGGTGATATCTGTCATTCCCAAACCGGGGAAAGACCGCCAACACTGTGCCTCGTACAGGCCCATAGCCCTTCTTAACATTGACGTGAAGCTCTACTCCGCGATTTTAGCCGCCAGGCTGGAGGATCTAATGCCCGCACTAGTCCACCCTGATCAATCGGGCTTCATAAAGGGACGGCAAACACATGACAACATCCGACGCACCATACATCTCATTGAGAAAGTGTCCAAATTTAATCTCCCAGCTATACTGGTGGGTCTAGATGCCGAAAAAGCCTTTGACAGGGTGGACTGGTCATTCCTCTTTCTCGTCATGCGTAAACTTGGCTTTGGAGAAGCCTTCCTCAACATGGTCAGGGCTAACTACCACCGCCCGCAATCCCGAGTAGTGGTCAATGGCAGTGCATCATCCCCCTTCGTCCTTAGCAGAGGCACACGGCAGGGGTGCCCACTTTCCCCCTTTCTATTCGCTCTCAGCATCGAACCCCTCGCAGTAAGTTTCTGGGCCAACGAAGCGATCCGGGGAATACGTTTTAGCGGCACGGACCACAAAGCGTCCCTCTTCGCAGATGATATCCTGCTCACGCTCATGGAGCCGACCTCCTCACTCCAGGCAGTACAGGGAGAACTGAAGCGCTTTGAATTAGTGGCAGGATTCAAGGTCAACCTATCCAAATCCTCCATACTTAACCTCACGCTCCCCGCCGCCGAGGTGACCAGATTGAAAAGCCAGACGTCCTTGCAATGGGCTAAACACTCCCTCTTATACTTGGGTGTTCACCTCACTCCTAAGATTGGGGATCTTTACAAGGCCAATTACCCCTCGCTCGTGGCTCAGCTTCAGCAGGACTTTAAGAGATGGAAGCCTCTTTACATCTCATGGCTCGGACGGATTAATGCTGTTAAAATGACAGTTCTTCCCAAACTCATATCTGTTTTACCTATTGAACTTGACCGCGATCTACTGCCGCGCCTGCGTACACTGGTTACCAAATTCATTTGGCAGGGGGGGGGAGGGCTCGCCTTCCCTTTCACGTGCTGAGGCGACCTAAGAATGAGGGGGGGAGTGGCATTACCGGACTTTGCACTATACTATCAAGCGGCACAACTGCGGGTGGTGACAGAATGGTCAGCCAGGGAGTCGGACAAGCACTGGCTCCACATGGACAGGTCGATTGTGGGTCGCTCCATTTGGAATGTCCTGTGGATGCCAAAGAAAGATCGACCGGCGAATGCCTACATAAGCACTCCCACACGCACCACCTTGACAGTCTGGGATCAAATCACGAGGAGGGAGGGTTGGACCACATTTCCCTCCCCGTACACCCCACTCCATTTCAACCCGGCATTCCCACCGGCGATGCGTGAAGGGCCCTTTGATTGTTGGAGGGAGGGGGGTTGCCTGAAACTTTCCGACCTGTTCCATAACTATGACATCCTGACCTTTGAAAGCTGTAAAAGAGAGTTTTTGGTCCCACACACTGAGCACTACCGCTACCTCCAGCTCAAACACTGGGTCTCATTACCGCACATAAGAGAGGCTGCTACAAGAGAGCTTACGGCTATGGAAAGACTAGTGGTCCACAAGGCAGGCTCCATGAAGGGTGCAATCTCTTCGTTATATGCTCTGTTATTGACTACACTACACACCCCCCGGGCGCGCTACATGTCCTTTTGGGAACAGGTTCTTGGGCGCGATATCACCGAGGAGGAGTGGAAACACGTTTGGGGCGACATCACTAAACACAACAAGTCCGTGGCTTTGAGGGAGGCACACTACAAGACACTGCTAGATTGGCATCTTTACCCCACCAAGTTAAGGCGGATCTTCCCTGACACCTCAGATCTCTGCTGGCGGGGATGCGGGGAGACTTCCGACATCTGGTGGGATTGCCCGGGTATTCGGCCATTCTGGGAGGAAATCCTTTCCCATATCAAAGATATGTTGGGGTACCCCATCCCGACCACCATTGAGGGGGCTTTATTGGGCATCAGGGACCCGGCTTTGGAACACCAAGCGAAAGCCGGTAAGGCGATTATGTGGGCTTGTCTGGGGGCGGCGAAACTTACGATACCGGCCGCTTGGAAAAAGACAGACACACCAGCGACGTCGTTGTGGCATGCCCGTTTGTGGAGAATCCTCTCTTTGGAACGCCTCGCAGACATCTTTAGAGATGATTACAAGACTTTTGAACTTAAATGGGGTCCCTTGGTCACCTATCTCTCCCGAGGCCTGCCTTCCGCGGTATGTCCGCCTTCCATAAGGGCTATGCATCTTTTCCAACTCTAGCCTGTTCCACAGTGGAACTGGATGATATATTCCACACACATTGATGGGTTACGACCCCACTCTTACTACCCAATTCTATAGAGATCTATGCTGCCCAATACTACACCATGTGACACCACCACCACCAGGGAAGGGGAGGGGGGAGTTGGGGGGGGTTTGTTTTCATATTCTTGTTTGAGAACTTTCTCTAAAGACGTGTCACTTCACAACAGGCATCTTCTACATTGTATGTGGGGGCTTGTATGGTCCCTGGGACGTATGAATCTGAGCTCTGATTAGGTGTATGTTTTTGACCCCGGGGCCTGCGCGCTCTGCTGTACAAATGTGATTCTTTTGATATATAATGCCCAATAAAAAGAATTTTGACCAAAAAAAAGGCTATGTCAAAAGATAAAATCCTTAACCAGGATGAATCTGCTGTGTATCCGAGCTCCATCGTGGTTGGCCTGAAATGGTGCCTACATCCTGATCTATCCTCAACCATTAGCTATAATTAGGGCTTTGTGCTCTTTCCCACTATTTTCACTTTTAGAACTCATCTCCAGTTCCCCTTACTGGATTTTTATAATTTTGGGATAATTATGTTTATTTAACTTTAATCTATTTTTCCAATTCAGTTTGAAATATTTATTGGTTTGCCTTTTCACTTTATTATTTTGGTACTGCATAAATATTTTATACATTGCCCTAAGTTAATTTGCCTACTCTGTGCCATAGCTATACAAGGGGTTTGAGCTCAGGTTAATTTAGTGTCTTTGAGGGTTCGCTATAATACAGGTTTTAAATATTCCTTGAGGTGGGTAGTCACCCACCCCAAATGATAATCTAATTTCTTACAGAGGAAAACCGAAAACAGAATGTAGTTCTTGTGATACAAAGTTTTCTTTGCTGTGTGTTGGGATCTGACATCCATTACTTTTCTACCTTATACAAGTTACAGGTTGTTATAGTGATGTTAGAAGGAACATTACATAGAGTGTCAGAGTGAAATCTGCAGCCCTAGCCCCCATACGTGAAAACTACCAGAGATGGTCTCAACTTTTCTTTCTTGGCTAGATAGAATTAGTTAGATCAAAATGACCATTCTTCCAAGGGCTCAGTACATTTTTCAGGTGCTCCCAGCTTCAGCACACAGATCATTCGTTCTTGAACTCAAATCTCACTTAATTAATCACTCATTACACTTAATCTGGAAGGAGCAGAGGGCAAGGCTGAGCTATAAAATATTGAAAGGCCCCAAATTGGAAGGTGGTTTAGCTCTCCCCAGTTTCTTGTTCTATTTTAAGATGGCTCAGTTTAGGATTTTAGCGGACTGGCCCTGTAGAGCCTCAGAGAAACACTGGGTTCCCATGGACAGCATTGTGATAGAAAAGTCTCTGGGACCTACTCTGGAAGCTAAAGAGGAAAAGACCTGCTAATGAATATCTCAGTACCCCCACAAAACCTACACTAGAAGTGTGGGATACCCATCTAAACATTCACTTGAGTGATTCTTAGCATTGCTCCACACCCCTATAAACCACAATCCAGCCTTCTCTCCTGCTCTAAAATTGGTGCTTTGACTACTGAGAAGCTAGAGACTGTTTAGCGAACTCTGATATATTTAACAACCATGAGATACTATCCTCTGAGTACTCGAAACAATAAATCAATTTTCAAGAAGATGAGCATTGCCATTATGTACAACAGAGACACTGGGTATTGCCAGTGGCGGAGGAGCATGGCCCCACTGCTCACTGAGTGAGCAATTAAAAAACGGAAAAATAAAATGATAATAACGGTATTACCAGGTTTTTTTTTAAACGTACTGCTCCATTGTTTGGGGGGGGGGAGCTCTATTTAGAGGCTGGGGGAGGAGTGGTGGCACCCTCCAAAGTGCGCATGAATGTTTGGCCGGCCCCAGACATTCATGCGCACTTTGCATGTTCTCCACCGAGGCTGCATTACAGATTATGGACTTCCCTTGCTTGCATCCAGGCCTACTTTGTTACATTTCAACAAACATTGCAATGGATGAAAAGAAACAGGTCACAAGTTAATGCAGGAAGTAATTAACCAGTAGCCTGGTGCTTCAGCATGGAGTCAGGGGGCTCCTTCTCCTTTCTCAGTGTGTGAGTTGCCCAGGAAGACGTGCATAGATAGCTTTCCAAGCAGAAGAGACTTGATCCCTGGGGCCAAGAAGGTGTGTGTGCTGCAACATGAGGTGTTTCCCATGTAGCAGATGTCTCGCAGTCCCATGCCCCTTGAATGTACCACTAGTTGCAATGATACGATCGAGATGTACCAGTGCCAGGCATTGAACAGACGTAAGCATTTTATGTGTCTCACTATCACCCTGACTGTGTCTGTAGTGCTGTAGAAGACAATGGGTTTTCCAGCAGGTCAGTCAGGGGCCGATTCACAGAACTAATCAGATAAAATCCTAAACTTACTACTATTGGTATTCACAGAAGGCATTTAGTAGTAGTAAAGTTAGGACTCCTAACTTTACTACTACTAAACTGAGACAAAATCCTAACTTTACGACTTTCGGTATTCACAGAAGGCATTTAGTAGTAGTAAAGTTAGGACTCCTAACTTTACTACTACTAAATGCTTTCTGTGAATACCAAAAGTAGTAAATTTAGGATTTTATCTCAGATTAGTTCTGTGAATCGGCCCCTCAGTGCTTATTCTTGCCATCATTTCTTATAATGGACAAAAAAAATGCAATTTGAGGCAACTGTTGTTTCCTTCTGTTTTTTTAAATTGATCAAATAATAGCCTGGCAAGGTTAGAATGCTATTGTATGGAGTGTATTTAGGACTGAAATAAACAGTCCACCTGTGTTTATGAAAAGATGTAACACCTTGTTAAAATGAGAAAGTGTGAACTATCGTCAGAAGTACTAAAGAGTAACAGTAGTAGAACGTTTCTACAAACCAGTTATACTGGTATTCCAGATGACTAGTAATGGTTTCCGGACCAGCGTGGACATATGATTTTTTAAACATGTAGCTAGCATATTTCTGGCAGAATAATTTTGCTTCTCAGTAGACAGGAATGCTCAATTTCTCATATGTTTTAATGCACATCTTTACAATTACTTTATTACAGGATTTTAAACGACTGTTCCCCAATATGACATCCTATCTGAACTTCACCTGGTTTAATCTGGCAACCTGCTACATTGAATAGTACCTTCTGCTGTGTGCAGACACGTACAGAGTTTGAAATGTATGAAGAAGCAGTATGTTATTGAAGCAAATACCCCCAATTAGTTAATTACAAAGCCATTAGTGATATTACGGTTGATCTTCAGACCAGACGGAGTACCTGCACCATGTACTGCATTAGATGACCCTCAAAAATATCCCAGCAAGAGGGGCACTGAGTACGCCTTTAGGGACTAGTTTTCTGTTCTTCGTTTTTATCTTAAATTATCTCTGCTTGTGTTTCTGGTTCAACACATTATTTTTAACTGTCTAATGCTGAAGGAGACATGATATGTATTGTGTAAAAAAGCATTGCACTGTTTGGTGACAAGAAGGATACTTAGGGCCTCATTTATGAGACTCCTTGCGCCTCCGGAACGTCACTTTTTTTGACGTTCCGTGGCGCAGAAGCCTGCGTGATATTTATCAGGTAGCACTAAGCCACTTTTTTGGCTTAATGCTGCCTGATAAATATCAGTCCCTTTAACGCAGTGTTCTGCGTTAAAGGGGCGTGCAATGGGTGTTGCTGGGGGAATTACCAGCAACATCCATGGCCTTTTGACACTGCCCCAGATTTACGAGAAATCGTAAATCTGAGGCAGCGCCAAAAGCTTACGCCTCCCCAGGGGAGGCGTAAGGGAGGCACAACGAGGAGAAATATCTTTATTTCTCCTCGTTTTTCCTTTTTCTATGCGTGCTGCATTCTGCAGCACACATAGGAGGAAGAAGCCTCTTGTGATTATTTTTGTACAGAAAGGTTTCCCTTCCTGTACAAAAATAATCATACCCGCAACGCAGGCACCCTTGCACCATGGTGCAAAGGTGCCTGCGTTGGCGCACGGCAGCCCATTGTGCGCCGGCGCAGGGGAAAAGGACAGGAATGCGCCGTATCTTATAGATTCTTTGACTGGGGGAGAATGTTTGCATTGTCAGCATTCCGTCCATCATTTGTTTGCTGTAACACTTTTCGCCCTAAGTGGGATGGGTATGCCCAGACGTGGGTCCCTTGCTCACTGTGCCACTGGATTCAAGCTAGCCTGGCTGAAGAAGGGTGACATACCCTGAAACCGGTCCCAGGATGCTTGTTTCCGGTCCAGGGAGGACCTGGCCTGGCAGTTCGGTCTGGACTGTTCCCATGGGGCACAGGATCAAGACTGATTTGCATATGGCTGGGTCCAAACTGGGGTGACGTAGTGGGCAAAAGAACGATGGATTTAACCCAGATCTTTTGACTGGGGAGAATGTTTGCATTCTCAGCATTCCGTCCATCATTTGTTTGCTGTAACACTTTTCGCCCCTAAGTGGGATGGGTATGCCCAGACGTGGGTCCCTTGCTCACTGTGCCACTGGATTCAAGCTAGCCTGGCTGAAGAAGGGTGACATACCCTGAAACCGGTCCCAGGATGCTTGTTTCCGGTCCAGGGAGGACCTGGCCTGGCAGTTCGGTCTTGACTGTTCCCATGGGGCACAGGGTCAAGGCTGATTTGCATATGGCTGGGTCCAAACTGGGGTGGCGTAGTGGGCAAAAGAACAATGGATTTAACTCAGATCTTTTGACTGGGGGAGAATGTTAGCATTGTCAGCATTCCGTCCATCATTTGTTTGCTGTAACACTTTTCGCCCTAAGAGGGATGGGTATGCCCAGACGTGGGTCCCTTGCTCACTGTGCCACTGGATTCAAGCTAGCCTGGCTGAAGAAGGGTGACATACCCTGAAACCGGTCCCAGGATGCTTGTTTCCGGTCCAGGGAGGACCTGGCCTGGCAGTTCGGTCTGGACTGTTCCCATGGGGCACAGGGTCAAGACTGATTTGCATATGGCTGGGTCCAAACTGGGGTGGCGTAGTGGGCAAAAGAACGATGGATTTAACCCAGATCTTTTGACTGGGGGAGAATGTTTGCATTGTCAGCATTCCGTCCATCATTTGTTTGCTGTATCTTATAGATACGGCGCATTCCTGCCCTTTTCTTTTGCTGTACGGAAGCGCAGCAGGAAGGCCTGCTGCGCTGCCCTATGGCAAAACCTCATAAATGAGGCCCTCAATGTTTAGTGGCAGTTTTTTCAGTGCAGCACCTGCACTTTTTTAAACTTTCTTCCTGCTTTGGTGTCTATAAAGAAGCTTTTAGTTGACCAACCCAGAAATTGACGATTGGGCTTTTCCAGTCTTCGGTTTTTAAGTCAAACCCTGTCAATTGGTCCATACTTGGGGGCTTATTAGGATGGCGGGCGGAGTCCGCCCGCCACCCTAGCGGTGCTGGGACCGGCTGCCAGCGGTGCGGCGGTCCCGCACCGCCAATTAGGATGCGACCGCCACCCTGGCGGTCGCATTCCTCATCGTTAACATTGCGGCTAGTGCTGCTGTAAGCAGCACCCGCTGCAATGCCAAAGAGGCATGCTATGCATTGCCATGCACAACGTGACAGGCACCGTGCGGTGCCTGCCACCTTGTGCATGGCAATGAAGGGGGGTAAAATAGGTAGCCCCCAAGTGCAGCCCCACCACCCCCCGGGGGCCCGCAACGGGCCCCCAAAGCAATTCCCGCCAGCCTTTCCATGGCGGCATCACGGCCATGGAAAGGCCTTGACAACCCTGCATCATGATATTGATAAGTCACCACCACCATATCATGCCCCAGCTCCGCCCGGCTGGCAATCATAACGATTGCCGACCGGCAGAAAAGCGGCAGACGGACTTTCCGCGGTAATATGGCGGGGGTAAATCATGTTGTGATGGCGGGCGGATCGCCACCGCCGGCCGGGCGGTGGCGATCCGCCCGCCATCATAATGACCCCCTAGGTCTCCAGCTTAGCACGTTTCAGTGAAATTTAGGGCCTGCTCAATACGGTTTGGAGGAGGTTTCATAATTTTTCATTATGCTATTCGTTAGAAGTGGGAGGAAGTTCGCGTAGCCCAATGAGGATTGTTCCTCCTGGATGGGTATGCTGCAGTGTTGGAATTCAATATGTCAATGTGCCTCTGTGTTTCTAAGGCAAAGGACACAGACATTCAATATAACTAGGGCATGCACGTGAGGGGGTAATACCCATATGAGTGCAGGTTACGTTAGGAATAAAGGTACTGAAAGGGTAATGAACATCATTTCGCCTTCCTGCATAGCTTAATATAGAGAACAAAACACTGAAAATGAATTTGATGTTGTCAAAGGAGATTTGTACATACTTCTAGATTGCACACATCTTTTTCTGTGGCGTCCTGATATAAATGATGCTCAAAATAATAGGAGGGGGTCACATGCACAGAAGAAGAAATCTACTTTATACAATTCAAAGAAACTTTCCATAATCACTTTTCTTGAATCACAAAGGGCCATAATTGCACTGCACTTTTACGCCGCCGGAGCAGCAATTTTGTGATGCTCGGGAGGCGCATTATGCCGGCCCATATTTACAAGGCCACGCAAAGCCACCCTGTGTGGCTTTTCATGACGTGGTAAATATGGAGTAAGCCAATGCCTTACTCTGCATGGAAGGTGCGTTCCATGAGTATTGCTGTGGGTGTTCCCACATAACACCCATGGTTTTTGACACTGCCTTAGATTTACAACATAGTGTAAATCTGGGGCAGCTCAAAAACTAATGCCTTCCCAAAGCAGGTGTAACAGACAAATGTTTACATTTCTCCTTGTTTTTTCCTCTTTCCACGTGTGCTGCATTGTACAGCACACATAGAACAAGGAACACGTCTCCTTTGACTGTTTAAAGGACAGTAATGCGCTGTATCTTATTGATACAGCTTATTCCTGACCTTTTCTTTTGAGGTAGGACAGTGCAGCTAGAAGGCTTGCGGCACTGCCCTACGGCAAAATATTGGAAATATGCCCAAAAGTGTTTTTAATGAGTTTTAAATTCCTTTGGGCAAACATATTTGCCTCTCTCAAACACAAATATAACTTGCTTTGTGCAACACTAATGCATTCAATTTATGTTTCAGAAACTGATGACATGGAGTCAGAAAATGCCCTTTCTATCGCCAAGCCATGCTTCACATGCACCTTTCATTCAGTTTATAGTTCTAGAAATGTGTAGCCTGTGCAAAATGTCAGCATGTTGAATAGAATGCTGGTGGTAGACCCCTATTTAGAATGTGCTATTACTAGTGATAACGCCGATTCTTATCTAATTATCTATAAGAACCTTCTGGTCGCCAAGATCTTTTTACCTGTTGAATAGTGTAAAGGAGAGAATCTCATCTGGTTATATAACAGCATTCATTTTGTCTGAAAAGACCACTGACTCCGAATTTGAGTTTAAGAATTTATTATCGCCAAAAATAACTGAACATGCAAGCACCTCAACACGAGGTTAAAGAAATAGATGGGCACTAATACAAATAATAACCTACGCAGGAGTCTCATCCGACTCAGAATAAAGAGTATAGAAAGTTCTAGAAGGATCAACCAAGCTATGATTGCTCCAATTTCTACGTTGCTCTTCATTTATCTAAGCAAGCTTAAACCAATCGCTGTCCCTACACTAACGCTTAGTGACATCCCTACATAACGATTTTCCCAGGCAAGAGTGAATAAAAGGTGTCAGCTGTGAAGACTTCCTAAGAAGTGCAATCACATAATACCTAAGCTCAGCTCTGTCCTCCTCTCTGGTCTCCCCTACCTCTTCTCTGGCCTCCTCCCTCAGGGCACTATCCCTAATACAAAACTCAAATACAATTGTACACGCCTTAATCACGCCTCCTTGGCCAGGTCTTCTTTCTTGTACTTTTCCATCGAAACGGTTACTTCATCCTGGACGGTTGCGATGACCTTGAGTCCCAGGCACCTTCTCCGCTGAAAGTATCATCCCTAAATTCCATTGCACTCCCCGTACCATGCCTCCCATCTCTCTAACTTTTGAAAACAAAGAGTTAGTCTTTACTAACGAGACATGTGTCCTTGCACCTGCAACAAAGATACGTTCAACAGAAACCTTCTACTGTGCAAATTAAATCTACCGTTTGTGCCCAGAGAGCCTTACCAAGGGAAACTTTTCTCTGCCTACAAAATAAGCTAACATAAGAATAAACCAGGCCTTCCCTAAGCATATATGTAGTCAGGCCTTTACATATAACTTTTGAACACACATCTTACTTTTCCCTATAAGCATTTTCATTACAATTCATATGCAAACAATGGATTACATTTGCAACTTTAATATGGTGCACGTTTAAACTACTGCAATTAAATTACACACGAACTAATTTCTCTATGCATTATGTTCACACAATTCAATAAGCATTACATTACATGATTATCATAACACAATTATACTGCTGATTCACTCTCAGCGAACTATACATTCTTTACTAAACATGCATGGATATACAACTGAATATATACGAATATATTTCTGAGTACATGCGGGTGCGGGCTATCAGTGAGTATGATGCACCCCTACAATTCACAAGAACATTTCGCTCTATCAGTTCCCCCCTTTGATGACTCCTGTCATCACATCTCATTCAACTCCCTTGGAGAAAGAACCGACCTAAACAGAACTCGTTGCCATCTTCCCTGATCTTAGTTTCTCCATGCTCTTGAGCCTTTGATACCGACTGTCCTGCAGTCTTGCCAATCTCATCTCATTTTCCCTCAAAGCTCTCTTGACTCGGCCTGCTCGATACCACTTGTAGGCCTTGATCAAAATCCACAAACAAACCACACAAACCACCAAGATAAGGAGGGGTCTCAGAAAATACCCAAGGAATCCCTTTCCTAGATTCGCAAACCAACCTCCCACTTGACCAAAACCCTTACCAACCTTTTCCCAGGCCCCCTCTTCGGTCAAATCCGCTATTTGTGTGGATTGTAGTGATGTTACTTATATATTTCTCCAGATCCTTGCTACGGTCTGGTATATAAGTGCAGCACTCTTGAACCTTCAACATTTTACAGACTCCGCCCTCTTTTGCCAATAAGACATCCAAAGCAAGGCGATTCTGCAAAACCATTGCCCTTATCGACAACATCTCTCCTTCCACCAGCACCAATGACTTTGCTGTATTCATTGAAAATTCATCCACCACAGTCGCTAACCTCCGGATTTTCACATCATTCAAGACTACTCCCAGACTGGGTATCATAGCTCCAAAGATATCTCCCACAACGATTCCTGCACTTACAGCCCTTCTCGCTCTTGAATGCTCCCCACCTTCTAGAAGATCCAAATTCTCTGTATGGTAAATCTTTGGAAATATTATTGCCAAATAACACGTTCCATACCAATTTGCAGGCAACCTCACATAAGCATTCTTCCCACATACATAATACACTGTTGGTATCACTTGTACAGGACCTTGGAGAAAATCTTTTGCCACATCTGCCATGGTGAAAACGTGATCACAAGTGCTTTGTCCCACGGCAACCTTTTCTTAGTAAGTCTGATAACGCCTTATACACAACTTACCCCTCTGCTCTTTGTCTAACGCTATAGGACCATAGCTTCCCTTGGTCTTATGCAACTTTTCTTCATCTGTCCAATCAAGCCTGTGATGCCCCAAGTCTCGTGAGTGGGTCAGCTTTCTATACCTGTCCTCTACCTGATCTACAAACTTTTTCTCCACATCTGACATCGAGCAGGTCAGATTGTGTCTGTGAGCGAATGCTGTATCCAATTCCAAACTCGGTATGAAGAACTTCCTGAGTCTATCCTCGGTCTTATAATAATCATACTTATTCAAATGCTTGTAAGCTGGGACTTCAGGAAGCACTGCGTCGAAATTGGAAAAGAAATACTCAAACTGATCTCTTTCATAAAATAAACTAAGCAAAAGACTACATGAAATTCCATAAGTCAGTGGAAGATGGTGGTACCTAATACCCTCGTCCACTGAAGCAGGCAACTGCATACACACATAACAATCCTTCGCATCCATCACATCAACATACTCATATAGCAGCTTAGCATATGCGTTAAGCTTAAAATCACTCTTAGATAAATCTATATGTAACCTACGACTTTCTTCTAATAGCAAAGCTCTGTCAGCTCCCATGTTTACCCCCTTTTGGCTAGGTGTAGTAGGTGTAGGTGTCCCTGGCACCCCCTGCACTTCTAGCTCATGCGAACCAGTATATGAGACTATAATTACTATGATTATAGAAACTATCACACTACTTATAAGAACGCCTACAATCCACTTTGATCTACGATTGGGATCTCCCGGCTCCATGGTTTCGAAAGTTCTCAAAAGTCTTGGTTATAGCAATGAACCCTGAAAAGTCTCTGTGTCCTTTACTCGTGACTTGCTCAACCAGCTCGAGCAACCATGAAATCTCCGGATTTTCCCTTCTCGATCACAATCTTATTTACACAGTCCAGAAAAAGACTTCCCTAGTTTTCGTTCCTCTTCTGTGGAAAGTCCCTAAGTTTATTCTTCTTCCACTCGGACCTAGGTTATCTTCTTCTTTTAGACTTTTATTTACAGTTTATAGTTGATCCACAATAAGATCCTCATTGAGCAATACCAGAACGTGATACAAAAGTTCAAGACGCAAAATTAACACTTCATGTGAAAACGGCTCAAACCCAAAAGACGGAAATTCGAGTCGATGCAGAACCAAGTTTCGAACTTCACTCAGAAGCGGGGGATTCGGAACTGTGAGGGTCAGTGTTCCTTCTACTTCGAGCCCTGGCAACTGCAGCACCACCTTCACCACCACATTCGGGCTCCGACGGACCACCAGCAACACCTCAGCCTTCCCGTGCTCACCACCCCCTGCATCAAACACTGTGTAAGTCCACTCAGGGGTAGAGTATCTGCGACAAGGTACTCTGGTTCTTTTCGACCTTCGCCGACTATCTTGAGCCTGGTCTTCGTCGCTTGCCTCGGTTTCAGATGCTTCAGACACTGGGGCAAGGTCTCTTTCAGGTGCTAACTTCAGGTTCCGTCGCCTCTGTCTTTCAGGCCAACTTTCTGCACTTCTGTTCGTTCGTCTGCCTTCCCTTCTATACCCAGTGCACTACTTCCTCTTTCTGCTGAATCTGACTCTTCTCCGCCCACTGCACCGTTTCTGTCTTCGGTGTCTGAGTCAGGGTTCGAACTGTGGAAACCCCTTCAGCTTGCTCTAGTGCACCACCAGCTGTGTCAGCGACCCTTACAGCTTGACTTGTCCTCTCATGTGGCCCTGCCACATCAGCTGGATTTTCATTTACGAGAGGAGCTGTTTCTTCCAAGGGTGCTGAAACTCTGCGGGTATGGGAGGCATGCACCCAGTTCGGCAATCCTCCACACTTTACTGCTGTGTTCGTGATGAGTATCACCTGATACGGGCCACGCCAACGGGCGTCCAAGCAACTCTTCCTCACGTGCTTCCGGACAAGCACCCAATCTCCGGGACACAAGTCGTGGCACAGATCACTCGAGGCTGGGACCACTGCTGCTTGCACCTGCTGGGATACAGAACGGACCACATCAGAGAGTCCTTTACAATAATCGAGAATCAAGTCATCAGTGATGCTTATCAAAGCTGTAGCTGGTACTGCCGGCAACCTCATTGCCCTTCCCATTAGAATTTCGTGGGGGGACAACCCGGTTTTCCTGTCTGGGACACTTCGCATGCTCATCAGCACGAGCGGCAAAGCGTCGGGCCATTTCAGGGATGTTGAAGAACACATTTTTGCCATCCGGGCCTTCAAAGTTCCATTAACTTGTTCCACCATCCCAGAAGCCTCTGGTCTGTAACTACAGTGGAGTCTCTGGTCAATATTCAATGCAGCACAAAGTAACTTCATGATTTCACTGTGGAAGTGCCTTCCTCTATCTGATTCCAAAGAGGTTGGGATCCCGAACCTAGGTATGAGCTCCCTCAACAATAACTTAGCCACCGTGAGAGTGTCACACCTGCGTGTTGGGTAAGCCTCCACCCATCATGAGAATACACATACCAGCACTAAAATGTACCTCAACCCATTACACTTAGGCATTTCCACGAAGTTGAGCTGTATCCTGTTGAAAGGCCCACCTGACCTCCCAATGTGACTCAATGTAACTACAGTTTTCTTTCCAGCGTTCATCTGCTGACACGTAACACACCTTTGACACACTGTTTCAGCCATTGCTCGAAATCGTGGGTTGTACCACGTCTGTCTAAACACTCTCATCATTGCGTCTCTACCAAGATGTGCCTGTCCATGTATCAGCCTTGCCATCGGACTCAACAGCTCTTCCGGTAATACGGCTCTCCCATCATTGGATACCCACACATCCACATCTCCCCTCTCACAACCAGATTTGATCCATCCCTCTCTCTCCTGGTCTGAAACTTCGTCCTGTAATCGCTTAAGTTCTTCCCAAGTGTCTGCCATGGCCAACATTATGCTGAGCTCGGTTCTTTCTTGGCTCTCCCCTGCGTATCTGTCTGTGAATATGCATCCTTGCTCTGCACAGAAACGGGCGACCTCGTCCGCGTAATTATTACCCAATGACACAAAGTCCTCCCCTTTCCCATGGGCGGAGCACTTTACAACAGCAATTTCCTTCGGATGCTGTAGTGCATCCAACAGTTGTCTTACATATTCTCCATTCCGAATGGGTGAGCCAGATGATGTCAAAAATCCCCTCTGAGACCATAACTGCCCGAAGTCGTGCCCCACACCAAACCCCTATTGGCTGTCAGTGTAAATCGTGATTCGAATTCGATCAGCGGCCAAACAGGCACGGGTCAAGGCAATGATCTCAGCTACCTGCGCGGAGCGTACTCCTTCTAGGCAAGCAGCCTCGACCACTCCTGAAATGGTACATACAGCAAACGCTGCTCTCAATTGCCCCACACTGTCTCTTAAGCATGAACCATCGACAAAGAAAATTTCATCTGGGTCAGCCAATGGTTCATCGACAATGTCAGGTCTCGGTTTGGTGCAAAGCTCGGTCACATCGAGACAATCATGGTCCGCACAATCTTCATCATCCGTGTTCGGTGTAGGCATCAATGTCGCAGGGTTCAAGACAGAGCACCTTTTCAGAGTCACATTCTCTGCGGCAAGTATGACTTGCTCGTACCTCGTTAACCTATTGTTCGTTAGGTGCCGAGTCTTGGTCCTGGTCATCAATAACTCAACCGAATGTGGCACATGTACAGTCAATGGATGTCCCATTACAATGCTTTCACATCTTTCAATGCTGACACCGGTTGCAGCAACGGATCTTAGACATCCGGGCAACGCAGAAGCTACTGGATCTAGAGTAGCTGAGAAATAGGCAACTGGTCTACGGACACCTCCATGGTTCTGAGCTAACACTGCTAATGCACATCCTTCCCTCTCATAACAGAACAATCAAAAGGCCTTGTTGTAGTCAGGCATTCCAGGTGCCGGAGCACTGCACAATTCCTCTCTCAGTTTCAGGAATGACATCAAGCACTCCTCGTCCCCTGGTACCGGATCACTCACATCCTTGTGCGTAAGCCTCTGCAAAGGCTTTGCTCTCAAGGAGAAACTAGGAATCCACTGTCGACAGTAGCCAACCATTCCCAGGAACATCCTAACTTCTCTCTGTGTAGTGGGTACTGACATACTCATTATTGCCTCGATTCGGTCTGGTGACACCTTCCTCTTGCCTTTTTCTAATCGGTGTCCCAAGTACTGTACCTCATTCAAACAGTACTGCAGCTTGTTCGGGGACACCTTATGTCCATTCTCTGCTAAGTGGTTCAACAGAGCTACAGTGTCTATTCTGCAAGCATCTTCCGTTTCTGAGGCAATGAGTAAATCGTCTATGTATTGCACGAGGACTGAATTCTGCGGCAACACAAGACTCTCGAGATTCTTTTTCAGGATCTGGTTAAAGATCGATGGACTTTCCGTATACCCTTGAGGGATACGACACCATGTTAACACGCGATTTTCCAGCCTGAACGCAAAAAGAAATTGGCTTTCCTCGTGGAGCGGTATCGAAAAGAAGGCTTGACACAAGTCGATAACCGTAAACCACTCTGCTTCACGTGGGATCTGGAACAGTATTACTGAAGGATTCGGTACCACTGGACAACAAGGGACAACTATCGTGTTGACCTTTCGCAGGTCTTGCACGATCCTGTATTTCCCGCTCGGTTTCTGTAGCCCCATAATGGGTGAATTACAGGGACTACCTCTGATCTCTTTCAGAATGCCTTTCTCAATGAAAGTCTCGATCACAGGTTTTATCCCTGCAATCGTTTCTGGCGACAGGTTGTATTGAGGTGTCCTGGGGAAATCAACATTCTGTTTCACCTCAATCCGCACTGGTTCTACCCCTCTGATTAGACCTATTTCATCGCCTGCGAAATCCCACACCACAGATGACACTGCGTCTCTCAGATCAGGTGGAAGTTCTTCCACCGTCACCATTGGGTACAGATCTATACATAGATGCTGATTGGTAACCTTAAAGTCAGCATCGTCATCTCTCGTCTGGACCTCCACTCCCTGAGGCGTAAAATAAATCATGCAGTTCAACTTGCACAACAGATCTCTTCCCAAGAGGCAAACTGGACTCGTATCACACACTACAAACTGATGTCTAGTTTGGAAGGAACCTATCTTTACTAGGATCGGTTCTGTCAATGGGCTGCTTATTCTTTTGTTCGCTACTCCAACAACCTGGATTGATTGTCCCAAGAGGGGTAGGTTAGGGACTACTGCTGATCTTACAGTAGACCGGGTAGCACCAGTATCAACCAAAAGTGTGGCAGGATGACCCTCAATATCTGCCTCCATGAAAAGTCCTCTCTGGTCTACCTCCAAGACCGCTCCAAGCGTGCAGTCTTCCTCCCCTCTCAGGCACCGTCAGGATAAAGGGTCTGAGCTACTCTCGTCATAGTCTTCGAACAGGGGCATCTGTTGGTACGTTCGTATTCCTTGTGTAATCCTTGGAGCCTGGGGAACCTGGGCGTGAGAGCTAAATACCCCCCCTTTCATCGTCCTAGGCCTCGTCACTGTGTTAACTACCTCTTGCGCGGGTGCCTGAGCCCCCTCTTCCTCTTCCTGCAACTGATTAACTGGGTTCAAAGGACACTCGCGTTTCCAATGTCCGACCTGGCGACAAAGATGACACGCCGTGGTCTTCTTCAGTGTGGCCACGTCCACTCCTGTCTTGGGGTCTACTGGTTTTCCCTTTCCCTGGCCTTGCCCATTCTGGTTCCCCTGGGAATTTCCTTGTTTTCTTCCTAAGGTCCCTCCATTAGGCTGACCCTGTGCTGTCTGCATTTGGACAAGCATCAATTTGTCTTTTAGCTTCCGATGTTTCGATTCCACCTCATCACTACAGTATCTCGCATACCTCAAAATTTCATCTAACGGCTTGTTCTGCCAGCAGATCAAATGGTGCTGTATCATGAGGCTGACTTCCATTCTCAGACCCAGTACAAACTTTGAGACAAACTGTCCCATATCCTTGGGGTCCAAGATATCTAACCCACTATACTGTTTAAAAGCTTGCAGAAGTCTTTCATAATATTCATGCACCGTTTCTTTGGGTTCCTGTACAGTCCGATCTATCTTAACCCAATCTATATCTTGGGGTGAAATCTTCAGTTTTAGCCATGTAATCACCTGTTCATACTTTTTCATTACTAGGGGTAATGGACCATTTGTAACCGGCTCCCTTTCAGGTTCCGAAGTCGGCCACTCGACAGCGACTTTACAAGCTGTCCACAAATCTCCCGGTACCATGTCAAACAAGGTGTTCAAATCAATCCACAATACTTTTGAAATTTTAACAAACCGCTCAACCTGCTTGTACCACTCTACTGGTTTCTCCCTCAGCCGAGGAAAATCATTTGTAAATGCAGCCAAATCACCTCTATTCCACGGCACATGCACATACCCTCCATTCTGTACTTCCCGTAAAGGAAAATTTCCAACACCCGTCGCCCCCCCTCCTGGAGGCGGTGTTTCCCCCTCAGCTTTCTTTGCTGGTTTCTTCTTGGACCACCTTTCTTCCCATTTGTCCAACAAAATCCATATTCTCATTCCTACAATCAGGTCTCTGGTGTGTGTCCTTAATCCTGTGATTCTTTTCTCCTCCAGCTCCTGGTCACTGTATTGTAATCTATGCGGTCCCTGCAACGCTTTAGTTTTGTTCAGGTCTACCTCATATCTTTTGGCCAATTCCTTTAATCTATCATGTGCCATTCTAGCTTTTCGAGTCACATCTTTTGCTACAAACAGCAGCTCATCTGATCCATAAATTTCTATCCTTTCCAGAGGCAGACCCCCGCTGATCATCTCGTCTACCTCTGCTTTCAACCTTACTACGTCTAGCAACCTTGCCTGTACTGCACTCCTCAGTACTTCGACAAGTTGAACCATCCCGCTCATCACAGTCACCATTCTGTCCTTGTGACCTATTCCCTTCCATCATATTCCTGGAACTTGGTCTGTCTTCCGAGATGTTTTGTGCCCTATCTCCTGGCATCCTATCACTTTGGTTTGTTACTGTTGGTGTCCACATCCTCAAAGCTGACTTGGATTCCTGCAAAGACCTCGGTCTGACCGGTCTCTCCTCCTCCTGTCTAAAGGAAGAGTCTGCTGTAGCCGGTAACGGCGTACTTGTCTCCCCTGGTCTTGGGAAATGAACCACTCGTACTCCGAACCCGTTCCCGCTCTCGCTGATTACTTCTTCCCTTCCCATCTGTACGGAGCTCCCTTCTCTCACTCGGTCTGGGTCATATACCGGTACTATAGGGCCAATGGTAACCGGTACTGTCAAGGAGTCCGGTAATCTTGTGTTCCCAACAGGAGGCTGTGTTATCATAGACGTCGTTGCCCCTTCTGTTCCTGTGGAAATCCTTCCCACTACTCTCATGCTAGTCTGATTCTGGCTCCCATCAATTGTTACTGCTGGAGTCGGCTTTCCCTCTTCTGAGTCTGGATTAAATGGTGGTGGCCTCTCTGCCAACAACCTATCTAACAGGCTGTCGTCTGTATCACTGTCGTCCTCATCGATTCTTATAATCTTTCCATTCTGTACTAGCAGTGGGTATAGTTTATCTCCCTCTATCGTTTCCACTCTCCACCTTTTCTCCAGTGCATCCCACCTTGCATCTTGAAATGCCCTGACCGATTTCTTCACCCTTTCCTGGCTCTTGTCTTTCCTCCTATCGTACGCTGCTCTAATCCACGCATGTAGCGCTTCAAACTGTGTTGGTCTAGGTAGTGGTCGTAAAGAAGCCATTATACTTTTTAGCTGGTACAACACCTCTAACCTGAAAGTACCATAGCGTGGGAAAGACAATTCTCCTTCTCCTTCTGTCATTTTATGCCAATTCTCAAGCCATATTATAGTATGCAATCCTACATTCTTTGCCATATAATGTGCTGGCGTATCCTCGGGAGGAGCTTCCTCTCCTTCCCGAGTAACCACATGCCTATCACCTCTACACAGTTCCCGTAAAACTTTAAAACATTTCATGATGAATCAACTTTGTATTTGCACTCAAAATGTCAGCTTTTACTTCCTGATTTCAATCCACCAATGCCAGCGCGGCTCACACCAACCGGCCTATCGCAGCGCGGCACTTGTCTGACGTCACTTTTCCTCCGCTCGCAGCAGTTCCCCTCCTTTCTAATTCACTCGTTCTCGCTCGCACCTGTCCCAATCATACTCTGAAATAATGTCCGTCCTACCGAACAATTACCTCTCTGACCGTCAGTCTTACCAATGACCGATCAGCCTCTTGAGCTTGTTGACCTCAATCTGGCAACCGTCTGTCCGCGAAACGACCGGACAATCGCCTCTAACACACTCGATAGGATTCAATCACTCGATGTTCTGCACACAATAACCTACGACCTGCGTTGGTTATTCACACACTCACACATGTGTTCCCTATCTTCAGTGGGTCTGTCAATGACGTCTCGTGACCCCCACAACCTCTGGTCAACGTTCTCAACTCTGGGTGTATTCTACACCACAATAAATCTCCCGGTCCCGCGCGCGCTCACGGTCCGGTTCTCAATCACACGACTCTCGTTCCAACTCCGCAAGACATCACACAACAATAAAACACCGCAATCTACCAAACACCACTCTTTTCATACTCACTCTACCACGAACTGCTACTTCCGCCGCACCGTCACTCTCCGTCAGTTTTCAACGACCTCCGACCTCCGACATCTTTCTCCCGCGGTCCTCTGGATCTGCGTCACTCGGGCTCTATGGGGCAACTTAGTCTCCTATCTTGCTCTAGATCTCCCCTTACCATCAAAGGTAACCATCCTACTCTGCTACCAACTGATAACGCCGATTCTTATCTAATTATCTATAAGAACCTTCTGGTCGCCAAGATCTTTTTACCTGTTGAATAGTGTAAAGGAGAGAATCTCATCTGGTTATATAACAGCATTCATTTTGTCTGAAAGGACCACTGACTCCGAATTTGAGTTTAAGAATTTATTATCGCCAAAAATAACTGAACATGCAAGCACCTCAACACGAGGTTAAAGAAATAGATGGGCACTAATACAAATAATAACCTACGCAGGAGTCTCATCCGACTCAGAATAAAGAGTATAGAAAGTTCTAGAAGGATCAACCAAGCTATGATTGCTCCAATTTCTACGTTGCTCTTCATTTATCTAAGCAAGCTTAAACCAATCGCTGTCCCTACACTAACGCTTAGTGACATCCCTACATAACGATTTTCCCAGGCAAGAGTGAATAAAAGGTGTCAGCTGTGAAGACTTCCTAAGAAGTGCAATCACATAATACCTAAGCTCAGCTCTGTCCTCCTCTCTGGTCTCCCCTACCTCTTCTCTGGCCTCCTCCCTCAGGGCACTATCCCTAATACAAAACTCAAATACAATTGTACACGCCTTAATCACGCCTCCTTGGCCAGGTCTTCTTTCTTGTACTTTTCCATCGAAACGGTTACTTCATCCTGGACGGTTGCGATGACCTTGAGTCCCAGGCACCTTCTCCGCTGAAAGTATCATCCCTAAATTCCATTGCACTCCCCGTACCATGCCTCCCATCTCTCTAACTTTTGAAAACAATGAGTTAGTCTTTACTAACGAGACATGTGTCCTTGCACCTGCAACAAAGATACGTTCAACAGAAACCTTCTACTATGCAAATTAAATCTACCGTTTGTGCCCAGAGAGCCTTACCAAGGGAAACTTTTCTCTGCCTACAAAATAAGCTAACATAAGAATAAACCAGGCCTTCCCTAAGCATATATGTAGTCAGGCCTTTACATATAAATTACACACGAACTAATTTCTCTATGCATTATGTTCACACAATTCAATAAGCATTACATTACATGATTATCATAACACAATTATACTGCTGATTCACTTTATCTCAGCGAACTATTCATTCTTTACTAAACATGCATGGATATACAACTGAATATATACGAATATATTTCTGAGTGGGTGCGGACTATCAGTGAGTATGATGCACCCCTACAATTCACAAGAACATTTCGCTCTATCACTAGTAACATTTTTAGACGACCTCAGTCTTCTGGTATCTGTAAAATAAGTACCAGTGAGTTGTTGAATCACAGCATTTGCCATTACTAAATCAACTAGAGAACATGTTTTTGGGGTGCTATAGAAATAGCTACTGTATTTATAATCTGGAAAAACAAATGATTAGAGTTATCGTGATATTTCAGCTCTAAACATAAGCTACACTAATCAGTGATTAAAGTAATTATGTTTCCAGGAAAGGCACAGTTTCATGAGCACTCACTTAGTTGTTAGAGGTGGAACACAGACACATTAGCTCTGAACAGGAAAATGCCACACATGCACTATCTAGGCTTGTCTCTAATTAAAGATGGTGGTTTTATATGGTTGTGCCTGAGCATGTGGTGGTTGTTCCTGGGGCTTTTGAATATACACTTAGCAGTACAATGGATGTGTCTGGCTGTATGATAGCTGAAGTGCAGGTCTGAAAGAGATATGCCTATCTTGGTTTTGCCACTGGAATTTGATGATTGCACAGCTGATTTATTGTAGCTACATGTACGCTAAAGTATGGGTGGTAACATAGTTTAATTTACTTTGGTATATTTTCTATTATTTCATTTGTCTTTCATTGTATGCCTTAAAATGTGTCACATCCTATAAGATCAGCAGGTTCAAAGGTCACATGACAACTTCCTGTGATGTAGAGAGGGAGGGTGAAGGAAATAGGTCACTTCTGCTACCCCTGGCATTTTGGTGAATTGTTATCCATGGTTTTGTTTAGACCAGTTCTGTGTACGGTACTTGGATAATGATCCCTTTGTTTTCCTTACTATGATTGCTAGATTATTATATTCTCTGATATTTCATGGTCATCAGCTTACAACATATCAACAGCAGGAACAATTAAGAATCTTCCTTATGTCTCTCATATAGCTCCATGATAGCCTTTTCTCCTGTTGTCACTTGCGTAAACTATTCCTCTTTTCAACTTTATAAACCAATATAGCCCCAGTGGGAAGTTGTTGCTGTCTTTTTTCAACATTCCTGTGGAAGGAAAAAGAAAGGAACATAAGGAAAAATGTTCCTTTCCCATTCTTTTCTTTTCTTTTTGATGGGTACCTTTGTTCTTTTTCTTATGGTTCCAACCACTTTCCATGATGATAGTGTTGGGATTCTGCATGGACAACACTCTCCCGATCATGAGAAAATATGTCCTTTCTTTTACTTTATGAGAGGAATCCCGTGACCTAAGCTATGGAAGTAAGACTGGGGCCAGCACGCTCTGTCTGCGACGTCTAACATCTGAACAATACTCGCCTGGTTTCCATCTGCAGGAGCTAACATCTCCCCACCTCTGTGCCCACCAGCACCTCTTTGCCTAGCATGCTCTCCATACAAGTGGCAAAACAGGTTTTCACCTATGCGGTCTGTCACCATCACTAGCACTAAGCGCTTTGTTTCCCATTCTTGTGACCCTTGCCTCTTAGAGCAACCCCCTCTTCTAAAAGCCTGACCTTTGAGCTGTTTAATTCTGTTATGAGCCCAACTGTTCAAAGAGCAGCATTGCCAGAAATCAACGTTTTTAATTGCTGATAAGAGTTATTTCAAAGTATATATAGTGACCCGGCAATGTAAGGCATGTACCTTAAACCAGTGGTAATGTCATTTTCTACAAAATCAATGTGTAAACAAACCCTGTGGCCTGTAGTCACAGTCCTCTCCCACAAAGTTCAATAACTCCCTTTATAGTAAAAAGAACATCTTTACTATATAACATAGAGAACACACACGTAAGCCAGACCTCTTGCCTTTGCCAATGCTTGTTTATATTGTCTTCACTTTTTCTATACTACGCATTGTATATTCTATTATAGATACTATATAAATATCAACATAACATAGGCGTATTTTTATTAAATGATGAAGGCCCAAACCACCTGCTCATAAGTGCCCTCATTATATATTAACACCTGTATTGAAGGAATATTTACATTTATTGAGGGTGGGGCCTGAGACCTCATTTGTAGTTAAGTGGTATTTTGATGTGTGTTATTCCCTATATGTATGCAATCAAATCCCAATGGTACAAAGTAGGATGATACAAATGATTCCTCAAATGAATGAAGCTGAAATGCTGAAATTGTATTAACTTTTTTCTTTTTTTACCTTTAATTATTCTTTCA
Organism: Calotriton arnoldi; assembly: GCA_963921515.1. NCBI lineage: Eukaryota > Metazoa > Chordata > Amphibia > Caudata > Salamandridae > Calotriton > Calotriton arnoldi. The sequence continues at coordinate 459,998 of CAWUFW010008705.1, forward strand.
TGTGTGCGTCATAAGGATGCACGATTGCATAAGTATTGGTAGTAACACACTCTGCAAAATACCACTTAAGATAAGTGCATTGACTTTGCAAGGGACAAGATTTTGGATGATTCTCAAAATGATGTATGCATTTAAGGAGTTAACATATTTTAAATACAAATTTAGGGATGGTTTGAAAATTGTTTTTCATATATACTACTTTTCTTTTAGATGTTTATACACACTGAACTGAATAAATACCTGTTTTTTTACGCTTAAATTAGAAACTGTGGGTCTCATTTATGAGGTTTTGGCATAGGGCAGCGCCACAAGGAATCTTGCTGAGCTGCCCTACGTCAAAACAAAAGGGCAGAAATGCACCGGATCTATGTGATATGGGGCATTCCTATCCTTTTCCCCAGCGCCGGTGCACAATGGGCTACCATGTTGCAACGGTGCCTGCGTTGCAGAGCTGATTGATTTTGTGCAGGAAGGGACACCTTCCTGCACAAAAACAATCAATTCAGGCGAATTCCTCTTTCTATGTTTGCTGCACAATACAGCACACATAGAAAAAGGAAAAAACGAGGAGAAATGGAAACATTTATCCTCGTTGCGCCTACCCAACGCCAACCCTCGGGTGGCGTTAGATTCTGACGCATTCCCAGGTTTCCCATTTCTCGTAAATCTGGGAATGTTCAGATTCTTTGGGTGTTGCGTGGGAACACCCATTAAATGCCCCTTTCACGCAGTGTTCTGCATGAAAGGGGCACATATTTACAAGGCAATGAAAAGGCACGTAAAATGGCTTTACGTGGCCTTGAAAATATGCCGGGGCACTTTGCGCCACCTGAAGGTCAAAAAAGTGACGTTCCGGTGCGCAAGGGCCTCATAAATTTGGCCCTGTATTGTTCTGTTTAAATAATAAACCATATCAATTTCAAGGCAAAATGAAGCGCTCATTTATTATTCCCTGTTTTGGAGTTACTTCCACGTTTTGCAGAAGCAATCATCCTCCGAAAGTAGTAGAAACAATGGTTCGCCTGGCTATGCCATTCCAGAGTGAAAGGTTGAAAACTACACTCTTCTGTTTTACCTTGGACTGTTTCCATGCGTTGTAGCATGCAACATTCTTTTCATTAGCTTAACTGGTGTTTCAGCATACCAATTGTATGCCCAGCAGGATGTGTTTTTAAATAAGTGACATAATTACAATAAAGTATTAGCAAGTGGAATTTGCAGAACAGTGTGAGGTAGCAAATTTTGCTGAAAGTGAAGACATTTTCACAGTCAACTGAAAAGGCTAGTGTGGATTTCAAGTAGAGGTTTTGTGTTGGCCATTTTTAAACGGTATGCTTTATTTATTGAGGTGAGTCACTCCACCTGAAGCCAACAATATAGAGCATTTGGTTGCTAATTGCCTTTTAGACAAAACTATCACTTTTGACGTACAGAATCTACTTCCACTCAAAGAGGAGTGATTCATAACTTCTAAGTGGAAACACAGTGCCCTGCACCTTTGTCTGTCAGAGCCAGGGAGCCTTCAGCACACAATGCAGTGACAGTCGTCTGCATGTGTATGAATGGATACCCATGGTCTGCTTGATTATTGAGGCCAGTCAGCGTGGCCACGTCGAGATGTGGCTGTACTGTGCTTTAACTTCGACTTTAAAATATGCACATTAAAATGGCGAATGCAATAAACGTATAAACTCAAAAACAAAGAAGGATTTTAAACCATGAGCCAAATGGGCAAATGTACCCCCCCCCCCACACAAAGGATCATCACATGCTTCCTTAAGTCTGCCTTGTCCTGCTGCCAGGCCTGGCAGATGCCCTCAATTCCTCAATTACTGAGTAAACACAGTTTTTATAAACAGTTTTTTTTTTTAAAGTAGGTTGGGGAGATGTGATGGGTGGGCATCCATTCCTGAATGGTTGAAGAGAAAGCTTTCCTTATGCTTTGTTATTTCAGTTTACGGTTCACAAAAATATGTCAAATGGAGGCCAGTGCAGTTCCACATATCCTCTAAGATGTGGGAATGTTGTCATTAAAGGTGGAGGGGCCCTCCCTCCACCCTTTTGCAAAGCATGAACAGTGTCTAGCAGGCTGAGCCATTGTCAGCCTGACAGACACTATTCACGTTCGGGTCAAGAAACCAGGGCGCTGCACATGGGCAAAATGTGCAGGTGCCTTGCAGCATGAGCAAAGCTTTGCCAGTCTGAAGATTTCACAGCCCTGAGGGCGTGACCTCCTCAGCACGACAAAGCCCCTGAGGACCTCCCCATCAGAACGAGGGGGTGCGTCATCAATAGACTCAGACCTGGGCACTTCAGTTTTAAGCCCTAAAGTGCCCAGAGTTGTCTGTCAATCAGTGATGCAGCGTCACAGAGTGAGGTGTGGTCAACAACTCTCACTGATCCCATCCTACTCTGAAGAGTTAAAGAAGGTTATCTTCTCATTGGCTGACTCATTACAAGATCAGCCAATGAGAGGAGGTTGCGAGATCTTCTTGTGTTCCCTGCCTGAAGAATCCAGCTCCTTCTTGTGCTTTCTTCTTCTTCCCCTCACACTGGACTTGCTATCAATGCTGCTGCCTGGAAAGTACCTCTTTTTTCATGTTTGGCTGTGTGCCTGCATGTATGAATGAATGTGTATTTGCGAGTGCATGTTCTGAATGGATGTGTGCAAGTGTTTGTGAATGGTGAGGGTATGTGTATGCTTTCTATCAATGGATGGGTGTGAATGAGTGCAGTGGCGGCTGGTATATTGTATAGGTGGTGAGGCGGAATAGTTTAGATATGATTTTAATGCGCAAATTCATTATTGTCTTCCATTTCTGCAAGAAAAACTAAAATAGCAAAAGAAGTCACTAGCCTCAAATCACACACTGCCTCACTTCATTTGTATGGAGATCAACTCCCAGTTCCACTCCACATCTGTTGGTGACATGAGCAGGACAGATGCAACTGAAGCGCTTCGTGTGAACAGAGAATAGAATCTCATGGTTTCTCTCCCCGTCTCAACATTTTATAGCTCTTGGAAGCAAGTAGGCAATCCAAAACAGTTCCAAAGGTAGAGCTATACATGTTTACTACTGTTCTGGAGACTAGATACCTAAAAAACAGAGGCTCAGCAAGCAGTGCACGAAGAGTGTGTGAACCATCAGGTTCATACAGTTACTCTTAAGCCAGAACCGGGATGTGGTCTGACACCCACAAATTATCCCAACAGTGCCCTTGTGAAGTGTGGATGAATGGTGCAGTCATACCTGCTGCAGTTGTAGTGTGTGCATCTGAACAGCACAGCAATCAAAGTACACTGTAGTGCACGATCTGGTAGGGTACTCGATCGCTTATTCTTATCTTCTGAATGTTCTGTGCTCATACTAAGGTTTAGGAGTCTTAGGCCCATCAGGCTCGCGTTTGTCAAAAACATGCCACTCTGCCTTCCCTCCTCTAGCTGCTGGCTTTCCCAGTGATGAGATGAAAGGTGCCAGATAAGAAAAACCTTTTTATTTTTTGCAGTTTTATTATAGTGCAAACTCGATCTCAAGGTATAGGAGCGCTTTACATGAGCACCAGTAACATTACACATCCATTTTATTTTTGTATTTCAGGCATTGGGAGATGAAGGGATTTGCCCAGAATCACAAGATGTTGTATTTCAGGCATTGGGAGATGAAGGGATTTGCCCATGATCACAGGATGTTGAGTCGACGCTAAAAGGCGAACCTGGTTCCCTTGGAGCAAAGATGGCATCTGAGTAGTCACCCGCAGTTCCCGTAGCTCCCACCCCACCCCTCACCTTCTCTGTAATTCGGTGGTTTTCCAGAGGAGAGCCAGCGCCCGACGCAGGCGGGGATGCTGGAAAGCCTGTGGATCCTTGGTCTTTCTCGGAGCTCCACTGACCGCCATAGTTTTGGGACCTTGAGGCGGAGCACTATGCGGAAGACACTGAGCGGCTCTGGTTGTGGTACTCCTTGTGGCTTCGGGACAGAAGCTGAGGTGGGCTTGCCTCGCGGTCTCGGCTGGGCGAGTGAGTTTTTCCGCACTGAAGGCCGGCAGAGGGTCAAAGGCGCCAAAGTCGAAACCCGCGATTGCCACGGTTGCTATTGCGAGTCCGCTCCCAGCCAGTACTATGACGCCCAGCATGCACCAGGAACACCCCAAAGAGGCTGGAGCCGAGGGGAGGAATAAGATGAAAGGCGATGAGCCGGCCGGAACCGGTGGGAAGAGACCGGTCCGGGGGAGCAATCTCGCGGCGGCGGTGGAAGGTCAACCAGCAATCTCTGACCTATTTCTATAAAACACACTAGGATCCTGAAAAATCAGGATGTGGTTACTGCCGCCCCCCTATCAGCCACGTCATCCGCTCCTCTTCAGGTGTCAGGAGACAGCAGCAGATCCCTCCAGGAGCCCAAAGGCAGGTGAGGAGAAGAATCATGCAATTACTCCTTTGGTGGATGTAGAGAGGAAATCACAGCCCGAGGAAAACTCGATTAGCTCTACAACCATTGAGAATGTCGATCATGGGGGCTCGTGGCTCTCTCTTCCTCCCAACCAGGGAAATCGGACTCTACCTTGCTAGGTTATGGCTCCCTAGGAAACCCAAGATTGTTAACTTCGCCTGATCTTATGGGGGGCGGAGAGAATATTTTTTTACTAACTGATGATTATGACTCTTCAATGCCTGAATTAGGTTCTTCAACCTCTACGTTGTCATGCTCAACTAGTTGCAGCTCGCTGGACGAATCTGTTGTCCTTGCCAGTCGCAAGAGACGATCGGGGGGAAGGAAAAGTAAGAGGAAATCTACAAGCCTAAGAAAGAAACAGACAGCAAGCGATAAGAAAGAGAGTAAAAGTCATGAAGACTCCCCCAGGAAAGGTACCCCCAGGCTTAGATGGGATTACTCTGCCATCCAACTTTTCGATCAGCAAGGGCGGAGTACGGAGGACTTATCCCCAGGGGATCCGCCTCGACAGTCTGGAACTACAATTGTGCTGGAACCCTCACCCTCCTTGATCTTGGCTACTATCAAGCAGATGCAGGCGGAGGTTCAGACGGATAACCGTCGGGCTCGACAGGCCTCAAAGAAGTTACAGGGTGCAGTCAGAAAATTAAGCAAAACCTTCTCTGACATTACCAATAGGATGACCATTGTGGAGGCACGAACGGAAACCCTCGAATTGGAGGTTGCAGAACTAAAAACCCTGAGTACTTCCCAAGATCCTAAGCTTACTGACATGATGTGGAAGCTTGAGGAGCATGAGACCAGACAAAGGAGAAATAATTTGAGACTGCTGGGTATTCCACAAGGGGTAGAGGGAAGAAACCCTAGAGCAGAGGTCTTGAATCTGTAGGGCGCGACACCCAGGTGGGTTTTGGAGTTCTGGGAAGAGGGTCCTGCATTCCCCAGCTTCACTTGTGCCTGTAATTGAAAAGGTTTGCTTTCATTTTGGAAGAAGACAGCCGTCCTGGGATGGCTAATTTAGATCGTTACCAGATGAAGTTTCATCAATTGAGTGTCTTGTGTGTGAAAAGCCTTCCTGCCAGGATGCCTGCTTGCCTGAAAGAAATGCAAATGTGTGCTATTAGTTAATCTGCAAGTGTAAAGGGTGCTTGGGAGCTTGTTCTGACTTTAATTGATGCAATCACTCCAAGCTTTGGGATGACAAAGATTTTGGTTTTTTGAGTGGTAGTGCAAAGAGTTAACTGGGCTCTGATGTGCATGCTTTTAATTGTAACTGCATTTACACAGCCCTTAGTACCTCTAAGGAGCTGTTTAAGGGACAGTTATGTAATAAAAAAATTGCATTACATACGCACTGGTATTACTAAAATCTACATTTTGGAAGCACCATTTTATCGTAAAACTTTTTGCGCATTTTGTAGCAGTCTATCTTACACTGTGTGTAATGCAAGTATAAAATAATGATTTACATATTCACAGTGCTTTCTGTCACATGCTGTGACCTTTTAGCACTAAAAATACACGTCACTATTCTCCACTGTACAAATCAAGATTTAATTCTGTGGCTCTCTGGTTACACACAGACCTCTGCAGTGCATTATCTAATAGAGGTTTCATAATGTACTACAGTGCATTTCCCACTGAGTAACAACTTTTAAAAAATTTATTTTTCATTTACGCTGCCCATTATTTTATATGTAGATATCTGATGGTGAAAGACCTAAAAAACATGCAGAATATTTTGGGGCTTATTTATGAGAGGCTTGCATCGCAGAGGATCACTTTTTTTGAGGCTCCGGCGGCGCAAGCGTTTCAACCATACTTATGGGCGGTGCAAAGCCACCTGCATGGCTTTGCATGGCCTCATAGATATAAGACATAGCAGCGCAAGTCACTGCACTGTCTTACTCTGCGTCAAGGAGTGGTTCCATGAGCTTTGCGTGGGGTTCCCACGCAACACCTATGGATTTTGATGCTGCCCCATATTTACAAAATCGCGTAAACCTGGGGCAGCTCCAAAAACGGACGCATCCCCAGCGGCGGGGTAACAAGGAGAAATGGTTTAATTTCTCCTCGTTTTTTCCTCTTTCCATGTGTGCTACATTCTGTAGCTCACATAGAAAGAGGAAAACACTGCTCAGGATTGTTTTTGTGAAGCAAGGTGCCCCTCCCTGTACCAAAACAATCCTGCCTATGTTGGTGCTAGGCAGCAAGTTGTGCGCCAACACAAGGGAAAAGGACAGGAATGCATCGTATTTTATAAATACGGTGCATTCCTGCCCTTTCACATTGGCGTAGGGCAGCGCAGCAAGAAGACTTGCGGTGCTGCCCTACGCCAATTCCTCATAAATAAGGCCCTTTGTTTTTAGCTACAACTTTGACTACACCCCCATGCTCACTGACCTTTGGTTTGCCACACACTGTTTAATATTATTTCCCCACAGTAAAAGTTATTTGCTCTGTAAATTGGGGGCGTTTATGGTTGTTGATGATGAGGAGTACTAGGTTCTAGAAATTATTTTCAGAAGGGAGTCCTTACGCCTAAAAAAGTTTGACAAGGGGGTCTCGGCATCAAAAAGTTTGAAGACCTCTGCCCTAGAGACTAAAGGCCAGATGTACGACCCACCAATTTTTGACTCGCAAATTGCTTTACATTTGCGACTCGCAATTTGCGACTCGCAAATTGGGATGTATAACAGTGTCTCAGACACTGTCTGCGATTCCTAATGGGGTTGCAAATTGCATGCCTCATGAATACTAATGAGGCAAACGCAATTTGCGACCCCATTAGGAATGGCTAGCACTCCCAGGGATGGTGGCCTGCTGGGGTCAGCAGACCACCATGTCTGGGACTGCTTTTAAATAAAGTAGTCTCTTTTTTAAATGCAGCCCGTTTTCCTCAAAGTAAAATGGGAGGCTTTTAAAAAAGAAAAATGAAACTTTTCAGTTTCATTTTTTTAAGGGCAGGCAGTGCTACCTGGGACCGCTGCCTGCTCTTAAAAATATTTTCTCACATACTCACAAAGGGCGTTTGCGAGTGGTTTACTACCTACTTGAAGTAGGTGGTAAACCGAGTGTTTTGCGGCCGCAAAACAATTGTACATGGCATGGTGACTCGCTATTAGGAAGGGACGCCCTTTCCTAATAGCGGGAGTCGCAAATGCTATTTTGCGAGTCAGTGACTCGCAAAATAGCATTTGTACATGCCATTACCCTTTTTTGCAGTCACAAACGGGAGGATCTCCCGTTTGCGGCTGCAAAAAAGGGTCATACGTCTGGCCCTATGTAGTTAAATACCTAAAGGGAGCATTCCCAGAACTTACAGAATGGGACTGGGATAAAGAAATACAGAGGGTGCACCGATTCCCCCTAACCATGCATACCCTCGGGCCGTCTTGGTCTACTTTGGAAACTTTCTATTAAGGCAGCACATTTTCGATCTGGCACGTACCAATTCTAAAGAAGAGTTTGAGGGAGTTTCCTTCTTTGCACGACGGGACTTCGCCCACGCCACAGTGGAGCGAAGACGGCGTTTAAGACAGATGTTTGCTCCCTTCCAGAAGCTGGGTGCTGAGGTGCACCTAAAAAACCCTGCGAAACCAAAAGTGATTTTTAAGGGGCGTACCCATAGCTTTTTCTCAGAGGTGCAGGCCCAGGAATATCTAGCTGAGTTGCAGGGGAGGGGTCTGATTTATAGGGTTAAGCGCAAAAGGTGTAAGGCAAAGCTGGTTAAGCGGAATTAAATATCTCTGAGAAGCTCAAGAACGCTTAAATGGTGGGGAAAAAAATATTTTGAAAAGTAAAAAAAAAAAAAAAGCCATAAAATAAGGGGACTCGCAACCTATTTTTAAGAAATTTAAGTTAAAAGAAGTGGTGTGGGACAAAAAAAAAAATAGGCTGTAAGAACACTGTGTTATATGGGGGTTGGTGGTGGGGGGTTGGGAACCGGGTCTGACTCTTCAGATGGCGTCATTCAGGCTAGGCCTGGTTGCTCATTGGTTGGGAGCGGGAGTGGGGTAGGGGGTGCGGGAGGCTCGCCTGGGTGGTCGGAGGGGCCCCACTAGGGGTCGTTGGGCTGGGGAGGGGTGGTTGGGAGGGGTGTGGAAATCCTACACGATCAGGGTAAACAGGGTAAAAATTCGAGAGACTGGGAGTTAGTCAATAGGTAGTGAAAAAGAAATACTTCTGGTGTACTGCCATTATAATGCTGAGGGTGAGGAGTCAAGGATGTTAGTCAAATTAAGACAATGATCGATAAGCAGACAATTCGTATTGCCTCTATTAACATTTGTGGCCTAAATGATCCTAAAAAAAGAGCTAAAACTTCATTAAGCCTTAAGGTTTTGAAAGCAGACCGTCTGTTTACAAGAAACACATATTGAAGCTTCACAGAGGGATATTTTAAACTCTTTGGGCAATAGACGTATATGCGGCACCTTACAAGGTGCTCGTACTGGAGGGGTCGCAGTTTTGGCCGGAGGCAGCTTGCTAAAATTTACTCAAGTAGGGTCCAATACCAAAGATAGATGGGTAGCAGCAGTTTGTCATTCTCCTTGTGTAGATAAATTTACGTTGTGCTCTGTCTACGGTAGCATATTCGATGATCCCTCTATTATCAATCAGATATCTAGAGAGTTAACTCATCTTCCTCTACTTATAGTTTTATGTGGGGACTTTAATATTAGTCTCCCAGGTAATTTTTATATAGGGGCACAACTAATGTATACTGGACGAAAACCTAAAGTGTTTCAAACACTCAAAGGGGTGTGTAAAGATCACGGCCTGGTAGATGTTTGGTGCAAAAAGAATCCGACGGGGCACGGTTACACCAATTTTTCTGCTCCGCATTGCACACACTCATCTCAATTACTTTTTTGTATCCAATAAGTTTATTACGACCTGTAAAATTGAACGATACCCACGGGACCTTTCGGACCACAATCCACTTGTACTAGAATTACAAGGAATAGGGGGGAAATCACAAAGCACATGAAGCTTTGAACGTGCCCCACTTGCTAACGAAGATTATTGTACGCATATAAGCAGGTGGATTCCAATATTCTTTGAAGAGAATAATGGTAGCGCCTCTTTGAGTACGGTCTGGGATACGTTCAAGGCCTGCCTGAGGGGGGAGACCCTAAGGTTCTCTTTGAACAGGCGGGAAGCAGGAGAGACAATTGATACAAACTAAACAAGATAATATAGCAGTAGCAGAGGAAAACCTAATAAAAGTGATACAACAAGATGGGGATATAAAGGAAGCACAAATTAAGGTAACAATTGGAAGGGCAGAAATAGAGCTGATCTTTGCAAATAAGGCAGCAGAAAAGTACGTTACTTCGAAGGAAAGAACGTACGAGTGTAGCGAACAGGTTAGACACCATCTGGCAGTAAGAGCAAGGCAGAGGTGTACAAATAGTGAGATAAGAGAAGTCCGGAACCCCGTTCGTGGGGCAGTCACAAATGCAAAAAAAAATTAGAGCTGTATTTCAAGTGTTTTACAAAACCTTATACACGGAAGAAATCAGGGACTGCCCTCGGCAAATCAAAGAGTTCCTTGAATTGGCACCCGCAAGCAGATTATCTTTAGACGAGCGGGAATACCTAGAAGAGGAGTTATTATGGGATGAGATCTTTCTTGAAATTTCTAATCTCCCCTCTGGTAAAGCTGCAGGTGTGGATGCCTTCCCTTCAGAATTTTATAGAACATTTGCTCCCCAGTTGAAAGTTCAGATGACAACACTATTCAATCAAATATTTAGTGGAGTCACCCCACTAGACTCTTGGTCTGCGGCCAAAATTGTCGTTTTTTAAAAAAAGAATTAGGCTCATATCTGCCAATTACATTGATAAATGGGAATTCCAAAATTTATTCTAAGGTATTAGCAGCACTGTTAGCTCAGGTCATCAAAAAGCTGGTTGCGAACCAACAGCATGGTTTTATTGCAGGGAGGGATACTACCTTTCACATTCGGAGAGTGATCTCACTTTTCGATGCTGTGTAAGTGTCAGAAGACCCCATGGCCTTGATTTTATTAGATGCGGAAAAGGCATTTGCTAGGGTCTCCTGGCAATTCCAATGGCACGCAATGTATGCATGGGATATTGGTCCAAGGTTCGTTGAAGGAATCAAGGCCTTATACTGCAAGCCTGTTGCAAAGGTCTGTATTTCAGGGGATATGACAGGGCCAGTGATGATTACTCGAGGAACCCGACTCCTGTTTGTGATGTATATCGACTCATTTATAAGAAAATTAGCGCAAAACATCGCAATCCCCCAATAATTATGCATTGATACGAAAGTAAAATCTTGGCATACACAGATGATGTTGCAGTATTGACTCCTAACGCTGAAGCTGCTATTAAGGTAAAAGAGACGGAAGCGTCTGTTTTTGGGAAAATTTCTGGCTTTTCGCTAAATAAGGAAAAACACAAATCATTATTAATGACAAAATGGCATTGATAGACAAAAGAGTAGCTCAAAAAGCAGTATATCTTGGTGTTTGCATCTCTTCTAATGTAGAGGCTATTGTTAATTTAAATCTAGAACCCTTGTTAGATAAAACTAGGAAAGGGTTAGCAAGGTTAAATTATTTGCATCTTACGATTGGTTGTTGTAATCTTATAAAGATGATCTTTTTTCCCCAAATTTTGTATTTCTTTAGAGCAATTCCTTTAGATTTCCCCAATGAATGCCTAAAAGGTTTTGATGCTGTCTTTTCTAGGTTTTTATGGGCTTATTCTAAACCAAGGAGAGCGTTGAGGTATTTATCACTCCCAAAAGAGAGAGAGGAGGGTGGGCTCGCCCAAACCTTAAATTATATTATTGGGCCACCATGTTGCAATATAGCCAAATTTTGCTAATGGAAGCTACGTCAAAGGCTCCCCCACACTCTACCCCTACCATATTTGAATTATTGATAGGAAAAGAGTCTTGGGGGTGTCTTTGGAGACAAGTAGAATATAGCTACTACAGAAATGTACGGTTTAAGTGTCTCCTGGGTGCGTTTAATGTTTGGACCGCTCTACGGAAATTGTTGGGTCTGGGGAGATTGAATTTCTATACTCCGATTCAGAATAATCCAAACCTACCTGAACTCTTTAATGATCGCTATTTGCAAATCTGGTCCCTGACAGGGATAGATAAATTAGGTACTTTTTTTTCTCCTTCCGGCTTCATCTTCGATGAATTAAAGGCAGAGTTTGGTATTAATAACAAGGAGTACCTATAAATTCGGGGTTACCTACAGCGTAAAGCAGGCAGGCCCAGCGGTTTTGATAAAAAAGTTCTGGTGGAAACTCTAATACCTCAGAATTATACTCGCATTGGGACAGTTTATCAGCTCTTATAAATTGAAACGAAGGATGATCTAGATAAAGTGTGTTTTAAGTGGCAAGAGAAGATTGCGATCTCGGAAAATGAATTTGCAAAGGCCCTTAGCTTATCCAAAACTGTTTTAATGTTGGCCAATTTACAAGTACAGTTTTTGAAAACCTGTTTTATGCTGTATTATACACCTGCGAGAATTGCGAAATGGGGTTCAGGCCAGGGAACCAACTGTCCTCAATGTGCCACTTCTTGCGCTGATATTGTCCATATGTTTGCAACTTGTTCTTTAAATTCCGTTAAGAATGAAATACCCAAAAAATTTCACAACAAATTAGATATAAAAGTCTTATTGACTCCAAAACTAATTTTGCTAGGAGTATTTGAAGAGGACCAGGCTCAGGATATTGATTACTTTCTTGCTGTCACAATGGCGATTTTTAGACTTGTAATTGCTACAGCTTGGCTCGACCCGCAGCCTCCTCTGTTTCAACAATGGTTGGCCCGCCTATTAGCTGTTTCCAATCTGGAGAAAGCGATATATCTTAGAAAAGGCTCCAAAGCAAGGAAAAAAGGGCAGTTAATATGGGCGCCTTTATCTAGATTGGAAAGCTGATGTTTTATGTAAATACAGTATGGATCTTGGGTTAAGCTGCTTTGTTCTCTTTTTTTTTGCACACTGCACTTTAAAAACTGTCTGATGTTTACATGAGTTTTTTCTGGATTGGCTTAACGATGTTTTTAGGACTCCCAGATTAATTTCAGGAAGTCTTTTGATGATTGTTTTATTCCAGTTCTTCATATGTATTATTATCCTGATGGTTTTCATTTATATTTTTCCTCGGTCTTTATTTATTCCCTCATTGTGGGGGTGGGGTGGGTGGGTGCTATATGTGTATTGTATTGTCGGAAAATGTGCAATAAAGATTAAAAAAAAGGGGAGATGAAGGGTTTTGCCCAGGATCACAGGATGTTGAGTCGACGCTAAAAGGCAAACCTGGTTTCCCAGCTCCAAAGTCGACCGCTCTGGCGGTTTTGACACATCCTCATTGGTTTTATGGTGACAAGTAAAAGTATGTACCCAGACCTGTGATGCATGGGACCTAGTGGTCCACTTCTAGACTATAGCTACAAGCTCATTACTTACACCTTTTCATGCTACATGTAGGATTTTGACAGGACTATTTATTCAGCATTTTCAAAGCAGGTGACACAAGAGAATGTATCCTGTTGGTCTGCTGAGGTTCAAGGGTTTTATTGGCCTTGTTTTATCTCAGCCCTAACACGGCCAAAGGGCACTGGAGCAGCACCGTATTACATTACACAAGGTTGAGTTTGTTAGGCATGAGGGAGATTAGGTGATGTGCCCAGAGTCACAGGGGTTTGATACCGCACCAAGACTCGAGCCTGGTTCCCAGTTCCAAAGGTGGCAGCTCTGGCTATTACCCCACATCCTCTTCCCCTCTTGAAGAGATTTCACTCTGGGCCTTGAACAGTCTAGTCACCCAGAGGGAGAAGAAAGCCCACGAGACACTAGGGATTTTTTAAATAAAAATATAGGGGTGGGGACGCCAAGTAAATGGGGCAACAGTCTTTCTGCCTCCCCGGGGGTAAGGGGGGGGGGGGTAACTACCTCCGATCTGCCCCCAGGAGGGGAGAAAGCCCACTGTATGGCAGGATTATATATTTTTAATAAAATAATGGGGTGGGTCTTGCCCATCCTAACATCAGGCTCACCCCTCATCCCTAAAACCTCATAAGTCTTTCTGCTCCATGCTGGACAAATATTTAGAAAACCATGGTTCGCTAGCTTTTTGCAATCTCCATAATTAACATAGAAGGATTTGCTTTGCATAGTAAAAGACAGAGTATATCTATTTGTACAGTACCAAGGCATACAATGTAGACAGGTTCTTTTTGCAATTAATTTATTAATTCCAATATTGCAGTGTTCATTCACATTTATTTCCATAGAAAAGATCCAGTGCTCATGCTTGTGGTGAAGAAAAGTGCAGTGAAAAGAGATGATATAAAAACAAATTAAAGAGACATATCACTCCTTTTGGTTATTTAAACAGTGTGTAAGGTGTCTATACAAGTCTGTTGTTTATAGCGTTTCTACCTTGTTTAATATAAGGTCATCATCAGGACGAGAGCATGAGTGCTCAGTATCTGGTATCAAGCAAGACAATCCTGTAGGTTTAGCAGGAACATATTCTTGGTGGCGTTAAATGTCCTTTGAGCGAGTAATTTTTCTATACACTGTTCCACGAAAGGGGGACATGAATGAAGATTTTTTTTGGGGGGGGGGTCCTCACCACCAGCCGGCCTGAGGTCCAAGGGCGTGAAGGAAGTGGCCCGATTAGGGTCACCCGGGTCACTAATGACCACCTCTCAGCCTCCTATACCAAATGAAGAGTCGGTCAGACAGTAGAGAATACAAACTAATAACTGTTTATTATATACACTCAGAGCGGAGCCCAGTCTGCCCAGTTGCTAGGAGTGCTGCAGAGGGACTGAAATCGACAAGCATAAAGATACATTATGTACGTTTCGTAACTGGGCTAAAACACGCCCATAATGGAATTTTCCAGGCATGTGCAGCTAGGCAATGGAATACAAAGAAAAACAGTCTCAGAGCTCATATCTTACAAAAAGTTGCAAAGTCCAAGGTTGTTCCAGTCGAGCCCGTCACCAGACAAGTGGGAGAGGGCCTCTATCTAGTGAGAAAGGTATACGCTAATAGGAAGAGTGTACTCATTATGGGAACAGATCTACATGGCAAAAACGAAACTCAGACTGGAGCATTTCTCTGAATTAAACTAGATCGGTTTCAAAACAGCCTAAAATGGCGCCTGCAAAGAAAATGGCGCAGCGAATGCTAACTTACACAGGGCGATGCACAAACAAACATTTCTAGTTTAACAGACCCTCCTTTTAGCAGGAGCTAAAACATTTTCTAACAGCAATGAGGAAAACAGAAAATCAGGAAAACAGGAAACAGCAAACAATGATAACAATGAACCCTTATGAGCATTCCATGTCTTCAGCATCGGGGAAGGAAACTGTGAGGAGGAAAGAAGTCTCGAAAATACCCTCATCAATGTTCATACCCCAAACCACCAAAAAGAGACCAACTCCAATTTCCACTTTCCATTTCCTTGACATTCTCGAGGATGTCTAAAATATGCTTGGTAACATTCTTTTCCATATTCTTGATCCCGACTACACATTGGTCTCCCACTACTGCGCATACACCACCACTCTTAGCTAAAATAAAATCAACCGCGTATCTAGTCTGTTCGGAATATATTCGCATACTTTTCAACTGAGTGGTGATGTCACGCAAAGCTGCCACGGTAGTATTGGATAAAATTTGCAACTTGCACCCAAAAAATTCTCTAGCTTTCTCACCCCTAGCCATAGAGGTACCACCTAAAGTGAAAATGGAAGAAAGAATATATCCAAAAGTGATCCCATTACTATAATTATTGACCTCTATATCGGTCACTCTCTCACAGAATTCTTTGGTCAAAGTCCTTTTGACGCAGCGGACATTAGGCTTAGCATATTTACAGGGCAGGCCCAGAGGCAACACCATCCCAAGAGCCACATCGTCTGTGCCATTATGAACGTTAGAATATGTACCATTAGACAGAAAACAGAACCCCGGGTGTGCATAAATTGGCCCTTCATAATCTACTGCAGCATATCTGGTGTTCATTCCGAAAGTACTTGGATCTATGTCATTCATTAAGGGGATCGTACTTTTGTGCAACACTATTCCAGGACAATTGATATACAAAGAAGTGTCTGTGCTGTTTACAATAGGACAACAAGCAGGATAATAACCAGCCTCCCGGGTGACTATCAATTCCTTGTAATGCCAACCCACCAGTGTGACATTCTGTTCTTCCATATAAAAGTTGTCGCAATATGTGTTATTATCGCAACCTGGATAACCCATTCCCAGTGGCTTTCTATAATATAAACAAGGTCCTGGATAGCCGAAACCAAAGACTCCCTTCACTTCTGTAAATTGCGGTGGACGAGTATATGTATAATTGACAAGTGACAATGGATATTCAGTCTATAAACTAGTAACAGATTCGGTGGGGTCCCCGTCCCTTCTCCAAAGAATCTCTTGTGGGTATCTAAAAACACATTACTTGGGGCTGTCCTCTTCTTCCTTGTTGGAGGAATAACCTTAACCTTTGTATTTAAAGGGACATCCTGATCATTTTCCAAAACCCAGGACACCCCACATAATATCATTAACAGCAAAGCCACAAGAGCGACACATATTACTTTATGTTTGCGGGTCCACACCATATTATGCTGAGCAACAATAATCATTGGCTGCTCTTCCTCAGCAACTTGTCTGCCAAAAGGATGCATAACGAATGATAAAGAGGGGATCAAAATGCAAGGAGAATATATAAGTTCCCAATGTCCGTCAGAGCCTCACTGGTACGGCGAATGACTTTTACAACGCGGTCAAAACACTGCAATACATTTACTTTGCGGTCATTACAACGCAAGTCGTTACAACCACTTGCGCTGGATGGCGCTCTGGACTAAGGAATAGTGTGATTTACTATTCCAACACCTTCCCTATTGTTATGTAGGCTGGAGTTGGAATAGTAAATCATACTATTCCTAAGTCCAGCGCCCTCCAGCGCAAGTCGTTGTAACGACTTGCGTTGTAAAAACCGCAATGTAATGTACCGCGATCTAAATGATCACGTTGTATCGTCATACATCCCACTGGTACAGGCTCCTATTGTCCATCAATACGCTGACACTCTTGAGCACCAGCGGTGGAGCTTGCTCTGTCCTAAGCTCGTATCCCACGTCGATCAGGATGGTATACCTTCAGGGTATACTTCAGTCTTCCCTATCTAATGTTCCGACTACTAAAATAAAATAAGCAGAAATCCTTCCCTAATCTCAATTAATTCCGTTGGTACTATGACTCAGTACAACCTATCTTACGCAGTCCATCCCTAATCTCTTTTCTCCTTAGACACAGTTTCCCTCAGCCGAGAGCGCAAATTATACCTGGTAACCCAAGGCACTGTGTTTTCAGTGAACAAAGGCTCTTGGATAGCTCGTATTTCCAGGGGAACAGCCTCTTTCAACACATTCTCATTTTCTTTATCCGTTTGCGTCCACGTCAGCTGGGCATCACTGAAGGGGACAAACCGGGGCACCTGCTCACACTCCGAGTCCCCAATCCCTTGACCCACTGGTCATAGGGTAAGGGCAGGGGAACCCTCTGACAGTGGGTCACGTGGACCCAGTTCTTACGGGCAGCAACCTTCACAACAGTTCGCGTCACCAATAGAACCTGCTCAGGACCCTTCCAGCGCGGCTCCAAATTTTCTTCCTCTGGAAGTTGCGCAACAAGATGTAGTCACCGGGCTGGATATCGTGGCCGGGTCCCTCTGGTGTGGAAGGTAGGGACTCTCACACCTGTTGGTGAAAAGAACGTAAACTTTCTGTTAACTAGCCAAGGTAATCGTGAAATAGAGGGTACTCAATATCAGAAAATCTACGAGGACGCGGGACGCCCCAGACGTTTGCGGGGCGGCCAAACACAACATCATAGAGGCAATCCTGTCCTAGAATGTGCTTTTGTTCTTGTTGACAAAAGAGCTAGTGGTAAAGCATCTGGCCACTTTAACCCTGTGGTCTCCTGTATCTTTGCCAACTTCAGTTTGAGAGTACCATTGTACTTCTCAACCAAACCCACTGACTGTGGATGATTAGCAGCATGGAATTTTTGCTTTACATGGAGACCCTCACAAATCAATTGAGTCACTTTTGCATTAAAATGACTTCCGTTGTCACTCCAGATAACTCGGGGCAAGCCGAAACGAGGAAAAAACTCCTTCAGTAGTACCTTTGCAGTCGTAATGGCTGTATTATCTTTAGTAGGGTAGGCCTCAACCTATTTACTGAATGCACATACAACCACCAAAACATATTTAAGATTGTTGCATCTCTTTAATTCAATATAGTCCATCTGATGGACCTCAAAAGGAAAATTGGGTGGTGCAAAATTACCAGGTGGTGTCGGGGTACCCTTCCCTGGATTATGCATCATGCAAACCATGCAATATTTCACTAAATGCGCAGCTGTCTTGAAGATATTGTCATTCTGCCATACAGGGTCTAACAACTTAGAAATGCCTTTTGCACTAATATGAGCTGGACCATGTGCCATAGTAACCACAGGAAGAACATATGCCTCCGGCAGCATCCATCTCGGTTTCCCCGATTTATCAATCCAACATCCTTCCTCATTCAACTGAGCTGTGCTTTCCTGCCATTTCACTAATTCTTCCATTGTGGCTTCACTTTGTATCTCTTTTACACTTTCAAGGGTATTCTCAAACATAGCAACTTCAGGAACCCACCTAGCTGGACCGCTACAAACATGGGTTTCATCTTTGTTTGGGTTGTTTCCTTAGCTATCTGATCTGCAAAAGCATTTCCTCTACCATCATCAGTAACCTTCCTGTGGGCACTGCATTTAATAATAGCCAATTTCTTGGGGAGCGCTAAAGCGGGCAAAAGCCTCAATATAAGGTGCCCATGCTGAATCCTAGTACCATGGGAAGTAAGGAACCCCCTCTCTGCCCAGAGTCGCCGAAAATTCTGCGCGACCCGGAAGGCATACTGGCTGTCAGTATAGATATTGACAACCAGTCCCTCGCTCAATTCGCAAGCTCGAATGAGAGCAGTGAGCTCAGCAGCTTGAGCCGACTGATAGGGGACCCGTGATGTCTCTACCACCATGCGCAATGTAGTGACAGCATAAGCTGCCGTCGTGGTGCCATCTGATAATTTAAAACAAGAGCCATCAACATATAGTTCTCGTTGGGGGTCAGATAAGGGAACATCAGTCAGGTCTACCCGTCCCTTCCTCTCTTCTTCCGTCCGGAAGATACAATCATGTTTATCAACTGCATCGTTCTCAGAAGGGCGGGGTAGTAACGTGGCTGGATTCAGAGTGGTACATCTTTTAATTGTAATATGCTTAGCAAAGAGGGTCAATTCATAGCTGGTGAGACATGCACTGGTGAGGTGCTGTGTCTTTGTCTTATTCAAAAGTGTATCCACAGCATGGGGTACCATAACTGTGAGGTCAGTATCAAGCACGAGTCCAGCCGATTGTCGGATTGAAGTGGCCACAGCCGCGACCGCTCTCAGACAACGCGGGAGGGCTCTCGCGATGGGATCATGCACAGCAGAGAAATAAGCACACAGCCATTGCTTATCCCCAAATGTTTGTGTTAGGACAGAAAGCGCGCAGCCAGCCATCTCGTGGGCATAGAGCACAAACGGCTTGCCGTAGTTAGGAGCACCAAGCACTGGAGCCAAACAAAGCGCAGTTTTCAATTGCTCAAAAGACTGCTGACATTCGGGCGTCCAAGGCAAAGGCTCATGCACTTCTTTCATTGCTAATGCAAGCGAAGGTTTAATTAGTAGGGAATAGTTAGGTATCCATTGACGGCAATAGGAAGTGATACCTATAAAAGCGCGCAAATCTTTTTGAGTTTGTGGAAGGGGCATTTTAACAATGGTACTGAAGCGCTCAGGGGTTAGTCTCCTACCCTCCTTCGACAGTAGGTGACCCAAGTAGGTGACCTCCTGTCGACAATACTGAAATTTAGAAAGGGAAACCTTATGTCCATGATGGGCCAAATGCAGCAACAATTTAACTGTACTATCTCTACAACTCTGTTCTGTATCAGAAGCTATGAGTAGATCAACATACTGCACCAATACATTACCTGAGGGAAGCAACAAGGAATCCAACTGACCTTTTAGTGCTTGACTATAAATACTAGGGCTTTCCGTATAGCCCTGAGGAGCGCAACAGAATCTAAAACTCCTACCAGCCAGTGTGAACCCAAACAAATATCTACTGTCTGGATGGATAGGAATGCTAAAGAAAGCATTTTTCAAATCAATAACAGAGAAGAATGTAGCAGTAGAAGGAATCATCGTCAAAAGCGTGGTAATATCGGGAACCACAGGAAACCGCGGAACCACTATTTTATTAACCTCGCTCAGATCAATCACGAAACCATAAACATCATCAGCGCCCTCAGAGGAGCCTGAGGGTGCCCGTTTAAGAATCGGAAGAATAGGACTATTACATATATTCAGCAAATCCAAACCCATCAAATTCTCACCACAGTTCGATGTCAACATAAACAGAGATTCCACAGTAAAAGGACCAACAGTCAATGCAAGGGGGTGGGAAATGGGGCTTACAACCGGTACACCTGAAAAACCTACCGAAACATTATTGTGGCCAGACAGGGCTGCCCCAGGGACCATATGTCGAGAAACAGAACTCTTCGTTGCACCTATGTCCACCAAAAATTCCTTAGTTGAGCCTTGCAAATCCGCTGTGTCATAAGGACCACGCTGATCTACAGGTATATGAACTGGTCCCTCTCCCTGTCCCAGGCTGTCCTAGCTATAGGACATACCCGTAACCTCATCCATATCGTAATCATCATGATAATACTGGCCATCACAAGGGTCATCAAAGTAATTATTATCAGAACGACCCTGTGAAACAGTAGCATTCGGAGCTCTCTCTGTCCCACAACCTCTCCCACCAGAACCTCGCCCTCTAGGGGCTGCAACTTTCTGTAAAAGCACAGGGCACTGGCTACGCCAATGACCCTCCTCCTTACAATACGCACACTGATTCGGCCCTAAAGGGGTCGTTGAAGGCTGTCTACTGGTACGTGGAAGCTGTCTAGAAGGACCACCCCGTCCCCGACTATTTCCCCCTATACGCCTGCTGCAACAGCACCTTCGTTTTCAAATCCTTATGTTTCTTATCAGTCCTATCCTTTTCCTCCTGATCTTGGTGTTCGTAATACTGAGCCATATTCAAAATAACAGAAGGGGAAGAATTGGACCAAGTACTCTCAGACGCCTGTAAATGAGTCGTAATTTCCGGAAGAAGATTGGAAACAAATCGGTCAACAAACAATAGAACTGACGTATCCTGCCCACTATAGTCCAAAAACGTATCTTCAAACCAGGTAAAGAAATCATACACACTTTCATCCTTCTTCTGCTGACAAGCCGTCAATTTGTCTCAGCTTACCTTCTTAGGTGGAATAAGGGAATGCATATATGTAATAATACGACCTGGCAAAGCAAGTACCTCTGCTCAGGGTTTATCACCTGGCTTCCTTTCCTGATCCCATCCTTTAATCACATCCCACGTACCACCCAACTCCGCGACATGGTCTTGAGTATGTACCTGTCTCCAAACATCAACCGGAACAAGGAGACCAAAAAACATTTCGATTTTAGCGAGAGTCATTACAGTAGAAGAGGCAGCCTCTGTCAATTCTTTATAATAAGCTGTAGGATTTTCCCAGGGTCAGGCAAATGAGCCTTAAGGGCTAAAACCTCACTCAGTTTCCACGAAGTATAAACCCATTGCTCCTGGAAACGAGCAGCCACGGCCCGTCTAGTGACTGTTCCGTGCTGATCTGTTAACTCCGGTATTTCTGGGTGATATATGGGATAGACCTCCCGCATCGGAAACTGAGTTATTTGAGTGGGGCTTCCCTCATGCAGTCTATCCCTTTAAGCAACTAGAGTTGTAACATTCCCAAATACCTGGCCGGGCTCCAAGTCGGCAGCATATGCGCGATCTCCTAGTGTGTTTTTGCCAAAGACTAATCAATGTAGCAGACAGATGCTTAAGGGCATGTTGCTGTATAAAGGGTTCAACATCACTCGTGACTTCCCAAACATCCTCCACACTATAAATCGCATTACGAGCCTACCGTGCAGCCTGGTCAGCTATTACTTGTTTCTCTTCTTTCCCGACCCCAGATCGCACTAACAGACCTATTCACTCCTTACATTTCGTCCAATCTCTATCCTCAAACCCATGCACTGGCGTCTTGACATTCAAAGGTATCGGAGGATGAAAAACCATGGAAGGAGAAACAACAGAAGTGACAGGTACAATCGTTGCTGGCGCTTGCACCGGAAGAGAAAGAACAGAAGATACAGAAGCTAAAACGGCAGATGTACTAGGAGTTACAGTGGTCAAAGATGGCAGAGACGAAGGAGGAGCAGGAGGTGCCTTAGCCAAAGCCGTCGAAACAGTCGTAGATACTGGATCAGCCGGGGCAGACGAAACAGGCTGCTGGGGCTGCAAGGGAACGATGGGATATATCCTCAGCGGGGCGTAAGGAGGTGGAGGTCGAGTATCTAACAACTCCTCTACAAAAGTATCATCTTCTTCTTCTTTAACCAAATAAGACTTATCAATATGCAATCGAAAACTCCTATCTTCACATTCAATTCCAGACTCTTGCTTTTCCCTATCATATGCCACAGCCTTTTGCGTTAATGTTTGCATTTTTCCCTTATGCGCATCTTTCTCCATTTTTAACCATCTCTGTTTAGCCTCCTTCTGCCAGGTTCTGAGGGAGTCAAGCTTGGACTGTCTACTTCTTTTCTTGAATAATTGCTCCTGTAAAATAAAAAATGTTTTGCTCATCAAAAGTGCCCATCAACAGCCACTGCAACTTGGCATTGTCCCTCGTATACTTGTGCCATAATGTACTAAACATAATAGGGCCAAGACCATGCTTCACATACATATCAAAATTAGGGCTGCCTTCAGGAGGCGCGGGCTGAGCTTCTTCCAATCGAGCATCTGCAAAACAACAACGACAACACGAATACAAGATTTTACTAAGACTAGGCATTTTAAAGGAAAACAAGTTTGTTCTTTTTACCTAGCAAAGTAGCTGCAAATACTTTTATCAAAAACGGCCCTCAGACCGTACCAAACTCAAACCACAATGGTACCATATCCACGAAGAACAAAAACAAACTCACCTGCTATCAGTAGCACAAACGAACCAATTCTCCACTGCCGACTCTTCAGACCAAACGGTCAGATCCAAGGGTTTCGCCATTCAGGACTCTAGTCGGGATGACCACTGGGCGAGGCACCGTCCGGCAGGACAGAAGGGGCAGCTGCGAGCAAATATTACTTTTTGTGCAGGGATCCCGGAGCATTCAGTCCGACCTGACGATGTCCTCCGCCTCCCCCACCCCGTCTGCGGAAAGGGGATGGATCAATCACCCGAAGGAGTCCCTGTTCGGGCGCCAACTGAAGGAAGTGGCCCAATTAGGGTCACCAGGGTCACTAATGACCACCTCTCAGCCTCCTATACCAAATGAAGAGTCGGTCAGACAGTAGAGAATACAAACCAATAACTGTTTATTATATACACTCAGAGCGGAGCCAGTCTGCCCAGTCGCTAGGAGTGCTGCAGAGGGACTGAAATCGACAAGCATAAAGATACATTATGTACTTTTCGTAACTGGGCTAACACAAGCCCATAGTGGAATTTTCCAGGCAGGTGCAGCTAGGCAATGGAATACAAAGAAAAACAGTCTCGGAGCTCATATCTTACACAAAGTTGCAAAGTCCAAGGTTGTTCCAGTCGGGCCTGTCACCAGACAAGTGGGAGAGGGCCTCTACCTAGTGAGAAAGGTACGCGCTAATAGGAACAGTGTACTCATTACGGGAACAGATCTACATTTCAAAAACGAAACTCAGACTAGAGCATTTCTCGGAATTAAACTAGATCAGTTTCAAAACTGCCTAAAATGGCGCCTGCAAAGATAATGGTGCAGCGAACTTACACAGGGCGATCCGCAAACATAAACTTTTCTAGTTTAACAGGTGGAATCCCAGAAAATGGGGCATGGAATAAACCCAAAATAAATTAGGTAGACATGCCACGGAACTACCGTCTATTGTGTAAATGAAAGGCGTGCAGTTGTCCTAATGGTCTCATTCATAAAGACACAATGTAGCGCAAGATAGATTCAGAAGTGTTGTAATTCTGTCGGTACAGTACTGCATGGAGTCGGGTTATTGTGATTTTCAAAATGCATGCCCTGATAATTAGGGTACGGAAGCAGGCAGAGAAACTGTCCTGTGCAATGGACATTTGATTTTTTGGGGTGTTGTTTTGACGTATGGGCCAGGAGAGTGTGGCTAACTCCCAATATCGTCCCACTGACAATGATGAACAGCTGCACTTTTTGGGCTTGGATAGACTGCCACCTGGAAAAGCCTACCAGACCCAGACAGTTCCAAAGACTAGACATCCGGGGGATTCCAGTGTGGTGTGCTTCACATGCATCCCACACTATTTTCTAACCCACAATGCCCTGCAAACATTAAACTTTGACTAAAAACACAAATTTTCCTCACATATCTGTGAGGAAAACTTCTGGAATCTATGGGGAGCTACAAATTTCCTACCACACAGCATTCCCTCAAGTCTCTCGATAAAAACGTTACCCCACTTGTGTGGGTGGGCCAGGAAACCTTAACACAAAAGGCCCTAAAGTGCTAATTGGAGAAATCAGCAATAGGGGTAGCTGTGGAATTTGGGGCTGTGCTTGGCCGCCACCCATGGAAACCTACAACCACAGACATTTTTGAAAAGTAGACAACCAGGGGATTCCAGGGTAGTGTGCCTTGCATTAATCCCACAAGGTTTTCTTACCCACAATGCCCTGCAAACCTCAAACTTTGCCTGAAATCATAAATTTTCCTTACATTTCTGTGATGAAACACACAGCATTGCCCCACTTTTGCCGATAAACGCTGCGCGACTTGTGTGGTTGGGCCTAGTGCCCGCAACAGGAGCGGATCAAATCGAGGACAAAGGGAGTCCCAATTCGAGGACTCACTAAAGGCCCAATTTTAAAAGCCGGGAAGTCTTCCCGTGGTAGCGGGAGGGCAATGGCAAAAGAAGTACACAATAGGCAAAGGGGAACACAGCAGAAAGATAGAAACAGTAATGAGATAGGGCTAAGTGGCGGTGGCTTTCAGAGAAAAGGATTTTGGTCCCGACGCCCAAAAATCACTAGGCGACCGTGATATTTCCAATATGGACAGGTGCGGTAAAATTGATGGGAATCAGGCTATGGGAAACACAGCACTCAAAAGGAATACAGAAATACAAGGAAAGGCTGCAAATAACCTATGGATATTTATGGAATTTGACTGGAAACAAAATTGGTAAAAGGCGCAGGAAGCAAAACCCCTAAACAGGTCTAGATTGCTTCAGATAATTTCAAACTGCCCTAGTCTCACCTTAATATCATCCAATGATTTGAAGCAACTAGAATTCCTAAAGAATAAAATTGGCAAAGACGTGACAAAAATCCTATTATTCTCAGTACTGGTTAGAGACGTCTTGCTAAATTGCAAAAAAAAAATGTAAGAACCAAGGAGAAAAAACATCAGATACGGAGCTGGAATCTAATGAATGTCCCAGGGTTGGCTTTCTACAATGTCATGGCGTACTTCAACGAAATCAAGTCAGACTCAGTGGCGGCTCGCCAAGGGAGTGCTGCGGTGCGGTGAGGCAGGGCAGGGGGGTTGTGGAGTCCGATATACGACGGACAGGACTGAGGTAAGTAATGAAATAAATAAAACAATTTACCTTGCGCGCGCTGCATCACCAACTCGGCGATGCAGCGCGCGCAAGGTAAATTGTTGCACTTGAAGCAGCACATTTTTAAACAACCAATAGATTTTGTGTTTCCAGGAAACATGGCTGTGCACGGAGCCCCCCAGATAGATGGTTTTCTACAAGTCTCACAGGATGTCTTAAATAACGATTCAGGGTGCCCTTAAGGGGATATGTTAACACTAATATCTACAAAATAGCCTTAAAGGTGTTGGAAATCAACACTAGAAGCAACTGGGTACTATCTTGCGGAATAAAACTCTCCAATGTTGAGTCAGGGTAAGATTGTATTATTGTTCTTAATATCTACCTGCAAGTAAAGAGCCCATCTGTCTATGAGGGGCATATGGATTTGTGTAGGTAGGCTCTGGTTAAAATATGTTCTATGTATCCACAATGATTGCTTGTATTGATGGGTGACTATAATCACAAAATAATCCTGTGTACAATTGATCAAAGATATGAAGAACTGTTGTCCGTGTTTAACATAAATTTTCCCAGCTTCCCGGAAAATGTGGTAAAATCGAGAGATATATTCTTGCTAGTCTTTCTTGCATCAAACGGCATTGTTAGTCTTAATGGACATGTACCAGTGGATATCCCGCCAAAGAAAACTTTCCTCTATGATAACCAGAACTACCCAATTGACTATGTGTTTGTCGAAGCATGGACCTTTAGCCTCATTGAGAAGTTTGAGGTATTGCAGATTGAAAGGAGTGGCCACTATCCACTAAGCACAACAGTAAAATTAGGTACTGCTTTTAAGAGGAAGTAAGTGCTCCCCCTGAAAATGTGCTACCCAAGACGTTTACGCACAAGGAGCTCAGAGAAATATTTAAGTCGGCTAAAGATACTTCAATACAAATATATGGAGATCAGAGCTGAAGGAATACCCCCAGAATTTATTACATGGTAGGAGGACATAATTAATGAGGTAGTAGCATGTTTCAAGGTTGAGATAAAGGCATTTAATAAGAAATTAGGTGCAAATATGTTCAAAAAACAAACAAGGAACATCTGGTTTGATGGTGAATGTAGATATTTAAAAAGATGGATTAAGAAATTAGAAAGATATACAAGGTGCTCATGGAATAATGAGAGCAAAAGCCATCACAGAGTTCTAAGAAAAGAGCATAAAAGTTTGATAGTAAGTAAGAAATGGGCTCACTATGAAAAAACTGGAATATCTTGCCAGAAACTATAGAAATTAATAACATTAAAAAATTGGGAACTGGTACAACTTGGCCTAGGGAAGAATGAGGGGAAGTTAAAATGCTTGTTAGGAGAGGAAGCATGGGTAGAATACCTGGAAGAAATGTATAATAAAGGTATAGCAATCACTTAGCGACCAGTCACATTTTATATAAATGAGGAAATAAAGAGTTAGTTTTCCTTAGGGCTAATCAAGAAGAAAACAGTCACTAAAGCTCAGAAGAGCAGCGGGCCCTGACAACCTGCCGGCAAAAATAATAAAAACAAATATAGATTGGTGGTCCAGCCTGTCCATCCTCTGGTTCAAACCATTTTAGCAACAGGAAGCTTTCCAGATAGCTGGAAGGAAGCAGTGATTGAATACATATATAAAAAAGGTGATACTGCCTCTACTGATAGCTACAGGCAAATAAACTTGTTGCATGTCAGCGGGAAAGTGTTCTCCAAAATTCTCTTGGGGATATTGAAAGAATGGACAGAAACAAATGTGATGATCCCTATAGCGCATGGTGGTTTTAAGGGGGGGCACTTGACAGCAGACCACTGCTTTAGTCTACTATGGGTTATAGCTAAGAAATTGATAGGGCTATAGGTAAACAATCGATAGAGCAACGTGGAGGGTTATATTGCTGCTTTGTCGATTTCTGCTCTGCGTTTGAAACTGTTGATCGGGCATTATTATGGGAAGCCGTAAAAAGTTATGATATCCCAAATGGCCTGCTTTTAAACCTACAAGAACTGCACAGAGATAATTGGGCCCAAGTGGAATTGGGTCTCTTTCAAGGAGAATAGACATTAGGAATGTCCTTAGACAAGGTTGTGTTTTGGCGCCCACTCTGTTTTCTGTTTTTCAGGTGGGCCTACCAAAACATTTAGGCCTACTAGCCTTAGCCCTAAAATGAATGGCGTACAAGTAAGCTGTCTTCTTTATGCTGATGACCTAGTGGTCATGGATTTGACAGAAACTGGCCTGCAGAGGAAGTTAGATGCCTCAGGGGATTGTTGTAACTAGAATAAACTAGTGATAAACCTGGAAAAAACGAAAGTGCTACCATTTGGGAATAAGAAGATAAAGTTCAACTGGACACGAAATAGTCCAAAAATGGAGATATCCAGTAGCTATAAATATTTGGGGCTGTGGTTTGTATAGACCCTGACATGGAAAGACACATTAAATCACTTCAGACAAAAGCCCTTTCTTTGTTAGGGGGGACTAAAGAAATTTGACAAAATGTGCGGAGGTCCAGACTCAAGACGGGTTTTAGCAGCGAATTAGGGAATGATACAGCCTCAATTCCAATATGGTATGGAGGTTCTTAGTATTAGTGGGAAAATAAGTTGGGATCTTGAAGAGGTTAGGTGTTTAAAAAGATTACTCTCACTACCTCCTTCTACCATGGCCCAGGCTATTAGGACAGAAACTGGCCTAGCCATATGGAGCTATTTAGCATCTGATTAGATGCCAACATTTTGGGCGCGAATTGATAGTGAGGAGTGTTCCAAAATATGTATGCTGTGTAAAAAGGAAATAATAAATAGTAAATTATACTGGGCAAGATCTGCCAGGGAAAGATCCATGACCTAAGTAAGAAATTCACAATAGAAGGCAGTATGACAGGTCTAACAAAATTTAGTAAAGTAGAGTACAGAAGGGTAACAAAACAGATGGCCAGGGAAGAGGACTTGAGATATTGAAGGAATAAAAAAATCTGTATCGCCTTTGATTAACCCGTGGCTTGTGGAGGAAACATTTCCCCACCTTGAAAATCTAACAAATCTACATTTAAGAAGGTGACTTTTGAAATTTAGATTTGGGGTAAATCAGTTCTTCTCCTCTGAAGCACAAGGTTTCCTTTTAGATAAGAATAGAATTTTCAAATGTGGTCTTTAAGTGAAAGGGGATTTAGTGCATGTTCTAGTAGACTGTCTGTGGTTTTTAACCCAACAGAAGATGTTATTGAGGACAGTTTTACAAAAGTAAAGAAAGGAGCAAGCACTTCATTTTTTTTTTTTTTTTTTTTTTTATAAATCTTTTTATTAAACGTAAACAAAATCGGTACATACAAAAAGCAATTATAGTTTAACCCTTTAAGTGCGCTTATCGGCCAACGGCCGTCGCGAGCACTACCTCGGTAGTGCTGCGCACGTCCGTTGGCTGACGCGGCCCCGCCCACTTAATAGACCGCCCGCACCGCGGCGGAATTGCCGCCGCGGTTAAGGTGTTAATCACCCATTTTACATGAGTTCCAAGTCAAATATTTACGCAATTGGCTACAATCTCAACAAGTTCAATCTATGCATAAATATATCTCCTTACAACCCTCTATATGTTTGCCAGGCCTCCCAGATTTTCTCTCCCTTCTTAGGGCATCCTCTACTTTTATATATTGTGACTTCCGCCTGCCAGCACCAATCGAGATCGTTCTCCCACTCCTCTACCGTAGCGATTTCTGTCACTCCCCATTTCCGTGCTACATTTCGTTTAGCCACCATAGCCGCTAATGTAAGCCATTTCCTCACGTGACTAGGCCAATCGTCGTTCCTAGTTGTTATCGGGAGGAGCCATTTAGGTTCCAACGGGACCTCCATACCCACCACTTCCGCCATTGCTGCAGCTATTTTCTGCCAGTATTCTTGCAAGAGAGGACAATCCCACAGTAGATGATAGAAGGACCCCTCAGACCCGCAACCCCTGTGACACATCGAACTTTCGCTACCACCAAGCACTGCAGCACTGATCTAGGGTAGTACACCCTATGCAGTATTTTAAGCTGCACTAAACGAAATCTTGCGCGTATCGCCACTTCTCTCCACCCATTCCGCTTCTTCAAAAGGGCCTACATCCCTTTCCCAGGCTGTCCGGAGGGAGCCCATCAGGTCTGGGGAATTGTTGCTCATCTTTTTGTATATTAGGGATATGGTTTTTTTCCTGCAGTGGCTCGGTCAATATCCTATCTTCTAACAGGGAGGCCGCTACCAGGGTCTCCCCCTCTCTGAGATACCTACATAGGGCATGCCCTAATTGAATGTACTTGAGCCACTTTCCTTTCCCCATTTCGTATTCCCTTTCCAGGTCAGCAAATGCGATATACGCCCGCCCCCTCCAAATGTCTCCCAAGGTCTCCAGCCCCAGTAGTTCCCATTTGGCGAACCCTTTCAGCCCACTTACTTCCTTCAAAACATCGCCTGTCCACAGGGGTGTCATCTCCGTGAGCCTGCCCTCCCAACACAGGTACCTTGTCGCTGCAACCCATTATCTAATCACTGTGGTTGTCTGTGGCGGAAGGTTCTTGCCTATTCGCCCCGTGTAAAGTAACGTTCGCGGGTCTCTCCCACCCATAGCCAGTCTGTCTACCCTATACGCTGGATTATTTCGGTCCTCGAATACCCATCCATTCACGTTTACCAACGGGGCTACCCAGTAGTATCCTCGAATATCTGGCACTGCCAATCCTCCACCATACACCCCTCTTTGTAACTTATTTAGGGCAATACGTGGGGCCGCGCCACACCACAGTAATGCCCGGAGCTCTGTATTCACTTTTTGGAAAATAGCTGGGGACACCTCGTACGGCGTATTTTGAAATACATACAGAAGACACGGCAACGCCATCATTTTAAAACATTCCAGCGCGTCCCATCATTGTCCGAGGAAGCACGCGCCAATGCTTTGTCTGCTCTAAGCCTATCGAGCTGCATCCCGATGTTCTGTCATTGGAATTCTTGGGGGTCGCGCGTTATATAGATTCCAAGATACTTAAAGCCATTCTCCTGCACTGGCACAATGCATCGGGAGGTCAGGGTGGGGGTACCTCCGGCTAAAGTAAACAGCAGTGACTTATCCCAATTGATTTGGTAACCAGAGTATTCCCCAAATATACGGAATATCTGGAGGATGTGGTCCACTGAGTGCCTTGGCTTCCTCACATACAGCAGAATATCATCTGCATACAGGGATATGCGATCCTCCTCCTCTTCCCCTATTGGACTCCCCCATATCAAGGGGTCTTGCCGTACCCATGCTGCGAGTGGTTCCAAAGCCAGAGCAAATAAGATTGGGGACAACGGGCAGCCCTGTCTGGTACCTCTCCGCAGGGCAGACGTCCGTGACACCGTGGCATTGACCCGTACCCTGGCTAATGGTTGCGATATAGAAGCCGGACCCACCCTATAAACTTGGGTCCCATGCCAAACTTTTCTAGAACAGTGAAGAGATAGCTCCACTCCACACTATCGAATGCCATTCTGGCATCGAGGGAAAGTAGTCCTGCCTGCTCCGTAGGGGCCTTCTCCGTGACATGGAGTATGCCGAATAACCTACGGAGATTTAGCCTGGTACTACGATGTGGCATAAAGCCAGATTGGTCTGGATGTATCAAAGTGGTAATCACCTCAGCTAACCGTGTAGATAAATGCTTGGCAAGCACCTTAACCTCGAAGTTGAGCAATGAGATTGGCCGATACGACCTGCACTGCGAGGGTGGCTTGCCCGGTTTCGGGATTGTCGCTATCACCGCCATTCTCTGGTCTGGTGGGAGAACGCTCTCAGTCATCGCCTGGTCAAACATATTTAGTAAATGCTCCGACGCCACCTCGGACATAGCTTTGTACATTTCTACCGGCAGTCCATTTGGTCCGGCCGCTTTCCCGGATTGGAGGTCACGGGTTGCTGCTTTGATTTCATCGACTGTCAAGTCACCCTTCTCCTCCACTGAGAGTCGCGCCAGGGAGATATCCCGCAAGAAGTCTCTGCAGTCCTCCTCTGTATGGTGTGAACGAGAGGCGTATATCCCCTCATAATAACTAGCAAACTCCTCTGCTATTTCCGCCCCAGTTTCGCATCTGTCCCCTGCCTCACTTTGCAGCCCTGGAACCCAGTTTCCATTTGTTTGTCTAGCCAAGCCAGCAGCTTATTAGCTTTGTCCCCAACGTCGTATAGTCTGTGCTGTGTGGCCCGAGCTTGCGCTCTGGCATTATCTTCCTCTAAGTCCCTCAATTCTTTCTGCTGTACCCTTAAACGTTGTCTATCCTTAATTGCTCGGTCACCAGTCCCCACTGCTTGGGATTCTAGCCTTAATATTTCTTCTTCTAGGGTGAGGCTTTTAAGGACTTTCTTTTTTTAAGGCCCCTATCTTTGCCTATGCACGACCTCTGAGTACCGCATTAAATGCCTCCCAGAGAACCACCGCGGAGTCAACCGTTCCAGTGTTGTCCTCAAAGAACTGCTCTGCCCCCTCCCTCATGTCATCTCTAAAATCCTCATCTCTGAAAAACCATGGATCTATCTTTTGTGGCAGTGTATAGTCCCTCCCCGGGCCTGACAACTTTACTTCTATTGGGGAGTGGTCAGATAGCCCCCTTGCCAAAATTGCTGCCTCTCTAAATTCCCCAAGCCTCTAACCTTGCGTTATAATGTAGTCAATCCTTGATAGGCTTCCAGAGGACGCCGACAGGTGAGTGTATTGCTTCTCATTTGGATGTTGGTACCTCCAGATGTCTCCCAGACCCATCGCTTCGAGAAACCCCTTCAGCTGACCCCCCTTTCTGAATGTGCTCGTTCCCACGGGACACCCACCTGCCACGTCCAACGCCGGCGAAAGGATATCGTTCAGGTCACCTCCAAGGACCAATCTACCCTCGGGTAGCTGTAATAGCAGGGGGCCCAATGCCTCAAGCACTGCCGTCTAAAGACCCGGGGGAAAAGTACACCGAGCAAAAATTTATTCTCCTTCCGTCCCAAATTCCACTTACGACCACGTATCTTCCCAAGGCATCTGTCCACACCTTATTTGAAATGAAGGGAAATGTGCGCCAGATCAAGATACCCACCCCCCTAGAACCAGAGGTGTAGCCTGCATGCACAATTAATGTGTACCCAAACCTATCTAGTGCTTTACAGAAGTTGCCCTTCAGATGGGTTTCCTGCAAAAGGACCACGTCAGGCACATGTCTCTTAACAAACTGTAATACCATCGTCCTTTTTAATTTGCCATTAAGGCCATTCACGTACCAGGACCAAACCTTTACTGCAGACAGAATTTGAGCATGCGACACCATTCAGAGGTATGTGTACTATCGGCCTCCCTTGTTCTTGCTTGATTTGCTTCGATTGTAGACTTATACTTCCACCCTTTACCCAGCCCTATGATGTAGTACCGCATAACTTGTTCAACCCCTCAACTCCCATCCCCCACCCTGCTACCCTGCTTTTAGGGTTATGGAAGCCCCAACTCTCCAGCCCGCAGAGCGCCTGTCGCCCCAAAATTAACATAACACACTAACAATGAAGTTGGGGGGAGCCTGATCCGACCGGACCTGCATTCAGCTCACGCTTCTCATGCCCCCTCCCGTCCAAGCCCTTTTGTTTCCCTAGCTGTTAGCCTCTATTTAATGTCACTGTCGATAGTCCTTGCCGGGATTGCCGGTCAGCACGTTCGAGTCCCCTCAGTTCTATTCGCCATACTGGGCTTAAAACAGCAGCAGGGCCACTGAATAACCACACCACTCGTTATCCTTTTGCTACCTCGGTTACTGCTGAGCCAGTCAACTCCAGCGAGGGAGACCTCCTCTCCGGTCCCTCCACAGCCGTGGCACCATCCCTGCGGACCCCACTCTCACGGCTCGAATCTTTGCCTTGTCTGCTGCCAACTGTGCGCCACCCCTCCAGCCAGTCACGGGCCTCTTCTGGTGTGGTAAAATGCCACGTTTTCCCCTCCGCGATCACCCGTAGTCTTGCTGGAAATAACATCCTATATTTCACATTCCGGGTGCGCAGTTCCTTCTTGACCAGTTCAAAGCTTCTTCTTTGTCGTTGCACTTGGAGAGTGAAATTAGGGAAGAATCTGATCACAGTATTTTCGTAGGGCAGGTCCCATTTCGTTCTGGCCGCCTGCAGTATTACATCCCTATCACTGTAGTTAAACCTTCTAGCGATAATTGTCCGGGGAGGGGCTCCTGGCTTTGGAAGTGGCACCGGGGCCCTGTGTGCTCGCTCAATGGAGAAAAACTTAGACAAGCGCACTGGTTGCAATTTATTGACGATAAGGTCCTCCAGAAACAGGTCCATGCTTGGTCCTTCTGCGCCTTCGGGCACCCCCACCAAACAGATGTTGTTCCTCCTCGCTCTCCCTTCCTGATCCTCCAGGCATGCTGCAAACTGTTCAGTTAGGGTCTGAACTTTGCTGCTCAAGGCGTTTTGTCTTTGCCTGCAGTTGAGAAATGTTAGTTTCACACGTGCTCACTTTTTTGGATAACTTAGAGAAATCTGCCCTGATCAGAGTGATCCCTGTGGACAGAGTCAATTTTGGACTTTAGGGTTCCCTTAACATCCCGGATCGCCGCCATTATCGCAGTTAGGGAGGGTTCTTCAGTTCCACTTTCCTCATCTATTGTCGCTGCGGATCTAGTAACTGCATAGTTGGCCATCTTGTTGGACTGCACCGGTCCTGTGCCCTTGGGCTTGCCCTTCGTTCCTGTGGAAATTGCACAGGTTTTGCCCCCACCCAGGGCTTTGGCGGGAGGGCCCCTCCGCCCCTTCCCCGCTTCAACTCAGGCTGCCAAAAGTCCGTCCGGTCCACCAGGGGGCAATCCTCAGGCTTGGCTCTCTTGTTCCAGCCCACGTAGAAATTCCCTCGACCGTGCCCCTAGCAATAAGGTAATGCTCTGTCTGGGTCGGTTTCCCCTTATTTGCTTCCAGTTAGCAGGTCACCAGTAGTTCAGGGCCCCACCGGGCCGCGTTGCCTCTCCTCTGTAGTTACGCAGCCTCCTGATCCCATAGGACAAGCGCCCCCTCTCCCAAGCAGTTCACGGCTTCTTCTACCGCTATTAGGGGCAAATGCAGTAACTGGCATCCTTCCACTTTGACTCTGTCTGCCTGCCTGGACCCAGACCCTCCAGTAGTCTCCGCAGTTACCGGGCCTCCACCCAACAGTGTGTTGCAGCCTGTCTCCAGTTGGACTCTTCTCTGTTTGGTGCCCTAGGCCGCAGGCTCATTGCACTCTCGCACTACAGCTCCATGCGCCTCCTCCTCCTCACAGTCTACTGCCTACGCCGAGATCCGGCGATCAGCCCTTCGTCTTCACCCCAGCCTCTGGGGCACAGCAATGCATGGAGCCAGGATGCTTCACCACTCCTCACCTCAGCTTTGGGTGTGTCGGACTCCCGCGGGCATCTAGGTCTTGCCCTCCGTCCGCTCGTCACCGCAGCCCGTCGAATCTTGACAGCTCGGGGGAAGTGCCACGGACCATAGAGCAACGGCGCGGCCCCGTGATGATGGCCGTTGCGTTCCTTATATTATTATGGCGACTCGCCCCCTGTTCCACTACGTAGCCGCCGGGCCCCTTCGACCGAAGCCCGGCACTCCGACGTTTCCCTGTGCCCCCCGCTGGCCGTCGCTCCTTCCGCTGTGCCGATTCTCGCAGGAGGCGCAGTTGTTGTCGCCTGGTTCACTGTCGCTCTTCCTCCCGGTGCTCCTCCGCAACTGCGCCACAGCCGTGCACCTTCGCGGCCGCCATTACCCTATGTTGCGGCAGGTTGCTCCGCCTCCTTCCGGCCTTCAGGGGGACCCTTGGACCTCAACCCCTGGCATCGGGGGGGCTCCTGTTCGTCTGCTACTCGTCCCCAGCAAGGATTTGCCCTCCAGAGGCACGGATGGTCTTTGGATATACGGGCCTGGACCGGAGCTCTGCTACAGCGCGGCCATTTCAGTCCGTGGTCAAGCCACGCCCCCTCATTTATTTTTAATATGCAGTTTTTTAATGTAGCTTGTGTTTTAGGGTGGTGTTTGCCATCTGTGAATGAAGTTTTAGCTAGAAATTTGAGTATTTTATCACATATAGTGGATTTTACTTGTCATGAACTCTAGTTTGATTCTAGTTTGCAATGTTTTTATAATTTATGGAAAAATTGATGTAAGAAGTTTTATAGCTCAAATGTTTAAAACACCATGGTCGAAATAAAATTGTATTTTTGACTGACTGCTCTTTTCTTCTTTTCTCTCCTTTCAAAGAGCAACTACCAATAGGGGTCTCAAGATGCTTCCAACACCTCCACTCCCCAAGTTTCCAAACCACCTGACTGCAGCAGAAAGTCAATTTCCTATTGTTTCCCAAGCACCTGTTACTTCTACCTCTTTCAAATCCCCCTTCAAGTCAATTATGTTTTTGATAAACCTCTTCAAGTCTTTACTTTTGTCAGTTATGTAAGTTTTAACATCCAATAGACTATGCCTTCTTTTGTCTAACGCAAGTCTGTTTTGCTAAACCATTGATCTCATAGCAACCATTTCAGTATCTACAACTAATAAAGCATCTGTTGTACTGGTGGACTATTGATCTACAACAGTGGACACCTTCTCTAATCTTCATGTCATTCAAAATCACTCCTAAAGATGGAATAATTGCACCAAACACGTCTCCTACAGTTTCTGAACCACTTGCACCTCTTTTAACTCAGGTACTTGTTTCCCACACAGGATCATTAAAATGCCCCACATGATAAACCTAGGGTAAAACTATCGCTAAATAACATGTACCATAACATCCTTTGGGCAACCTAAAATAGCTGTGGTCTCCACAAATATACTCCAGGTACAGCAGGATTTTGACCCGACAACAAAATATGTTCCCAATTTCCTTTAGCTTGAAAAGTGTGGTCACATTCACGCTTTTCCATAAACCCTGCGTCAGCTGTAGACTTGTCTCTAGATATGCACAACTTTCCTTTATGTCACCAATCTAATGTCAATACAGCTTGATTCCCTGCAGCTTGATGTTTAATTTCTTCTCTTTCCCACTGATGTCCAATTTTAACTTTCCTTGCCTCTCATTCTATCGTCAACAAAATCTAGGAAATCATTTTAACTCTTGTCAAAACACGTCAAATTGTTTCTGTGAGCATGAACACTGTCTAGTGTCATAGTAGGTTTAAAGAAGTCTTCAACTGTTTCTATGTTCATTGCTTTGGGGTTTTTATTCATGTGTTTAAGAATAGGAACTTCTGAAAAAATTAACTCATAATTCGAAAAGTAGTACTGAAAGTGCCCTTGTCCATACAGAAGGCTCATCAACAAGCTACAAGTAACACCATAAGTCAAAGGATTATGGTGACACATGATACCTTCTGTAGCTGAAGCAGGTAATTGTGTACATACATAGCAATCCCTTGCATCCATAGTGACAATGTACTCATAAAGCAATTTATAATAAGCATTTGAAGAAAGATCTCCATTAGAAGCATCTACGTGTAAATCTTTCTCGTCTCATGAGTGCATTCTGTCATCAATAGAAAGTGTTGGTTTAGGAACACCTGTCTACCTAATTTTTCCTATATTAGCATGTGCGGGTAAGTTGAACCCTATAAAGCAAAGCAATTAGTACTATAGTTGCTACAACTAACACTCCATCACATATGTATCTACATCTACCACTATTGTTATTCAGTTCCATAATTTCTCTAAACTGAGACCGTTTGGATGGAACATAGCAGCAGCAAAATCTTTTCTGTCAAGTTTCACCTGGGCAAATAGCTAACAAAGTCCACGGAATGAAATGCACTTATGGATATTTACAAGGTGTTCATGAGTCATCCTTAGCCCTACTCCGTGTTCTTCTAAATGACAACCTTACACTCCTTCAGCAGACTCAGGCCTAGGTACTCTTCTTTCTTCCATAAAAGATCTATTTAAATGTCTCTAATAAATGCACAGTTCAAATTCACTAATGATCACATCCAGGATAATGTGTCTCAGTCTCTTTAGTGGCATTGCAATTTCAAAACTCAGTTCAGCCACAAAAGTTCAGTTGAAGGAGGCTCAGTTGGATTTGAATTGTTATAACAAAATGTCCAAAATTCTCTCTCTAGTCATTGGCAGCAAGGTATGTCCATTTAGGTGAGGAGTACCTCTGACAGGGTACTGTTGCTCTCCTTGATCTCCTTACTACTGGCCCTTCATCATCACTGCCAGTTAGGCCAGATTCCTCAGTGTCTTCCGGGATATTGTGTGGCACACGCACTTCAGGCAAACTCTGTCTTCTTCTCTCTTGTCCTCTTGGCCAATGGTCTCCAGGCACTGCTTGCATTACTGCTGCACTAGGCCCTTTGCCAGGGTCTGAATATGACGCAGTCAACACTACAGGATGAGACCCTTGTGTACCAACTTAAACTGTTGATTCATTCAGTCACCCTCAGGCCAAACATGTGCGTTTCCAAACTCTTGCTGGTCCCCAATG
The DNA here is from genome assembly GCA_963921515.1 of Calotriton arnoldi. Classification (NCBI taxonomy): domain Eukaryota; kingdom Metazoa; phylum Chordata; class Amphibia; order Caudata; family Salamandridae; genus Calotriton; species Calotriton arnoldi. Next base: position 497,787 of record CAWUFW010008705.1, read on the forward strand.
GCTTGACTAACCTGCTCCCTTTGTCTCACTGTAACCACTGGCACTTCAGGGAGAGGTGCTGTTACATCATCAAGGGGACACGGGACTCTGCGAGTATGCACGGCGTGCACCCAGTTGGGGAGAACATCATACTTCACAGCTGTTTTAGTGACCAAGATGACTTGGTAATGTCCTCGCTATCAAGGCCACAAGCATGTTTTGTACACATGCTTCTTCAACATAACCCAGTCGCCGGAACTTAGGTCATGGCCCTGCTCCAACTTGATGAGACACAGAATGTACCATATCAGCCAGTCATTTGCAGTAGTCAAACACCATGTCATCTGTAATGTTCACGGTCACATTTGCAGGACAAGCTGGCAATCTCATGGCGCTGCCCATGATTATCTCATGGGTAGACAATCCTGTCCTCCAATTCAGAGTACTGCAAAAACTCATCAACACATCAGGCCATTTCAAAGATGTAGAAGCACACACTTTAAGCCAGTTTGGATTTCAGCCTACCATTTACTTGGTCCACAATACCTGAAGCCTCAGGTTGGTAACTGCAATGTAGCCTCTGTTCCACTGGAATTAACTCTCTTAACAACTTGGCTACTGTGAGACTGTCATTTCTCCTGGTCAGGTAGGCTTCAACCCAATGCGAGAAGATGCACATGATCACTAGGACATATCTCATCCCGTTGCACACAGGCATCTCAATAAAGTCCAGTTGCTTCCTATTGAAAGGAACTCCTGATGTTCCATTATTAATCAGTATTACTGCAGTTCTTCTTCCTACATTCATCTGTTGACACACAACACACCTGTGATATAACCCTTTAGTCATCAGTCTGAACGTAGGATTAAACTACGTCTGTCAAAACAAAAGCACCATGGCACTCTACCTATGTGAGCAGGTCCATGATAATATCTTGCCATTGGGGGTAACAAACTATCTAGCAACGCAGATCTTCCATCTCCTGAAACCCAAATGTCATCTTCATCTCTCTTGACACAACTTTCTCTAACCCAGTCTTGCTGTTCTGCTTCTGACACTTCCTCTTGAAGTCTCTTAACTTCCTCCCATATTTCAGCGGTGGTTAGCAAGAGGTTGCAGTTGGTCTCATCCATTCCCCCATTTTGATATTCACCATTGAAAATACAAGCATTTAAGGCACAATATCTGGAAATCTCATCAGCATACCTGTTGCCCATAGTTACATAATCATCTCCTTTGTGGTGTGCACAACTGCAACCTATGCAGGTAGCTGTAGTGCCTTAAACAAGGTATTCACACTTTCCCCATTATGGTCTGGTGACCCTGAAGAGGTCATAAATCCCCGAGGTGACCATAACTGTATGAAGTTGTGGACAACACTAAAGCCATACTCACTATCAGTGAAAATGGTCACTTTCAGCTTGTCTGAAACACAGCATGCTCTAGTAAGAGCAATCAATTTGTCCACTTGTGCAGAAAACACTCCTTGAAGCCAGGGGGCTTTGACCACACCTGTGACAGTACAAAATGCATAGGCAGCTCTTATTCTTCCTTCATTGTCTCACAAGCAGGAGCCATCAACAAGCATTACATAATCTGATTTAGGTAGTGGCACATCTTATACATCAGGTCTTGGCTTGGTGCACAGTTCAGTGACATCGAAACAAATCATGCTCAACTTCATCTTCAACAACTTCATTCCCAATAATTAGAAAATAAGTTTGCAGGATTTAAGATGTACATCTCTTGAGGGTAATGTTGCTTGCAGCAAATATGACCTGTTCATAGTTGTCAACCGGCTATAGGCTAAATACTGGGTTCTGCTGCAGGTCAACAATATTTCCACAGAGTGGGGAACAAAAACAGTGAGTTGGTGACCCATAACAAAGCTTTCACACTGCTCAATGCTGACACCTGTTGAGACCAAGGCTTAGAGACAGCCAGGCAAAGCAGCAGCTACTGGGTCAAGTGTAGCTGAAAAATATGCAATGGATCTCTGAGCATTCCTGTGCATCTGAGTTAGTACTGAGAGAGTGCAGCCTTCCCTCTCACTGCAAAACAAAGTAAAATATTTATTGTAATCAGGCATTCCCAGTGCTGGAGCACGACAGAGATTTTCAGCTCTGGGAAGGCACGCAGCAAATGTCATCTCATGGTCTTGCATCTGATACCTCCTTGTGTGTCAGCCTGTGCAAAGGCTTGGCCACTAGGGAAAAGTTGGGGATCCACTGTCGACAGTAGCCCACCATTCCCAAGAACCTCCTGACATCTTTCTGAGTGACTGGTGGATTCATTTTCAGAATTTCCGAGATTCTTTCTTGCAACAACTTCCTTGCTCCTTTCTTAATGTGATGTCAGAGATACAGAACTTCTCTCTTACAGTACTGCAACTTGATCGGGGATACTTTGTCCATTTCCAGCTAAGTGGTTTAACAATGCAATAGTATCTTGTCTACAAGCTTCCTTGTATTTGACGCTACCAACAGATCGTCAATATACTGGATCAAGACTGAGTGATAGGGCATTACCAGGGACTCCAGATTCTTTTTAAGTATCTAGTTTAAGATGGATGGACTATCCGTATACCCTCGGGGGACTTGGCATCCTGCCAAAACACAGCTGCCAAACCGAAATGCGAACAGGAACTGACTGTCCTCATGCAAAGGTATGGAAACGAAGGCATGGCACAAGTCGATGATGAACCACTCAGCCTCAAATGAAATTTGAAATATATTCAGAGCTGGATTCAGTACCACAGGACAACAAGGAACTGCAATGGTATTGATCTTTCCTAGGTCCTGCACTATGCAATATTTGCCATTGGGCTTCTGTAAACCCATAATGGGTGAGTTAAATGGACACCCCGTAATCTCGTTCAGAATTCCTTGCTGAATCATTGAGTACATCACAGGAGTAATCCCAGCAATGGTTTCAGGGGTCAGATTACAAAGCGGGATTCTCGGATACTCAGCATTAGGTTTCACTGTTATGCGGATAGGTTCATCATCTTTAGTGAGTCCTATGTCCTTCTCTGAAAAGTCCCAGACTTCAGGTAGCAACGTGTCTCTCAATTCTGGTGACAAATCATTGTTTCTCAACATGGGGTACAATCTGGCATCTGAACCCTGATTCAATGTTTGTAGGCAACGTCTTCATCATGAGTTTGTTGAATGCCCTTTGGGGTACCATAATGGAACAATTTAGCTTGCACCAAAGATCTCGTCCAAGCAGATTTACGGGACTTTAATTACACACCACAAATCAATGATTATCCTAAACGGATCTTATTTTAACAGGTACTGTTTCTGTAACAGCGCTAGTCAATTGTTTATTAGCAACTCTTACAACTTGGATTCTTTCCCCCAAGAGTGGCATGTTGGTAACGTCTGCTGTTCCCACAATAGAGCGGGGAGCACCAGTATTAATCAGGAATGATACAGGTGGCCATTTACCTCACCATCCATGAATGGACCACTCTGGTCTACCTCCAAGGTTGTGCCAAGCATTCATTCCTCCCTCCCCCCTCAGGCGCCATCATTGCGACAGGTCTGAACTGTAATCCTAACATGTTTCTATCATAGGTTACTGCTGACACATACCCTGATTCACAAAAGGGTTGTAGTTTACAGTTAAAACCCGATTCAGGTTATAGCTGGGAGGATTTTCAATTAGTTGTAGCGTTGAGGCTTGTGGAACCAGCATTACCTGAGCTTGGGGAACCTGAAAATGCTGCGTCCTTTGCCTCTGTATATGCTGTGTCTGAACCGCATTATTGTTTTGAGGTTGCACAAATCCATTATTCTGAACCTGATTCCCAGCATTCAATCGACATTCTTGTTTCCAATGCCCCAACTTGCCTCAAACGTGACAAGGTTTCGACTTCTTCAAAGTCAGCACATCATTCCCTGTGCTTGGATTAATTGGAACACCACAACCTCTACCTTACTGTTGAAACCCATTTCCACTTTGCATCATAGGAACTCCCTGCTGTTGTACTCCTTGCTTAGAACCAACATTCCCAAAAAATGGCAGATTTTAACCTCGCTGTACCACCATCAGCTTCTCCTTCAGTTTCTTGTACTTCATCTCCAACTTATCACTGTAATACTTTGCATACCTCAAGATCTCAACAACTGACGTTTTCTGCCAGCAAATCAAATGCTGCTGAATCATCATGCTAATTTCAGATTTCAAACCCTGCACAAATTGAACACAAAATGCCCCATGTCTTTGGCTTCAATAGTCTCAGTACCACTGTACTGTTTAAATGCTTATAGCAGTCTCTTATAATAAGAATGTATTGTTTCTTTGGACTCTTGGGTCGTTCTGTCAATTTGTCAAAGTGTATTCACCTGCTGTTTCTTTTTCATCAGTAACAGCAATGGAGCCTTTGTCACAGGACGTCTCATGGGCCCCCTATCCGGCCATTCTACTAACACTTAACATTCTGCTCACAAATCACTCTGAACTACCATGTCAAACAAGGTATTCAAATCCGCTTACAAAACCTTTGATATTTTTACAAACCGGTCAACCTGTTTGTACTACTCCACTGGCTTCTCTCTCAATTTCGGGAAATCATTTGTGAATGACAAGATCACTCCCATTCCAAGGCACGTGAAACTAGCCTCCACCAGGCACTTCTCTCAATCGAAAATTTGACCGACCCTCTTCGGCTTCCAAAGATGGAGCCAGCTCTACCCTTGGTTTATTTTGTTCTTTCTTTTTTGCCCATCTGCCTTTTCACCTATCTAGTTCACTCCATTTTCGGATATGGGCAATTAATTCCTTAATTTGTTATTTAATTCCCGATATCCTCATGCTAATGATTTCCTCATCATTAAAAACATGCATGGTTACTTTTCTGCAATGTCTTGGTCCTATTCAAATCAATTTCATATTTCCGAGCCAATTTGGACAACCTTTCATAAACCTGTCCAGCACGCTTGGAAACAGCTTTACACATGAATATGAGTGCATTCTCCTGGTATGTACCTAACTGGAGCAAATCAAGAGTTCCAAGTATAAATTCTTCTAATTCTACTTTTAATTTGGCAACATTCATTTTATTGTCTGACTGGCGACTGAACAGTTCTTCCACTTGGTCCTGCATTGAACCAGTCATTAAGTTCTTGGGCACTAAGACCTGATTGTAACGCAGGTGTATTAAGTATTATCCCTTCCGAAGAGGTGAAAGAATATGTATTCGTTGGGGAATTCCAAATAATCATGTCAGAATTTGGTGACCCTTGGGTTATTGGAGCTCTGAGAGTACTGTGGCTATTACTTGGAGGTACATTTGCATTGGGCATAAAGAAAGGATGCAGGGGGGTGTGGCCAGGCAAGATGGCCGGGTGGACGTGATTCATCTCGGCTCCGGAGCCGCCTGGCTGTCTGTATGGGATAAACGAGGCAGAGAATGGCCAAAATACATCCAACGGGCGTCTGAGGCCCTGTGATATCGGTGCAGACAAGTGGGAATATTGGCGGAAGCCGTTAAAGTGGAGAAAGCAGACGGCAATGAAAAGGGAAGGAATGACTGCTGATTCCAAAATGGCGGCGCCGGCCAGAGAAGCAGGGTTTCCCCGTCTGCAGTGAAGAGGAGTTTCAGGGACCGCTGCGGAGTCCGGGTCTAGCTCCTTCTGAAAGCCGATGAGGGAAGTGAGGCTCGCCCGGGCGAAATACCGGCTGGGGGCGATGCGGCCACAACGCTAAGGATCGCGCCCGCAATCTTCGCCCGACCATCGGCGGTAAGAGGAGATACGGGTGGTGCCACCGGGGATCCCAAAGAGAACAGGGGATCCCTCGGATTGCAGAACCCGTATGCGTTTGGGCGGCTCGGGTGAAAATTGGTAGATCGGGGAGAACGGCTGCGGCTTGCCTGACTTTAAGATGGCGGCCGCAGCTTGCCTGACATTAAGATGACGCCCCCGCCGACTCCCGCCAAGTCCCGCCGAGTCCCGTAGGCGATATGAGACGGAGGCCCTCCGGCAAGCAATGAGAAAAAGCGTTCATCAGAGGGTTAGAGGCGACAGCGGGGGGTGAGCAACAGTCCAAAGAATCACCACCCTAAAAGTGAACCCTGGAGGGACGCTGGTCCTGACGGTAACGTACTGGTGATCAAGGAAGATATCCCAATATCAAGCTTGCTGGTAGTCTTTATTCGATATTTTTCAATCATGAAAGACACAGATACAAACATACAATATCAAAATATCTTTAAATATCAAAGGAAAATGCAGCAAGAACAAAATAATCATTACAGTTTAAAATTCCTTTGCAAAGTCGTTATAAAAGGAAATGTATCCGTTAAAATCATACGTGGCTTAAAGGAGAGAATTTAGGTTCGTATAACAATAGTAAAAATAGATATTAAAATTTTAAAATAACATAAAAATCCAATTTTCCAGGAAATACAATACACGGAGGTGGACCACAGTAAATATGTGCAAGTCAATTATTAAGGAGTGGTGACCGCTGTAACCACCAAACTAGTTCTTCTAAGTGCCCATGTCCAACTCAGAAATTTCGCCATGGCTATAGCTACATCTTCACGTGTATCTGTTTTTAAAATACGCATAGCTATTTGGCATGAACTTGTGCCTAGATTTAGACAGATAGGCTTAAGCCATTTTTGTCGAGGACCCTTATATACAGGACACACAAAGAATATGTGTGCAATGGACTCTTCCATAGTTATGCACGTCGGGCATTTATAGTCTAAAATATTATTCCACTTTGCAGTAAAAGATTTTATGGGAAGGGTACCCACTCTAAATTGGTGATATAATTTCCTGTCAAGGGGTCTCTCAATAAAATCCCAATATGCTTCAAGTCTTGATTAAGACTTATACTCTAAAAAATGCCTGTCAAGGATGTCCTACTCACCAGTAACATGGTCTTGTGACTAACCATCTCCCTATATAATGCTTTAAAATCTTTTTGTTTGGGAACAAGTTCCCTGCTGGGTCTTCCCACAAATGACTAAGCCCCATGTCAGATAATGTGCCCTTAATCTTTTGTAACCACTTGATTTTTGAGGATAGATCTACTTCTCTGATATGTTTTACTGCATTAGCATATGGTGCTAACTCTGGTGTTGTCCATAACCGTCTCCAGTAGGCCAGGGGTCTGAAACCTGCTTCCTCCTCAAATGAGGTGCAACCCATATCTAAAAGTAAGGGCTTAAGAGGAGTCGATTGAGGGAGACCAGTTAATGATCTCAAAAACTTATTTGGAGCAAGGACTAGGGGAGTTAGATCTTCGAAACCCCAAAGCTCTGCTCCATAGATTATCGATGCCCTAATTTTCCCTTTATAGATTTATAGTGCTGGACCTACCGGTTTAGTATGGGAAAGCCGTTGTTCTTTTAAAAGGGCACCTGTTAATTGGTTGTGCCTAAGAACTAGCAGATCTATCTGGGGTTTCCAGTTCATCCTCCTACCCATTGTTACTCCCAAATATGTAAAGATATCGGTTTGATCCAAGAACACTTTGTTCATTTCTACTCTGCCTTTAACTATTTTATGTTTATGCAACACCATGAACTTAGTTTTGTCAACGTTAACTGCTAGCTCATGATCGTTGCAAAAAACAGCAAATCTGTCAAGGGCTCGTTGCAGACCAGATTGAGTTTTAGACAAAATTAAAGTGTCGTCTGCGAACATCAATAATGGGACCCTTGAACAGGCAAGAGTAGGGGCATCAGTTGGGTAGGCAGAATAGTATGAAATAACCTTATTTATAAACAGGGAGAAGAGGGTGGGGGCCAAGACGCACCCTTGCCGTACACCCCTGCTTACTGGAAAACGGTTCGTTAATTCACCCTGCTGTCCCCACCGAACCTTGGCGTAGTTAGACTCATGCAATTTAATAATAAAAAGTAGATGCTCGGGGGGCATCCCTGCTTCCTTTAGTGTGTCCCAAAGCTTATGTCGCGGCACCAGGTCGAAAGCTGATTTTAGATCGATAAATGCAGCGTATAGTGTCCCCCGGCTAAAATCACAGTGCTCCAATAAATCATCATGAATCTAAAAACTTGGTCAATTGTACTGACGTGGGGACGAAAACCCGCTTGTAAGGTAGATAGAATTTCCTGTTCGTCTATCCATATATTAATTCTACCCAGCAGAAGTCTGGCCACAATCATTTGGAGTGTATCAATTAGGCTTATAGGCCTATAATTACTAGGGCTGGCGCGATCCCCTTTTTTATATATTGGGATTATTTCAGCCCCATGCCAGGATTCTGGTATGGGGGCACCTCTTGCCAGGGCATTAGAGATAATATGGATATATTTAAGCCAATTCTTCTTGTCATATTTAAATATGTCGGCCGGAATACAATCCGGACCGGGGCCCTGCCTCCAGGGACACCATCCAAGACTCTTTCTATCTCCCCTATGTCAAAGGTTAAGACAGCGTCAGTAGTTATTTCAGGGAGATATGTGGAAGTGCCTGTTAAAGATGCAAATTGGGCCTGATAATGCGAAACCCATTGTTCAGGTGGCACGTTATTAACTGGCACAGGCCCTAAATCTCCACTACCCCATTTAACTATTTGCCAGAATTCCCGCCAGTTCTTCTCATTAGATGCATGTAACAGATCTTTCCATCTTTTCTCATCAAAGTTCTTTTTTGCCCTGTGTTGTGCTTTTTATATTCTGACCTTGCATTTTTAACATCTTGTGATACTCCCTGCCTAATTACTCGGGAAAGGTCCCTAAATGCAATCCTACATGCTTCATCATACCATTTAGCTGATTTCCGAATTACCTGCCTGGTAGAACTTTTATTTTTGGTAAAAAGGATTTCAGCTCAGCAAAGTAGACCTCATGTACCAGCATAAGGGCAGAGAGAGAATCATCATGTATAGCTAGGGGGGAAAGAGTTGTTAACGTGTCTTCAAGGGTTAGCTTTATCAAATCTAGGGTGCTGTCGTCAGCTGATACCACTGCCCATTTTAGCCTTCGACAATCTTGGGACATGATTACATCCGCGGTCACAATTTCTGTGCTTGCCCTTGATTGGTCCTGGCACCTTCTCTCTAAGGATAGCAATAATGGGTCATGATCGCTTTCCGTTCTACGTAGGACCTTCATGTCCTTAAGTCTAGGCCATAATTCTAAACTAATGAGATAGTAATCAATTCTGCTGCTTCTTATCCCGTTATTGAAGGTATGAATACCTTCGCTATCCGATAGCGACCTCCCATTTACAGCCCTTAAACCCCTCGCCAAAGATACATTTTTTAGCTGGAGCGCCGCCTCAGTCCATTTGTTAATTGGGGGCAGTGATGGAGGCGGGATACCCCAGGTCGAATCCTCATCATTACTAAAATTGCAATCTTCGTACCCAAGGGGCTCAAATGTGCAGTTGAGATCACCTGCAATTACCAGATAGTTTACCCCTTTCATGGCTTCGATAAAGGTATCCAATAGGGCAACAGTTGGTGATACTTTCCCTCCTGCTATCCCTCTCGCATACACATTTATTAATGTAAAATCTGGCTCACAACCCGATCGAACTCTGATGGCCAGGATATCAGGGCTATCGATTGTTACCTCTTCAACCTGAAAGCCTGGCTTTTGTCTAACCCAGATAAGCAGCCCCCCACATGGTCTCCCTTTCTGTCTTACAGTTGCCAATTTACCAAAGGCCAAATAACCGGGACGATGGATCATATTCAATGGCCAAGTCTCCTGAAAAACAATAATATCATGCCCCTCAATAAAACTTGACCAATCAGATGACAAAGTCTTAGAGTGTAGACCGGCAATATTCCAAGAAATGAGGGTTAGTGGGGAAGAGGCTAAACTACCACCCGATACTAACGGTATCAAGGTCTCTGAACTCATTGGATGATTAGAATTCATTATCCGAAGTCCCGCCTCGTTGACGGGAGAGGGAATAGACTGAATATCTCATTTCTCTTCCTGGGTTATAGAGACTGATTGTAGTCAGTCACATGCGTCTAGGTCAGACAAGGGGGCAAACCTGTTGGCAAGATTTATATCTGGAGATCTGAGTGTACCTCTTAATAGGGGCCTTGGCTGTCTCATTGTTCTCGGTAAACCCCTCTCTAAAAGGGGTCGGAGATAGGGTCTATAAAAGAACCCTAATGGCAGAACAGAAATATTGTCAGAATAACTTCTTGTGTTACAACCCAGTTGTTCCAAAAGAAATCTAACAACATGCTCATTATTAAAATTAACAACTACACAATCACCCCTCCCTTCCTTCCTGGAAGGTCCTATCCACGCAGAACGTCTAACCATAATCATCTGATCATAGATATCCCTATCCCATATCCCAACACCCTTCAGTTGATTATTTAACCAGTGCAGAGCTTTGAATAGTAATTGTTCGGTGGTTTGTGACTGCCCTTTCTGCAATACTGGAACATTCATCAGGACCACCACTAGAGGTGCAGCTGCCGGAGGGAGATGTAACGACAGAGAGCCTTCTGAGGCAGCGTTATGTTTCGCCCTTCCCAGATTCGTTGGTGGTTTTGGACCATATGTCCCTGGTAAGGAGCTAACCTGTCTTACTGTGGCGCGACTTATGTTCAAATTGCCCCAAGGTGCATTATTAGTTGCTATCGTTGTGGAGGGGCGGTCATCGCGTAAAGGGCTCATAATGAATTGAGCGAATTCACTCGACATGTTCCCAGTATCAGCATCAGCAGTAGACTCCATTATGGCAGCCGAGGCAGAAACAGAGTTAGTAGCCATGGCAAATGTCTCTTTGGTAGATGGTAAAATCCTTGCCGGTAGCTTTATGTGGTTAGATTTAGCTGGGACTGTGATGCTCGCCTTACAAAATGTAGGGACAAGTGGCGACTCGGTTTGAGCAATTGGACCTTCACAAGGACAGGAATTGGACTTGGTCTGTAAATCGATGATACCTAGTCTTTCCTCTATCCGGCGAAGTCTATAATTAATAGGATTTAGTGATGATAAAAATAGTTGTTCCAGTCTCTTCCACATGGCCTCATTAGCATCAGAGCAAAAGTCACATAGTGGGTCAAGGTTTAAAACTCCTACAATAGGGGGGGCCAATCAGCTATAGTAGATAATTCAGATAAGGCGCCTCCTCCCTTTTTGTTTATCCTGGGGTTTTTAGCTAATTTCGGTCTCTGTGGGCCCGCTCCTCTCTTCCTCTTTACTGAAGGATCAGGGTTTACTTCCTTTCTTATGGTATTGGTTTTGGTTGAGGGCGCAGATCTAATGGAAGTTCGTTTGGAAGGGGGATTTGCAGCGCCCTCATGCGCAATCTCAGAAGAATATTGGCTAATAGGGGCTTCCAATGACCCATTTAGAGTCTGTGAGAAGTCACACACCTTATCATTGGTATCAGTGGGAGTAACAATGTTAGGTCTGCAGTCAGGGGTACGAGCAGATCTCGTGTGCAAGAACAGAGCTGGCTCCGAGTAGGAATTGATCCAATGTGCCCACCATACTACCACTGGGTAACGCGTTTTTCCCCTTTCCTTGACGCGTATTCATTTTGGCGGTAGATTGATATCAGTTCAGGGATAAGGTTAGGAGCAGCTCTAATGGCAGCGTAATTGTAATAAATTTGGGGGACTAACCTTTATTTTAGATGGGCGCTCAGAGGGGGGGCCCGGTCCGGTTTCCTCCGGACACTGACGGGCTCAGACGGGCCCGCCCTTGGCCCGGGCTTCGCCCGGCGTGCGCGCGTCCCGTGAAGCGGGTACCGCGAGGTGTAATATAGGCTTTCCCCCTGCTCAGCTGTGGCGCATGGATGTCAGGCAGGGCTTCCTGGGACTTGCAGTCCCCTCTATGGTTCGACGTTCACCTTCAACTTCAGCGAATAGTTCCTGTATAAGCACAAGCTGGCCAGACGAGGCTCCCAAGGATCCCAAAGGCTGAAAGACTAGGCGTCCCCAAGTGGCACCCAAAAGCTCACAGCCAGCACAACCAGCTCCCTACCAGCACCCTCCGATCCTCTGACACCTCCTGGTCTCCGGGGGTCCAACCAGTCTTTCTTACCCACAGTCCGCAATCAGGAAAACAGCTCCTGTCGCATTGGAAAAGGCTCACCGAGTAAGGTAATTGGATTTTCAAGTCTGGCTACTTTAGGAAGCAACTTGCGACTGGCTGCTGCGTTCAACAAGGATTTTTGCTCCTGCCTGGATATACAAAAAAAAAAAAAAAGAAGAAGATTGCGTCTCCTGCGCAAGTAGGCAGTGCTCGGCAAAGTTTTTGGGCCCCCCTGCCCCTGCTACATGGCCCACATGGCCACACTGTCTCTGCCGCGCCAGGCAAGCGGTCTGCAGCTCACAGGGAGGCACAGGTAGGCAGCTCGCTGCTCCCGCCGCACTAAAGAACCACTCACGGCTCCCGCTGTACAGGATAACGACAGGATACTGAATCACGGCTAATCAATCCCCTGCGGCTCCTGTGATGAAAGGCACTTTGCAGTCGCTTGAGAAGCACTTGAGGACCCACAGCTCGTGGGAGAAATCACTCCGCCCGCTCCTGCCGCGCAGGAGGACAGTCCGCGGCTCCTGTGATGAAGGGCGCGATGAGGGCACACGCGGCTCGCTGGATAAATCACCTGACCGCCACTCGCGGCTCCCACCGCACTGCAGACAAACCGCGGCGCACCAACCGCTACGAGAGGCGCACGCGGCTTCAGAGCTTTCCGCGGCTTCTGCTTCTGCTTCAGGTGTGTCTGCTGGGGGAGGCACCGAGGCACCCGCTCTCACTACCCCAATATCACTGTGGGGAAGAGGTTGCCTAAGCTTGATCTCGAGGGAGGAGGTGCATCCCTGGGGATCTGCAGGCTGATGGAGGAGGAGAACACACCGCCGGGGGGGCCTGACAACAACTGGTGAAGGTGGCCCACCCACGGAAGGGGGGGCTGGGCCACATCTATGCCACCGAAAAAAGGGGCTGCAAAGGTTTCCAGCTATTTTACCCCCACTGAGAAAAGACAGGCACAGGACCAAGGCGGAGAGACCACCAACATGTCACTTACCAAGGACGACCTAATAGCCTCCCTTAGGGAATTTAAAGTGGAACTCCGCTCCGAAATTAAGATGGATATTAAGTCCTCCATGGATCAACTAAAAGCTGACCTATCCGAGTGCATGACCGCTCTCCAACAGGACCTAGACTCTATAGGTACGAGAGTGCTGGAGGTCGAATCTCAGGCTCAGGATCTGGACAAAAGAGCAACGGTCACACAGGACAAGGTACAAGACCTCCACACACAATTGCAGTTGGCCCTGCTAAAGACAGAAGATTTGGAAAACAGGCCTGGGCGTAGTTCGCAGAGTTTTGATACGCAGAACTCCGCGAAGTTACAAAAAAACTGCGAAGTTCCGCGAGTGGCGGAGTGCAGTGCGAACTGCAGTTTGTGTTGGTATTCCTGCCGCTCGGGTAGAAATTGTACCCGAGCGGCAGATCGCGCTCGCGAACTTACCGTTCGCGATCACAAACTTACCGTTCGCGATCACAAACTTACCGTTCGCGATCACAAACTTACCGTTCGCGATCACAAACTTACCGTTCGCGATCACAAACTTACCGTTCGCGATCACAAACTTACCGTTCGCGATCACAAACTTACCGTTCGCGATCGGGAAAAAACTCCGTTGCACATCGCGAAGCGGAGTTTTCTGCACTTCGCAAGCTCCGTGGAGTGCAGAAAACTCTGCAAACTCCGCGAACGGAGCGAAGTTCGCCGCCCAGGCCTATTGGAAAACAGATCAAGAAGAGTATACATCAGAATTAAGGACTTAGAGGAAGGAGCGGAAGGTCTAGACTTGGAAGCGTTTACCGAAGGTCTCTTTGCGGAAATATTGGGGACAAGTCAGCTGAAAATCAAGATCGAAAGGGCACACCGCGTGGGGATCCAGCCGGCGGGGGAACATCGACGTACCCATGACATTCTTATTAAACTCTACTCCTTTAAAATAAAGGAAGCAATTCTGCAAGCAGCCAGGAAAAAAGATATCCTTCCAGGCTTCTGATGCGGACTCTATCAAGACTTGGCACCCTCTACGCTGCTACGAAGACTGCAATTTAGACCCATCACAGCAAAGCTGAGGACAGAAAATATTAAATACAGATGGACATACCCCTTCGGTTTGGCCTTCGAGCTCAACAACAAAATGAGGCACATCACGGACTTTGAGGAGGGGTTGAGTCTCCTGGGACTTCCCCCTACTGCAGAGGAATGCACCAGTGGTTCTTTCAGGGGGAAAGAAAGCAGTAAGCCCTCCCACTAGAATGTGAGCTCCAGGGGTCGATATTCTAAGGACTAGAGCTCCGTCTGTGGTGGGAAATGGTGACACGAGGGCCCCGCGGACGGGGCCTACCTCAGACAAGAAAAGCTGCAGGGGAGAGAGATCATCCAGGAAAACCAGGATGAGTCATGTCGCTGGTGGGTGAACACTCTTAGTAACATGTAATGTTTTGGCTATCTACATTCTATAAGAGAGACAGCCAAGGCTACGGACACTGGCCTGGCGTCCCGCAACACGAACCCTACCTTCAAGGACGCTTCGACTGGGGGCACGAGCGCTGCCCGGCGCAGGTTATGTTTGAACAGTTGTTTTCAATGTTTGGGGGGGGGTGTTAATGGGGGGGTGGTGATGGTTATTTAGAGGAAATAGGCTTGCAGCGTCACTGGTCTACAGAGAACATCCGGGAGTCGGGAGGGCATTGGAGTTCCCCTCAATAGATGGGAGAGGAGGGAGAGGGGAGTCAACACGACTGGGTCAACTAGCAAAGGAAAGGTCTAGATCAATACCATGCCGATTTCCATAGCCTCATGGAATGTGAAGGGGTTGAACTCGCCACTCAAAAGGCATAAAATTAGGAAGTATCTGACAGATCATCTCTTCGAGGTGGTGGCTCTTCAGGACACGCACCTAAAGCAATTAGAGGAGCTACAGTTGTGACATAAAAGCTACTCACTGATTTATAGGTCTTCGGCTAGCACAAAACATAGAGGAGTGGCCTTATTATTTCACAACTTTACAAAATTTCAACCAGAAGCCATAAAATCAGAGAGGGCGGGTAGGATTATCATGGTGATGGGGAAACTGAAGGGGCGCTTGTGCACGTTCATCTCGATGTACACCTCCAACACAGGGCAACCTGCATTCCTATCCTCCCTGCTCAATATGATAGGTAGATTTGCTCAGGGCCCGACAATCTTGATGGGGGACTTTAATCTTACTTGGCACGCAGAAATAGATAGTACCCATCCCCACAGAACCGCCACAGGCAGCTTCCCTAAAGGTGTTAAACAATCTCTGCACACTCTTGGTCTAATAGATGCATGGCAACAAGTCTATCCCTGTACCAAAGATTACACATTTTTTTCCCATGTGCACCAAACATATTCACGGCTTGACTATATTTTTATAAGCCAAAGGCTATTGGGGTCCCTCCAAGCTGCAAAAATTCTTCAGATTACTATATCGGATCACATCCTCGTCACGATCTGTCCGACCTGGGAGAGAGTCGCACCAAAGACGCCGAGATGGTATTTCCATGTCTCCCTGACGAGAGATAAAATGCTAAGAGATTAATTAGGAGGGGCCATTACAGAATTCTTTCAATTAAATCAACCGCAAGATACCTCTCCCCTGAATAACTGGGACGCATTCAAGGCGGTCCAGCGGGGAAAGTGCTTGGAGCTTAACTCAACATTAAATAAACAGAGAGCTAAAGAGAGGGAAACTCTCGAGGCGGAAATGGAGATAACTGAAAAGGAACATAAAAAGAACCCCTCGCGGATGCTGCAACGTAAAATGAGCGCTTTAAAAGGGAAAATCACAGCGATCTATTCCAATAGGGCAGAATACACTCTTTTGCGGCTATGTCACATCTCATACGCACAGGGAAACAAGTTAGGAACACGCTTAGCCAGACAGCCGTGGGAAAAAAGGGAGAAAGAACACATCGGAGGCATATGTGACACAGAGGGCAATATAACATACTCAGACGTCGACAAGGCAAATGTATTTGGGTCATTTTATAAGGAGCTTTATACTAGTGATCACATCTATACAACAGCACAACACCACTATTTACAATCACTGCCGCAGGTCTCCCAGGCCTAGAATAATATACTGAATGTGCCCATCACCGATGAGGAGGTAGGGAAAGGGATCGCAGCACTTAAACCTAACAAGTCCCCTGGGCCTGACGGCCCACTTTTATAAAACATATGCTCCGGACATCATCCCACATCTCACGCACTTATTCAACGTGATGGCAGAGGGCCCCACAATATCACATTCATAGGTGGAGGCCGTGATAACGGTCATCCATAAACCTGGGAAAAACCTGCAGAATTGTGCCTCCTATAAGCCAATGGCACTCCTAAACCTAGACGCCAAATTATATTCCACAATACTGACGACGAAACTGGAGGATCTGATGCCACTTCTAATCCACCCTGATCAATCATGCTTTATAAAGGGGAGACAGACTCACGACAATATTCGTATAATATACTGACTTCCGGCGGTGAAGGCAGAACACAGTGATTTCCTGCGCCCGGCCAGCTATTTAGTTCCATGCTGGGCCGAACGCGCAGCGGGCGCGCCGCCGGCGTGCCGAAGGCGCGCCAAAGGCAAGCCCGTCTGCGCCAAGATTGCGACAAGGACGGGAGATTCTGCCCAACCGTACTCACTTATAGTATATACTTCCGAGGCTTTAATTCAGCTTAATGTTAAACAAGCTTGTAGATGCACAATATCTCCAAATAACTTAATGGGGGTTGTCAGCTGCGCATATTGCATATTAGAACTCCCCTTTAAAAATAATGGCCCTAGGTCTATCACGGAAATGCATATCACCCATCTAAAAGGAGGTTTAATAAATGCCAGATCCCTAAGCAAGCACTGTCAAGATGTCAGAGATCTAATCATTGATCTACAGCTAGATTTTGTATTTATTACCGAAACATGGCTGAAAGACTGGTGTAACCCTGACATTGCTATTGCACTCCCGGCCAACTACACTATCCATAGGAAATATAGAATGGATGGTAGAGGAGGGGGGCTGGCTATTATCCTTCGTGATACTTTGCATTGTGCTAATTTTGAGCTGGACACACTTAGGGAGCTGAAAGCCTAGGCTTCTGCATCTCCTCAATGCCTCTCTGTCCTTTACGGGTGCTTTGATTTATCGGCCGCCGGGTCCGAGCACAGTCTTTATAGAATCATTAGGTGATACCCTAAGCCACCTCCTTCTCAGATATGCTAATTTCACCTTGTTGGGAGATTTTAATCTCCACCTGGAAGACAGAACTGAGCCAGGAGCGGATAACTTTCTTCAAATAAATGAATTATTCAAACTGTGCCAGTTGGTAGAGGCCCCAACCCACCGGGCGGGCCACATTTTAGATGGAGTCTGCTCTAGCTTTACTGTGCTCTCTGCAGGCACCCCCATCCCACAGATATGGTCAGCTCATTATTTTATCCCCCTGTCACTCAAACTCCATCCAGGAGTCAACAAGAGAAGACACCTGTCCACTCCCAGCCTAGGCGCAAATGGGCACAATTAGCTGCAGACCCTAGGTTGGCAAACATTGCCCAGGCTCATCTCCCAGTACTAACAGGGAATACTGTAATTGACTCACATCTCTTTCACACTTGGTTAACTATTACAAGTAATGAAATTATGCCATTAGATAAACTTGACGAGATTACTAAATCAAAAACGCAAAAAACACCTTGGTTTTCGTCCGCTCTGGCACAAACTCATCTCCAATGTAAGCAATATGAGCGTAAGTGGAGAAGATCTTATGATACAGGAGATAGACTAGCTTTCAAAATTAGTAGGAAACTATCATGCTCAGATTAAATCAGCTAAAAAAAGAGTACTACGCTAATAAAATTCAGGAAGCAAACCAAGACCAAAAAGCCATCTTTCTGGTTGTAAAATCCTTTACTAACCCGAAAGCACTACAGAAAGATTCCACCCTCCCAAGAATTGTGTGATAAAATTTCAGTCTTCTTTGAAGACAAAATTCAAAAGATTCAAAAGGATTTTAGAACCTCTCCTGTCCTAGATGCTGCCCAAAAGCATGATTTTGTCACCACTGCCTTTTCCTTACGAACTTTTGAATCAGTACCAATAGAACAAACCCGTGAAGTTATCATGGCATGCAAATCAGGTTCTCCTTTAGATGCCTGCCCTCCTAGAATTCTCCATAAAATCATAGATATAGTTAACCCAATTATAAACAACATAGTTAACTCCTCATTAAGTTCAGGCATAGTGCCTGACGAATGGAAGTTGGCATTGGTAAAACCTTTACAAAAAAAGCAAAACATTGATCCTTCGGTGCTTTCAAATCTCCGGCCTATATCTTTACTCCCATTATTGGGTAAAATCACTGAAAAGTTAGTTCATAAAGAACTTACTAAATTCATTGAGGCCGCTAACATTCTTCACCCCCAACAATCTGGTTTTCGCCCAAAGCATTCCACGGAATCGGCACTCTTAGAATTAACAGACACCTTAAAAATGTTAGCTGATAAAGGACAAAAGGCGGTCCTGATCTTACTCGATCTATCGGCCGCCTTTGATACCATCTCACACTCCATCCTCATGCAAAGGCTGGAATCTTGTGGTATTTCAGGTACTGTGATTCAGTGGATAAAGTCTTTTCTTACCAAACGTAGACAAGTAGTGACCCTGGGATCTTTTCTTTCTGATGAACGGTACATCACAACAGGAGTACCACAGGGCTCGTCGCTGAGCCCGTTACTGTTCAACATTTACATGACCCCACTCATTTCTTTGGTATCATCTTTTGGGATCAAAGTTACTTCCTACGCAGATGATACCCAAATGATTCTTTCGCTGGACAATAATTCCACAAATGCCGAACTCAATTTTAAACATTGTCTATCCAAGGTCATTCAGTGGATGAAGGATAATCACCTTCGATGTAATACTGACAAAACGGAGATTTTGCCAGTAGGAAAAGATGTCCTATTCCAGCCACATGAGTGGTGGCCAGAGGGGACGACACCGCCACCTGACATGGTGAAGGTAGCTAAAAATTTAGGAGTGCATTTTGACACTGCTCTATCCTTTCATCCACATGTAATGGCAGTAGCAGGGACCTGCTTCAACCTTATTAAATCTCTGAAAAAATTCTTTGATTTAATACCACTCTCTGCTAGGAAATCAGTGACAGTGGCTTTAATCCTCTCACGTTTGGATTATTGCAACAGCCTCCTAGCAGGAACAAAAAAATCAATCTTGAAAAGACTACAAATAGTCCAACATGCAGCAGCGCGTTTAGTGCTAAAGCTGCCTCGTAGGGCATCGGCAGCGTTGAAAGCTCTTCATTGGCTTCCACTCCACAAAAGAATACTTTTTAAAATCCTTTTAATTACTTTTAGAGCCTCGCTCAGGTTAGGACCCAAGTATCTCTCGGAGAGATTTACTCCTTATATTACATCCAGAACTCTCAGGTCCTCGTCAGCTAACCTCCTCAAACCACCTATATTTAGGTGTAAAACTAAAGGGGGAAAGACAGTAGCAGTTCTGGGAACCAAAGCATGGAACAAGTTGCCAACTCATCTGAGACTGCAAAATAATGAAACTCAATTCAGGAAATTGTTGAAAACATGGATATTCAGCTCCACAGACGAACTATGCCTCTCCCTCATTTAATCTCTATGGGAATCTCCTCTCACCTCTAACCAGCGCCAGGATGCTCCTTTCGGAGTGGCAGCTTGCGCTCTATAAATAACCCCATTACATTACATTACATTACATTACCCTACATTTGATAGACAAAGTAACCAAACACAAGATACCGGCAATCCTTGTGGGACTGGAGGCAGAAAACCCTTTGACAGGGGGGATTGGTCGTTTCTTTTCCTCAAGCTCGAATACTTTGGTTTCGGAAAGGCGTTTATCGATATGATTAAGGCTAACTATTCGCAACCGCACTCTAGAGTTCAGGTCAACGGGACCAGTTCGGCCCTTTTTTCATTAGAGAGAGGGATGAGACCGGGTTGCCCATCTTCGCCTCTACTATTCGCCCTAAGTATAGAACCACTCGCATTATGGGTGCGGGCGGCCCCAGGAATTCGGGGCATTCATTTCGGGGGAGAGGAACATAAAATATCGCTATTCGCAGATGACGTCCTGATGACACTCACTTCTCCTGACTACTCTCTGCAGGCCCTACAGGTAGAACTACGGGACTTTGAAGAGGAGGCAGGCTTTAGGGTGAATCTGGCTAAATCATCCATCCTGATTCTCACGATGACGGAGGAGGAGACCAGTGATCTTCGAGGGCACACCTCCCTTCAGTGGGCCAAGCACACTCTTAAGTATCTAGGCTGGAGGACCTATTCAAGGCCAACTAGCCCCCACTTTTATTGCAAATCCAGCATGATCTCAAACGTTGGAAGCCTCTCTTTATTTTCTGGCTGGGACGTATACACGCGCTAAAAATGACCGTCTTACCCAAATTTCTCTATTTGTTACAGGCCCTGCCGATAGAACTGGACAGGGACTTCCTACCTAGGTTGCGCTCCCTTATTACTCAATACATTTGGCAGAACGGCAGGGCCAGTCTTCCCTTCCGCACCTTAAGAGGCGCGAGAAATGAAGGGGGGCAGCTCTGCCCGACTTTAACTTATATTATAAAGCCACCCAAATGAGGATTCTGGTAGAATGGTCCAAGAGAGAATCAGATAAGCACTGGTTGCATATGGACAGGGCAATAGTGGGGAGAGCAATTTGGGATGAGGTTTGGAAGCCTAAGAAAGACAGGCCAGCAAACGCCTACATTAGCACCCCTACACGGACCACCCTTAAAGTATGGGATGAGGTATCCAGAGGGCTAGATTGGACTACATTCCCGTCACCCTACACTCCGATTCACTTTAATCCGGAATTTTCTCCGGCGTTACGCGAAGGTCCATTTGATGCCTGGGGGGATGTCTGGGGGGATGTCTGATGCTCTCGGACCTATTCCATAACCACGACATACTCACGTTTGATAGTTGCCAAAGGGATTTTCATGTCCCTCCTAGCGAGCATTTCCAATACATTCAACTTAAACATTGAGCCCTGCAGCCACAGGTTAGGGAGGCAGCAACGCGAGAACAGACACCTATAGAAAATTCTGTGCAGTGGGTGGGATCGATGAGGGGAGTGATCTCCTTTCTATATTGCTTATTGCTCTCCACTTCACACGCACCGAGACTCCGATACATGAGCACATGGGAGCATATGGCAGGAAGGGATATCTCTGAAGAGGAATGAAAGCATCTATGGAAGGATATTGCCAAAGATAACCACTCCGTAGATCTGAGGGAAGCCCACTATAAGATTCTTTTTGACTGGTACTTGTACCCAACGAAACTCAAAAAGATATTCCCAGAGTTGTCCGATCAGTGCTAGAGGGGGTGTGGCCTCCTAGGGGCCTTTCGTCATATCTGGTGGGACTGCCCCACGATTAGAACGTTTTGGGAGGAAATTTTAGCTCATATGAAAGACATCCTTGGGTATCCTATTCCAATCTCTATGGAGGGCGCCCTTCTAGGGATAAGAGACCCAAAGCTAGAACATCAAACAAAAGCAGATAGGGCCATAATGTGGACATGTCTAGGGGCTGCCAAAACAGCAATAGCAGCGGCATGGAAAAAGAAGGCAGCACCGGTGCTTTCCCAATGGCACTCACGCCTATGGAGGCTACTCATCATGGAAAGGATGGCAGATATCTTTAGAGATGACTACAAAAATTTGGAATATAAATGGGGCCCTCTCGTCGCATAGCTCACGAGTGGCCTCCCCCTGGCGGTCTGTCCACCCTCCTTACGGGATATACATTTATTCCAGTTTTAGACTAGGGGATTCTCACCTCCTTGATCAGAGGATCCGACACTGGAGTTCCACATGACGCTTTCAGACATATATATTAGACTCGGAGACCAGTGTATGCACCATTCAGCCACCACCTCCCTTGTTGTTTTGTTGTTTGGGGGAGGGGTTGAGGGTGGGGGAGGGCGAGTTGGGAGGGGGGTATAAAGTTCCATGACTTATGACGGACCACTGACTGCTCTTGAAAAACAAGCATTTGCAATGCAATAGGTCTCGCATTTGTAAAACTTAGAGCTATTGGCGTTATAAATGACAATGTTTTCTACTTATGTTTTTTTTCCCAATGGAGTTATTATTTAAAGAAAAAAAGTGCACGTCGTCCTGTGGTGTTCATGTAGTGAGACGGTACATTAAATATGGAACCACTGGGTTCTAGGTGCAGGTGGAACTCAACGGATCTGGTTGCAGCAGGTTTGAAATAGTCCACAGAGGTTCCTGAGCTTTGATCAGGTCCTCAAACATAAATTATGACTACTAGTCACACACTTCCCTTGTCCAAGCACGTATACAATTCACAGAGTATCTGCAGTTTTGTGAACTATAGGCAAAACTGGTGATGTTAAATAAATAAAGTCGCTTCGCCGTGCTGTGTTGGGAGGCGGGAGGGGTCTGAAAGTGCTGGTAAATCAATAAAGGCGCTTCGCCATGCTGTCGGGAGGCGGGAAGGGTCTGAAAGCGCCGTGTCATGTCATTAAATAAATAAAGGCGCATCGCCGTGCTGTGTTGGGAGGCGGGAGTGGTCTGAAAGTGCTGGTTATGGTAAATCAATAAAGGCACTTCGCCATGCTGTCGGGAAGCGGGAAGGGTCTGAAAGCGCGTGTTATTAAATAAAGGCGCTACGCCGTGCAGTGTTGGGAGGTGGGAGGGGTCTGAAAACGCTGGTGATATTAATTAAATAAAGGTGCTTCGCTGTGCTGTGTTGGGAGGCGGGAGGGGTCTGAAAGCACCAGTGATGTTAAATAAATAAAGGTGCTTTGACATGCTGTGTTTGGAGGCAGAGGAGGAGACAGGAAAGGGTGACAACATCCGCGGGTTGAGGGGGACAGACAGCGGGTCAGCTAGAGATGGGTCAGGTGAGAAGGGTATGAAGGGTACAGTGAGGACGGGAACGGAGTAAGAAGAGGGGTGAGAGGCATTGGGCACCGAATCACTCACCACGTAGGCGGCGCCGCCGCCCTCCCCGTTATGGGTCTTGGACTCTCGGTCTCCGGGATGGAGAAGTGCATGTCCCCTGTTCTGCTCCTCTCCAGGCACGGCACGCGCACCCTGTACTGGCACGGCATATGGCTAGGGGAGAGTGTTGTGCATGAGGGTATTGGGGCTAAATAGCTAGGTACCCTTAACTCCAGTATGGCGACAGCACTCACAGCATAACCCGGGATACATGCATGCCGATGGGCACGACCTTCTGTTTAAAAGCAAAACGAGCACGGGCGCCATTGTTAAAAGTGCGCGCCCGTGTTTGAAAAGTGAAAGCCTGCGTTTGAAAAGCAGGAGGCAGCTGCAGCCGGGGAGAGGGAAGAAGCGTGAGCGCGCTGAGCTTGTCCCGGGATTTTAAAACAAGCACGGGCGTCATTGTTAAAAGTGCGCGCCCTTGTTTGAAAAGTGAAAGCCTGCGTTTGAAAAGCAGGAGGTAGCTGCAGCCGGGGAGGGGGAAGAAGCGTGAGCGCGCTGAGCTTGTCCCGGGATTTTAAAATGAGCACGGGCCCCATTGTTAAAAGTGCGCGCCCGTGTTTGAAAAGTGAAAGCCTGCGTTTGAAAAGCAGGAGGCAGCTGCAAAACAGTGCGATCTGGCAGACAAAAACAGTAGTTAGGCACTGCTGCTTCCGGACTAAACGGAAGTCAGCATCGCATCAACAGCCAATAAAAAAAACATCTAACAAAATCAATGACAAACTTTAACTAATGGCAAGCAGCAACAGAAATAACACGGAGTTTCACCTAACATACTAATTACTTGATGCCTTGTAGAGGCAGCGCATGCACTGCCTATGCGAGACCTAATGAAAGGAAATCTTTTAATTTTTCTTTTTGTAAAGCATTCCATTTTCCTTTAAGGAAAACGGGCAGCTTTACAAAAAAAAAAAAGATTGCTTTATTTAAAAGCAATCACAGACATGGTGGTCTGCTGACTTCAGCAGGCCACCATCCCTGTGATTTTTGTGATTCCTAATGGGTCGCAAATTGCGACCTACCTCATTAATATTCATGAGGTAGGTCATTTGCGGCCCACTGGGAATCGCAGAAAGTGTTCAAAACACTTTCATAAATGCGGCTTTGCAATTTCCTAATTGTGAATCACAAGGATTCACAATTAGGAAATCGCAAAATGGTGTCTTCATTCATCTGGCCCTCAGTGCTTCATACTGTCGGGGTCTAGGAGGCGGTTTCATTTTGTATAGCATTCTCCTCAAATTTTCAATGAATCTCAAATCAAATGTGCCATAGGGTGGAAACATCAATGCACCTTTTTCTCAGTGATCTTATGCCATTGATTAAGCCAAATATATGTATGGAGCCCTACATTTATAGTCATATAATGACCTGGCATATCCTCAGGTGGTGCCTCTTCTATCACTTGAACAGGTATCTTTACAAACCCCCTTAAACAGATCTGGTACAGCCTTAAAGAATTTAATTTTTCAACACCAAATCAACAATTACAATGATCTTTTCATCTTAAGCCAGGAAATTATTTATTTACCCACATTCCTCATTCAGCATCAACAACCAATACCAGCGCAGCACTCTATGACATATACAACCAATACCAGTGCGGCTTTACACCAATCGACCAATACCAGTGTGGCACTCTGTGGTCAATCTCACTTTTGTATGACTGTACATGTTGGTCCTGACGAAAGCCACAACACCTCAGCTGAGGGTCACTATGGCTGAAACATGCTGACCACCCTTGTCTCTAACTGCAGGTATATGTTTACCCTGCTAGTGCCCTGTTTTTAATCCGGGCCCGAGGACGTCCAAATTAAGATAGATGACGTACCCCAGAGCTAGTTGTTGTAACCCCCTCACATTTATTTCATGTTGATTACTTTGCGCTGCGTCCCTTATTGAACCCATTTCTCATCATTGTGGTATTTAGGATACCCTCCTTTAGAAACAAAACATTCCTGAGCTCCTTCATCTCAGAGAGGGGTCACAGCCCGTGCCGTGACTAGGCATCACAGCACAAGGAGAATCCCAATGATGAAGAATGCCACCTTTGGTGGGTGAGGGGTTTCGTCCTGAGAAAGGGATACTCCTTGACTCTGCTAGACCTTTTCCTTGGACAATGTATGTCACCGCCAGACCTGAGGGTTCTTTTTCTGGTGTTTTGTAAGTATAGTTTGGAAGCCAACCCTCGCAGGTCTATAAACCTCCCTGGACCCCCCCTTCCTCACTATTTTTGTGAACCACTTAAGAGCAGCTATGGCTTCGGGTTCCGTTATAACTTCTCTCTCTCTGTCTCTCTCTCTCACAGTTTTTGAGAAATCCATTAGTCTTTGACTATATCTGTGTAGGCATTCTCCATCCCGACTCCATATCGTACCTTTTAGGCTCTCACACGACCAACTCCAATGTGTTGAATTTCAGGGACTAGCCTTTGAGGAATCCTTTGTACAAACGATTCTTACCACACCAAGCATACTTGATATACAACAGAGTGCACCATCTGCACAGTCAGATGACCGGACGAAACTAATAACTCTGAAAAGGTCCTATACTCGCACCCACACGCATGGGGCCATCATGACAGGATATTTGTGAGGCAACTGTGCACCCACAGGCCGGATAGTGACCAATTCCCCCAGACTATTTCGAGAATACAAGATATTCAAAATGGACTGGTCCCTGATAGCCTGGCAATGCACCTGGGACTGGCGGATCCTCATAATAAGTACAGAGAAATGGATTGCGGATGCAATCCTAATTGAGGTACAAGCCCTTGAGACATCTTAAAATTTGACAAAGATAAACAAAGAATACAAAGAGTCTCTGCTCACTACCAAGATTAGTAAATTTAAGAAGGATTGGGCCCGTTTCTCATTAGTCTATCCTTATACAAGTGAGGATTATATAAGGCACAGTTTAACCAGAAAGGAAGAAAATACAGCTCAAATTACTCCTCATCTGGCAGTGATGAATGGTCTTGAGATTCAGACTCCAGTCCAAAGATGGCTTTCACCAAAAATGGCTGCAAAGAAGAGGCAGGGGGAGATGGAGAGGCCAATATTTAGGACCACCGCAGCAACAATGGTGGCCCTCCACACCATGGGGCTATTCGATATCTCCATTTCAACCACCAATGGCCCCTTTTTCACAAAAGCCCCTTCCCTTCTATAATCGGGCTTTTTTAGGACAGGGCCCGGGACGGTTCAGAGGAAGGGGAAGACAACAGCATGCACAAGTCCACTGGAGCCCCCCGCTGTCCCCTCGCCACACCCGCAGCAAAACGAAGACCGCACCACAACCGAGCTATGGCACAGTTTAATCATCAACCTGAGCAATCGCAATCTCTCAGCTCAGCTTCATACCCGCATATCGAGGAAATGAATTTCAAGTGCACCAAGAACTGGCACCATTTTTCCACAAAATCAGGCTATATTTCTTCTTTGCAGACAAAGACATGGACCCTGTTAATGACAGTTGTGCTAACACCAGACTAAGCAGACGATCCACATTCAATCCACCTGTCCATATGAAACCGCCGCAGGTACTCACATTTGAGAAAGCAGTGATCAAGGAAGTGGAATTTTTTTTCGCAATACAAAGAAACCCTTCCTCAATCTACCAAAGAGTTAATTAGATGCATTGGACACACTGAGCAAAGACGATTCGATCACCATAAAGCCAGCAGACACAGGGGGAGCCACCGTCATCATGGACAGGACAGTGTATAGGGCAAAATGCTTGAGAAAGCTAGAGATGAGATGCTCCTACTGCCCATTGAAGATGGATCCAACCAAGAGATTAAAAGCAGAGATTTTTATCATGGTGAATACAGCAAAAGATAATGGGTGGATCACTCCTAAAGAAGCAGACTTCCTCCTCATTGCCGAGCCGGTGGCATACTTCTATGTGCTCCCCAAAATACACAAAGCACAAAGACCACCCCCTGGGAGATCAATCACCTCGGGTACAGGCTCTCTACTTGAACCCTTGTCTCAATTTGTTGATTTCTTTCTTCAACCTCTTGTCAGCGAGATGCCTACATATCTACAGGATACCAAAGTTGTCCTCAGGCTTTTGGCAGATGTATCTTTCACAACCCAAACAGATTATCTAGTCTCGTTTGATGTGGAACCTTTGTTCACCTGTATCCCACAAGACAAGACTTTGACAACAATCAAGATGTTACTAGAAAGAAGTGATCTGGACACCATCACTCCTGTCCAATTTATTATGGACTGTGCACGTCTGGCGATGAAAGAAAATGTTTTTCGATTCAAAGACTGCCTATACCTCCAGACATCAGGGGCTTTAATGGGCAGTAACTTTGCCCCAAGCCTTGCTAACCTCTTTGAAACTGGTCAAGTGTTGATACCAGAAAACCCATTTATATCACACAAAATCTTGTGGAAACGGTATATCGATGGCATTTTAATCATCTGGCATGGGGAAGCAGAGACCATCCATGACTTTCACCTTTGGCTCAACTCTCGGAATCGTTTCCTTACATTCACCCTCAAATACAGTAAAGTGAGCCTTCCATTCCTTGACATTCTCATTGTCCCATCTGGAGAAGGCCTAGGTACAGAACTATACAAGAAACCTATGGCCCGGAATGCCTTAT
Organism: Calotriton arnoldi; assembly: GCA_963921515.1. Lineage (NCBI taxonomy): Eukaryota > Metazoa > Chordata > Amphibia > Caudata > Salamandridae > Calotriton > Calotriton arnoldi. The sequence goes on from CAWUFW010008705.1 coordinate 525,468, forward strand.
TACCATATGCAAGTTATCACCCTAAATCTTTGAGGGACAATCTTCCATTTGGGCAGTTCTTACGCCTGAGGAGGAACTGATCCACTCCAGAGAAATAGGAAGAACATGCTGACAATCTGTCTAAACAGTTGTGCATAAGAAAGTACCCGACAAAACTGGTACAACGAGCAGCGAATAGGGCACAAAACAACAATAGGGATGCGTTGTGATCAGAGACTGCACCACCAAAGGAACCAAATTCCAGATTGACCTGCGTCAACACATTCTGTACTATCTCAAACCAGATTAAAAAAAAATCAATCTACAGGAATTGACAGATTTTAAACACAGGTGCAACGACGATTGAGCGACCACTGTTTGCCTTTAAGCGTAATAGGAATTTGAGGGACAAACTGATACACACCAGACCTCGGAATGTGATAACCGCTAAGCAGGATACCCTAAGAGGAATTCCAGCAGTGAAAGGCCACTAACCCTGTGGGTCGTGTGGAGTGTGTTCACAAACTTCCCACAACACCACAATCGATATTGGAACTATAGACCTTGGGAGTTGAGACAGCATACTAATTGCAACAGCGACTGCATGATGCGTCTCCAACGTATTCAAAAAGCAGCGGCACGCCTTGTTCTCAATCTTTCTAGCCGTGCTTCCACGACTAAAGCTCTAGACTCCCTACATTGGCTGCCTATTGAGAAAAGTTATTTTTAAGGCCATGTGTTTTTGTCACAGGAGCCTACAAGGGAAAGGCCCCAGCTACTTACATGACTTTCTCACTCCATACAATCCCAGCCGTCAACTAAGATCGACAGGAGCACACCTGCTCAAGGTCCCCAGGATAAGGAAAGCTAGGATGGGCGGCCTGATCTTTTGGCTACCTAGCGGCCAAGAACTGGAATACACTACCTCTATGGCTACGCGCAGAGAAATCTGAACCTACCTTCCGCAGAGGACTGAAAACCTGGTTGTATAAACATTAGCTCAGCAGTCTTTCATGCAGTTTTTGCTTCTAGCGCGGGGACACACCTTTTGGGGTAGCCAGGCGCTCTACAAATGAACTATTATTATTATTTATCTGATCACGTGCCCTTGCCAATTGCTCTATGTGGGGATGACAACCCATAAAGTAAAAACACGCATCATGGAACATAAAAGAATATACGCTTCAAAAAGCAGGCAACCAAGTTGACCAACCACTTTCTGGAAAAAGGCCACATGGCTGAGGAATTGACGTGGACAGTTTTAGACCAACCGTCCATTTCAAACATTGGGGACTTCTTCTTCCTCATAGAACAAAAATGGGTGTACAGGCTTAAGAGTGATAAGGGTGGGCTCAATGATAATATTTCCTGGACCTCCCTCACCGCCACTAGACCATGACAAATTTGACCAAAAAGGAATAAACCGGAAAGCGCAGACACAGCACGACAAACGTCTGGTCTGTTTGGGAATGGTACTCTCAGATAACACACTTAGGGTACATACCTCCAACCGACAAGAAATCCATATGCAGATTCGCAGACTTTGGATGCGTACTCAATGAGACATACCTCTGCTTTGGGATAATGCCCTTATGTACCACACCAAGGGGACACACTCCACTTGATATGAAATTTGTATACACATACTTAGATGCTGCACCTTATTTCTTTAGGTTATCCGTTGAGAGCCAAGTATAAACAAATACCATAAATATTTCTTGTTCTCTCCAGCATATCCCGGATAACTAATTGAATAACCTCTGCAACTTCGCACCCGTCTTCAGCGTCAAAAGAATGGGGGGGGGGCACTCCTAGATTCCCTATCTAATCCTCCAGGACCCCGCTTGTCTGCCCTCAGGAATATCCCTGCCCCAAGCTACCCTTGGCTGCCGGACCTTCCTGCTGTCCAGCACGGTGTACTAGAGACTGTCCCCGTTCAAACAGCTGCCCATTAAACAGTACACCATCTTCAAATCCCCCTCTGGCCTTTTGACCCTTTGCTACCTACTAAACCGGATCTCCCCTGAAGCCTTTGTAACCATGTGCCTCTATGGAAACCCACCCCACTGAGACCCCGACAAAGCATCTGCGATATCCTTGCCCATCCCCCGATGCATGACACGCTGTTAACATGCCCTCGAAATTCGACATGCTCACACCAACCCCGCAACCGTTCCCGCCCCTGCACACACGTTCTATCCTGTTGGATCCCGGCTGCTCCATGTCATGTTAGTAATGTGCCACAAGAACTTTCTTGTGACATGTAAACCGTCCCCAAATCTGCACCCTTCTCAAAAAGGCCTGGTGTGTAACCAGCCTGGTGACCCGCTTCCCCCCTGCGTCCCATATCGCCGATGACACCCAGCTGATCCTCTCCCTCACCAAGTACCCCCACACCGCCAAAACCAACCTTCACGAAGGAATGAAGGCAGTCGCTGAATGGATGAGGAACAGCCGACTGAAGCTGAACTCGGACAAGACGGAGGTCCTCATCCTCGGATCCACCCCTTCGGCCTGGGACGACTCCTGGTGGCCGACCGCACTGGGAACCGCCCCAACACCCACCGACCACGCACGCAACCTAGGGGTCATCCTCGACTCCACCCTCTCCATGACTAAACAGGTCAACGCCGTCTCCTCCGCCTGCTTCAACACCCTCCGCATGCTCCGCAGGATCTACAAGTGGATCCCCACTGAAACGAGAAGAACGGTCACCCAGGCCCTCGTCAGCAGCAGGTTGGACTACGGAAACGCCCTCACGCAGGAGCCTCGGCCAAACTCCTGAGACGGCTCCAACGCATCCAGAACACCTCTGCACGCCTGATCCTCGACATCCCTCGCCGCAGCCACATCACACCCCACCTGAGAGACCTGCACTGGCTCCCGGTCAACAAGAGGATAACCTTCAAACTCCTCACCCACGCACACAAGGCACTCCACAACACCAGACCAACGTACCTCAACAGACGACTCAGCTTCTACATCCCCACCCGCCAGCTCCGCTCCGCCGACCTCACCCTTGCCACTGTCCCCCGCTTCCGAAGAGCGACCTCCGGTGGCAGATCGTTCTCCCACCTCGCCGCCAAGACCTGGAACACCCTCCCCATCCACCTACGGCAGACCCAAGACCTGCTGACCTTCAGAAAACTCCTCAAGACCTGGCTTTTCGAGCAGTAGCAGCATTCCCCACCCCAGCGCCTTGAGACCCTCACGGGTGAGTAGTGCGCTTTACAAATGATATGATTGATTGATTGATATCGCGGCCTAGTTAGCCTTCCTTTCAACAGTAACAAGGGGCCTCCGAACCACATAATCCAACTCAATGCCCGGGAATGACAGCACCATTACAGGGACGAACTGTCTTTGCCACGGGGCACATATGCCAGGCCCGCGTTGCCCCAAAAAATTGGCCAGTACCCCCTGGCTGTCCATGGAAACAGGCTTGTTAGATTTATCCCCCTGTTAAATATGCCTCCTTGTCCCCAGAATCAATCATAGCGCCCATGAGTGGCAGCACCGCACTGGGTCCAGCTGCTTTTCTTGTTGCCAAAGGTACTCTCAGTTCGCCCCCGAGCTCCCAGAACTGTCCAGCCTCCTCTGGCAGTCCGCAGAACCGGGCTTGTCCACTCTAATCTCTACTCGTAAACCGGACCTCCCTGGTCACAGACTCCATGTCATCCCCAGGAATGACCGTGTCGTGCCGTTCAGGCTGTCCTCTATGCCGTCAACGGCACCCCAGGTTCACCCATGACCTCCCAGAACTGTCCAGACATCTGGCAGTCCGCATAACTGGCTTGTAGTAAACCGTGCCTCCATGGCCACAGTATCAATGTTGATGCTCCTGGGTGTCAGTGCCGCTCTGTGCCACTTGCCCTCTATGTTGCCAATTGCCAATGGTACCCCAAAGGTCAGCTCTGAGCTCCTCAAGCTTGCCTAGCCTCCCTTGGCCACCCTCAGAAACAGAGCCAGTGCCGCTCTGGGCAACGTATCCTCTATGTTGCCAATGAAACACCAAAGGTAAACTCTGAGCAGTATCAATGTTGATGCTCCTGGGTGCCAGTGCCACTCTGGGCCACTTGTCTTCCTTGTTGCCAATGGTCCCCCAAAGGTCAATTCTAAGCTCCTCGAGCATGCTTAGCCTCCTCTGGCCGCCCTCAGAAACGGTGCCAGTGCCGCTCAGGGCAACGTATCCTCTATGTTGCCAATGGTACACCAAAAATCAACTCTGAGCAGTATCAATGTTGATGCTCCTGGGTGCCAGTGCCGCTCTGGGCCACTTGTCTTCCTTGTTGCCAATGGTACCCCAAAGGTCAACTCTGAGCTCCTAGATCATGCCTAGCCTCCTCTGGCCGCCCTCAGAAACGGTGCCAGTGCCGCTCAGGGCAACGTATCCTCTATGTTGCCAATGGTACACCAAAGGTCAACTCTGAGCAGTATCAATGTTGATGCTCCTGGGTGTCAGTGCGCTCTGGGCCACTTGTCTTTCTTGTTGCCAATGGTACCTCAAAGGTCAACTCTGAGCTCCTCGATCATGCCTAGCCTCCTCTGGCCGCCCTCAGAAACGGTGCCAGTGCCGCTCAGGGCAACGTATCCTCTATTTTGCCAATGGTACACCAAAGGTCAACTCTGAGCACCTCTAGCATGCCCAGCATCCTCTGGCCGCTCTCGGAACGGGTGCCAGTGCCGCTCTGGGCCACGTGTCTTCTATGTTGCCAATGGTACCCCAAAGGTCAAGTCTGCGCTCCTCATGCATGCTTAGCGTCCTCCGGCAGCCCTTGGAACTAGACGTGTTTGCGGCCCTGTATTGACAGCCCCCGACCTGGGTCCAGCTGTCTGCTCTGGTGCCCCATGTACACCAAATCACCCGTGATCCCCTTTCGTGTTTGCGTTATCACTACTGTAACCATGCCTCAATGGCCACAGGATGAATCTGAATGTCCTAGCATGACAGCCCTTAACATGGGTCCAGCTGTTTACTGCCCTGTCTTGACAGCCCCCGTCTGGGTCCAGCTGTCTGCTCTGGTGCCCAATGTACATCAAGACACCCAATAATCCCCATTCGAGTTTGGTTTATCACCGGAACCCGGCCACAAATGGCCCCAGAATGGATCTCCATGTCCTAGAATGTGCCCCCAGAACAGGTCCAGCTGTCTGCTCTGGTGCCCCATGTACCTAAACCCCCCATGATCCCCATCCGTGTCACCTTTATCACTATGCTAGACAGACCATCACTGGCCCCCGAATCATTCTTAATGTCCTAAAAAGAAAGCCCCCCATGAGCCCAGCTGTCTGCTGTTAAGTGGGCACCACCTGCTCGATACCCTTGGAGGGAAACCAGTGCCTACCCTTCCTTTTTGGGAAACCCCTGTCTGTCCGCGAGTAAGTTCCCTTAACCACAGGTCGCTGACATCATCTTTGTTACTATACGTCCCCACTCCAACTCATGTAAAGTACGAAAGTACTAGACGTATTAACTATTGCTCCCAGTCCACCCATTCCCCCCGTCTAGCCCCTACGCCTGCTTGCGTCGCTGTGTTCCTGCAGACCCTTGCTGCAGTTGCCCACCTAGCTTAAGCCGCTGCACTTTTACCTGGGGCTAGAATCGATGTCCATTCTGGAGCCCGCCGTTTTTCCCCCTTCGGTCTTCTCCTGTCGGACTCTCCACGGCTGTCCTTCCTGTCGCTGATTGCCTGATGTATTAGCCTGAAAAATGTCATGCACAAATGGTGAAACTTCCCCCCCCGTGCCCACCCCCTGATCATTTTCATCCAAACACTTCCCTTGTCGTCTGTGACATGACATGACATCCCCCGTGTCCCTCATGTGTGGCAGCCTTTGCCGCCCACCCTCAAGCTTAAAATGACGTCCTCAATACACCTTTACCAGCAAACCGAAAGCTAAAACCTTTGACCTTTGAGCACATGTGCTCCAAAAAGGCCCTGACTTACCATTTGCGCCATAGTTCCCTCCCCCAGCTTCACTCCTATCCGTATATCCACATGCCTACATTGGAGAACCGTACCATATCTTCCACACCGAACCATAGTCCAAAAGCTGCATTCCGATTTGATTTCCGCCAGGAGCAGCACTGTACCCCTTGGCTTGTTGCACCGCCGAAGCCACCTGGGGCTTTCATGGGGCGGTGATCTTGGGGTCCCTCGTCGCTCCAGCCCGGCCGCACTGGGCCTGGCCATCTCTTCCCCACGGGGTAATGGAGCCGCCTGGTGCTCTCCTGTGTCTGGAACGCTGCCGAAGTAATCCCACCGCAAACATATGGTCCGGTGTGCTGGTCACTGTCTATATCCTGCCTGACCCTTACCCCCCCGTTCTGATGAAAGTATCCCCTTCCCCAAATACCTTAAACCCCTTACGCTGTCGCCCTAAATTCACGCCCAAATCTATTCCCTGTGCCTTCCCAGGTTCGAGCTGCTCCCCGCCCCTTCGGTTACGCTCTCCGAAGTCGAGAGCGGCCCGATGATGATAAGCATTCCTAAATTATTGCTACTAAAGGGGGGCCCCAAGTGCCTGTCGTACAGCAAGCGCCACTTTAACCCAGAAAACCCTATTTCCTTTTATTCCTTCCCTAATGTTCTATTATTACAGGATGCCCTTACTAAGCAGCGGCAAGTTAATTCACGCAGCACATTTTTTTTCCGCAACATCACCCCGTTACAGTCATTAGCGGAAAAGCTGCTCCCGGCTGCCCGAGCAATAAATCTGCAAGCATCTGAATACCGGCAGCACGAAGATGTGACATCCGCGAACCTGATGGCTTTGGCATTAATGACCGCCACCGCCCAGTCGGTTTCGCTCTTCGAAGGCGAGAGCGGCCCGATCCTCACCTGTGGCCAAAATACCCATTAAGGGGGCCCTGAGCGACGCGAGCCAACACTGGCCGCCGCCGCGACCCCTGCCGGGACTCTCCTCACATACGTGAGTCTCCCGCCCTATCTTCCCCATGGCTATTCCAGGACCACCCGGCCGGCAAATGCAGGATTGACCTCCGGCACGGACAACATGTGTGCGCCGAGCCTAATAACCGGTAAGGAAAACCCCTCACTATACCCCGGGAAGAAAGCTCCGGGATGCCTGTGACCAGCCACCGTGAATACCACAAAATGGTGGCTGGTCGAACAAAATGGAAGGATAAATAGCCTTTGGGCTATAAAGTAGCCTAACCAGCCCAATCAGCCCAACGGGGGCAGAGCAGACGCCTGAGCTGCTTCCATTCCCCAAACACCCCCGGGGGGCAGACCTCTACACTCGGCTGCCCCCCCAAGACCCCCTTCAGGACTCCTCTCCGACATACAGCTATATTGTTTACGCATCTGAGAGCTGGTTCTCCGATTACTACTTTCCTATCAGAGATTTAGTTGTACGCTTCTCAGAGTACCCTATTAATAGGTTTCAATTACCATTTTTAACTTGATCTTGCTAATTCACCGTTGAGATGCCTCACAGATTTGTCCATAAAGACTGAATGTGTTTGACAAATGAACACCCACCTCATGTATTTTTCAGAGCGGAGCCTATCCTGAGCTGCATGCCAGGGTGAGCTGAAGTTTGTTTCCCGCCACACATGGGTAAGCTACTTTAACCAGACAGCTTCTAACTTTCTCCACCTATAAAGGAGAACAATAAGTGTACGATTGGCTATGTAGACCAATAATGGATGTTATATGATTGCTTCTGTATATATCCTAAGAGGCACTGTCCTATCACCAAGTTCTAGCCACGTTTGAATAAGAATGCTCTAATGGATGTTTTTCTTTTCACTTATTTACATGTTTATGTACCACCAGTGAATCCCCCAACTAATTACAAGACAGAATAAGGATCACTGGTTTTGTATGACTGTATCATTCAGTTTTGATGATATTATTTGTGTTGCTTCACAATCACATTGTTTCACAAATACTTTGACTAATTCGCAGTAGCACACGTTGGTCTTCACGAAAGCCACAACACCTCAGCTGAGGGTCACTATGGCTGAAACATGTTGACCAGCCTTGTCGCTAACTGTAGGTATACATTTACCCTGCTAGTGCCCTGTTTTTAATCCTGGCCCGAGGACGTGTGAATAAAGATAGATGACGTATCCCGGAGCTAGTTTTAAACCTCTCCCATTTATTTCACATTGATTACTTTGCGCTGCATTCCTTACTGAACCTATTTCTCATCATTGTGGTATTTTGGATACCCTCCTTCAGAAACAAAACATCCCTGAGCTCCTCCCTCTCAAAGAGGGGGTCGCAGCCCATGCCGTGACTAGGCATCATGGCACGAGGAGAATCCCAATGATGAAGCATGCCACCTTTTGTGGGTAAAGGATTTCGTCCTGTGAAAGGGATACTCCTTTACTTTGCTAGACCTTTTCCTTGGACAGTGTATGTCACCCCCTGACCCGAGGGTTCTTTTTCTGGTGTTTTGTAAGTATAGTTGGGGAGCCAACCCTCGCAGGTCTATAAACCTCCTCGGACCTCCCTTCCTCAGCTTTTCTGTGAACCGTTCTACATTTATAGTCATATAATGACCTGGCACATCCTCAGGTGGTGCCTCTTCTACCACATGAACAGGTATCTTTACATCTCCCCTAAACAGGTCTCGTACAGCCTTAAAGAATTTAATTTTTCAACAGCAAATCAACAATTACAATGATCTTTTCATCTTAAACCGGGAAATTATTTATTTACCCACAGTACTTGTTTGGTGTCGACAACCAATACTAGCACGGCACTATGACCTAGACAACCAATACCAACGCGACTTTACACCAACTGACCAATACCAGTGCGGCACTCTGTGTTGTCAATTTCACTCCTGCGGCTCACCCTCCTTTACAATTCTTTATGAACACACTCTCAGCAATTTATGCACAAAACAAATGCAAATGCAGCTTACACAGTTTAAAAAACAAGCATTTGCAATGCATTAGGTCTCGGATTTACGAGAGTTTAAGCTATGCCTATTATTTTTGTTTTTAAAACATAAATAAAAGGCATTATTAATTACAATGCCAATGGCTTAAACTTGCGTAAATGTGAGACCTATTGCATTGCAAATGCTTGTTTCTCTTTGTATTTAGAACTTTTTCCTCCATCCCGAGGCTGCACTTTGGAATAGAAAAACGTCAGTAAAAGACTACATTCACAGGGGAACAAATGAAAGGCAGGCGAGGAGAGGGTAAGGGTGATTTGTTGAAGGCGTGGTTTTCTGCAAGTGAGAAGAAGCTAGACAGAAAGAGGGAATAATAGGAAACATTATCCATTTTAAAGCTAACGCACACAGAAAGACAACCAACATGGTCAGTGTAAACACCACATATCTCACAGCAAGTGTATAATATGGTTAACTCCTGCCATACAGTCATATCCACTTAATGACTTGTACAGTTAAAAATAATATTTATTTACACCTGACTAAAATAAGTGAAGTGTATCAGCATCTGTGCTCTTCATAAACAGTAAAGATTTTCAGAGTCACAAAGGTTTGACCCACAGGAGTTCAACAACGTTCCCAAATGTACAAAACGAGATTGACTGCAGAGTTCTCTTCAAATTACGTCATGTTCATGCGCATTTGATCAACAGCAACCCAGAAACTGCATCAGCTTACTTCATCACAAAACATGTCTCAATATACCAACCATATTCCCAGATGCCCAACAATTAGCACCAATCATAAGCTTCAACTGTGGCAACCAACAATCATTAAAAGGCAAAAAATAAAATACTAGAACATAAAACAAGCAATGGCAAAGTCAATAGGCCGGTGGGTTAAGCACCTGCTGCGCAGTCCAGTATGGAAATTCACTTAATTGCAAAGAAGCAAAAAATGCTTTACGAAAAGTATGTGCACTGTAGTGGCTCAATGGGTTGAGCGCCTGCTGGGCAAGTTAGTGTGAAATTGTTAAAGCACAGACCTGTGTCTGCCAGAACTACCTATGTGGTTTATAGTTCTAACAGGTAAAATTAAAAAAAGCATTGGCATAGCCAATACGTCTTTCATTTGGGACCTCATAAGTGCTTAGCTAGAGCTATTGGCTTTGGCAATGTTATTAAAGTATGTGGTAGAACAGCATACTGTACTGAATAGTTATTAAGTCACTCACAGGAGGACTGCGACTGAGCCCACTGAAATACTGTGGCGCCTCTGTTATCTGGTCTGATCACATCCATAGAGCAGTGCAGATAGCAGCAGGGACTCAGTCCTGGCAAGACTGTTACTCTTTTAGAGACAGAATATAACACAATGTTGGGGAGCGCTTTCTGTAAGGACCCTAACCAAGTGCTGGGGTAGCATTGGTTTGATATTTAAATAAAAACATTTAGACAAAAAAATACCACACAAGGAGTAGATAGATTTGGCCACTCTACTGTACTGTCTGCCCATTTATTGAGATCACAACAAATAATGGTATTGTTTCCAAAAATATTAAATAAACGACCCAAACATGCACGACCCAGGCATCCTACAATTGGCCCAAAAGGACACCAAAACAAACGCACGCTAAAATAAAATGTGCAATGTTCTTACAATTTTCTTATCCCGTGCGCAGACTTGAGAGCGATGTCCACCAATCTCTGTGAAATACGTATACAAAACAACTGTCATCTGCTGTTTCACTGCCAAACCCAAAAGAAAAATACAGCCAAACCCAAATATAATTTTGATGAATTGCCAAGTGGGGTGTCACAAGTAAGCGAAGCAGTGCAGTCAATTCGCCATTCTAGCCTGTAATTTTTTGTCAGGCGCAGTGAAGCTCCCAACTTTGCAGCATTTGGTAATGAGTCCCTTGAAATTATAATGCTGCTCTCCCTTTATCCATCCTTGAAAATAATTGATCCAGAAACATTGTCTTGAGAATCAAAATGGCTTGTGAATTAAAGGCAGAAAATTCTGTTGAGAATTAATACACTTATAAACCACCCAATTCGTGGAAACAGACGGACCAGGGACTTAACGCAGGCCCCAGCAGCCCCTGCAGTACAGACCCCCTCCCCCACCCGTCAGGGGACAACCCTTCAGGGGACCCCATTAAGTCCAAGGCCTGTGAGTTATGGGAGACAAAATGGCCCCTCTTCACATTTTGCAAGGGGCAATCATTTTACACTACGCCACTGCCCGACGCCCGTACCTAGTTTGAAAACCGCATAATATGGTGTTTTACCCTCGATGTTACGTTGTGGCTATACTACACACAATGAACGGAAATGATTTCATAGCGCTGACTACAAACGGAATCGTCTCCGGGCGCTTCTTTGAAGATGGAAAGGAGATGTTGCCTCTTTCAAGACTAGGGAGCACGCAGTTCCTCATATGATAGATTCACATCTCCCTGCAGCGCGCAGCAGGATATGACACCTAGTGCGGGGGAGGTGGGAGTGTAAACTCAGCTGATGCGCTGTTGAGAGTGCTGCACTAGGTGGGAAGGATTCAAATCTATTCACAAGAGGAAAACATTCTTTTTTTAGCTTGAAAAAAAGTCGACAAGGACAAAACTGTTATTCTATATGCAAGAGGAAAATAGACTTTAAAGTGGCCACATTACACACTCACGGTACGCCTTTAGGGAGTTTTTCACCTGCATTCTCACGGGAGGGAAGCCAGCCAAATCAAGTTGACGCGCTGTACTCAGCACGAGGGTGGGCCCGCGAAACTCAGTGCCCTGCCAACTTCTAAGACTTCAAACAGGGCAGGGCTCGTGCGCCTCTTTTTTGTTCTGCCGGGATTGTGGTGCGCTTGTGCAGGGGCGGAAAAAAACTCATGCACTGGAAACCCAAGACGGGTCTAATACCTACCCGCTGAGTGCGTCCTGCTGCCCCTGTCTCCGGACCCGGCTGGCGGCGGCTCCCCATCCTGTGACTCTAGGACGCTTGACTTTCCTTCTCTGGTGAACTGGGGCTGCTGCCCGGTGGCCCCCAGCAGCCTGGGAGACGAGAGGCCAGACTCCCGCGGGGCATGGCTGGAGGAAGGGGAGCAGGCTATTCCTGCTGCTGTGTTCCGAGTGAGCACTATGCACAGCAGGATAGAGAGGGGAATAGAGACCGGGGTCCTCCGTGCACCTGGAGGCTGCAGCCCCCCAATGCAGGCTCTGCGCTGTTCGCCGGAAGGTGATACTCCGTGAATCCGATGCCCTCAGCCTGGCGCAGAGGAGTGCAGATGCAGGAGTCCGGTGGCGAGCAGCGGCCTCGGAGTACAGTGCGACGCCTGTGAGAGCAAGCAGTGGAAGCAGGCAGCGTGCCGGAGCGGGGCAGTGCCAGAGCCGCAGCGGGGTGGACTTATGAGGCCACTACTGGGGCTCGGGCTGCAGCTCCAGCACACGGTGGCGGGAAGGGACGATTCACGCAACCTCCTCCCAAACCTCCCTCCCATCAAATTGTATGCAGTCATCTCTTAGCAGCGGTTGAAGTGTATATAAACAAGCACGCGAGCGTCCTTACCTCTTGTGACAGTGCTCAGTCACTCGGGAATCCCGCCTCTGCCATCGGGCGTGCTTTCTGTCTCCATTAGCAGCGTGCTTCTTAATCTCTTCCGGCTCTCCTGGTAAACACCTTCGTCTTCATGTGCAGGAGCGTTTGTTTAGCGGCTGCTGGACGACGCATGCGCAACATAGCCGTCTGGACAGGTCAGGCAAAAGAAAGTGCGAATGCAGGCAACCAATGATGTGAAAAAAAAGCATTTACAAATGCAATAGGACTCGTATTTACGCGAGTCCTATTGCATTGTAAACAAAAATGCGGGCGCCGAAGAAGGCAGGAACGGGGGTTGGTGGGTGGGTGGTGTTGGCCAGAGAAGTCACAGACTGCGGGAGGGAGCACGGGAGGCAGGGGAACAAAAGAGTTGCTGAAGTAAAGGGGCTGATAGCCATGGAAGGATAAAGATAACGTCATGGCAGTAAGGAGGCGGGACTAATACGACGGCAACCAATCAGAATGCAGCATTTCAGTTTTGAGCCAATCAGAAGCATGGGCAGAAAGTGGGCGGAGCTTCCCCCACAATACTGTATACAGCATCTCTCGACGAGACAGCGCATGCGCCGCCTAGCCGAGACCTAAAAAAGGGGCCCATTTCACAAAAGTAATCTGAGAAAATCCTAACTTTACGACTTTCGGTATTCACAGAAGGCATTTAGGAGTACTAAAGTTAAGATTTTGTCTCAGGCAATCTTAAGTTTCGGTCTTAAGTTAAACTTAAGACAAACTTAAGTTTAGCTGAGACAAAATCCTAACTTCACGACTAGGATTTTGTCTCGGTTAAACTTAAGTTTGTCTTAAGTTTAACTTAAGACCAAAACTTAAGATTGACTGAGACAAAATCCTAACTTTAGTACTCCTAAATGCCTTCTGTGAATACCGAAAGTCGTAAAGTTAGGATTTTGTCTCAGATTACTTTTGTGAATCGGGCCCAATATTTTGTAAGAGAGACACCAGCTTTTCTTTTTTGTAAGGTATTCCACCAAACTATCAACTCAAAAGATTAGCTGACCATAACATCATTGTTAGAATATTGTGACTACAAAAATATTGCGTCCCAAAATATAAATCTTTTTACAGTTTTACTATAATATCGAAGTTTAAATATTGTTTGCTTTAATATCATATATTCTAATGGTGTTTTATTGTATTATGTTGGAATTTTATTACCGATGTTATTGTAAAATATATATTTTTTACAATTATGATACAGTACTGTATATTGTGTAAGTAGTTGGGGTTTATTCAGTGAGTGTTTTTTTATTGTATATACATTAATCTTAATCGATAAATGTGCTAATTATTTTAATTTTATTTTTCAAGTTTCTTTTTCTAAGGTATATATGAAATTTTATTTTTGAGTTGTAGGGATTGTTTGGGGATTGGGTGGATATTTTTGTAAATATTTATATAGAAATTGACATTCTTTGATTAATGTATTCATCAATCATATTTTTTACACCAATTCATTGTTTTTTGATAAGTATAAAATTGACCATAGCTTTTTTAAATTTGTGAAAAAATACTTTTTACTGTTTTAGAATATTTTAATGATTTCTAGATTTTTTCTTGTAATATAATTTCTGAAACCATTTAAAATGTGTATTTATATGATTAGAATGTAGAGAAATTTTATCCCTCCAATATATGCACTTTCCCCTTTCCTTGTTAGACTATAGTTAGAAAAGTCAATTGCACCCTCCATCTCCCCACAAATATATGTGCTTTCCCCAAGGTTTGTTCGAATTAAGTTAGAATAGTATATTGGAACACCCCAATATATCGCTCTCCCAAATATTTGCCGGACTGAAGTTAGACTAGTAAATCTGACCCTCTGCCCCCATGACTACACTTGCCCTAATGTTTGTTAAACTGTAGTTAGATTGGTAAATCTGCCTGTCCCAAAAAAATGCATTTTCTGAAATGCTTGTAAGACTGGAGTAGGAATAGTACATTGGATCACCCCAAATTATGCACTCTCCCTAATGTTTGCTGAACTTAAGTTAGAGTAGTAAATCGGACCCCTCCTCACATGGCTGCACTTGTTTGTTAAACTGGTGTTACAACAGTAAATCTGACCACTCTGCACCACACCTGATGTATGCACTTTCCACGGGGTTCCTTAGATTGGAGTTAGAATAGTTAATCTGGCCACCTAATGTATGCACTTTCCCCAACATTTGTTGGGCTGTAGTTAGAATATATAATCTGCCCCAACAATGTATGCATTTTCTTCAATGTTTGTTAGAACAATAAATCTGACCTCCTACCAACAATGTATGTTTTTCAGTAATGCTTGTAGTATTGTAGTTAGAGTACTGTATTTGAACAGTTTTTCTATTTGTGTATTATTTTTAGTTGTTGTATAAACTGTATTTCGACAACTTGTGTCATAAAAAGGTATAAAAGCACCAGTTAGAATAAAAAAAGATATAAAAAAATAAACAACTCATACAACAGCTTGTTACAGTTAAATACGTACGAACAGTTCGTCTTATGCGTGGCTGCAACAGAGGAGCAATATGAAATTTGACAGGTCAGTGGTAAAAAGCAGTTTTAAAACGACGATAGAGTGATAAAACATACATTAAAACAATATGAATGAGAGGAAGGAACATTAAAGCGTTTTCACATTTGGGGCCTATACAGCTGGAACAAGTTCCCAATACCCAGGGGGCCTTATTATTAATTATTCCAACCCTCCTCGGGACAACATTGTGAAGAGGCTATAAGCACTAAAGTGTATGTGCATGACGTATGGTTAAAAACATGAAATGCCATCCAGTGAGCCCTTGTGCGGCTATGTGTGGTCCTAATCCTGGAGGGTGCTATGACGTTCCTATCTGAGCCTTCCGTTTTATAAGCCATGCATGACTTAAGAACTTGGCCACTCCGCAAGCAAACAGTGGTCTAGAGTCAGATCTTAAAATGCGCAAGGCGACCCGATGGTCCCGTGTGCCCAGTTGCCGGCAAATCGGTGTAAGCCATTTCGACCTCGGTTTGGCGTATGCCGGACAAGCAAACATAACATGGGCAACACTTTCCACCGGGTTCTTGCAGCATGGGCAATCCTTTGATGTTGAGTTGCGTGGGTGCAAATTAGATGTTGCCTCCCAGACAGGAAGTGTTCCAAACCTAAAATGGATGTACAACATCCTGTCCCGAGGGACCTGGATTATGTCTAGGTAGGATTCCAGGTGCCTAATCTGTTTGTGGAGATGGAATTCTGCGGTTAGTCTCCCCAAGTTAGGTTTGCTGGATTCTTGCTGATCCACCCATTTCCAGTAATGTCGTTTGAGCACATCTTTCCTCGGTGGATCCTGCTTGGCCTACTGGGCTTAGAGCCCTAGTGCAGACATCAGCTTCCTGGCATTGGTGATCCAGCCTATTACTTGTATCTAACCGGATAATCTCAGACAGAGCTTCCGCATAGGGTAGGAGCTCTAGGGTCCGCCTAATGCGAGCCCAAATAAGCAGCGGGCGAAAACTCGCTATATCACCGATGGAGCGCCTACCCATGTCGAGCATTAGGGGAGTGAGCGGAATATTTCGGCGCAGCATCACTCAATCCCTTAGAAATATATGCTCGGATCTACAACAATCATGTAACTTTTCAAATCCCCACAGCTCTGCACCACACAGAGCTGTGCTAACAGCCTTTGCGTCATAGACCTGAAGGGCTGGGGCTACTGGCATCCTATGTGAAGCGCAGTGCTCCTTTCCCAGTGACCCCGTTACTCGCTTATGATCCAACAGCATCTTAGTTAGGTGAGGCTTCCACGACAGATTGTCTGAGAGTCGGACACCGAGATAGTCAAAGGTACCAACTCTTTCCAGGGGAGTCCCACCTAGCAAGGGACTGCCTTTTTAGGTCTCGCCTACGCAGCGCGCATGCGCTGCATAGGCAAAAAGACCTTTTGCCATCGATTCTGCTTTCCAGCCTAAAACGTGCACGCGTTCCATTGCCTTCAATGGCAACGCGTGCACGTTTGGCGATTCACTTGCGGGAGCGCGCGGCGCCATATGGTAGCAATTATCGCTCCTGGCGCCGCTCGCTCCCGCAAGTGAATCGTGCAGGCTCCCTCCTCTCCCCCCTCCCCCTGCTGCCGTGCGAGGCGCGCGCGCTTGTTTTTCTTCATGTGAGCTGTTGTCTGGTTGTATGTGAGCTGGGTTGCGTTACCCCCGCGAGGGGCACTGCAGGTCGTGTCGCCCTTCTGGGCAGTCTCGTGTGCTCATTTGGGCTATTTGCTGCCTTTTGCTTTGATGGGCTGTCCCCATGTGCATCTTGGAAGCTCTGCCGCTCTAATATATGCCCCGTGGGTCACATCTCTCTTAATAGTTAATTAAGTCCTTTCCCCGCTCCGCTGTTTGCACAATATTGTAATGCTTAGTAATCCGTAGTGCTCCGTAGTGGCCTGTACCTTTAAATTGCCGCTGCCTCTTGGATTTGTAGGCGGGTCCCAGGTGACGCTCATTCTCTCCTGCCTCCGATAGACAACCCGAGCCGCAGCAATGATGCCGGTCTTAATCAAAGTTGGGCCCCTGGTAGATGTAGACTTCCTCCTCCGCACGAGTGCCCTGGCTGCAGCTATAATGCCAGTCTTTATTCGCAGGAGGGTGCCGCCCATTATCTCACGAAGGCCCCGGGCCGCAGCAGCGATGCCGCAGCAGCAGCGATGCCGGTCTTCACACTCCGTGGGCGGGCCCCTGGGGTAACGCTCACCTGCCTTTCACCTCTGGTCAGTGCCCGCATTGGTGATTTCAATCCACTGTCTCTCTTGACACGATCACCTCCTGCCCAACCGTGTGCTCAAGCCAGATGCCCCATGAGCACTCTCCTCAAGCTGCCCTGGGTTGCGGCGGCGACTCTGCTGATCATCTTCTTTGGCAAAGGTACAGCTTCTTGTCTCAATGTCTCAGCGGTGAGGTCACAAAATGGTACTGGCCACAGTTGCCCCCCGCCTTTAATAGGGTTACATGACCTGAGGTGCATTTTCAAATCCTGCGAGGGAACCTGCATTGCGCTGCCTGTTGTGTGTGTGTGTGTGAGTGAAGCTTGCACTGCTGTGTGTGTGAAGCTTGCACTGCTGCTGCCCATACTGCATTCAGTCAGTGTCTCTGCGAGGGAACCTGCATTGCGCTGCCTGTTGTGTGTGTGAGTGAAGCTTGCACTGCTGTATGTGTGTTTGTGAAGCTTGCACTGCTGGGTGTGCAGCTTGAACTGCTGTGTGTGAAGCTTGCACTGCTGCTGCCCATTCTGCATTCAGTCAGTGTCTCTGCGAGGGAACCAGCATTGCGCCGCCTGTTGTGTGTGTGAGTGAAGCTTGCACTGCTGTGTGTGTTTGTGGGTGTGAAGCTTGCACTGCTGGGTGTGCAGCTTGCACTGGTGTGTGTGTGTGTGTGTGTGTGTGTGTGTGTGTGTGTGTGTGTGTGTGTGTGTGTGTGTGTGTGAAGCTTGCACTGCTGCTGCCCATACTGCATTAAGTCAGTGTCTCTGCGAGGGAACCTGCATTGCGCTGCCTGTTGTGTGTGTGTGTGTGAGGGAAGCTTGCACTGCTGTGTGTGTGAAGCTTGCACTGCTGGGTGTGCAGCTTGCACTGTTGTGTGTGTGAAGCTTGCACTGCTGCTGTCCATACTGCATTCAGTCAGCGTCTCTGCGTACATAGCATACATTGCTAATGCACTTTTTAATCTGTATTAGCCCTGGCTGCTTCATGTGTCCATAAATGTTTCCTGAAGCAAGCATGTATTCCTGAATCACACTGCATGACCCAGTGTGCAGTAATTGTATAGCTCTTCAATCCCTGGCAGCACAGCACCCAGGATAATGTGCTGAATGGCTAAAGGCTTAGAAGGTCCCAAAGGCGAGACCTATTGGCTATGCCAATGCTTGTTGGACTTGTGGTGGTTGAAGGCCACAAATTTGGTTTTAGACGTATGAATAACCAACCCCCTAGTATCGCAGAAAGAGTGGAATTTGCTAAGAAAACGCTGCAGCCCTGCAGGGGTCTTCAACACCAGCAGGGTGTCGTCTGCGAACAAGAGGGTTGGTACCTTGTCGCCCCCCAAGGTTGGTGCATCTGCTGGTTCTTCTTGCAGAAAGCTCACCACTCCATTCATGTAGAGAGAGAATAGGGTGGGAGCCAGGACACAACCTTGTCGAACGCCCCTAATCACAGGGATACGATCGGTCAGTTGCCCCTGTGCCCCCATCTAATTTGTGCGTAGTTCCCTTCGTGTATCGAACTACCAGATTAAGAATGGGTGGTGGAATGCCCATATCTTTTAGCACCAACCATAGTTTGCCCCTGGGGACTAGATCAAAGGCAGTCTTTAAAATCGATAAAAGTAAAGTAAAGACTGCCCTTGCCGATCGTTACCCCTTTCCAATAAAGGAGCAGAAGCCAAAATGCCTGATCAATAGTCCCCGTCTTTACCCTAAAACCAGCCTGATACTGGGATAAGATTGCATTATTGTCCTCCCATAATTGGATCCTCTGCAGGACAACTCTGCAGAAGACCTTCTGTATGGCGTTGATCAGGCTAATGGGCCTATAGTTTGAGTGTTCATCTCTAGCTCCTTTCTTATAGATTGGGACCACCTCTGCGCCCTTCCAAGACTCGGGGACTGAGGCACCGCTAGCTATTGCATTAGACAAGATTAAAATGTAACGGGCCCAGTTTGGAACATCAGCTATAAATAGATCCCTCGGGATTCCATCAGGGCCTGCAGCTTTGGACGGCACTATTCTACCTATTGCGGCCTCTATTTCTCCCAAGGAGAAAAAAACATCATCTGCAGGGATGCTGTAGAAATCAGCCGCCTCCTCTGTGGGCGTGTCTCCAAAGGTTGTATAGAGCTTCTGGAAGTGCTCATACCATTCCTGGCCAGTGATAAAGTTAGGGGGTGATTGGGCTCCTGAGCTACTACCCCTAAGGACCAGAATGACGTAGGGTTCTTCGCTGCGCTAGCTTCCTTAAGCTGCTGCCTGTGGGATTCATCCCAAGTCATTTTTGCTGAGCGCAAGGTAGCCTTCTAGCACTTCCTAGATGCTTTAATCAAAGGGCCGTTCTTAGCTTTGATTGCTGAAGCAAGAAGGGATTGCTCGCGTTTACAATCCTTTGTGTACCACGAATATGTTCCTCCTGGTGAAATGCTGAGCTTCCGATCCGACCTAGGAACTAAAAAGTATGAGCTAAGTCGGTCGAAAGTTCTCGAGCGAGCCGTGGCTACATCGGCCATTCCACATTTGCTAGCAACCAAGGACTGGAGCTCTGAAGTGCCTACTAATAGGTCATGCTGTATGCCTTAAATCTTGTTTTCATGTAAAGCAACCATTTGCCATTTTAATGATCTCCTGTCGTTAGAGGGAAGGACCGCACTGGTGTGGGACAGGGGTGGACTGCGCACGGAATAGTAAGATGCTTTCCACAAAGGGTTCATACTTGGGCAATGAGGATTATGGTCACTCTCTGTTGTTTCACCCACTTTCATGTCGACCAAATCTCTCCAAAGCTTCACATCAAGAAGGATGTAGTCGATCCGGGATGGGCAACTAACTCTGTTGTACGTGTGTGCACCATGCCTGTCCGACAGGGTTCTGCCATTCGCTGCACTTAGACCAAACTCAACATTTAGGGCATTAAGGTGGAGCCCCGTCTGGGTCCATCTTTTGACTGAGGGTATGTATAGACAGGGGACAGCCCATTTAGGGTCATCATCCTCATTGCCTAATAGATCTTCTTTATCAAGGGGCTCGTAAGTGCTATTGAAGTTGCCTGCTACCATTACTATTGAGTGGGATGAACAACTAGCTAGACTTTCTTCCAAAAGGATGAGAGTAGGGTGAAACTCTGTCCCCTTTAGTCGCCCTCACATAAACGTTAAACAAATCAATGGAGTCTCCCCCCAAGGGTCCCTTAATACCAATCCCCAAGATATCTGGACTGGAGCTAGAATGGAGGGTAATCTGGCACACCAGTGCAATGCCCACCCAAATGATCAACCCCCCTGCTGGACGCCCTCTCTCTGTTGTTGTTGCTGGTGAGCAGCAGCATACATAGCCTGATTTAACCCGTTCGCTGCGTGCGTCGGCCAACGGCCGTCGCGAGCACTACCTCGGTAGTGCTGCGCACGTCCGTTGGCCGACGCAGCCCCGCCCGTTTAATAGAACGTTCCGCACTGGCGCGGAACGTTCGGAGCAGCAAACGGGTTAAATAGGGGAACCAAACTCCAACTCTCTTGGAAGATGCAAATGTCATATCCCTCAATTAGAGCATTCCAATGAGGGAGTGACATTTTGCTTATTAGCCCAGCCACGTTCCAAGATATTACCCTAAGCTGTCGATGGGAATCCAGGCGAAGTGACAACACAGCATTTGGGTTGGAAGGGCAATAGTTAGTAGGGGCCTGGGTTGGTATTTGAGAATTGTAGACTGTACGGGAGTACACACCCTCCGACCCACTAGAGTTGATAGAGGCACTGCTTGCTCCTGCTTCTAGAAGAGGTCCATTCTCCCTTGGGTGGGGCGCCTTCTGCGGAGCCTCGTCACTTAGGCGGAAATCTACATGGGAAAAGGGAGTAGGGCATAATCTAGGGAACTGATGGTCTTCCTTCAGGAGTCAATCATTAAGTACTAAGGTGGAACCACTAAGTCTTCCGCCCAGAGGTGGAGATGGAGTTAGCGGTTGGGGTATGGAGTGCTTAAACTGGATTGAAGAAGCATCAGGGGAGCAGGTTCGGTATTCTAGGGCGAGGAGATTCTCTGCCAAATCTAGCCCTTTTAGTGTGAGTTCAATACAATCATATGATTGAGCTGGTAATATGCATCTGCGCTCCCTAATGATGTCATCACGAATCACCGAGCGACAACCCCTGACGTGACGGATCCAGTGGATCGCTTTGTTGATCAGAGAGTCTTCCCCCTCATGTCCCTTCCTTGTGCCAAGTTTAGGGACATTAACCATAAAGATTTTCTGGGCGGGTAGTAGACATGGAAGAACTGGTTGTATCAATTGATTCCTGCCATATTGTGACGATGGTTGCCCCTGAGGCAGGTTGGTGTTGCTAATCTCAAAGCGATTACAGGGGCGATGCACAACCGTTGGATTAAGAGGATAGTTAGCTCGATTGGCAGTGGGTTTGCAAAATGTTTGAGTGCAGGGAATAGTAGCAGGGTGTAACTGAGGAGGGCCATAGGTGGAGAATCCCTTTGACGTAAATTTGACTGATGGGCCATGAAATGGTTACAATTGGTTTGTATGTCATCTCCCAACATGGGTTTGGCAAACGATGCGGGTGGTGAGCCGTTCTGTAATAATGATTTAACTAATGTGGTGAGACCATCAATCATTACTCTCAAGGTCAATACTTCGGCCCCGAGATCAGTGATGAGTTGGTGGGTGTTCAAGTTCAGAGGCTCTGGGTTTGGAGCGGGTGTAGTCACATCGGAAAACACAAGAGGCTGTTGGAAAAGGTCTTCCTTAGGCTCATCGGGCAGGTCCAAGAGAGGAGTAAACCTGTTAGCACAGGAGATGATGGGTTCCAACTGTAGTATTGTGCTACAGGGGGAATTAGGAAAATTGGAAGGGGGAGAATGAGCCCTTGCAATGTGGGAAGAGGCCTCCTGGTTATATGCAAGGGCCCCCTTAGGAAGTGACTTTTTAAACATAGCTGGGATGGCAGGTGGACGGCCGGGGGCTAGTGGTTCTGGGAGAGGGTTGGCCAGTAGAGGTGCGTGAAGAAGCGGATGGTTCGACTTCTAAAATATCTTCACACTCACTTATAAGGCTGACAATGCGATCTAATACGCAATTGTTGGCTGGATGTTTAAGTGATTTCCTGACCTTTTTCCCTTTCCCAGCTTGCCCACCACCCGTACCCTCCATAGATTTCCTCTTCCCCATCCAACGGGCCTCAGAGGACACAACCCAAGATGAATGAAAACCAACTACGGCCTAGACCTTTCCCAGCACAGAGTAGCACGATGTTAAAGCAGAGAGGCGGTGATAAAGGCGCCCAGCCCAACAATTAGCCTACACAAGCAGAGGACTATAACCCAGCCCACAAAATAATTAAAACAAGGCAAGGGGAGATACTCTCAAGGCAACGCAAAACGTAAACTGTCTAGATGATTCTCCCCCTGCAGCAGAAACAGTGAGCGCAACCAATACAGGGTCCCGGGGGGCACTGCCGCAAGAAAAAGTAGCTAATTTGACCAATGCAAGGTCCAGGGTCTTGGCAAAAGCAGATACCCAGCGTCAATAGTCTAAGATTTAGTAGGATAAGGCAGTAGACAGTACCAACTTGCTTGTTAAACAAATAATCCAAGCCCGAACCTTGACCGGTGCCAGTGAATAGAAAAAGTCAAAATACACAGTACCTCAAATGCCAAAGATCGACCTGCACAGGACTGCAGACGGCCAAACGTAAGGGGGGTGGTCCTGCCCTCCCTGCCTCTTCCTGGCAATGACGGGCCCAGGCTTCGCCCGGGCGCGTCCCGCGCGGGAGTGTTTTGGCGCTTTTAAGCGCTTCTACCAGCCGCTCCTCTTGGGCAGACAATGAGGGCTTCGGGGGCTTGAAGTCCACTGCACACTGGTCGCGGTGATTGTGGCGGCCCGCGTCGCGGGAGTGCATTGGCGCTTTTAAGCGCTTCCGGCAGCCTCTCCTCCTGGGCAGACAATGAGGGCTTCTGGGGCTTGAAGTCCACTGCACACTGGTCGCGGTGATTGTGGTGTCATGCGTCGCGGGGGTGCGTTGTCGCTTTTAAGCGCTTCTGGCAGCTCCTTCTCCTGGGCAGACATTGAGGGCTTCTGGGGCTTGAAGTAACCCTGCACACTGGTCGCGTTGATTGTGGCATTTTTAATATCTTAGATTGGAGTTATGTATCTAATTTTTACCCAATTCTGGATTTTTCTTTGTGATGTTTTTGTGACATTTCATTTTAAAGTATAATTTTACATTGTTTCATTTATTTTAGTTACTTCTTAATTTGCTTTTTAAAAAATTCATGTTTTTGATGTGCCACTTATTATTTAAGAATATCAGTTTTTATTGCATGTTAAAAAAAATCTTTTTGATGATTAATAGATATATAAAACATATTTTAAGTTAATTGATATATCATTAATGAATGAGTGCAACTGTTAATATCGCATTTTTCATTTAATACATAGTAATAACATTATATTTCTACTTACAAACGATCTTTATATGTGTAATAAAATTATTTCAATGCATAATTTAATTTTAGAATTTTCCATATTAATTTGTTAATTATTTTTAAGTTACAAGCATTTTTAAGAATTCAATATTTTTTAAGTTAATAAAATATTGATTATCCGTTTTTTCTTCTTTTGTGGTTTAAGGGGTGAAAGGTCCCGATCCCTTACTGGCCGAGTATTGAGCGGAAAATTCTTGTGCTGATGCTTGCCCTTGACAGGGGGATACCCCTAACCCCCTAATGTAGATAAGGTTCAGCAAGGTTGTAAGGGCAAGATGGGTTTCTCTTATTTTCTAGGAAAAATTCCAATCAGACCATAGTTCATTTTGTAGCTTGTTTATGATGGTGTTGTCACTCTATCCGTGAGAGTGGGTGAGAGAACAAAACTGACAGCCAACATTCGTTTCACCCCTTACACGGCCATCCGGCCTGGGGCTTCTTCAGGGCGTATTTTTGGGTAAAGGAGGGTTAAGTCGTCTGGGTGGTTTAGGGTCCTTCCGGTTGCTATAAGTAACGGGCGTAAATGCCGCAGTAGTGGAGTCTCCGTTCGTCGGTCTTGCAAGTGTTTTTTCTTCTTTGTTGCCTGCAGCGGAGGGAGGACTCAACTCCCAGAAGTCTCACGGCCCGAGTGCCGCCAGCGTGACGTCTGCCTGCGTCTGGAGGCGCTGAAAAGGGGCCAGGGCTTCCCGCAGCGCGGGAGCCCGTTTTTTCTTCTTTGTTGCCTGCAGCGGACGGAGGACTCAATCTCCCAGCAGTCTTGCGGCCCGAGTGCTGCCAGCGTGACGTCTGCCCGCACCTGGAGGCGCTGAAAAGGGGCCAGGGCTTCCCGCAGCGCGGGAGCCAGTTTTTTCTTCTTTGTTGCCTGCAGCAGAGGGAGGACTCAATCTCCCAGCAGTCTCACGGCCCGAGTGCCGCCAGCGTGATGTCTGCCCGCGCCTGGAGGCGTTGAAAAGGGGCCAGGGCTTCCAGCAGCACGGGAGCCCGTTTTTTCTTCTTTGTTGCCTGCAGCGGAGGGAGGACTCAATCTCCCAGCAGTCTCGCGGCCCGAGTGCCGCCAGCGTGACGTCTGCCCACGCCTGGAGGCGCTGAAAAGGGGCCAGGGCTTCCCGCAGCGCGGGAGTCTGTTTTTTCTTCTTTGTTGCCTGCAGCGGAGGGAGGACTCAATCTCCCAGCAGTCTTGCTGCCCGAGTGCCGCCAGTGTGATGTCTGCCCGCACCTGGAGGCGCTGAAAAGGGGCCAGGGCATCCCGCAGCGCGGGAGCCCATTTTTTCTTCTTTGTTGCCTGCAGCGGAGGGAGGACTCAATCTCCCAGCAGTCTCGCGGCCCGAGTGCCGCCACTGTGACGTCTGCCCGCGCCTGGAGGCGCTAAAAAGGGGCCAGGGCTTCCCGCAGCGCGGGAGCCAGTTTTTTCTTCTTTGTTGCCTGCAGCAGAGGGAGGACTCAATCTCCCAGCAGTCTCACGGCCCGAGTGCCGCCAGCGTGATGTCTGCCCGCGCCTGGAGGCGCTGAAAAGGGGCCAGGGCTTCCAGCAGCGCGGGAGCCCGTTTTTTCTTCTTTGTTGCCTGCAGCGGAGGGAGGACTCAATCTCCCAGCAGTCTCGCGGCCCGAGTGCCGCCAGCGTGATGTCTGCCCGCGCCTGGAGGTGCTGAAAAGGGGCCAGGGCTTCCCGCAGTGCGGGAGCCAGTTTTTTCTTCTTTCTTGCCTGCAGCGGATGGAGGACTCAATCTCCCAGCAGTCTTGCGGCCCGAGTGCCGCCAGAGTGACGTCTGTCCACGCCTGGAGGCGCTGAAAAGGGGCCAGGGCTTCCCGCAGCCCGGGAGCCTGTTTTTTCTTCTTTGTTGCCTGCAGCGGAGGGAGGACTCAATCTCCCAGCAGTCTCGCGGCCCGAGTGCTGCCAGCGTGATGTCTGCCCATGCCTGGAGGCGCTGAAAAGGGGCCAGTGCTTCCCGCAGTGCAGGAGCCCGTTTTTTCTTCTTTGTTGCCTGCAGCAGAGGGAGGACTCAATCTCCCAGCAGTCTTGCGGCCCGAGTGCCGCCAGCGTGACGTCTACCTGCGCCTGGAGGCGCTGAAAAGGGGTCAGGGCTTCCCGCAGCGCGTGCCTCGTCCGGGCAAATCCCGGGCCAAGGGCGGGCCCGTCTGCACCCGTCAGAGCCCGGAGGAGGCTGGGCTCTTCCTCTTGGCTTCATTATCCGGTGCGTCGACCTTCAATCTATACCAACTGACATCGCCGTGGCGGCTGCACAGGGATTCAGTGAACGGCCAGTCAGGTTCCAGGTGAGCGTAATACGATTTTATTCAGGCCAGGATCAACCAGACCCAAGCGCAACAAGGTAAGCCCTATGGGGGCATTACTCTAACTCTACCCTTTGGCCACTTGTTTTACAATTGTGCGGGGGAAAGGCAGTGGCTTGATAACGACATTAATTCTTCCACCCGCACCTACACATTCACAGAGCAGGGAATCATGGGGAAACGTAAGACAGCCGCTGTGATTCATGCTGCCCCATTAACCTCGACCATGGACTGTTTCCTGTAAAGAGCGGCGGGGGTTCTCCAGAAGGAAATTGAATTGGTGGAGCGCCGTCTCTCTCGGTCCCCGGTGAGCCACTTACATCTGCCAGTCTCCGTCCCAGCACATGGTCTACAGTGTACCCCGGGAGCGGAATCAGACGCTATTTCTGCACTCCAGATTGAACACATAAATCAAGGACCAGGCAACCGGAGGAGCAACGAAGTCCAGGTCACCGCCATTGAGCTGCTGACCAGTGGGGAGCTGATATCTCTGGTGCCCTTGTCAGGACTTAGGACCCCAATCCAAAATCAAGCCTCTCGGGCTGATGCGCAGGAGGGACGACTTCAAGGGGGGTCTGGACTCGGGGCTAAGCGCAAGTGTTCCAACCCAGGGGCCAGGGTAAAACGCACAAAAGTGGATACACCATCTGCGAGCTCCCAGGGTGTAGTTCCCGTCTCGAAAGACGAGTTGGCGGCCATGCTCGAAGCATGTGTGGGCTCCTTTCTTGCTCGCCTGGACTCCAAATTGGAACCAATTAAGCAACGATTGTCCTCAATCGAGAGGGAACTCTCTAACTTGTCCTTACTCACCAAGTCCCCCAACCTTGTTTACTGTACCAGTGATGCAGCAGATGTAGCTGCAGCATCTGATTCTGTCACAAGAGAGGCTAACAGCGTACGCACCACGCACTTTGGGAGCATTACCCCTTCTTCTGGCCCTCCTACTCGTAACAGCTAACATCTACCTCTCAAAGGAGGCTTACAGGCGAGGACATGCCCCCAGGACCAAGTCAGGCCAGAGGCCAGTCAACAAAAGTAACCGGCTACCTGCAAGAGGGTGGCCAGTGGGGAGGCCCCTACCATCGTCAATGATGCCCAGTAAATACAGTCCCAGGGTCCTAGCTTCATCCATCTACCCCCCGGAAGCAACTCCGTACGTGGTGGTCCTAGGAAACGTGCCAGTCCTAAAGCCGGGTGTCACCGAGGACTTTTACCAACTAAAGAACAAGGTCCTTTACTGGCTCAATAATAACACACCCTTGGGCCTCAGAGCGGAGAGGCACATTATTATGGTCCGGAGGGTGGCCTGGATAGGAGGTTCTAAAAAGAGCAGCAGTGGTGACTGCGTTATTATCAATTTTAATCGACCACACTTGGCAGAAAGGATTCTTCATACAGCTAGCATCCGCAAAACCATGGGCCCAATCGCCTCCATTAGGGCCCTTCCCCCTGGGCTTTTTCTATTCACCCTCATTTGTGACTTCACAACCTAGAAATCTAGTGACTCCGACCTTCCCCGAATGGCCTCAACTGTCCGCACCGGTCCCTCTCTTTAACTCCTTTGCACCACTGGGGCAACTTGACACCTGCGATTGACTGGACAGGCCAGTACCTAAGTCTCCCAAGGTGCCTTCCTCACGCTCGGATCCTAAGGTCCAGCCAGACCGGGGGCTTTCCTGCAGTCATCTTTCGGTCAGCAATTATTGTAATATCATCTCTTGGAACATAGCCGGTCTGGCCAGCAAGTTTGTAGATCTGTCATGGTTGTGCTTCATCAAAAATTATGACATTATTTGCCTGCAGGAGACTTGGACCATTGACAATACCTATTTTATAGAGGGTTTTAAGCGGTTTAACATCCCCGCAACCCCCTCAAGGGTAGGAGGTGGTGTTGTGGTACTGAATGTGGATAATCCGTGCCTTCAGGCATTATTATTTTCATTAGGGTCGTATAGTACTTTTTATACGCCACTTCATCACTACCTGAGGTGTGTAACGTCACCCGGTTAGGTACATTTTTGACTAATTTCATGGCCTCCCCACGTAAAACTGGTAACATAGTTCTGCTAGGGGATTTTAACATTCACGTGTGTGGGGACTTAAGGCGACTGGATGTAGGGGACAATGTGGATTCCTCTTCCAAACGCGTAGCGGGTGTGCATTTTAAACAGGGGAGAAACTAAATGCCCTAATACGTGACTTGGATATGCATTCAACGATGGGGAAAATGGATTTGTCATCTGCATTTGACTGTGTGAATAGAGGCAAATTGTGGCAGATCATGTATACCCTAGGGGTGGATAGTGCGATAGTCTCCTTTTTATATGATCTCCATCGAGACACCAAGGCTGCAGTGCCCCATTCGGCAGACATGCATGTATCATGCTCGTTCCCAGTTTGGGATAGCGAAAGCTTTGGTAAGACGGTGTATGTATCGTATCAAGGATACCGGCTGTTAAATTGCCATTTTCGGTGGAACATAATTGCTGGGAATGATACCTTCTATGTATTAGATTTTGTTGCATACGTGTCAGGAATTTCTGGATCGTTTTTACAATTTGTTATTTGGACTAACCGTATGTCAGATCGTGGATATATTATTCCCCGTCTTGACACCTAAGGACTTCGGGGGTTTCCAAATTACTCCATTTCTGAATACATTTTTATTCCGAGTGCGGATATTTTGTACCTTGTACTGTTACATGAGCCCTGATGAAGTTCCCTCAGTGGAACGAAACGCGTTGGCTGATTGCCGTATTTTACTATCAAGATTAATAAAAGGACATCATTTGGATATATTTGAAGGACATTGACTCGTTTCTTGGTGCTCCTTCCTATTTGTATAAAGAATATGTTTCTGGTTTCCAGTAGAGCTTAACTGCGGCAAGCTCTGGAAGTGGCTGCACAGGACTCTTATTATTTATGAAAACTGGGGATTTGATGTGCTGAACCTGTGGTCAGCCATTGTTGGTGCTTCTTTGTTTATCCCAGTTAGGGGTGGTGTCTGCCAGGGTTGCATTTTGGCTCCCTTTCTATTCAATCTTTATATTAATAATTTGGAGAAAGTACTCATGGAGACCAAGGCAGATTTCCCCCAGGTAGGACGGCAGGGTCTCCCGGTCCTGCTATATGCAAACGATGCCGTCTTGATGGCAAGGACCGAGCGTGGCCTACAAACCCTTCTATCTACATTTGCACAGTTTATGGGGGATCTGGATTTGACGATTAACAACTCCAAATCATACATCATGCAAGTGGGGGCACGGCTGAGCAGACCATACACCTTTAAGGTAGGGCTTACCCCGATCCCCAAGACGTCTGTGTTTTCCTATCTGGGGGCTCTCCTGGACGACAAAATGAAATGGGGACCCCAAATTACATGTAAGAGTAATGACCTCAACAGGGAGACCGCAGCAATTTTAAATTTTGCCTCCAGATTAGGGAAAAGACCAGTGGGGAAAACAAGTTCATGCGACGATTGCTATCAGTTCCTTAGGGCACCCCTTCTTTTATCGCCCATGAGGAGCTAGGAATGCCTCACATTACAGATCTGATAGCTTTTCGCCTGATGTCCCTCTGGTTAAAAATTTGGGTTACGGACGGGATTTCGTTAAATAAAGCAATTCTTAAAGATTGCCTGGCTCTGGACTATGCTTCCAGGGTACCATGGCTCAAATATATAGAAAGGAGTCTCTTGAGCCTGGGAAGAGGAGATCTTTTTTCTAACCCTGAGGCAACACAAAAGGAAGACCTAGCCCTCCTTAAGAAGGCATTTATTGCACGTCAGTCCATGGCTAGGGAGGAGAGGGAACTTGCGAAGCCCAGCGTACGTCGCTTCGTCATGTTAAGGACATCAGTGACGCAGAGCCATACCTATTGGAGCTTGCAAACTCTTATGACCGTTTCCTCCTGACCAGGTTCCGGTTTGATCTTTTCTATCTTCGCCTCGCCCAGCCTAGGGGCATGAACAAAGGGCAAACTCTTTCGTCCTGCGGCTGCGATAGTACATCTCCGCAGGACATGGTTAACTTTACGTTTTTTTGCCCATTTTATGACACACCCAGAAAAACCTTTTTAATCCCCATCTTGAAACAGGCAAATTTTAGACAAGTGCAGCCCGCCTTTTTATTTCTTCAGATGTTGACGTTTAATACCGTCTTTTATGTGTTAAACTTTTTAAAATCCGCCATTAGGCTTAGGGCGAGCTGTGACTAATTCGTTTGTACTATGTCTCTACTCCCGGTTTCATGCACTTTTTCATGCCAACTGTCTATTGAATCAATTAGGTTTTTAATGTATTACTCTGTTTTTATTTATCCTAAGTATGTTTAAAATCATTTATCGAGATGCCATAATTGGGTTTGATCCGGTCGGGTTTGTACATAATGTATTATATTTTAATTTGTATTTGTTTGTGCTTTTATGGTTTTTTCACGAAACCGAATAAAGATATTTGATGATGATGATTATGCGTTATTTTGTATGTTATGTAGTAAATGTATCGCATTTTAAGGAAAATAATGTAACTATTTTTTTTTTATTACAATAATGTTAATTACATTTAAACACATATGCTTACCAATGCATTGTCAACATATTGGTCCCCGGTATGTTTTTTTTGCCAATGTCTTTGTACTTTACACTATGGGGCCGATTCCGATCTCGGTCGGAGGCGCACCCAATACCATTCGGTAGGGAAAAAAGCCATGCGAAAGCCTGTTTCCCGACCGATCCGTACAGCACACCGAACGAGTAAGTACGATGCGCACAACAGCACATAATCCGGCCGAGCCGTACTCACCCAAACCAGGTCCTGTTCTCCGACCGAGGCGAATCCGGAAACGCTGAATCGAGTCGCACAGAAGGGAAAATGCAGCTCCGTCCGGCCGAACAAGTACGATGCGCTTCCCGTACGCGCCGAACCCGTCGCTACGCACGGCACGTCAAAGCATCCGGGAGAGC
Organism: Calotriton arnoldi; assembly: GCA_963921515.1. Lineage (NCBI taxonomy): Eukaryota > Metazoa > Chordata > Amphibia > Caudata > Salamandridae > Calotriton > Calotriton arnoldi. The sequence continues at coordinate 556,400 of CAWUFW010008705.1, forward strand.
GCACATAAGCTCCGATTGGCGCCACAACACGATCCACGGCTACGAGGCGAACACGCCAGCGACGAGGACGACGCGAGCGGCGAGGACGACGCGAAGCAACGAGAAGGACGAACGACACGAACCAACCATGAATCCCTTCGTCCCGATCCTACCAATATACTACATTTACTACCGGAACAGGCACGGACGCGTACGGCGCAGAAGGTAAGTCAGACACCAACCACAAAACACATACCACACGTACACAACACATCACACACACACACAGAGGGATGCAGAATATACTTACACCAGCAACAGCAGCACCATAGGGGCGGGATGCCCATCACCAATGCCACATATGCACACAGGGGCCTGAATGCGCACCACCACCCCTACCCATGGGGGGCTGGATGCCTGCCACTACTACCACCCTGAGCCAGGGGGGGCTGGATGCCCACCACCACCCTTAGCCAGGGGGGGCTGGATGCCCACCACCACCCTTAGCCAGGGGGGGCTGGATGCCTACCACTACTACCACCCTGAGCCAGGGGGGCTGGATGCCTACCACTACTACCACCCTTAGCCAGGGGGACTGGATGCCTACCACTACTACCACCCTTAGCCAGGGGGATGGATGCCTACCACTACTACCACCCTGAGCCAGGGGGCTGGATGCCTACCACTACTACCACCCTTAGCCAGGGGGGCTGGATGCCTACCACTACTACCACCCTTAGCCAGGGGGGCTGAATGCCTACCACTACTACCACCCTTAGCCAGGGGGGGCTCGATGCCTACCACTACTACCACCCTTAGCCAGGGGGGGCTGGATGCCTACCACCACCCTTAGCCAGGGGGGACTGGATGCCTACCACTACTACCATCCTTAGCCAGGGGGGGCTGGATGCCTACCACTACTACCACCCCTACACATGGGGGGCTGGATGCCTACCACTACTACCACCCTGAGCCAGGGGGGGCTGGATGCCCACCACCACCCTTAGCCAGGGGGGGCTGGATGCCCACCACCACCCTTAGCCAGGGGGCTGGATGCCTACCACTACTACCACCTGAGCCAGGGGGCTGGATGCCTACCACTACTACCACCCTGAGCCAGGGGGGCTGGATGCCTACCACTACTACCACCCTTAGCCAGGGGGGCTGGATGCCTACCACTACTACCACCCTTAGCCAGGGGGCTGGATGCCTACCACTACTACCACCCTGAGCCAGGGGGGCTGGATGCCTACCACTACTACCACCCTTAGCCAGGGGGCTGGATGCCTACCACTACTACCACCCTTAGCCAGGGGGCTGGATGCCTACCACCACCCTTAGCCAGGGGGGCTGGATGCCTACCACCACCCTTAGCCAGGGGGCTGGATGCCACCACCACCCTTAGCCAGGGGGCTGGATGCCTACCACTACTACCACCCTGAGCCAGGGGGGCTGGATGCCTACCACTACTACCATCCTTAGCCAGGGGGCTGGATGCCTACCACTACTACCACCCTTAGCCAGGGGGCTGGATGCCTACCACTACTACCACCCTGAGCCAGGGGGCTGGATGCCTACCACTACTACCACCCTTAGCCAGGGGGCTGGATGCCTACCACTACTACCACCCTTAGCCAGGGGGCTGGATGCCTACCACTACTACCACCCTTAGCCGGGGGGCTGGATGCCTACCACCACCCTTAGCCAGGGGGCTGGATGCCTACCACTACTACCACCCTTAGCCAGGGGGCTGGATGCCTACCACCACCCTTAGCCAGGGGGCTGGATGCCTACCACTACTACCACCCTTAGCCAGGGGGCTGGATGCCTACCACCACCCTTAGCCATGGGGGCTGGATGCCTACCACTACTACCACCCTGAGCCAGGGGGCTGGATGCCTACCACTACTACCACCCTTAGCCAGGGGGCTGGATGCCTACCACTACTACCACCCTTAGCCAGGGGGCTGGATGCCTACCACTACTACCACCCTTAGCCAGGGGGCTGGATGCCTACCACCACCCTTAGCCAGGGGGCTGGATGCCTACCACTACTACCACCCTGAACCAGGGGGGGCTGGATTCCTACCACTACTACCACCCTTAGCCAGGGGGGGCTGGATGCCTACCACCACCCTTACCCAGGGGGGCTGGATGCCTACCACTACTACCACCCTTAGCCAGGGGGCTGGATGCCTAACACTACTACCACCCTGAGCCAGGGGGCTGGATGCCCACCACCACCCTTAGCCAGGGGGCTGGATGCCCACCACCACCCTTAGCCAGGGGGCTGGATGCCTACCACTACTACCACCCTGAGCCAGGGGGGCTGGATGCCTACCACTACTACCACCCTTAGCCAGGGGGCTGGATGCCTACCACTACTACCACCCTTAGCCAGGGGGGCTGGATGCCTACCACTACTACCACCCTTAGCCAGGGGGCTGGATGCCTACCACTACTACCACCCTTAGCCAGGGGGGCTGGATGCCTACCACCAACCTTAGCCAGGGGGCTGGATGCCTACCACTACTACCACCCCCACTCATAGGATGGACAATGCATGACACAACCAGCACACCACAACCTAGGGAATGCAAGAAAAGACATCCCCCAACACCATGACAAGCGTGTGTAGACTGTGTCAAATGCCTACAACACCGAACATGACTTTGAACATACAATGTGACCCCTAGCACATGTGCCACACATATATGTGTGTGGCACCCACAATGCAAGCAGGCCATGACCATTGTGGCAATGGGGTCCAAACCCCCATCATCACAGTGACCAAAATGTAAGTGTGGGGTCCATAGTTGAAGCACATTTTGAACATTGTGGCAATGGGGTCTAAACCCCCATCATCACAGTGAGCAAAATGTAAGTGTGGGGTCCATAGCTGAAGCACATTTTGAACATTGTGGCAATGGGGTCTAAACCCCCATCATCACAGTGAGCAAAATGTAAGTGTGGGGTCCATAGCTGAAGCACATTTTGAACATTGTGGCAATGGGGTCTAAACCCCCATCATCACAGTGAGCAAAATGTAAGTGTGGGGTCCATAGCTGAAGCACATTTTGAACATTGTGGCAATGGGGTCTAAACCCCCATCATCACAGTGAGCAAAATGTAAGTGTGGGGTCCATAGCTGAAGCACATTTTGAACATTGTGGCAATGGGGTCTAAACCCCCATCATCACAGTGACCAAAAGGTAAGTGTTGACAAAGAAAGAGGTGCAACTGCCAAACTGCATGGATGATTCCTGGTCACAGAACAAAAAACACATCAGTGGCAAAGTAGTGTATGTGTCCCATTGCAACATAAATTGGGTGAGCCAAATACTGCAGTGCAAATAAGACATACCTTTGGCCATGTGCAGACAAACAACACCCATGGGGGCTGACACCGTCAACATTCATCAATGACACAATGACAGAAGTGACCATCAGAATGCAGACCCACATATTTGCACCAATGAGCACACAAATGCAGATACCCTGTGGAGACTGCAGATGTGAGGTGAACAGATACCATACCATGGCAGCAATGGGACACACAAACCATGATCATTGTGCTGACCGATGACCTAGGAGTCCCAGGGACAGCAGGGAAACCCACCAAACTACATACAGCCAATGGCACACCCAAGATATGCCAATGTAGTGGTGCAGATGCACAAACACAAACAGGCAGACCCACACTGCACATCATACACAACAGGTGAGGGGGGGGGGGTGCCAGTGTCCCCAGGCAACCACACAACACATGACGGCAATACCACACCAACCAATGGGATCCCAGCCACAGTCACACACCAATGAAGAAGCCAAGGTCACCCACAAAGAACACACATAGACAACAACCAACATTGCAGCCCGGACCCTGAGGAGTGCCAGCAGTCACACACACAACGTGTCACAAGCACTGAAAGATAACACAAACTGGAAATCACATGACAGGGGCAAACAACAAGTGCCAAGGGGAAACCTGACTGTGACCCATCTGCGTCTGCACACAAACTCAGCCCTGACAGCAAACACACCTATGGGTGACACCCTGATGACCAGTAATGTGCCATGCACCCACATCACAGAGAACCCAGGGAGAAGACTTTGGGGGAACATAGGTCAACTCAGCTAGCATCACAAACAGGTACAACACTAGGGATCACAGCATGCACAGCTAAACGGAAGTGAACACACAGACATGCACATACAACACACACCTTGGGCGCAGGCAATGTCACTGGAGTACACACTGCCATGAGGGGACTCCACTCCTGTGTGAGGAAAGCTGTGCCATATGTTGCCTCAGTAGGGCCCCATCATGTCAGCTGAGCACTTGGTCACACAATCAACAATTAGCACCAAATGAGGGCTCCCGTCACATCAGCCTGGTCATGGAAGTGCCAACGGAATCATCAGCACAGATCCAACACACTTGTATAGCAATGTTGCACTGACAACACAGATGAGTCCTTCCCCATTGATGCCCAAACCTGCATGTCCAGTGGAGATGGCCACACGGTCAGGGAAGTAGGCGAATTGAACAATGGCAGGCACAACAGATGTGCAGGGGTGGAAGCCACAGATGTGAAATAGCTAATCTAAGTAGGAAATCCCATTGCCAAATACTGAACACATGACACCCTCAGATGCTGCTATGGATGACATGGATACACCACAGGATAGGACACATTCCCCCTGGACCACATGGGTTCCTGCACAGTACCACTTCATAATCATGAGACCAAATATCACCATCACTGCAGCAAGGGCATGGTTAGCATCATCAACAACATGTACATCAGAAGCATAAGCACTAGAGAACAGAAAGTTGCTTTATTCAGCATATGTGTGGAATGAAAACAAAGTCCAGAAAAAACACAAAGGCCAATGGCCAGTCCATTGTAAAAGTCCAAACAGGGTGACAGTGGCAGATGTCACCCTACGCATGCCTGCACAAAACCAGGGACAATCCACTAGGAGGGGCAACCGGGGGGCAGGCCAGGCACACGCAGGGACAGGATCAGGGCTCACCAGGAGGAAGCAGGGAAGGGGTGGTGGGTGCTGGAGAGCCACTGACAACTGCAGTGGAGGTGTCTGACATGGTGTGTGCCGGCACAACTGGGGGGCATGACTCAGATGTTGTGGGTGCCGGCACGACTGCAGTGGACCCTGCAGATGGAGTGGACAGGTCCACCACTGCAGTGCCCAAGTCAGACAGGGTGGTAGTGGACTCCACTGCAGTGCCTACCACCAGGGGAGGAGAATGGGGAACAGGCAAGGTGGGCTGGACAGAGGGGGAGGACACCCTCACCACATCAGTGGCACAGACAAGCGCAGCAGGGGGTGTGGTGCCGGGAGAGCAAGTGGCAGGGGAGAAGGCCGGATCCTCTTGGGGATGGTATATCTGTGGGTGGGGAACCTGGGGCAGGGTGTGGTGGGGGCACCTGTTGAGTGGGGGCCTGAGGGATGGAGGAAGGAGACCTGGTGCCTGAGCTGCAGGGCGGCGGTGGGGTCTTGCTCTTACGACTCCGGGGGGACTTGCGGGTGGGGGCCTCAGTCTGTCTGCGCCTGGGGGAGGGTGTCCGGGGGCGAGGGCACTCTGCTCCGTGTGGGTGGGCTTCCTCTTCCCCCTGGATGCTGGAGCAGCTGGATCGGAGGGGAAGAGGCCGAGGTCACTGAGGAAGAGGCGCTGGGTCTTTGGGGTTGCAGGTGAGGCAAGGGAGGGTGTTTTGGAGGGAGAGGCAACTGAGGACTGCGCAGTGCTCGTGGATGCGTGTGTGTGTACCAGGGCCCCATCCCCTGTGAGTCTGGTTTCAGTCCCCTGACTGTGCGTGCGTGTGCGTTTTGTTTGTGGCGTGTGTGTCTGTGTGCTGGATGTGTGTGTGCTGGTGTGTGCCTGTGCTGGTGTGTGTGTGCTTGGGATGGGTAAGGTGCTGGGGAGTGTGGATGGAGCAGAGGCAGGAGGGGTGAGGGACTGTCTGAGGAGGGACACTGCTGCCGTCAGGGAGGAGTCCATGGACCTATTGCCCCTCTGTAGGTCAGACATGCCCGATGAGATGCCCTCCATGAACGACACCAGCTGAGTCAACAGAGCGGTGTGCGCATGGAGGACACTCAGCATGGCTGTCTGCCCTACATGGAGCTGGCGAAGGAGGTACACAGACTCCTCACTCAGGGCAGCAGGGGACACAGGGGCAGGGGTGCGGTGCCTGGCCCAAAGGAGACACGCTCCCGAACATGGGAGCCTCCACGGACCTGGGGAATGGGAGCCGATGGGAGGGCAGTGGTGGTGCTGGTGGTGGCGGGGACAGCAACACTAGCTGGGGTGTGGTGGCTGCTGACACCCGCCTCCATAAGGAGTCATCCTCCGAGTTGCTCTGGTCCTCAGCTGAGGTGGATGGTGCTGAGGACTCCTCGGTGTGGCTCCCCTCGCCCTCCGTGCCACTGGGTCCCTCCGACCACTCCTCGGCTGCTGACCCAGTCTGGCTCTCCGGCTCCTCCTGGTCCGTGGAGCTGTCCCCTTCCGTGGCCGTGGATGTATCTGCAAACAATGGGGAAACAGACAGACATCAGTCACCTGCACCAACGCACACACCACTGTGAGCACAGCACATTACAGAGCAAGCCCTTGCATCATTAGTTGTACATTGCTAAAAGTGCCCTAACTGAACAGGAGCAGCCAATTGTCAGTCTGATGCCAACCATGGCACTCACATCCCACATGGCCTTGCACCCATCTGTCTGGTGTCTGTTGGATTGCAACACCCCAGTGTGGACACATGCACCAACTACACAGTAGTTGGACAGTGCAGAAGGACACGGTGTGGCATGTGGACATGCACACATCACAGCTCTTGCCACTGAGTCAGTACAGGTTTCCGGATGAAAGGGATGCCCAGAGTCAAATAGGAAATGCATGTGATGCATACCAGCGACAGACACCATGATGCACCCATGTCCTGATAGCCATCGCCACAATGGTGTGCATGTAGCACATGTCACTCCCCTGCAGGATCACCAATAAGTAGACACATGCCATGGCGGAGGCATGACTGCTAAGTCATACATCACTGTTTCAGTGATGTATGACTTAGCAGCCAGACAACAACACTCTGCACTGTGTCACAATAGTAGGTCATGGGGAATGCAAGTCCTGGAGCTGCACAAGTGCACATGTACATCCCCCACAACACATCATCTTAACCCTCATCTGTCCAGGTCATACCTATTGGACATATGGGAGACCTGTGACACTACCCTCTGAACCTGAGCCCCTCACAATCTGCTGTGAATGGGGAACAGCTGCCTGAACTTCACATTCACATACCCCAGTCTGCACGGGCAGCTGATCAAACACCTATGTGACACACAAGTATCATCTCCTATGGTCACATCTCCAGGGGCATGCTGAGCCCCTACCAAGAAACACCCCAGCAGTCCTGGCAACTAATCCACAGCACACTAACACAGAGGCAGACACCTGAGGGGTCAAATCACTGCGCACAATGTGTCAGCTGATACACTGGAGTGGGAGTACAGAGTGCATTGCATGGCCTGGAGTAGGCATGACTGTCCTGCCCCACATGAATGAGGGATGAGCCCTGGACAGTAGATAGCTGGCTATGTATGTGTGACACACGTAATCTGCACACTCCTGGGGCCCAAACATTGTTCCCACCCGCTGCATGGGCGTGTGCCACATACCCCAGGCACATGTGGTGGCTCAGCTCAGCAAGTGGACCGCATATCAAAGCAACACGCAGATTACATGTCCGAACACAGGTGTTGTGTGAACAATGGACCCACCCACGATGCCCACAACAGAGTTAGGGAAACAGATGCTGTCCCCCACCTTTAGTGAAGCAAACTGCAAGGACACAGTCCCAAGTGACACAATTCTCTGAATGTAAGGGCCACACCTGGGTATCAGATGAGCAGTGGGCAGTGCACAATAGAGGGACATGGCTCCTGGACAACATGACTGCTGCACTGTGGCAGTTGAACCAGGCCAGAGGAGGGCACAAAGCATGTAATACAGAGTTCACAGTGCAGTCTTTGACTCACCCCCTCCTTGCTGCAGGTCTGGAAACACCACCGCCAGGATCTGGAGCATGTGGGGGGTCAGGGTCCGTGTTCCGCCCCTCCTGCGAGGAGGCGACAGCTTCAGCTGGACCCGTGCAATCCTCCGGGTCCAGCCACGAAGGTCCTGCCACCTCTTCTGGCAGTTGCGGATCCGGCGCTTGTAGACCCCCACGGACCGGACAGCCCGGACGATGTCCTTCCAGATCTCCTGCTTCCGATGGGCATTAACCTGTCAGGATGACAAAGTGAAAAGGCTATTACTACACATGCAACATATCCGTGCATGACACAGTTGTATATACATGTCTCAATCACAGGGGCACATGATGTACACAGGCAGTGCAAAGCTGCCCATGGACAGTTTGCCAGACGTCACTACATGGTATCATTGCATGGGAAGTAAAACCTTGTTCAAATGCACTGTCACTGCACCATACCTGTCCAGTGCATGTCACTACACACTATGGGGGGTGACAACTACTCAGTGAGCCTGCTAGCCAGTGGCGTGCAGACTTTCAGCCTTGCTAGTCAGACAATATGCACATTCAGAAAGGCAGTGCACAGAACACTCACCTGCTCCCCTGGTGTCCCATACAGCTTGCTGTACTGTGGAAGTAGGCTGTCCAGCAGGGCCTGGTTCTCCTCAAGGCTGAAGGCTGGGGCTCTCTCCACAGTACGTGCCATTGCAGGGTCCAGAGGGGCAGAGACAGCAGCAGTGCAGTGGCAGATGTCGTCCTGGAGCATGTAGTGCAGGCAAGTGAGCTCTCAGGGGAACAGCCAGCAATATATATGTGCTGGAGAGGCAGATACTGTCCCTTGTGTCCAAAGTGATAGGTCCAAGTCGTTTGCATCTTCTGAATCTGGCCAATCCATGGAATAGCAGCACCAATACACGCCCACAGCATCCTTCAAATCTTCAACTTCATGACATACATGATTTTGCAACATTGTTGTGGGTGACCAACTGAATTTCCAGCAACCGACTCGTTCGAAATTCGAAAACGCGTCCGTTGCCAGGCAAGGCCATTGTCAATGGGTGCGCACCGATCGGTCCATTGCCGTACAACGCGTACAGGGGTACAACGCGTACCCGCACACATTGAATGCAATGGGCAGGCCGGGGGCCCGATCAGTCCATTGCGGTACAACGCGTACAGGGGTACAACGCGTGCCCGCACACATTGAATGCAATGGGCCGGCCAGGGGCCCGATCGGTCCATTGCGGTTACAACGCGTACAGGGGTGCAACGCGTACCCGCACACATTGAATGCAATGGGCCGGCCGGGGCACCGATCGGTCCATTGCAGTACAACGCGTACAGGGGTACAACGCGTGCCCGCACACATTGAATGCAATGGGCCGGCCGAGGGCACCGATCGGTCCATTGCGGTTCAGCTGCGTACAGGGGTACAACGCGTACCCGCACACATTGAATGCAATGGGCCAGCCGGGGCACCGATCGGTACATTGCAGTACAACGCGTACAGGGGTACAACGCGTACCCGCACACATTGAATGCAATGGGCCGGCCGAGGGCACCGATCGGTCCATTGCGGTACTGCTGGCGTACAGGGGTACAATGCGTACCCGCACACATTGAATGCAATGGGCGGCCGGGGGCACCGATCGGTCCATTGCTGATCAACAGCGTACAGGGGTACAACGCGTACCCGCACACATTGAATGCAATGGGCGGCCGGGGCACCGATCGGTCCACTGCAGTACAACGCGTACAGAGGTACAACGCGTACCGCGCACATTGAATGCAATGGGCGGCCAGGGGCACCGATCGGTCCATTGCAGTACTAACGCGTACAGGGGTACAACGCGTACCGCGCACATTAAATGCAATGGGCCGGCCAGGGCACCGGTCGGTCCATTGCAGTACAACAGCGATACAGGGGTACAACGCGTACCGCGCACATTGAATGCAATGGGCCGGCCGGGGCACCGATCGGTCCATTGCTGATCAACAGCGTACAGGGGTACAACGCGTACCCGCACACATTGAATGCAATGGGCCTGCCGGGGCACCGATCGGTCCATTGCGATACAACGCATACAGGGGTACAACGCGTACCCGCACACATTGAATGCAATGGGCGGCCGGGGCACCGATCGGTCCATTGCAGTACTACGCTACAGGGGTACAACGCGTACCCGCACACATTGAATGCAATGGGCGGCCGGGGCACCGATCGGTCCATTGCTGATCAACGCGTACAGGGGTACAACGCGTACCCGCACACATTGAATGCAATGGGCCGGCCGGGGCACCGATCGGTCCATTGCAGTACAACGCGTACAGGGGTACAACGCGTACCCGCACACATTGAATGCAATGGGCGGCCAAGGGCACCGATCGGTCCATTGCAGTACAACGCGTACAGGGTACAACGCATACCCACACACATTGAATGCAATGGGCCGGCCGGGGCACCGATCGGTCCATTGCAGTACAGCGATACAGGGGTACAACGCGTACCCGCACACATTGAATGCAATGGGCCGGCCGGGGCACCGATCGGTCCATTGCGGTACTACTGCGTACAGGGGTACAACGCGTACCCGCACACATTGAATGCAATGGGCCGGCCAGGGCACCGATCGGTCCATTGCAGTACTGCGCGTACAGGGGTACAACGCGTACCCGCACACATTGAATGCAATGGGCCAGCCAGGGGCACCGATCGGTCCATTGCTGATCAACAGCGTACAGGGGTACAACGCTTCCCCTCACACATTGAATGCAATGGGCCGGCCGGGGCACCGGTCGGTCCATTGCAGTACTGCTGCGTACAGGGGTACAACGCGTACCCGCACACATTGAATGCAATGGGCCGGCCGGGGCACCGATCGGTCCATTGCAGTACAACGCGTACAGGGTACAACGCGTACCCGCACACATTGAATGCAATGGGCCGGCCGGGGGCACCGATCGGTCCATTGCTGTTCTAACATCACTGTACATGTGACTGGCATATGTCACCATGCCTGTCTCAGATGGACATATGCCAGCCACAGATAGCTCCCAGGGAGTGAGGGCACACCTACATCACGACAGCCTGTCCAAACTTTATCATTAGGCATGTAAGGCTGCATTTCCTATTGTGTGTATGTTGGTGTACATGTTGTCCTGTGGGTGTCACCTGTGGGCAGCCACCCCCAGGCTGTGCACGTGTTCATGGGGACAGGATCCTGGGTGTTACGTGTACATGACCACTGTGTTGTGCAACTGTTCATATCTGTGCATGTGCCATGGTCACATTTCACAGTGGTGTATGTGTATGTCATGTCACATACCCCGTGAGTCCCATGTGGGACGGTATGTTTGAGCCAGGGTGTCCCAGTGGCACAACAGTGATGGTCCTCCACAGTCTGTGTGCATGTAGTGTTTACAATGTCTCTGATTTCATGTGCACAATGGGAGACAGTCTCCACATCCACGTTGTGTGTGCATGGACTTTGATGTTGTGCGTGTGTGTGTCACAGATGTCCATGTCTGTCCTGCCGTAGCAAGTGGGACCACTACCTGTGGGGGTCATGGTTGTTTTGCTGTGGTGTATACATGATACTCCATGTGATGCCAGTGTCCATGTGGCAATACAGGGTCCCTGGGAATGTACCTGTCGTTGAGCTGTGGTGCCTGGGGCACATCTGTCCTCACATGTCACTGCCTCATGATATCCAATGGGCCAACCTGGGACTAATTGATGCCACTTGTTGGACCGTGTTGACAGATGTTGGCCATGTATGTACCATACATGTACTTACGGAACTGCACACTTCATGTAGTTGTGCCTCATAATGATGTATGTTGGGATATTGAGTGTGTTCAATGCTGCATATGTGGGGTGACTGACAATCTTGCTTACTTCTCCTCTGCACTGCAGGGCTCCTGCTGTCCATCGACCATTCCCAGACCTGGCAACGATGGTGGAACGGGACAGCATCCGACGGTACCGCTTCACCAGGCAGCTGATTGAGGATTTGGCAGTGCAGTTGTCCCCACATTTGCAGCCTGGCCGGCCGTATCCTACAGCGCTGACCCCCAAGGTGAAGGTGATGGCAGCCCTACACTTCTTTGCCACCGGTACCTTCCAACATACTGTGGCGACTGCTGGTGGGATGTCACAGACCATGTTGAGCCGTGTGCTCCGCGATGTTTTGGCGGCAATGTTGCTATTCCTGAACCGGTACATCTATTTCCCTAGACTGCGACGACTCACTGACGTGAAGAGTGACTTTTATGCCCTGGGGAGGATGCCGCATGTCATTGGCTCCATTGATGGGACACATGTGGCTTTGGTACCACCACAGGCCCAGGAGCAGGCCTACAGGAACCGCAAGCACTACCACTCGGTCAATGCACTGGTGGTGTGTCTTGCAGACATGACCATCACACACGTGTGTGCCCGTTTCCCTGGTTCAGCACACGATGCCTTTGTGATGAGGAGTAGTCGCATCCCCAGGATGATGGCACAGATGCAGAACCAGCGTGCCTGGCTTGTCAGTGTGTACTGACTTTGTGCCATTGTGTGTGATCTGATCTGTAGTATTCCGCCCACTTTTCCAAGTCAGCTAATGTGCACTTGTCTGTCCGTAGGTGACTCGGGATACCCCAACATGCCGTGGTTGCTGACACCCCTCAGGAACCCTGTGACACCAGCCCAGATGCGCTACAATGAGGCACATGGTCGGACCAGGAGAGTGATTGAGCGGACATTTGGTCTCCTGAAGAGCCGCTTCCGCTGCCTGGACAAGACCGGAGGGTCCCTCCCATATGCCCCTGCGAAAGTGTGCAAGATTATCATCGTCTGCTGCATGCTCCACAACCTGGCAGTGCGGAAGGAGTTACCTCTCATCCAGGATGACAATGACCAACATCCGCCACCTGTGGAGGATCCTGGCCTGGACCACGATGCCAGTGACGATGATGATGATGATGATGATGATGAGGGTGATGTCCGCACACAGCTCATCACCAACTTCTTTAGCTGAATGTGAGTATCCTGAGGTGTCATGTCAATGATGTGAGTTGGCATGATATGTGTAGGTGGTGCTCTGGTGCTGTTGGAGTGTGTCCATGGGCTACTTGACTGGATGTGTGTTGCGATGTGTGCTTACAGGTGGGCTGTACTCCCCAACAGTGTTGACATGCTAACTTGGTTCTGGGTGGGTATCTTGTAACATGTATTGTGCATGAGTTTTGCTGTTCTGTCCTGTACTCCATTGCTTTTGACTGTGTGTCATTTCTGTCCTTCACAGGGTACTTTCAGATTCGTTTGGTCAACTGTGTCCACCGATGACGTGATTGCACTTCCAGGGTGGAGCTGTTGTGTTCCTACAGGTGATGTGCGCCACACCCATGGACTTCCTTCCGTCTACAGTTGTTGACTGTGTGCCCGCTGCCAGGTGGGATTACCTTGCATCTGTAGTGGTTACGACATGTTGCAACTGTGTAATAAACCTGTGCTTCACTTTGTGATGTGCGTTGTCTGTGGTCACACATTTGACTGCCATTTGCTTACTGCACCTGTGGGCTACTTGACTACAACTGGGAATGGGTGTGGTGTCTGTGCATTGCACCGTCTTCCCTGGCAACATCAGTGTAGGCAATGAGTCAGATGGCCTAGGTGTGTATGTGTTGTGTAGCCCTGGTGGTGTTTCTCCCTCATATGTGTCACGTTGCCTTTACTCACATGCCTGTGTTGTACTTGCTGTTGCAGTTCGCATACACAGTGTAATTTTGCAGTTCATCATCCCCATAACAGCACCCACGTTGGAATCACAACAGAGGCAAGTATGGTGTATTAGTGTGTTTATTGTGATACATTTGTGTGAATAGTGCATAGGATGGGTAGTGCTGTACATAAATCTTGCAATCAGAAGTTCCTAGGTGAATTGAAAGTCCTGGTAGACAGAATCCCCAGTATCGGGGCCACAGTTGTCTGAGACATTGGTCCAACTTGTACTCCCCATGCAATGTGTGGGAGTAGTGTTGCTGTCAACAGGGTGAACAGTCTGTGCACAAAGGTGAACATCCAGAACAGGTTCAGGCTTCCTGGGAGTTGTGCTTGGCCATCGGCCTCTCACTTGCCCCTCTTCGGACGACCCCTCTTCTATGGGGGGCCCCTCAAGTACAGGCTGCTGCGGTGCAGGGGACTCTCCGCCAGAGTCATCCTCCCTCCCTGTGGCAGTTGCAGTTTGGGCAGCACCAGATGTTGTTGGCACACAGGGAGGTGTGGACTCGTTGCTGTTCATCTGGCGGAGGCATTGTAAAATGTCCCTGTGCACCGCCGTCATCTCATGCAGTGCATCCCACTTGGACTCCACGCGGGACATGTGTGAGTCCACGCGGGACATGTGTGACTCCACGTGGGACATGTGAGAGTCCAAGCGGGCATGATGGGCAGCCTGCTGCTGTTTCATGTCTCTGAGGAGCCCCACTACCTGGCTGAGGTCTCCGGTGCTGGACTGGTACGCATCAGCTATGCGTACCAGTTGTGGGTCGTCATGCACACCAGCAACCTCTGCAAGCAGCGACCTCTGTCTCCCACCCCTCCCACCACCCCTGCTGACATGTGCAGTGCGTGCAGTGGCACGCACAGATGACCCTGGTCCACCTTGGAGGTTGGTGGTGGTGGTGGTGTCCATGGCCCCAGGTTGGTCCAGGGTCCCTGTGCTGGTGTTGCTCCTTGTTCTGTCCATGTCGGCAGGGATGGTATTTGTGTTGACAGTCGTTGGAGGGTGGGTGCAGGGGTGCAGCTGGTGGTCCTGCTGGTGCTGCAGCTGGTGGTCCTGCTGGTGCTGCATGTAGACTTGCACCGGATGTGCCAGGTTGGTCTTCTTCGTCCGAGGAGGGCAGAGGCTGTACGACACCAGTGAGCTCCGCATCCTCTTGAGCCTGGGACTGGGACTCCTCAGCGTCTGCTGCTGTGTCCCCATCATCACCTGTTTTTGGGAGACACACACAATGTATGTTATGTTTCTGCAGGCATCAATGGTTGACACACATGACAGTTGTGACTGTGCCTCTGGGTGCGGGCCTGTACATTGCATTGTCCTAAGTCGTCACAGTCAGGGGTTGATATTGGTGTGGCACATTGTCCTGCATTATTTGGGCATTTCTATGTATTTGTTGGGGTGTGAACATGGTCTGCATTGGTTGTGTTTGGTTGACAGCCGGCCCTCCTTCCCACCCACCCAGCCAGTCAGTTATCCCACCATGGACTGTGCTTGCATTGCAGGGAGTGGAAGTTGTCTCTCAGGATGTCAGTCAGTGGTGTCCTGCTGTTTGTTGGTGCACAGTTGCCAGCAGGGCCTTGTGCTCCCCACAGCAGTAGCCAGTGTCAGCCATCTTGTGAGTCCTTCTCCACTCCCTGTGATGTGTGCATGGTTCAGGGTGGTGTTGATGGGACAGTTGTGGGGGTGACCAATATCAGTGACTGCCACTCCCATCATGCTATTGCCTCCACCCCACTTGCCAGCATTCCCATACTTACTTGCTTTTGTGGGGAGTTCAGTGTGTGTGGGTGTGAGGGCAATGGCAAGATGGCTGACAGTGGTGTCCTGCTGTTGGTTGGTGTGCAGTTCCCAGCAGGGCCTTGTGCTCCCCACAGCAGTAGCAAGTGTCAGCCATCTTGTGAGTCCTTCTCCACTCCCTGTGATGTGAGCATGGTTCAGGGTGGTGTTGATGGGACAGTTGTGGGGGTGACCAATATCAGTGACTGCCACTCCCATCATGCTATTGCCTCCACCCCACTTGCCAGCATTCCCATACTTACTTGCTTTTGTGGGGAGTTCAGTGTGTGTGGGTGTGAGGGCAATGGCAAGATGGCTGACAGTGGTGTCCTGCTGTTGGTTGGTGTGCAGTTCCCAGCAGGGCCTTGTGCTCCCCACAGCAGTAGCCAGTGTCAGCCATCTTGTGAGTCCTTCTCCACTCCCTGTGATGTGAGCATGTTTCAGGGTGGTGTTGATGGGACAGTTGTGGGGGTGACCAATATCAGTGACTGCCACTCCCATCATGCTATTGCCTCCACCCCACTTGCCAGCATTCCCATACTTACTTGCTTTTGTGGGGAGTTCAGTGTGTGTGGGTGTGAGGGCAATGGCAAGATGGCTGACAGTGGTGTCCTGCTGTTGGTTGGTGTGCAGTTCCCAGCAGGGCCTTGTGCTCCCCACAGCAGTAGCCAGTGTCAGCCATCTTGTGAGTCCTTCTCCACTCCCTGTGATGTGAGCATGGTTCAGGGTGGTGTTGATGGGACAGTTGTGGGGGTGACCAATATCAGTGACTGCCACTCCCATCATGCTATTGCCTCCACCCCACTTCCCAGCATTCCCATACTTACTTGCTTTTGTGGGGAGTTCAGTATGTGTGGGTGTGTGAGCAATGGCAAGATGGCTGACAGTGGTGTCCTGCTGTTGGTTGGTGTGCAGTTCCCAGCATGCCCTTGTGCTCCCCACGACACAGCAACAGTGTCAGACATCTTTGATGGGCCTTTCCACTCTCTGTGGGATGTGCATGCGTGAGTGTGAGCTTGCTGGGCCATGTGGTGGGGGATGTAGAGCTGTGACTACGACTCCCATCATGCTATTGCCTCCACCCCCTTCCCAGCATGCCCATGCTTCCTTCCTTTTGACTCTGCTTCCCTGTGGGGTGGGCTGGCTGTGCTGACAGGATGGCTGGGAGTGTTGTCCTGGCAGTTGTTTGGCTAAAAGTCCCAAGAGTGTCCCTGTGCTTCACACAACATAACCCAGGGTGGTGGTTCTTTGTGGGATCTTGAGTTAGGATGTGAGGCATTGCATTCTACCAGGTGGGTTCTGTGGAGTTTGTGTTGAGGGTGTGTGTGAGGGAGGTGCTTGTGACTATGGTCAGTGCTGCAAGTCCTCCTTCCCACCCAGCCAGCCAGATATCCCACCATGGAACGTGCTTGCATTGCAGGGAGTGGAAGTTGTCTCTCAGGATGTCAGTCAGTGGTGTCCTGCTGTTTGTTGGTGCACAGTTGCCAGCAGGGCCTTGTGCTCCCCACAGCAGTAGCCAGTGTCAGCCATCTTGTGAGTCCTTCTCCACTCCCTGTGTTGTGAGCATGGTTCAGGGTGGTGTTGATGGGACAGTTGTGGGGGTGAGCTATGTCTGTGACTATGACTCCCATCATGCTATTGCCTCCACCCCACTTCCCAGCATTCCCATACTTACTTGCTTTTGTGGGGAGTTCAGTGTGTGTGGGTGTGAGAGCAATGGCAAGATGGCTGACAGTGGTGTCCTGCTGTTGGTTGGTGTGCAGTTCCCAGCATGCCCTTGTGCTCCCCACGACACAGCAACAGTGTCAGACATCTTTGATTGGCCTTTCCACTCTCTGTGGGATGTGCATGCGTGAGTGTGAGCTTGCTGGGCCATGTGGTGGGGGATGTAGAGCTGTGACTACGACTCCCATCATGCTATTGCCTCCACCCCCTTCCCAGCATGCCCATGCTTCCTTCCTTTTGACTCTGCTTCCCTGTGGGGTGGGCTGGCTGTGCTGACAGGATGGCTGGGAGTGTTGTCCTGGCAGTTGTTTGGCTAAAAGTCCCAAGAGTGTCCCTGTGCTTCACACAACATAACCCATGGTGGTGGTTCTTTGTGGGATCTTGAGTTAGGATGTGAGGCATTGCATTCTACCAGGTGGGTTCTGTGGAGTTTGTGTTGAGGGTGTGTGTGAGGGAGGTGCTTGTGACTATGGTCAGTGCTGCAAGTCCTCCTTCCCACCCAGCCAGCCAGATATCCCACCATGGAACGTGCTTGCATTGCAGGGAGTGGAAGTTGTCTCTCAGGATGTCAGTCAGTGGTGTCCTGCTGTTTGTTGGTGCACAGTTCCCAGCAGGGCCTTGTGCTCCCCACAGCAGTTGCCAGTGTCCGCCATCTTGTGAGTCCTTCTCCACTCCCTGTGATGTGCGCATGGTTCATGGTGGTGTTGATGGGACAGTTGTGGGGGGCAATATGTGTGACTGCGACTCCCATGATGCTATTGGCTACACTGACTTGGCCAGCATACACAGAATTCCTTCCTTTGAGTGGTCTTCACTGTGTGTTGGTGTTGTTGTGGTGGCTACATGTCTGGATGTGTTTGTTAGTTCTATTTGTGCCACTGCCTAGCTGTAGTTGTAGTTGTGTTTGTACATGTGATGGCACAGTTGGATGTAACTTTTTTGATGGCATGTGTTGTGTTTATCTGACTGACATACACATTTGGGGATGATTCTGTTCTGGTTGCTGTGTAATTGCTATGAGTGCATGGTTTGACTCTCCCCTTGACAGTGATGTGTGTGTGTTTTGTGGCAGAATATTGTGTACATTTGTTGTGTACTCACCAGGCTCTGGGATGTTCTCTAGTCCATAGACACTCACTGGCGGAAGGATGGCCCGCACCTTCTCCTCCCAGGGCCTGAGGTATATTGGCTTGGCAGGAGGGCCACTGCCGGTGTATTGGCTGATGATGTAGTCTTTCTTGAGCAGGTCCCGTACCCTCCTGCACACGTCATACCACCTGTTCTGGATGTCGCTCTTTGTGCGCAGACATGGTGATTGTGTGTTCACCCTGTTGATGATCCTCTCCCACATCTTGGTTTTCTGGGAGATGGGGGTCTGTTGGACCAGTGTGCCAAACAGCTGTGGCTCTACCCTGAGGATCTCGTCTACCATGACTTCCAATTCACAATCTAGGAACTTGTGATTCTTCTTGGGGGCATGGTGATGGGTGGTGATGGTGAGTGATGTGTGTGTTGGTGTGCAGGTGAGGGTGTGTGAGTGTGTGTTTTGCTGGGTGTATGTGAGGTAGGTATTTGTTGGTGTGCTGATGGTGTGTGGCTTGTGTGAGGGATGAGCTGTGGGTGTGTGGTTGCTGTCTCTTGGGTGCTGGCAGTGGAATGGCATTTGCAAAGGATCATGGTTGTGATTTGTGTCCTTTATATGGGTGGAGTTGTGGGTGTGTCTTTGTTCTCTGTCCCCACCCCCAGTATTTATTGGCTTTGTAATTGCTTGTTTGGCCTTTTTTGTGTGATTTTTCCTTTGTACTGTCTGTGCATGTTGGAAACGTTCTTGTGACCGAGTCGGACCCTGCATTTGTCTCGTACGGTGTTCTCCGTTTCGTTCACGCTGTGTTTGTGCAGTTTTCTATGCTGCGTACGCGTCGGTCGCGGTGTTTTGTGTTGCTTCGGCTCGGTTTTGTATGCGTGTCGGTCGTGCGGCTTGTCCTCCGTCCGACTCGGTCGTGGTTTTCGCGCCTTGCATCGTGCTTTGCGGTTTGGAGTTCGCGTGTACGTTTCGGTCGGATTTGTTCCGGGTGCGTGTCGGTCGGTTGGATTTGCGTGTTTTCCGGCCGGATTGCTGTTTTCCATGCGGCTCGGTCGTTCGGCTTGGGTTCGGTACGTGTCGGTCGGATTTTGCACGCTTTGCATCGTACTTGGCGTGTCGGGCGCCACAGGTACGTGTCGGTCGGTATTATTTCCGAGTCGGTCGGTGCTTTTTCCGGCCCGAATCGGAATCGACCCCTATATGTAATGTCGATATTTTGGTTGTCAGTACTTTGACATTGATATTTTTGCACCACAATATTGTTGTACTTGATATTTCATCATACAAGCTTTAGTAAACCCATTAGTTTCGGCTCCAAATACCTACTTGTCATTTTCATCAAGTACTCATAAGCTTTACTGACCAAAAAGGACAAAATCTACCTCACTTGCCCATCTATCACAATGACAGGACAGCAAACTCATAGTATGGTAATGGTAGCCTACAAATATCACAGATGTCTGCCTTTTGTGAGGATGACCAACAGAAGTCACTAATGTCCTTGTTTGCCAGTGACTATTTCTACAATAATGCCAATGATGCTAATGATAGCAACCTTATATTTATGCTCCACATACACGCTCCATATAGCTCGAATCCTTCCTTTAAAGCCGTATTGGAAAGGGTAAGTGTTTGGATCAGGGAAGCAGTCTAGTTGCTCTGCCATGTGCTGAGGACTAAAAGAGTATAAAGTTGAGCGTCTACGCTTCATTGGTGGAGCATAATATTACTTTCAGTTGTTGTTATGAGTGTTTAATAATTATTATTTTTATCTTTGAATAGTTTTTTTTTTTCAAACATCTCTGCATTTTGACTCTCAGTTTGATCAAGTTGGGGCTGCTGTCACAGCCATACTCTTTGAGACTCTGCACTTTACTGCCCCTGTGGCAACAAGGTTACAAATGGTTAGGTTGTTAATTTTAATGGCAATTTTTTAATGTAAGATGACCTGGAGTATGAGTCTTTTTTTAACTGACTGCACGCAGTCTACACCTAAAAGGAAGGCAATATAATTAGGTTGCACTTATGTGCTTCAAACAGCTGGAATCCTTCTTTGGTGGCCATATTGGGAAGGATAAGCGTTTGGGTGGGGAAAGCAACTGGTTAATCAGTCATGTGCCTAGGACTAGAAGAGTATAAAATTGAATGAGTGCACCAAAGGCAAGCCTGTCTGCTCCCGAATAGAATGGAACAGCAGAGAATGCTGCCATTTAAATTTAAGCTACAGGTCTGACACTCTCCAAAAATTAATGCGGGGGATCCAACTGCTTAACACCTGACTAGCTCAGAAACAATTGAGGGAATTAAGGCAAACTTTTGATGGCCTACCTAAGGGCAAAGAGGCTAATGTTGTTGTGAATTATTTGAGTTTAGGTTAATCTATTGCTCAGATAAATCAGTTATTTTGTGATCTTTATTAATACACGGTCGCCAGTGAAACACTGATGGGAAGAATTTGATTTATTGTCAGGTAGAAATTAGGATCTTACCTTTTTTACTCAAACATGGCTATGTGACTCTTCTGGGCCCAATTTGGCTACAGCCAATCCACCATAACATTGTGTTTTCTGTCAGAATAGGAAGCATTAAATGGGATATGTGATAGCTTTAGCCTTAATTATCAAGTTTAAAGCCTTTTGATTAATTAATTGGCATCAGATTTAGAAGACGTCTTGTAGCTCACTGTCAGTGAAACTGCTCTCCCACCCTCGCAGCTCCACCATTAAGTGAGGCCTCTCGTTAGCCCCTGCACTCCCGTAGTGTTGGTGTTCGAGGCCCTCCTCCACCCGCAGGTTATACCTGCGCCTCATCCCTGGTGGTCCAGTGGACCTCTGACTCCTTTCTCTCGCTCCTTTCTGCCCCTTTCTCCCTCTCCTCTCTGCTCCGTTTTCACCCTTTAGCTTCTGTTCCTTGTTCACCTTTGCTCCGTTTTCACCCTTTAGCCTTCTGCTCCTTTTTCACCCTTTAGCTCTGTGCTCCGTTTTCACCCTTTAGCCTTCTGCTCCTTTTTCACCCTTTAGCTCTGTGCTCCATTTTCACCCTTTAGCTCTGTGCTCTGTTTTTCACCCTTTAGCTTTCTGCTCCGTTTTCACTCTTTAGCTTTCTGCTCCGTTTTCACCCTTGCTCTGTTTTCACCCTTTAGCTTTCTGCTCCGTTTTCACCCTTTAGCTTTCTGCTCCGTTTTCACCCTTGCTCTGTTTTCACCCTTTAGCTTTTTCACCCTTTCACTCCTTATAGCAGCTTTCTTCTGCTTTCTGCTCCGTTTCACCCCCTTATTCTTTTCACCCTCTTACTCTTTATACCTTTTTTCTACGCTTTTTTCACCCTGTTTTCCTTACATTTTTCCCCTTCTTTTGCTTGCTTCCCCCGTTTTTCCTGCTGCTGCTGCCCCCGCGGCCCCTCCCCCCCAGCGCGACCAGCCCGAGCCAGTTCCCCTCCCCGCTCCCACCTCCCAGCTGTCCAGCCCTCCCCGACCCCTACTTAATGGCAGCCGCTGCGGGGACACTGTCAGTGAAACTGCTCTCCCACCCTCGCAGCTCCACCATTAAGCGAGGCCTCTCCTTAGCCCCTGCACTCCCGTAGTGTTGGTGTTCGAGGTCCTCCTCCACCCGCAGGTTATACCTGCGCCTCATCCCTGGTGGTCCAGTGGACCTCTGACTCCTTTCTCTCGCTCCGCTTTCTGCCCCCTTCTCCCTCTCCCTCTCCTTTCTGCTCCGTTTTCACCCTTTAGCTTCTGTTCCTTGTTCACCCTTGCTCCGTTTTCACCCTTTAGACTTCTGCTCCTTTTTCACCCTTTAGCTCTGTGCTCCGTTTTCACCCTTTAGCCTTCTGCTCCTTTTTCACCCTTTTGCTCTGTGCTCCATTTTCACCCTTTAGCTCTGTGCTCTGTTTTTCACCCTTTAGCTTTCTGCTCCGTTTTCACCCTTGCTCTGTTTTCACCCTTTAGCTTTCTGCTCCGTTTTCACCCTTTAGCTCTCTGCTCCGTTTTCACCCTTGCTCTGTTTTCACCCTTTAGATTTTTCACCCTTTCACTCCTTATAGCACCTTTCTTCTGCTTTCTGCTCCGTTTCACCCCCTTATTCTTTTCACCCTCTTACTCTTTATACCTTTTTTCTTCGCTTTTTTCAACCTTTTTTCCTTACATTTTTCCCCTTCTTTTGCTTGCTTCCCCCGTTTTTCCCGCTGCTGCTGCCCCTGCGGCCCCTCCCCCCCAGCGCGACCAGCCCGAGCCAGTTCCCCTCCCAGCTCCCGCCTCCCAGCTGTCCAGCCCTCCCCGACCCCTACTTAATGGCGGCCGCTGCGGGGACAGGCGAGCAAGACCACTGACTCACTGTCAGTGAAACTGCTCTCCCACCCTCGCAGCTCCACCATTAAGCGAGGCCTCTCCTTAGCCCCTGCACTCCCGTAGTGTTGATGTTCGAGGCCCTCCTCCACCCGCAGGTTATACCTGCGCCTCATCCCTGGTGGTCCAGTGGACCTCTGACTCCGTTCTCTCGCTCCGCTTTCTGCCCCCTTCTCCCTCTCCTTTCTGCTCCGTTTTCACCCTTTAGCTTCTGTTCCTTGTTCACCCTTGCTCCGTTTTCACCCTTTAGCCTTCTGCTCCTTTTTCACCCTTTAGCTCTGTGCTCCTTTTTCACCCTTTAGCCTTCTGCTCCTTTTTCACCCTTTAGCTCTGTGCTCCGTTTTCACCCTTTAGCCTTCTGCTCCCTTTTCACCCTTTAGCTCTGTGCTCCGTTTTCACCCTTTAGCTCTGTGCTCTGTTTTTCACCCTTTAGCTTTCTACTCCGTTTTCACCCTTTAGCTTTCTGCTCCGTTTTCACCCTTGCTCTGTTTTTACCCTTTAGCTTTTTCACCCTTTCACTCCTTATAGCAGCTTTCTTCTGCTTTCTGCTCCATTTCACCCCTTATTCTTTTCACCCTCTTACTCTTTATACCTTTTTTCTTTTCTTTTTTCACCCTTTTTTCCTTACATTGTTCCCCTTCTTTTGCTTGCTTCCCCCGTTTTTCCTGCCGCTGCTGCCCCCGCGGCCCCTCCCCCCAGCGCGACCAGCCCGAGCCAGTTCCCCTACCTGCTCCTGCCTCCCAGCTGTCCAGCCCTCCCCGACCCCGCTACTTAATGGCGGCCACTGGGTGGCCGCGCGCAGCGGGTGCGCTGGCGCGCCAAAGGCAAGCCCGTCTGCGACCCGACCGCGACCAGCGCCAGGAACCCTGGATCTCCGAACCCCCAAAGCTACATCCAAGCGACATTCCACGCACTCAACCCAGGCCGCAACAACAACTGCAAGCTAGCATCACCAGCCGACACCCACAGACCCTTCAGCTGTCACCGCTGCCGCCACTCCTGCAGCACCGCCAAGACCACGGATCCAGCGCAACCCGCCCGCAAGAACACAACCGAACCGAAGACCCTGCAATGCATCCTCCTCAACGTCTGATCCCTCCACAAACACGCCACCGAAATCTGGGACCTCCTTGACAGCACCACCCCGGACATCGCATTCTTCACCGAAACCTGGACCAACACCACCTCGGGACCGGACATCGCCATTCCCCAAGGATACAAAATCTCCCGGAAGGACCGCCCCAGCCACCCTGGAGGAGGAATCGCCATCGTCCACAAATCCACCCTCTGGCTGAGCACACTCCCCGACGAGCCCACAGACCTGATGGAACACCTACACTTCAAGATACAGGCCAGCCCTACCACCACCTTCCGGGGAACTCTCATCTACCGACCCCGCGGACCTTTCACCAACTCCATTACGGACATCATCTCCCCACAAGCCATCGCGTCCACCAACTACACCCTGCTGGGAGACCTCAACTTCCACCTCGACAACCAACAAGACCCCAACACCACATGCCTCCTGGACAACCTCCACAACATAGGACTCCGCCAGATCGTAACCGAACCCACGCATGCAGCAGGACACACCCTCGACCCCCTCTTCACAACAGGAAACTCCATCACTTTCAGTCACACCACCGAACTCTCGTGGACAGACCATCGATGCATCCACTTCACCTTCAGAACACCCACCATCCACAGACACCAGCACCTGCTCCCACGAAGAAACTGGACCAAAATCACCGACGACCAGCTCACCTCCTCACTCGGCAACTCCAACCCAACCACCGCGGAAGACAACGACCCCAACACCACAGCCCGAACTCTGCACAGATGGATCCCCGACAGCGCCAACACCATAGCCCCCCTCAAGAAGAACAACAACACACATTGCAAGAAAGCCAGATGGTTTACCACTGAACTTCAAGAGCCCAGACGCACATGCCGCCGCCTCGAAAAGGCCTGGAGGAACTCCAAATCCACAGAAGCCCACAACAACTTGAGAGCCGCCACCAATGCCCACCACCAACTCATCAGAAATACGAGAAAAACAGCGATCAAAGACAGAATCTCCACACATGCGCACAACAGCAAAGAGCTCTTCAGCATCATCAAAGAGTTCCCCCAGCCCACCAGCGAAACTACTGACATCCCTCCCTCACAAAACCTCTGCAACAAACTCAGCACCTTCTTCCACCACAAAATCAAGAACATTTACAACAACTTCGACGAAGACAGCCAACACACTGAACCCTCACCAGACGCCCCCAACACCCTGAAGCCAACGATTGACAGCTGGGCACCCCTCACCACCAAAGACACACTGAAGACGATGAAGTCAATCCACTCCGGGGCCCCCATGGACCCCTGCCCCCACCACATCTTCAACAGAGCCGCCGACACCATCGCACCCATGCTCCGACACACCATCAACCACTCCCTGGCAAACGCCTCCTTCCCCGATGACTGGAAACACGCTGAGATCAACCCCCTCCTAAAGAAGCCCTCGGCGGACCCCACCGACCTCAAAAACTACAGACCCATCTCCCTGCTCCCGTTCCCAGCGAAAGTCATCGAGAAAGCCGTCAACAGCCAACTCGCCACCTTCATCGAAGAGCACAACATCCTCGACTCCTCCCAATCCGGCTTCAGAAAAAACCACAGTACAGAAACCGCCCTCCTCACCACAAGTAACGACATCCGCTCCCTCCTGGACAGAGGAGAGACAGTAGTCCTCATCCTCCTCGACCTTTCAGCCGCCTTCGACACAGTCTCTCACCGCACCCTAACACGCAGACTTCACGAAGCAGGGATCTGGGACAAAGCCCTCGACTGGATCCGCTCATTCCTCTCCGGCAGAACGCAGCGGGTCAGACTCCTTCCTTTCCTCTCGGACCCTACACCGACCACCTGCGGAGTCCCCCAGGGATCCTCCCTCAGCCCCACGCTCTTCAACATCTACATGGCTCCGCTCGCCCCCATCGTCAGAACCCACAGACTCAACATTGTTTCCTACGCAGACAGCACCCAACTCATCCTCTCCCTATCCAACGAACCCAACGCAGCCAAACACAAGTTTCAAGAAGGCATGGAAGCAGTCGCCAAATGGATGAAAAACAGCTGCCTACAACTCAACACGGACAAAACAGAAGTACTCATCATGGGCCCACACCCCGATGCCTTGGACGACACCTGGTGTCCCCCCGCCCTCGGAAGCCCGTCCACCCCCACGGACCATGCACGCAACCTTGGAATCATCCTGGACTCCGAGCTAAAAATGGACCGCCAGATCAACTCCGTTGCATCCTCCTGCTTCCACACCCTCCGCCTCCTATGTAAGACCTTCAAATGGATCCCCCTCGAGCACAGAAAGACCGTCACTCAAGCCCTCGTCACCAGCAGACTTGACTACGGCAACACACTCTATGCCGGAATAAACAAAAACCTCACCCGCAAGCTACAAAACATCCAGAACGCCGCCGCAAGACTGGTCCTCAACCTGCCAAGACACTGCCATATCTCCCAGCACCTGCTCACACTCCACTGGCTCCCCATCGAGGCTAGAATCACCTTCAAGATCCTCACCCACGCACACAAAGCCCTCCACAACGCCGGACCAGCATACCTGAACAGCCGACTCGCTTTCCACACACCCCAAAGCACCCTACGATCAGCCCAGCTCTCCTACGCCGTGGTCCCCCGTGCCAGAAAGACCAGATCGGGAGGTCGCTCCTTCTCCTTCCTCGCGGCCAGAGCCTGGAACACCATACCGCTCCACCTCAGACAGACAACATCACTCCCCATCTTCACGAGAAACCTGAAAACTTGGCTCTTCGATAGACCTCCTCCTTGATGGACTGGAACCTGCACCCCCCCTCCTCCCCAGCGCCTTGAGACCCTCACGGGTGAGTAGTTGCGCTTAACAAATACCATGATTGATTGATAATTGTTCAATTTATTTTGGTTTATTAACCACCGTCAGCGGAAAAAGCGTCCTTGGAGAAAATCTTGGAGATGGTAGGGTGTCTTGACTTGAAAGGAGATAAAGTGTATTAAGGGATTTCAAATACAAGTGGAACTAAAGTAGCATAAATTGGCTGATCAGTTGTTGAATGATATGTCTAGCTTTGGATTCTCACAAACTGTTAAGGGACATACACATGCCATGATTCACATAATAGAATTAATTTTTGCTCCAGATAGTTTGGTGTCAGGGGTGCAAAATTCTCTCATGCTTTGGGCAGATCATTATTCCATGTTTCTTGGTTATGATTGTGCTACATAATGTACAACAGAGTCATACTAGGAAGATTGGCATGTACTGGGCATGGGATAGCTGTTTTTTTTTATTCCAAGAACTTTTTATTGAGGTATTTTTATATAAACAAAAATAAGATCAAACAGAGGTAACATCAAAATGCTAGAGTAGGCAGTTACATGGGAAGTAAGTAAGTACACAGCATACTTTGGTAATGATATGT
Source organism: Calotriton arnoldi (assembly GCA_963921515.1). Classification (NCBI taxonomy): domain Eukaryota; kingdom Metazoa; phylum Chordata; class Amphibia; order Caudata; family Salamandridae; genus Calotriton; species Calotriton arnoldi. The sequence continues at coordinate 583,633 of CAWUFW010008705.1, forward strand.
GGGTTCTATAGGAGCATAAGAGAAGTACAGGCCCAAACTCAGCCTCATACCACAATATAGAAGAGAGGAAAAAGAAATAAAGAAATTAAAGATAGCAAAAAGGAGAGAAAGAAGATAGAGGGGCCCTCTTATTGATCTCCAAAAAGTTGTTTTTATATTAGCCAACTAGCAGAGACAGTGCATAGGGATAGCTGTTTTAATATACTCTTGAGTGTGTCAGAAATTCTTAGAACACAGAAGATGTATGTTAGGATATTCCGTCAGTGTCTTTCTGAATCTATCAATAGCTTTGTACCATGAATCAAAAATAAGGGAATTAATTACAGGACCAATCCGTGGTTTTCGGTTGAACATAGGGAGGAAAGATTAAAACAAGGTAAGACAAGCTGAAAGAGTCTGCTATGAGGAAAACACGTTTCATCTTTATAGCAAGAGAGAAAATTTATAAATAATCATTATTTATAGAAAAATAAACATATTTTTATGCGGTCATTTCAACTGCAGAAATAACTTCACTCTGCACACGACCCCCATCCCTTATATGTGGCCTTGGTAACAAAAAATGGGTGATGGTCGTCATGGTGGCACTCCATCGGTGAGTAAAATGCCGGGTGAAGGGCTTCATCCGGCAGAGCAAGAAAAGTCTCTACCAAAAGAAACCCATGGTTCCCCCATCTCTATATGAGCTGAGGGAACCACAATGTTAGTGGGGTGGTAGCACTGTTAGTTTATGGTAGTGCTCTTGCTCTGGCAAACAAATAAGTATCCCACCTTGTGACTTGAAAAAGTCAGGCACTTCTCTCATCAGATGTTACACCATCTGAACATGGGCGGGCAAGGAAGCTATTCCTTTTTGTTATATAACCCTCACACACTCTAGTAGTGTCATGCTTCATCATCGGGTTCACCCTGACTCCTAATGGTCAGGGTGGGCTCGACCATATTCCAGGGAGCACTAAGGAGAAATAGGCCAGAGGGTATAAAGATTAAAAATCCTCTCTTCACTCCAGGTATCCCTTTATTGGCGGGGATACAGGGAATATTAAAACTATTGAGGAAGTAGGGTTGTGAGGATGTAATGGTCTTATGACCCTAGTGCCAACATGTTTCAGCCCTTAAAGAGTGGCCCGAGTGGGTCCTGGGTTTTCTTCAGGGCAACTTGGATTCCCTCCCTGAATTGTAATGAGGAACTACCTGATATCTGATGCAAAGTGCAGAAAGCTGCACTTTATGGACCGGTCTAGTATATTCTTATCCTTGATCCGGTATAACGTGTCCAACCTGTGGAAAAAACAGTTTTTTTACTCTTAGCTTATGTGTCCAACTCACGCTGCGCTCATGTTTTCCAAAAGCCCAGTCTATGTGGGAGGTATAGCGCGCGTTCATGCATCATGCCTAGTGTGCTCACATTTTTAAGAGCACTCAGAGGGTGTCTGGACTCCCCAGACACCCCCATGTGAGTGGTAGTGTCATCTGCACATCACCACATATTCCGTGAAAACTAGGTGTAGCAGTGTAGAATTTCTACACCCATTCCATATCATCATGCACCATTAAAAACATACACCTGGGTGTTTTCTTTTGTCACTCATAGCTTTATCACCTATCTATAGGTGACATATTATCATCAGTAATATGATTTAATGACCCGATATATACACACGATCTGAATTACCTGTTCGAGATCGTTATCAATCTGATATGAAAAAATGTGGGCGAAACTTTTCGAATTACAACTCCCATGTACTGCTGGGAGGTTGTAGTCCGTCACCCACGACCACATGGATGACGTTACAGAGCGAGCCAGGGGCAGGGCTCCTCCTCTGACCAAGCCAGAAACCCTGAGACAAACACACGCATAAATACACACTCCTGGCATACTGATTCCAGAAGTGCCTGGAGACGCGGACCCAAGTAGGTGAGTGAACAGGGAAGGACTCTTGATGAAGTAAGTAAAATGGGTGTGATTGTGAATGCGCTAGACTTGTTCGGGGGTAGTCTGGGACATGTCCCCCGGAGACTGGTGAAAATACCACATTCTCCTTTTTTCTCCTGGTCATGCGCTATCAGTGTTTGACTATAGGGCGACCCCTCTATCCGCATTCTCTCGAGAAACAATAAGTCCACCATAGAAGGGTAAGGAAGCATGAAACATTATACCGATGATAATATGTCACCTGTAGATAGGCGATAAAGCTATGAGTGACAAAAAAAACACCCAGGTGTATGTTTTTAATGGGGTGAGAAAGTCTACACCGCTACACCTAGTTTTCACGGAATATGTGGTGATGTGAAAATGACACTACCACTCACATGGGGGCGTCTGGGGAGTCCAGAAACCCTCTGAGTGCTCTTAAAAATGTGAGCACACGAAGCATGATGCATGAACGTGCGCTATACCTCCCACATAGACTGGGCTTTTGGATAACATGAACGCAGAGTGAGTTGGACACTTAAGCTAAGAGTAAAAAAATGTTTTTTTCCACAGGTTGGACACGTTATACCGGATCAAGGATAAGTATATACCAGACCAGTCCTTAAAGTGCAGCTTTCTGCACTTTGTATCAGATATCAGGTACTTCCTCATTACAATCCAGGGAGGGAATCCAAGTTGCCCTGAAGAAAGCCCAGGACCCACTCTGGCCAATCTTTAAGGGCTGAAACATGTTGGCACAAGGGTCATAGGACCATTACATCCTCACGACCCTACTTCCTTAATAGTTTTAATATCCCCTGTAACTCGGCCAATAAATGGATACCTGCAGGTAACGTCTGATTTTTAATCTTTATACCCCCTGGCCTATTTCTCCTATGTGCTCCCTGGAATAAGGTCAAGCCCACCCTGACCTTTAGGAGTCAGGGTGAACCTGATGATGAAGCATGACACTACTACAGTGTGTGAGGGTTATATAACAAAAAGGAATTGCTTCCTTCCCTGCCCATGAGCGGATGGTGTACCATCTGATGAGAGTAGTGCACGACTTTTTCAAGTAACAAGGAGGGATACTTATTTGTTTGCCAGTATTAGTCAGGGAGGATGTATCCCTCCAGTACCTCTTCCAGTAAGTGGAAGAACCTCTCTACCCTTCCGGCTTGGATTAGGGTAACCCCTCTTCCTTAAGCCAAGATTCAACAGTAGTGGTGCTCTTGCTCCCCCAAACTCTAAATGACCCCCAAAATTATGTGTGGCTAAATAAAACTCTGAATAGGATCTGGTGAATGTGTATACTTTTTTATATTAGAAACCATCCCATTCTGTTTAGTTTTGCAATCCCTTTTAATCAAAATGTGTTAAAATGACAAATTAATGTGCTCCATAATCCAGCATAATTTGTCTTTTCTTGCCGCATAATTATAATGTCCCACTCGTGCATGGAAAAGAGAAACCTGAGACTGCTACACACACTGGGCCAATTCACAAAGGCAGTTGTGAGTATGTCAAGTAGTACTACACACTTACTAATAAATGACTTAATGAATTGGCCCCCAAAATGTCTAATTCCCAATTAATAAATAGTGGAAAGTCCGTTCTATTATTACTAATTGTATAACAGTATTCACTGAATATTCCCATTTTATATGTTTTGGGGCCAAGTGAAAAAAGCCATTTAAATAGTATCACTAGAGCGCTATTTCACATACTAATGAGCGCCTTTGTGAATTGCCCCCACAGATAATAAATGCGGGTCTCCAGTACAGTTTGATGGAGAGTTGTTCTTCAATCTGTTGTCCATGTTTTCAACTGTGTGCAGAGCAGCTGAGGTAAATTAACTATACTGGCAACCAGAAACTTCAACAGAACAGTAAACACTTAAACGTAGGTACTACTTAACCTCTTTAAAAGACTATGAGAGAGAAGCTTTTTTTATTTCTAGTTGAGTTCAGAAACTATTCCTATGTTTACATTAGCCGTTCTGCCAATTTGCAAATCAGCATCTAATAACATTTTTGACGTTACCCAACTGTAGCTGTTCAGCATGACACCGTTTCTGTGTATTCCCTTACCAGGAAGCAGAAACAGCGGATCACCTAAGGAAATGCAGTCAAACCTGAGGCAGCATTAGCAAAAACGGTGAGCGTGGACATTTTGTACGTCTCACAACAAGTTCTATTTATAAAGAGCTATTGAGCGTTGTGTCCAATAGTATCAGTTCGGTCAAAATAAAAAAAAAAAACAGCAGCGCTTGTGTTCAAAGCATTAAAATAGTCTACTTCAAGCACTTCAGGCAGGATGTACAGAAATAATCAACATTGGGCTGACGCAAGAGCACATAGCAGCAAACATTTAGTGACGTAAAATTGGGGCATTGAATGATAGGATTTAGCTCAAGTAGCTGGCTGCCATTGTGGCTGCCTATTAGGAACAATGTAAGTGGTAATTTTGTTAGGAAAATAAGTGCTCTTCTCATTTCGAATTCTTTGAATAGAAAGATGTGTTTGAATATCATTTCTAGTGGATCCTCGTCAAGCAGACCATAGCCAACTGCATGGCTGGAAAGCCAACCGAGAGACTCATCTGCGCTAGCATGAAGGAGGTTGAACAGAAATGTGGCTACCCAGCATCTGGAATCGAAAAGGGAAAGGTAAGTCAAGGTACAGGCTTTTTCAAACATTAAATGTCCCACCCACACGAGCATGTCAGTAAGCACCAGCTGCATGAATGCACTCAGTGACATCCATGAGGATGTGGCAATGTTTTGTCGTAACGTGGTGGGGTGACGTTCATGTGGACTGTGCAGTAAAATCGTGATTGTCTCTTTAAATGAATGACAGCTCTCTCTTACATGCTGCCAGGTATTGTATTTGCAGAAGGTGGGCACACCCTACAACAATCAATAGTAACACTTCCCGCTTAGTCTATCTATGTTCATCAGTAGAATTAATCCAATGTGGAGAGACCCAGCAAATTTCGTTTAGATTTTTATTTCATTATGCATGATTTATTATTTAGCAGGTTCTTATTTTCACATATTTCATTTTTACATAAACTTTTTTTGAATTCACATGAATACAGTGCTTACAACTTATACATTAGTTCCACAGACAGCACTACAAAGAATAAAAGCTCAAAACAATACAATAGTTCACAGTACAACATTTTAATTACTCCACTCACCAATCACCATCTCCACTCATACACCACTTCCATACACTCCATATGTGCTAGTCTTTTGGACTCTCAGAACATAAATCTTTAAACAGGCCACCAAGGAGACCATTCTTCTTTAGACTTCCATTGATGCGTCTTGAACTGGGTTTTTCCTAAAAATTGGTCAACATATGTTTCGGTGGAGTACAGGTTCTTTCAACCATCTTCGTCAGGACCTATTGCTCTTCAAATTCTTAATTAGCCCAATCCAACAAGTGGGGGAATCAAGTCACATAGCTCTTATATCATATAGAGGGCAGCTGCATTTCTGTATTTCCAATTATTCATTCATTATGTAGTGCTTCACACTTGGAACATGCAGCAAATCCCCACAAATGGTCCATCTTTCAAATCATATGAAATTTGGACCCATGCAGTTAGCTGAAACACAGACAGTAGATGCGTCATTCTTGGGGATTGCCACAAAATAATCTTAAAGATGCCTGATTCCCACATTTTCATGTTTCGGCCGGCATCCACAAAATCTGAAAGCTGCGGCTGGCATCCTCAAAGTCAGAAAAATATACAGCGTCTGAGGGATATGACGTATAGATCAGCATATCGCTCAGACAGATGCCCCCCAAACAAATTAGACCTATGGTTGAAAAATAGCTTCTATTCTGTAAAATGTCTTTAGTCAATTGTTCCATCCTCTTGAAATCTTCACACCTCTCTTTAAAAACCCTAAGGACTCGGCCATTTATTCGACTTGCCTCATTCCTAACTCTATCCCTTGATGATCTTTGAATTAGTAGTTAACCTCCAACTTTCATCTTATCTAGAAGAGCTATTTTTTGGGAATCCTGTGCAGACATGAGGAAATTGAATATAAATGAATGGATGAATAATTTATAGAGTGAGACGTGTTTTCAGCCTAGTCTTGGGACTGAGTCCATGCTGTTTGTCATCCTGGCTGATCTCTGGATAAAACCCAATTGCAGAGGACTGACTGCCTTTGTCTTCCAGGATCTTTGACAGCCTTTCCATCCTATCTTGGTTTCTAGATTGAAGGAGACAGGGATCAGATGTCGTGATCTAGGCTGGCTAGCTTTGTCTCTTGATGGTAGGAATCAGCCAGTAGCTTTCTTCTCATTGCATTCCCCTTTCTGAAAGCTGCCATGCTGGGTCACTCAAGTCTCTCCCTTAAGACTCACACTTTTTAAGATCTGCAATCCCATTGGCCAAGCACATTAGATCATTTGTTTTTAGTTCTTTGCATATATTGAGGATACTCAGTTGATCCTAATTTCATGATCATCACTCAATACAGCATTCTTTCCACCAGTGTCTGATTGTTGGCACCCAGTGGATGCTTGTGTGCAACTGACATGTAACTCCAAAATACTGGAATTCTCATTCTTGGAGAACACACTTTCTCCTGATCTCATGCTCCTGGTGGCAAAACTTCATGGATCTCATCTAGTCAAGTTAGAAACCTAAAAACAATCTTTAATAAGCAGCTCTGCCCCCACCCCAGAGAGCCAATCTCTAAATTGTTTGCTTCTTTTGACAACTCTTAGAAAGATTCAGTCATCTGCCCTTCAACTTTATTAAAAATATTTCACAGGCCAAGATTGCTTTATGGCTTGACTACGATAATGAGGCCAGCCTTAGTCTACCAAAATGTTTGTGTAGTCAATTACATAGCTTCCAAAATATGTGTTCTGGGCTTGTAGAGACTCCTATTAGATATTTACAATGTATTTGCAGGCACCCAATCACTTGTCTAGCTTAGTTTAAATGCCTGTTCATATGTCAGAAGGCTATCCCCAAATCTAGCTCATTTTGCTGTGTCCACGTTTCACAAGATATACTCTATCTAGGAACCTTAGGTGTGTAACTGTCCACCTGGAAACCATCCATTGGGTTTTCTGGGCCAGAACTCGAGGTAGATCATTTTCCTTTGTGACTGCCAAGATATGGAACTCTGTCCATATACTGGCATTCACTTATGAACTATCCGACTTTTTGCAAGGCCTTGAAAACGTCACATTTACAATATCTGCTCCACTCAAATTTTCTAGCAGTCCGTACTCTCCTTCCACCATTTCTCCATACAAGCACCTAGATGCTTTCAGCGTCACTTCCTCACTATATGCATTGGTCATGCATCCATAGTCAGTTTCCTCTATTAATGGGCAATAGCTGTACCTCTCCCGCAAATATGCTCAATATCAAAAGACAATGCAAACTATTAATTCAATATTTATGATGGGCAAGTTTCAAATTCAAACACACAGCTTGTTTTGTCCCATGTTACAAAAAGTGAAGACAAAAACACATCGACAGGTGTACTAAGTCTAGCAAAATATGTCTGTGCACCAGAAACAATGATTATCAAGATTAGTTACCCACTGAAGATTAGTCTACTGTGAACTGACTGCACTTTCTAGAACTGGGCAATGATGTAAGAATAAGGCGAAACATTTTCTGATGAGTCACTGAAGCAGCAGTTTAATTAGCATAGAAGAGGTGTCATGTGCCATGGAGTAAGCAACACAAGTTGCCCCATGCTCATTAGTTCGGTAGAAAACACATTAATACTGGGGATGCATTGGGCTACTCACACTTCTGGGGACTGTAGTGCCACCCCTACTGTTTAAATAATGACAGTTACGTCCCTCAACAGGCATCAGTTTTCCCCCACGAAGAAACGTAACGCTGTAGAAAACACGTCAATTGAAATCTGAACTCCATTCTGGGAGGAAGATTAATATATCTAGCTAATTTCTCCATCAACAATTCACCACAGGCCTTGAGAAATAAAGTTTTTTTGGGACTCAAAGCCTGTGAACCAGGCTTTGTTACCTAAAAACACCTTTTAACAATATGTATGGTGACCTGGGATAGTACATGCGACCCCAAATGATGAAACTTCTGGTTCAACCCATGAAATCAGAGGGAGACATATAGCTTAGCTTCAGAGCCATCATCAACAGAAACATTAACCTCCTCTCAGTGGTGATGTAAGGGTTAGCACAAAAAGCAGACTGCCCTCTGTGAAAAGGGTCATGGTAATACTGTTTCTCCCTACATATTACCTTATGGTCAGCAGCCTCATGGCATTAAGCTTTTTAGGTCCCATCTTTTCTGACCATCGAGCCTGAAAAAAATCACGTGCCATCAGATTGAACCTAGAAGGAAGGTTTGCTCTTATTGATGTCTATCTTTTAGAATTATTTAGCTTTTATCATTAAGCTCGGCCTAGCACTTGACAAATATTGCTTTGGCTCAATCAGTAGTCTCTTGCAAGGAGCAGGTCCCGGGCCCAGTCGGCTGCAACTAAATGATGGATATTGGTCACCTTTGCAGACCAGAGATTGGAGTTTGGCAGCCTGTGCAGCACTGAGATTGGACGCAGTAGCAGCTGGTGTCAGTGCAAGGCACAGTGGTGGGAGACGACGAATATACATAAAAAGAAGGGAAAAAAGAACTTACCTGCCGCATCGCCGCGCTTCTGCTCCTGACTGCAGCACAGGCTCCCAGACTCCCCTACGGCCAATCCTGATGCTGTTCTCATGCATGAGAGCAGCATCAGGATTGGCCTAAGCGGCCTGGATGTATACCCCCAGAGAGACTGGGAGCCTGTGCCTGCTGTCTAACCTGGCGACGCAGTTAGGGTTGGAGACAGCTCAGTGTGCATGTCGTTTTGGCCGTGCCCACCAACCCACCTTCGGGACTGCCCCCATGATGGCCCTGCCCCCAAGACTCGGCACTTATAAGCTGGAAACTAAAACGATAATAAACCAGTTTTATTATAGTTTTCTTTTTCAAATTTTGAGGCTGCTGGCGGGGTAGGAGGGGGGATGTGACGCTCCTCCTCCATAGCGGAGGAGCCGCCGCTGATTAGACGCCCTTTCAGCACAGAGACTGGAAATTGGACGCCTTTGCAGCACGGAGATTGGAGATTGGAGATTTGCAGCACGGTCATATTTACTCTTGTAGACTTCACAAATAGTGGCTTGCAGGGCTGTAGCAGGAGTTGGAGGCGAAGAGTCATATGAAACGCGTTTGAATGGATGTCAATTAGGGGTCACCAGGGGTCGCAGCTGCAACCCCTGATTTGTCCACCCCAACCCCTGGCGGAGCCCTTGCGGCAACTGGGGTCGGATTTGATATAAGCAACAAGACCAGAAAGTGAACAAGGCTGCTTTCCGAAGAGGAAAAGTGCATTTTCGAAAAGGCTGCAGGTCTTTTTCATGAAAGCACAGCAGTGAATGAGTTTATACGTTTTTTCCCCTTTGCTACTTTCTGTTACATTTCAGCCACATTGCAATAGCTGAAAAGATACAGGTCATAAGTTCATACAGGAAGCAATTAACCAGTAGCCTGGTGCTGCAGCTATAGAAACAGAGTGCTTTTCCTTCTTCCTTCTCAGTGTGTGAGTTACCTAGGAAGACGTGCATAGATAGCTTTCCCAGCAGAAGAGACTTGTTTTCTGGGGCCAAGAAGGTGTGTGTGCTGCAACATGAGAGGTGTTTCCCATGAAGTGGATGTCTGCAGTACCATGCCCCTTGAATGTACCACTAGCTGCAATGATGTGATAGAGATGTACCAGTGCCAGGCATTGAACAGAATGTAAGCATTTCAATCGTCTCACTACCACCTGGACACAGTGTCTGTAGAAGACAATGGGATTTCCAGCAGGCCAGTCAGTGCTTATTCTTGCCATCATTTCTTATAATAGACTAGAAAAAAATGCAATTTGAGGCAATTGTTGTTTCCTTCAGTTTTTTTAAAATGATTAAACAATAGCTGGCAAGGTTAGAATGCTTTTGTATGCAGTGTATTTAGGGCTGAAATAAACAATCCAAGATGTAACACCTCAATAAAATAAGAAAGTGTGAACTATCCTCAGAAATACTTAAGAGTTACAGTAGTAGAACATTTCTACACATCATTATACTGGTATTCCAGATGACTAGTAACGGTTTCTGGACCACCATGGACGTATGCTTTTTAAAACATGTAGCTAGCACATTTCTGGTAGAATAACTTTGTTTCTCAGTAGGCAGGAATGCTCAATTTCTCATATGTTTTAATGCACATCTTTAAAATTACTTTTTTACGGGGTTTAACAATTGTTCCCCATTATGATTTAAGTATGACATCCTATCTGAACTCCACGTGGCTTAATCTGCAAACCTGCTACATTAAACAGTACCTTCTACTGTGTGCAGGCACATACAGAGTTTGAAATGTATGAAGAGACAGTATGGCATTGCTGCGAATGCCCCCCAATTAGTTCATTCCAAAGCCATTAGTAATATTATGGCTGATGTTCATACCAGACGGAGTACCTGCACCACGTACTGCATTAGATGACCCTAAAGAAAATCCCAGCAAGAGGAGCACTGATAAGCCTTCAAGGACTGGCTTTGTACACATCCTTTTTAACTGACTAATGTTGTAGGAGGCGTTTCCATATATTGAGTAAAATGCATTGCACTGTTTGGTCGGGGGAAGGATACTTTATGGTTAGTGGCTGTTTCTTTTCAGTGCAGCACCAGCACTTCTTGAAACTTTCTGCCTGCTTTGGTGTCTATAAAGAAGCATTTAGTTGACCAACCCAGAAATTGACCTTTGGGCTTTTCCAGTCTTCAGTTTTTCAGTCAAACCCTGTCAATTGGGCCATACTTGATCTCCAGCTTAGCACCATGTTTCAGTGAAATTTCAGGGCCAGCTTAATACAGTTTGGAGGAGGTTTCATAATTTTTCATTATGCTGTTCGGAAGAAGAGAGAGGAAGGCCACGTATCCCAATAAGGGTAGTTCCTCCTGGGTGGGTATGCAGCAGTGTTGGGATGTAATATATCAAGATGCCTCTGGATTTCTAAGGCAAAATACACAGACATTCAATATAATTAGGGCATGCACGTGAGGGTTAATAACCATGTGAGTGCAGGGTACGTTATGGATAAAGTTACTGACAAGGTGTTGAACATCATTTCGTCATCCTGCATGATTCAATATAGAGACCCAAACACTGAAAATGAATGTGATGTTGTAAAAGTAGAGTTGTACACACTTACAGATGCACACATCTTTTCTGTGGCCTCCTGATAGAAATAAAACCCAAAATAATAGGAGCGGGCCACATGTAGAGAAAAATAAATCTACCTTATTTAATCCAAAGAAACTTTCCATAATTTCGTTTCTTAAATCACAAAGTGTTTTTAATGAGTTTTACATTCCTTTGGACAAACATATCTTACCTCTGTCAAACACAAATTTAACTCGCTTTTGCAACACTAATGCATACAATCTATATATGTTTGTGAAAATGATAAATAGGGAGTAAGAAAATTCCCTTCCTGTCGTCAAACCATGCTTCCTATGCACCTTTTATTCAATTCATAGTTCTAGAAGTGTGTAGCCTGTGCAATATGGCAGCATGTTGAATTAAATGCTGGTGGCGGAACCCTGTGTAGAATGTGCTGTTACAAGTAATATTTCTAGACTCAACCTCAATCTTCTGGTATCTGTAAAATACGTACCAGTGAGTTGTGAATCATAGCACCTGCCATTACTAAATCAAATAGAGAGCATGCAATGCTTTTGCCGTGCTATAGAGATGGCTACTGTATTTATATTCTGAAAAACCAAATGATTATAGTAATCATGATATTTCAGCTGTTAGTGGTAGAACAGACACATAGAACGCCACACATGCATCATCTAGGCTAGTCTCTAAATAATGATAGGGGTTTTATATGGTTGTGACTGAGCATGTGGTGGTTGTTCTTAGGACATTTGACTTTACACTTGGCAATACAATCGGTGTACCTGGCTGCACGATAGTTGAAGTGCTAGTCTGAGAGAGATATGCCCATAGCCTTTCTTGGTTTTGCCACTGGAATATGATGATTGCACAGCTTATTTATTATAGCTACATGTCAGCTAAAATATGGGTGGTAACATAGTTTTATTTACTTTGGTATATTTTCAATTATTTCATTCGTCTTTTATTGAATGCCTTAAAATGTGTCACATCCTGTAAGATCAGCAGGTTCAAAGGTCACGTGACACAACTTCCTGTGATGGCATGAGAGGGAGGGTCAAGAAAAGATGTCACTTCTGCTACCCCTGGCATTCTGGTGAATTGATATCCATGGTTTTGTTTAGACCAGATCTGTGTACGGCACTTGGATAATGATCCCTTTGTTTTCCTTACTATGATTGGTAGATTATATTCTCTGATATTTCATGGTCGTCAGTTTATAATAAATCAACAGCAGGAACAATTAAGAATCTTTCTGTGATGTCATAAGGGGAGGGTCAAGGAATTATGTCACTTCTGCTACCCCAGGCATATTGGTGAATTAACGTCCATGCTTTTGACATCACAGACACAGCTGAACCAAAACATGAACACATTTTGTGAATTAGGAAGGTAAGGTCGATTTTCTTCTGGTTAAATATAAAGCAAATTAGTAAAGTTCAGTTTTGTTGAACGTCCCTATAAGTAAGAGAAAAAATACTAACAAATATGAAACCATAAATATTAGTATATATATGATACATATTTCTTTTTTAAACGATTGTGCTGAAATGAATGTGAAAGGAAACATGTACGTAACTTATATTGGAACAACATGGAAGGGACTTAGATCAGACTTTTTCTATTGTTAAGTTGTTTTTATGTTGTTCGCTGAAACAAATATTGTTCCAGGAATTTGTCTTGCTGCCAGAGAACAGCAGCTATAGAGATAACACACATATTATTTGAGCAAAACAATAATTGATTGTTGTGCTAAATATGAGCCTCTAGCAGCGGGCAGGCAATGCACATGCCCTGAAGTAACTATAACCTCGGATAGCCTCTTATATGTGTGGTCTCAGTTAGAAGATAATTTAATATTTTGGCACTTTGTACATGCCCAGTGACTTAATTTCAGATCTAAAAGTAACTTTTTGCAGAGACAAAGGGCCTGATTTAGAGTTTGGTAAACTGGTACTCGGTCACAAACATAATGGCTATTCCATCCTCCTTAATACAAGTGCCATACACTTTAATATACTTGTAATAAGGATGGGTAGGATACCTGCCATGTCCGCCAAACTCTAAATCGGTCCAAAGTCTTTGCGAGTGTGCTTAGACTCCGTAGTTTATTTTCCTTCAGAGCTAAAGTCTTGATTTATTAATTGTGCACTAAACTCTAATGAGAATATTTCCCTCAAAAAACAAATGTAGATCTCAGTGATGGAGGAAGATCTAAATAAACTAAAATCAAATTACCTGTGTGAACTCACAATTTTAACTGGTGACTTCAATCTGAAGCTGGGTCCTGTGAAAATTGCTGAAATACTATGGGCCTGAAGTAGATTTTGGCGGAAGGGTTACTTTGTCACAACGGTGACAAATTTCCCGTCCGCTGAAATATAAATCCCATAGGATATAATGGGATTTATATTTCGACAAACAGAATATCTGTCACCATTGTAATGGAGTAACCTGTCCACGAGATCTAAATCAGGCCCAAAGTCAGTGGCAATTATCCGTGAACCCATAATGTCACTCAGAGCCAATCACCCCAGTCTATAAATTTTGTATTTTTTTCTTTAATTATCATTATCCAAAAATGCGACCATTTGTTATGTGATTTGAAGGCTCATCCTCTGTAGCCCACCTGTTAAGATGTGTTAAAATTCCATGCACATTCTACTTGTCCTTCAACCTGCTGATCCATGAGATTAGAAAAATGTAGGCTTTTTACAATTAGGCCAGTAATCCTGACTCTGGCCCTTGATAAAGTATAAGGAAGGCCCAAATTCACTAATGAAGTGCTAACAAATAATAGTTGTCTCAATCAACTATTATGTGCCAGCACTTCAGTGCAGAAAAATTACCTGTTTCAAGCAACCACTATTTGTCGGCACTTCAGTGAAAAACATTTGAGTCTTTAGTTAGTCTTTATCAAGGGTCCTTTGGCTATTATTTCCAGAACCCCACAAACTTAAAAAAGTGCCTAACCTATCTTATTAAGGAGTCACAAAATATTTCTTATAACTACCTCTGAGAATTTCTGAGAGTAGGTAAATTACAGGTCCTGTACAGAATATCCTCTCTGGTATCTCCAGCATGTCTGTTTAAAATAAGTGGTTTTCTAAGAATCCATAATTTTTCCCAGTGCTTTTCTTAGCGAAGGTTCTGCGAAATGTGTTGGCTGTTATCATAAATTGGTTGAGATGTTATAAATTGATTGAAGAACAGAATATAGTTATGACACAAACTGCTGCAATAAAATCTATTATAAATCTGTGCCATGAACTTTACTATTATAGAATTTTGGGAATCTTGCTATCTGTGTTGAGAAAATCAGAATTACATGTATGCTCCCCACTAACACTCATGTTTTAATTTTATGTTATGTGAGCTTCTAGCATCTCCACTTCTTCTTCCAATTATGCTGGTAGATCTATAGTAGTCAATATTCACAGTATTTCCTCCACCTGGACCTTATGAACTCTCTAAAAGGATAATTGAATCATGCGTGACGTCAAGCTTAATTCACAGCCTCAGAAGGGTGAAGCCTGAGAACTTCAATACAGTAACACACTGTGTGACGCAATCAGTGCTGCTGTTAAAGGACAGGGTAAGAGAAAGCACAAGGGGAGTGGATGATTCAAGAGAAAAGTTTAAGGCTATTTATTAGCACTAGGAGCTTGTGGAGCACCATTTATTTTTTTGGCCTAGGTACAGGGGATTTACAAATAGTTTTGATGTACCACTTGTTTTGCTGGAATTCAAAATACCACATACAAAAAGGAAACAAGAAAGATACAGACTGAAACATCTAAAAAGTTTACTAGTGAATAGATTAACACAGATGTACCTACCCCCTTAGCTCCTCAAATAAACTTAAAACTTTAGAGGAACTGTATTGCCCTCATTAACCACTGAAGAGAAAAGCACACGTCCTGCACAAGGTTGATGGGGAGGACAAATTAAGCCACTGAAAAAGATGTTCTTCAGACATGCAGTGGACGTGGCTTGGAAGCTCATTCATTGGAAACAGCTTTTGGCCTTTTCTGTAGGAAGTGTTCACAGGCATGGCTTTGCTATCTGAGACCATTCCCAAGGGGAATATCACTAGTACTGCAACTGAAATCCCATTCTTTAGGCTGTGAGAAGATGGGGTCCGATCTCCTACCAAACCACCATGGTGTTAACATAGCTAGACTTCAAAGAGGCGGACCAGAAGCAAAAGAGGAGATTCAACACTGACAAGAAGACTAAGGAACCTTTCTCTAAAATATGATGCTGTTCCCTGCTAGACTCAGGGCAATGGCAAGTGATGGATCTTCCTGAGCAAGAGGAAGTTTGGGACTGGCTGGATGGATGAGAAACAAGGATTCAGGGGGAATGTCCCCCCTCTCCCCCCCAGAATGGCGGCCAGGCCTGTACCTTGAAATCAGAAATTCCCTGGAGGCTGGGCAGTAATATCAGCACCACACAGTCTGAAGAAACACTCATCTTAAAATAATGTTGTTGGCTTTGCACAGGATGGGCAGAAACAATGCTCCTTGAAGGCTCCAAGGAGATAGACTCTGAGTCAGAGGCAACTCCTTCACTAGAAATCGTAGGGGCCATAGGGAGTCTAGGCATTTCCCTTATGCATATGTGGGCCCTTCTTCTGAACTGTGATTCTCGGAGGTAATTTGTAAGTTAATTTCACTCTTGTGGTCTTTATGTTATGAGCGGAGAGATGGGGCTGTTTAGATGGAATACACAGATCCACGATGTCCACTTTAACAAATTTAACAAATTTGAGCCCCTAGCATTGGTTCAAAATATACTATTCTAGTGGTTACCATGCCAGGCTGGAAATATGTTTATCTACTGTTGGGTAGGGATGGTTTATGAAGAAACAGGTAAACTCAGTCTCATCTGCCTGCTTCTACACCCTACGCATGCTCCGCAAGATCTTCGGGTTGCTCCCAGTCAACACCAGAAGGACCATCATGCAGGCCCTAGTCACCAGCAGGCTGGACTACGGGAACACACTCTACGTAGGAATCACTGCACGCCTACTGAATAGACTACAGACAATACAAAACTCAGTGGTAAGACTCATCTTCGACCTCCCCAGATGGACCCACATCACTCCCCACCTCAGGAAGCTACACCGGTTCCCAATCCAGAAGAGATGCCAGTTCATGATGTTGACCCACGCATACAAAGCCCTGAACAACGAAGGACCAGCATTCATCAACAAA